>JARGCV010000041.1:19212500-19812500 GCA_034064705.1 Bothrops alternatus
GGCCCAAACCTCAACTTTGGCTCTCGCACCATCACTGCCACACAAAAAGACTGACTCACACCATGCCCCAAGGCACGCAATCCTTGGGGAACAGCATGGTTGCCCCCATGGCTCAGCCTTCCCCAGGACCTGCCATGCACTGCTTCCCTTAAGGCAGTGCTCTCTTTCAGTTGACAGGCCCCTGAGACCTACCTCAGATTGCCCCTGATCTCAGGAGGCCTTTATTTTTGAAGCAGTTTAGAAGAATGATCTTCCATGGCCTTCCACAGCCTTCAAAAATCACATGAGAATGGGGCATGCTTTCAAGAATAATTGTTCTAGATGTTGCTGAACTGCAACTCTCAGCAGCCCTTGTATAAATTGCTTGTGAGCAAAACCATTATTCCACATCATAGTATGGTATGTTTAAAACAGTATTGGAATTCAAATTCTGAGAACGCCACTGGTGTTTAAAAGATATAGAGGAAAATTATTTCCCAGAATTATCTTTCTTTTCTAGCATTAGTAAGCAGACAAATGAAAAGATTCTTATCTGCATTTTGTTTTCTTATTTAATAAACATACAACCATAAAGGACTCACTTCTGTTAGAGATTTTATAAGAAAGAAAGGACCCTTCCCATTGCCTAGAACAGAGGTCCCCAAACTACGGGGACACTACATTACTTTTGTCAAGTGGCTTTCTACCACAATTGGTTTTAACTGATCCTCTGACTGAAAGAGAAGCATCTCATTGGTGAATTTTTATTAATTTCACTCCACTTCTTTTTTTTCTTTTGTATGGTTTGCTCCTGTAAGTTTTCTGTGAGTAAGTACTTAATTACCTCACTCCCAGAGAAGTGTCTTTATAGATAATATCTATGGTGGCTGGCTTGTTTTCCTCTAAGGAAACAAAGGGTCTTCCAAGACATGCTCATATCACTTCGTGAGCTGCACTGGCTGCCAATTGGTCTCCGAACACAATTAAAAGTGTTGGTTATAACCTATAAAGCCCTTTATGGCAATGGACCAGGTTACTTGCGGGACCATCTTCAGCCTCATGAATCCCAGGACCGGTTAGGGCGCATAGGGCTGGCCTCCTATGGGTCCCGTCCATTAGGCAGTGTCATCTGACAGGTCCTAAGACAAGGGCCTTCTCCGTTGCTGCCCCAGCCCTCTGAAACCAACTTCCCTCAGAGGTTCGTACTGCCTCCTCCCTCCTAGCTTTCCGGAAGCTTTTGAAGACCTATTTATGCCGACAGGCTTGGGGGGTATGAACTGTGTTCTGCCCCCGGGCCGAGGAATTGTGCTTCCATTGTTGATTGTGTGTTTGACTGTGTTTGCATGTTGTATGTATGGATTTTTATGTTGGTTGTTGTCATTATTATTAATTTTTTTATATGTAGCTGTATTGTTGTTGTGAGCCGCCCCGAGTCTCAGGAGAGGGGCGGCATACAAATTTGATAAAATAAAATAAATAAATAAATAAACAGATAAAATACAGTAGTAGAAGAAATGAAAGTACTTGCACATTTGTCTGTGTGGTGACAAGTGAGATGTTCAGGTTATTTCCATTACATTTAAATTTTTGTCTCAGTCTTATTCCTGAACACAATTACATCTTTGTTTTAAGTCCAGTTCTGTAATATTGGTTCTGGTCATTGAAGGTGTTATTTTGAATTCATAACCCAGAAGTCCTCTTAAGTAGCATAACAAGACTATCTCATGCATTCAGCATGCATGTTACAAAGAATTAATACTAAAGCATTATTACAGCCAATTAGAAAGCAGTGTTGGAGAGAAGGAAACCCCATACTCCACTTGGTAATTTAACAATACTGATGACGCATTTAGCTTCTTTAAATAAATGTAGAAAAGAAATAATGCAGAGTAAGGTTAAAGTAATGAGTCCTCTCAGCTTAATATGGAAGCAATTCGCCATTGCTTTCTTCCAGTATTTTAAATTTCCAAGTCTAGCCCATAGTCCAAGATACCCTAGTGGTCTTCCTTCAAATATGAATGTGTCTGTTCTTTTGACATCAGCCAAGGTCAACTAAATACTGCCACTTTCTATGCCACAATGTGGGAAGGGGACATAACATGGCTGCCCAAGTTTATTAATAAGTTGCCCCATCAAGTTAGGAAGAAAATGACTTTCACATGCAATATGAACCGTGGAGACGCAATGGTTAGAATGCAGTATTGCAGGCTAATTCTGCCAGCTGCCAACGGTTCAATTCTAACCGGCTCAAGGTTGACTCAGCCGCCCATCCTTCCGAGGTCGGTAAAATGACCCAGATTGTTGGGGACAATATGTTGACTCTGTAAACCACTTAGAGAGCACTATAAAGCACCGTGAAGTGGTATATGAGTCTAAGTGCTATTGCTATTGCCAATACATGTGATTTTAAAAAGCATAGTCATATAATGTGATACCAGAGTTAGAGAGGTCATTCTGGAATGCTTTCCAGTCTCTTTAAAGAATTTTGAAAAAGTATTATTATAATTTCTATGACTAGCCCAAAATGGAGACATTCTTTGTGCAGCTACTCTGAATAAGTGAATACTATTTAAAAGGATTCCTATTAGATGCCATTTATCACAAAGGCCTGCAAGCAGCAGCTGGAAACATCTATAATTTTTAGTGCATTAGATATTACATTCTTTCTGATGAATAGAAATAATTTTTATTAATATGAAAGACATTAGTTTTCCTCTGCCAGAGGCTTTTCTTCGTGTTTGGAAAAGAAAGTGATGGTCTTTCTTTTTCATAATGTGGGAAATGCATGTAAAATGGTTTTATATTTCTGCAACATGCCTATTTTGACATAAAACCTCTGGCAACAGAACCACATTTTGACAAGTATGTTTTTATTTATAATTTCTTGACTGTTGTGTTGCTAGAGCTGATAAGAAAGGCTGCAGCAAATTGGTGAGCTTCAGATGTCTTTGTTCTCTTGCCAAGATGACAATAATAGCTAGGTAGAATATATATTTTTTAGATAAGCAGTTTCTTCCTTTCAAAACCTAGCTGTAGCTGAGTATGGAAGAACAGGATGTTGAAGCTACCCATACAAAGCGTATTTCAATGCTTTGTGAATTGATCATGAATGTAGGGGTAGTTCTTTCCAATTTCAACACACAACTACTGTTAGCTGATATGCTAACTGAAATGTATTAAAAATGTATATCTTCTCTCCTATACTACATCTCTGAAGTCACACAGTGACAATGTATTTGGGTATGACAGTCCATGGTCATGGAGGAGACCTGGCTGGGAAGATTGGATTATCCTTATTTATGCATCTTGATATTTGCTGTTGTATGAATAATATGAAAATGTCAGTCCTGCGCAAGAATTAAGCCTGCTGAATTGAGATATAAAAGTTTGGTGGAAATAAGGGCTTCATAACTCCCTCTAATTATGAAGGCCTGAAAGGTCTTCGACTAGTATATTCATAGGTAAAGCAGGATGCATGGTCTCAGATAGAAAAGTAGAAAATTCCCTTCAGAGCTCCTGGCTTGGTTTGGAAAGACCAGAGACACTAGATGCAAAGTGTGTATGTGCCCCACCATTCTTTTAGATCTCATGAATAGGTAGGAATTCACCCTTCTGAAGATAGGTGTCTTCAGAAGAGAAGCCATATGTTATATGAATTAAAACTCAATTGTGCATTATCAGATTCCTTCTTTCCATGGAATTTAGAGTATATATGTTGTACCAATATAAGCTTTCTTTTTATAAACACTAGTACTGAATGCACAAAGAGTTGGTTTTATTTATTTCTTAGCTGCCATTTAGTGATCATCCATACTTTGCAGCCAGCTCTAATGGTCTTTTTATTTTATTTTTTTTAAACAATTTTTTTTTTGTTTTTAGATCAAAGTACTTAGGAAACAACGTGGAGATGGGGACAGCAAACATCCAAAAACAAAATCATACATATGTAACTCAGGTTAAATCATTAAAGGTTCCCTATCTATTTTCCTCATATAATATTACATATTCAAATTAATACATTTCTAAATAGAGTTCAATCAATCAAATCAGAGATCAGTCACATTTCAGTTATAAAAATCCAAATCCTGTTTTTAAGCTTTACTAATTTACAGTTACCATATTCCAATTAGCGTTGAATAAACATATTAACACTTCGGGTATCCCTCATTTCCCTTTTCCCTAACATAATAATTATATCTAAAATAAATATATTATTCCAATAATAACATTCTTATATTTTCCACATATAATCTATTTCTTAATCTAATAAATCATTGATTAATACCATTTCTTCTCTTATCACAAATCCCGCTTATTCTCCTTCTATTACAAAATAATTATCTTACTTGAAATAAAAATATCAATCCAAAAGATACATTTCTATCTATTTTAAATATATATTCTATCAATCAATCTATATCTATAAAAAGTCTTTTTAACTCATTAAGTAAAATTTACGCCTCCAAATAATTATCATATCTAAAACAAAATATTATTACAAAGGATATCCTCTTACAGAATTCACGTACTCCGTTAGTTATTAAATCAGTCAAAATCTCTAAAGCCTTTTTAACCCATTAAATGAAATTTTAAAACAGATTTTTAAATCTAATTCTAGGTTTCTTTCTGTGCCACTTCGGTTTCCATAGTAAAGCTTCTACATCATCGGACCTCAATATTTGAACAGAGGTATTTCTCGACACTTCAGACTAGTCAAAGTTCTCTTCCCTTTCTTCCAGTGTCATCTGGATGGTGTAATCAGTTTTATTCCATGTTGTAATTACTAGTTGATTGTCCACGTTATCATAATTTTCAGTGACTTGTGTCGGATGTCAGTCTCTGTTGTTTTTGAGGTATCTCAGGTATCTCAATTAAAGTTATTCTTTGATCATCAAAATTCTCCATAAATTGTATATGGGGTTGTATAAAATTAATTTGCTCAGTAGTTTCCACAATTTCTCCCGGTATAAATTCATAGTTGAGTTGTAGGTACGGTTCCTCCATCTCTTTAAGTTGTATATATTGTTGAATAGAGGCCTCTTTGAAGTTACTCTGTTCCTCGGCCTATAGCTTGATCCATTGAAGTTTGAGAATCAATTTGTGATTCTGAAAAGTCATCCTTAATTTTTCTCCAAAATTTCATATACTCCGTAGCTTCCAAGATTTTTTCCAGTATAAGTTCGTAATCAAGCTGTGGGTAAGATTCCTCCATTTCAGTTGTGAAAAAATCTTTTAATCTTTTAGTGGAGGCTATATTTAGTAAGAGTCAACAAATATCCACCTCCAATTTCTAATAGACAAATTCACCACCCATCTGTTCAAATCCTTTATCTTTTCCCTTTTATTATCATTTGAAACCATTTTCAAACAGCAAAAAGAAATACAGTTGCAGTAACAATTTTCACCACAAGATGTCCGCAGTAAACTGTAAAATCTTTTTTCCAAGCTAGTAAAATTTTATCTCGTTAGAAAAATAGAAAAAGAAAAACATCTCCAGCATAATAAGTAGAGTAATAATAATGTTCAATGGTAGGAATTTTTTCAGGACACCTAAGTATCCCAAAAACTAAATAGTCAATAAAAAATTAGCTGTTTTATTTCTTTGATTTCCAGAGCTCTTTTTCCCAAGTATACAAATGCCGCTCTCTTAGAGCAGGGAAGTAGTTCAAAAGCTTTTTTCAGGAAAGTAGTTAGGGCGAAGAGAGGGAAAGAAAGGTCTCACCCGGATTCTCCACAGTGCTTCTTTATGCTTAGCTGATCTTCTGACTTTAAGCTGGTGCAGTTGGGTGAGCGGCCATTTTACTGGCCGATCTTTTCTCCGACGGCCCTAAGGAGCTAGCTTGGACTACGGAAGGAGCTGCCACCCTTCTGCAGTCAACGAGAGCCTCCTCGACAGTGGTCGCCCCTCCAGGGTGACTTTTTGACCCGATTAAGGGTCTACCGGCGGAGGGAAAACAGCCGGTGAAGAGACAAGGCTGTCTGCACAACTGCATATGCAGCGATCCAGAACCGGAAGTCTAATGGTCTTTTTATTGATACTATATTAATTAGTGTGTGTAAATTATCCCTATTTGTTTAAACATAGATTAGATTGCATGATTGTATGGTAACTATACCAGAAATAAGTATTTTTTACATAGAAATCTTTTACCTGATTGTAAAGGACTTAAAAGTGGTGCTTTTAAAAATGAAACTGTCTACCTACACCAGGGGTCTTCAAACCTGGCCCTTTTATGACTTTTGGACTTCAACTCCCAGAATTCCTCAGCCAGCATGCCTGGCTGAGGAATTCTGGGAGTTAAAGTCCACAAGTCATAAAAGGGCCAAGTTTGAAGACCCCTGATCTACACACACACAAACATATTCTTGATGTATGTGGGTTTGGTAATATTTGCTTAAGGAATACTTCTAATTAAGCATTATTGGTTTTTCCCAGAGAAATTATAGGGCAGGATGTGCTGCAGGTGATGGAAAGCAGTTTAAAGAAGAGAGGCTGAGGGAGATTATGAGTTTGTTTGCAACCAATATAAATGGTTCTATTAATTATATGAGCGCCAGTTTGGTGTAATGCTTAAGGCTTAGGCTGGAATGCAGGAGAACATGAGTTATGGTCCCGTCTTAGGCACAAAGCCAGGTGGGTGACCTTGGGCACTCTCTCTCTCCCAGCCCTAGGAAGGAGGCAATGACAAACCACTTCTGAAAAACTTGCCAAGAAAAAAACTACTTGTCCAGGCATAGTCTGAGAACTGGACATTATTGAATGGAAGAAAATAATAACAATTATGCAAGCAAGGTTTGTGGAGGCAAAATTTATTAAAGTTGAGTTCTACTTCTGGTTTTCTAGGCAATGCTACAGAAATAATTGATCCTAATCTTTCAATATTTCCCCCCCCCCAACCTCCCAGTTTGATTTGTAATCCTGAGATATAACTCCCCTCCAAGTGCTGATGAGGTATGATAACTTTTAAAGAACAGCCATGTCAATTAAGTAGTACTGTCTGCTAGCATTCTAAATTAGTGGTTTATAATCTATTTCTTTAGATTTTTTTTGATATTTCTCCTTTTGCTTGATTTGAACACACTACTTGATTATTGGTTTCTCTGTGTAAACACGAATCTTCATTTGTTATGTTAGAAAAGGTTATCCTCATTTTGCATTAACCAGTACCCCTAGACCAGATTTCTCTCAGTTAAAAAAAAAGATAAATGAAAATACATATTTCTACCGGGAAGGCAGGGAGAGAGGGAACAGTTAGATTGGGGAGAAATTCTAAGATTTAAAAGCAGGCATCATGAAAAAATCATTCCTCTGTTCATGATAGCAGTCTGGATGGTTTCTATTCAGTAATATTTTTTTTTTTAAAAAATCCAAATCTTGGGAATAAAGTGTTACATAGAAGTTTGTGTAATGCATAGCTTGGCCCTGAAGTGTCACTTTATAATTAAGTGTTTCTCTAAGTAAAAATAACAATTAAATTTTGAAACTGTAGCGAGTAAAAGACTAATGGGAATTTCAGTATGAGTGGCAAAATAGAGTACAATATTATATATTTTCCGTATCTTCCTCCTGCTTGAGCAATCATTCTTTCTGTATTACCTTTTACCATTGAATTAAAATAAATAAGTAAAGCTCAGGAGAGCTTTATGTACGTCTATTACCACCAAATATTTTTGAAACTGAAAGGAAGCAAAATTTAGCTGTCATTAGGCCTGTTTTCAGAATGTCTAAATGTAAGCTTTATTTTGATTGCATTCTGCTTTTTTCTCCTATGATCAGTCGAGAGGCTTTTGGACTGAGCTTCCTTTCAGGGCTCAGATAGTAAAGAGATTTGTTTTATAATAGTAGAATAAGTTTGACATTAACTGGGATTTGTCAACATTATTATCTGCCAGCCAGCAGGTGAAGATGAATGAGGCACTTTAATTGATTCCCAGCAAGATGTTAGTCTTTTCACAGCAGTCCTCTCAAAATTTAGACCTGGAGAATTAAACCCAGCTTATATGCATCCCCCAAATAAAAGGGGGGAGGAATGAGGTTAATGGCTATAGCAGCTAATTTGGAGAGTCACTGCTGTCATCTTCCTAGGTGTCTAACAGTACTTTCAAGAGCTGCCCTGATTATCAATTTAAATGTGTAAATAGTGAAGCTATGTGATATATTTTAATTGTATAAGAACAGTCCTTGATTGATCAATTATGTACCATCAAGTCAGTGTAAACTTGTAGCAATCACATTGGTAGATATTGTCCCTGATGATCCTAACCTGTCCTTTGGGTTTTCCGATGGTGCACCCATCACCACTGTAATGGAGTCCATCCATCCTGATGCTAGTTGTCCTCTTTCTTCCACTTTTCCCAGAGTTAGAACCTTTTCCAAAGAGTGGTTGGTGAGATGTTCTGGGGTTCGCATTTTTCTAAGCACATCCCGTAGCTCAGGGGTAGGCAACCTTGGCTCTTTTATGACTCGTGGACTTCAACTCCCAGAATTCCTGAGCCAGCCATGAAGTCCACGAGTCATAAAAGAGCCAAGGTTGTCTACCCCTGCCATAGCTTAACATGATTTACATAACTCAAGACCTTTCTACCATCAATGAAGCACATACTGATTTCTTTTTTGGTATTTTTTTGGCTTTCTTAATTATCCAGCCTGCGTCAGCAATAATGTTTTGTATTGCTCAGTGTTTTCTAAATCATCTTGACAACTGGCATCTCCTTTTCTGAGTAGGGCTTCAGTCCTCATTGGATGATCCTAACTATTCCTTCTTCGTTTCTCATCTCCTGAAGGGTAAACGATGTTGTCTTATGACTGAGAGTATCCAATTCCAGTCTATCTGAATTCTTTAGATGTCGAATTCTAGCTCCACATTCATACTGTAATTCTATGTTTGCAGCTTTGGATTTTATTTTCCCATATGGCAGTATCAGCAACTAGATGTCTTGAAGGCTTTAATCTAGCCGCATCATAAACACCATTATTACTCAGAAAGCATGTTGGGTGTCATCCAATCTGAGGGCCCAGATTTGTTGTGGCAGTATACTGTTAATCATTTTATATTTTTTTATCCTTGGTAAAAAATACAGGAGTGAGTTACCATTGCCTTCCTCATGCAATAGTAATTAATTCCTTTTCCATCACCGCTAATGTGATCATTTGCCTCCAGCATCTTCCTCTATTGCTGCTACCTAGTACAGCGAAGAGGAACTAAAGAGCCTCTTGATGCGGGTGAAGAAGGAGAATGCAAAAGTTGGCTTGAAACTCAACATTAAGAAAACCAAGATCATGGCATCTGGCCTTCTCAATTCCTGGCAAATAGATGGGGAAGAAATGGAGGTAGTGACAGATTTTATCTTCCTGGGCTCCAAGATCACCACAGATGGGGACTGCAGCCAAGAAATTAAAAGATGCTTGCCCCTGGGGAGGAAAGCTATGGCAAATCTAGACAGCATACTAAAAAGCAGAGACATCACCCTGCCAACAAAGGTACCGATAGTCAAAGCCATGGTTTTCCCAGTTGCAATGTATGGCTGTGAAAGTTGGACCGTAAGAAAGGCTGAGCACAAAAGAATTGAGGCCTTTGAACTATGGTGCTGGAAAAGACTCCTGCGAGTCCCCTGGACTGTAAGACAATCAAACCGGTCAGTCCTAGAGGAGATCAACCCTGACTGCTCTTTAGAAGGCCAGATCCTGAAGTTGAAACTCAAATACTTTGGCCACCTAATGAGAAGGAAGGACTCACTGGAGAAGAGCATAATGCTGGGAAAGATTGAGGGCACTAGAAGAAGGGGACGGCAGAGAATGAAGTGACTGGATGAAGCAGTAGGCGTGAGCTTAAATGGACTCCAGAAGATGGTAGAGGAAAGGAAGGCCTGGAAGAACATTGTCCATGGGGTCGTGATGGGTCGGACACGACTTTGCAACTAATAACAACAAGTATAGGTGCTTGCTTGCTTCATGTCTTGGTGACCTTGCTGGGAATATATACTCTTGGCATACGCTCCCAGTGTTCTTTGCTTATCCCTACAGGAACACTTCTCCCAGCCCCTATCATGATGAGGTAGAACAGCAGGATATGTGAGGATAATGATTTTTTATCCTTAAAGTAGGAACTCCCCTTATTACATAGGTCCCATGGAAATCCTTGGTTTAGAGAGGCTAATTGCAAAACATCAGATTGGCTCATCATATAATTTTTTCCTCCATTCTTTGACTTTTTCTTTCCATGCATCATTAGAAGAGGTGATTATTCTCTCCAGCATAAATTAGCGTAACCTCTTCCAGCACCTCATTTTGTATATTTATGAGTGGCACAATAGGTCATTGCAGCCCGTTCATAATTGATTTTACACTTTTGGGAACACACTTAGTGACATGTGAGTTTCCATTTTCTTTGTACAGCTCTTGCCCAACATACTGTCCTCTCACCATGTACCTTCTGCTGAACACAGTTTTCTCCTACCGGTATTTATATTGTGTGGGTAGCTCCAGTTTGTATTTTACTTGCTAGGTTTCCTCCTGGGAATTCCCAGCAGATAATTGGCCTGGCTTTTCCATAGCTTAGACTGTCTTCCTTTGTTCTCACCACTGTTTGGGCAACTGAAGCATCTGTCTTTTTTTTCTGATGTAGTTTGTTAATATTTTGTTCTTTAAAGGATATAGCTTCGCTGACTAATGGCACAGAATTATCTCCTGCCTGGAGAAATTCTAACTGCATATATGCAGTAATTGTGCATCTAGGGTCCTTTCTCTCACACACTGAATATAAGACTATCTTGTGCAGTAAAATGGCACATTTATCATTAGCAAAAGGTAGATAGAAGTGTGCAATTTTTTTCAGACCTTCATATTTTTTTGAGTGTATTGAGAATGATAATGCAATAACATATGGAAAACTACAGGTTTTCCATCTAGATCAGGGGTGTCAAACTGCCGGCCTGCCGGCCGGTTGTATCATACAGAAGCCACACCCACCCCAGCTCCGGCAGTGCAAAAGAAGTTGTGATATGTCGTGACATGTCACATGATGTGGCGAGTTTGACACTCGTGATCTAGATCTAAGAGACCAATGTTACTTTCTCACAGTGCCAGTAGTCCTTATCTTACAGCCACAATTCAGATCAGAATATCAATTACCAAGCAAGGCAGTTGTTAAATGAGTTGCACCTGATTTTGTGACCTCTCTCGCTGCGGTTGTTAAGTGAATCACTGCAATTGTTAAGTGAATCATGCAGTTATTAAGCAAATCCTGCTTTCCTCATTGACTTTGCTTGTCAGAGGTCAGCTGGGAAGGTCGCAAATGGTGATCACATGACCCTGGAATGTTGCAGCCATTGTAAATACAGGCTGATTAACCAAGTGTCCCCATTTTTATCAAATAATTGTGATACGGTAGTTGTACGGTAAATTGTGATGGTTCTCTAATTCTTTCTCTTCTCTTCTGCTGTCTCCAGATACTGGCACATCTGCAATCCAGACTTTTTTATCTTTATATATATATATATATATATATATATATATATATATATATATATATATATATATATATATATATATATATATATATATATATATATATATATATATATATATATATATATATATATATATATATATATATATATATATATATATATATATATATATATATATATATATATATATATATATATATATATATATATATATATAATATATTATTGATTTTATGATTTTAACAATAAATGCTTAAAACACACCGTGGTGATTGGGTGAACAAAAATTCCAGAATAAAAACATACATAAACAACTCAACTTAATATATTCACTTATCATCTTTCTATTTCCCTCTCCCACACAAGACAGAAAGAAAAAAAGAGAAAAGAAACAAAAAACCAAAAACATATAAATTTAATATATTCCATTTCTGTCATGAATTTCTGTTAAACCTATTTTAAGACTTTATCAGTTTCATTCCAAAACTCTCCCCGATACATATACCATAATATTTATAAGATGGTAGCATACATTCTTTAGAATTCACATTGTCAATAAATAAAATGAAATAAATACCTACACATAACTTTTGGGGTTGCACCCATTTCCCCCTTCACCACATCTACCCTCTTTCTTCTCTACCTTCTTTCTACCTTTCTTCTCTTCCTACTTCCCTCTTCCTCCACCCCTCTCCTTCCCTTTCTCTCCACTTCTCTTCTCCTCCAACCTTTCTACTTCCTTCTCCCCTCTTTCACTCTTTCTTCCCTCTCATCCCTCTTCAGATGTAGACCAGGAGTAATGTCCGAGCAACTCCTCTTTCCAAATTTTCCAAAGATTAAAACACAACATAATGATCGGGACTCATTCAGCAACAAAATCATATAAATGAAGTTCAAATTAAATATAATATTGCTTATTTAAATTTATGCAATTACAAAAGTCATCAGGCACGTGTAATTATAATCTATATCCTGTTTTTAAGCTATACTCCTTACAATTATCATTCCAAGTACATTTAATAAAGATATAATAGTGATTTCAGGTAACCTTGATATACAATCGTTCATTGAGACAATTTTTTCTTTCTTTCTTCCCTTTCTTCCCCCCTTATCACCAATACCTCTTTCTCTCTCTCTTTTACAACATAGTTATCATATTTAAAATAGTAATATAAATCCAACAAAAACTTTTTAAGACTTTAATGAAGTTTATATTTTCAAATATTTATTAATTATATTATCAGGCAATTCTCCTCTTTCATTCCTAATTAAATACTAGATATATTCAATCATTTCATCAGTCTACTTCTATATAGTCTTTTTGTCCTCTAACCAGATTGACTCCCTCTATTAATTATCAACCTTAGTAACAATAAATTTACATCCTTCATACAACGTTAAATCAGAAATAATTTCTAAGCCTTTTTAACCCATCAAGTAACATTTTGTATCACACTTGAACCTAACTCTAGCTTTTTTTCTATGCCAATTTGGTTCCCATAATAAGGCTTTTCGATTCTCAAACCTCAAGATTTGATTACGATGCTTCTTAACAAATTCAAACTGGCAAAAACTTTTTCCCTTTTCCTCTTTATAGTAATTTCCAAAAAGTTGTGTCAGGGTGTCAATCTTTGTTATTTTTGGTAATTGAATTAGGTCAGTTACAGCTATTTTTTGATTATAAAAATTGTCCATCAGTTGTAAATAACGCATAGCATTAGTTGATTCAATAGTTTCCACATTCTCTCTTAATGCAGATTCTTCATTGGGTTGTAGGGATAATGTCTCTGTCTCTTTGAATTGTGAATAAGTCTGTTCAGACAATTGTAGATAAGGTGTAGCAATGGTTGATTCCATAGTTTCCACATTTCCTCTTGATGCAGATTCATGATTAGGTTGTAAAAATACTGTCTCTGTCTCTTTAAATTTTAGGTAGGTCTGAGAAGTATTCTGTTCATCTTCTGTTGTTCCTTGTTCCATAACTTGATTTGTTATTAAAGGATCAAAATGAGATTTCCAATAAGCTCTAAACTCCTCTCTGATTTCTAATATTTTTTCCAGTATTGAGTCAGTCAAGATGAGAATAACTTTCAGCTATTTTAGTGGTAGCTTTGCCTATTTCTTTATTAGAGACTATTTAAGGAAAATCCACAAATCTCTGCCTCCAAAAAGTATAATAGCCAGCTTCACCACCCAGCTGTCCAGTTATTTTTTCAAATAACAGAGAGAAATACAATTGAAGTTTTGCTTTTTCACCACCAGATGTCCTCGGTGGATTATAGAGTCTTTCTTCTTTCTTCCCCCCCCCCAAGTTAATCAAGTTAGAGAAAGTAAAAAAAAAAAAAGAACACAAAGGGAAAGTTTTCTCTTTCTCTTTCAAGCTATCTTCTGTATTATCAAATTAAAAAAGGAAAGTAACAATGTCTCTTTTTCTCTTTTTTTTCTCCTGAAATTCACCCCACAGCAATCAAATAGTAAAATAGTACACAAAAATTAATCCTTATATTTTTGGCTCTTCTTTCCATATATAGGCAGCCGCCGCTTTCTTAATAAAGGAAAATAAAAACTCTTACAGGAAAAATCTGGATAGCAAGGGAGGGAAAAAATCTCACCCGGATTCACCATGGTGGTTTCTTATGCTTAGATGATCTTGTGACTTGCGGTTGGTGCGGCTAGGTGAACGGCCATTTTTGGCTGGTCTTCTGCTCCGTCGGCCCTCGGAGTCAGCTCAGACAGCTAGAGGAGCCGCTGCTCCTCTGCAAGCGAGCGTAGCCTCGTCGAGGGTGGTCGCGACCTCCAGGCGCAACTTTCGACCCCCGTCGGGGTCTACCGACGGAGGGAAACTAGCCGGACGAGGAGAGAAGCCTCCCCGTGCGGCTAGAGGCGCCGCGAACCGCCTTTTTTGTCTTTTTTATTGACAGTTGTTAAGTGGCAGATGCCTTTTCTGTTTGAATTCTAAAGTCCCAGGACATTTTAGCTTCTTCATTTTCTATTATTTGTCTATTTTGTGGTTCTGCTAGTTCTTACTTGCAGGCAAATGGTATTTCTTTAAAATATTTCAATGCACTATTGTTGTTACTGTGTGGTGCTGTTGCTTGTAGTCAGTCTATATGATCTTCTTACGACAGTTAATTAGATAATCCAGTGTTTCTTCAGGTTCTTTGCAGAGGTGGCATTTGCTGTCTGCTTCTGTCTTCTCAATTCTGACTTAGTATGAATTTGTTCTTAAGGTTTGGTCTGGTGCAGCCAGAATTAGCCTCTTTGTGCCTTTCTTAAATTGTTCTGCTTTTAGCCATTGCCAGTTTTGTTATCTGGTTTGCCAACTATTTTTGTTACATACTGGCTATGTAATACTTTGCCTTACCATATGTCTTTTCTCTTCTTCATTTGGTCTTCCTTGAAAGCCAATTTCATCTCTTCAGTACTCAGTAATGCTTCAAGATATACCAGCTTCAATGCATCTACTTCACTGTTCTTCAAATATTCTTCCAATGCTTTTTTTTTATCTTTTTCAGCTATTGCACATTATACACCCACCTATTTTTCTTGGTAAATAAAGTCTGTCAACATATTATTTTTAAAAAAAAATACCTTGATGTTTTTTATCCAGGTAAGAATTATTCCACGCACATTCACTTTTGAGACATAGGGAATATAACTGAGGGGGAAAAAATAGAAGCCTCCATAATTGAGTTAAGGAGAACGAGCCAATTATGCAGGAATTACTTCAAAACTCATCTCTGGTGAGCAAAAAAATATTGTGTGATTTCTTGCACCTGTTTGAAGGCTAAATGCTTTCTTTTCTCTCCCTATTAACAGATAATGCAATTGTAATTAAGGCAGTTCAGATTTATCCCCTGCAGAGCTGAAAATACACCTGGCAGAAAGGTGTCTTAATGGAACATGCAGAGTTCTATACTATAATAACTTTTAAAAAATGTAAAATCTGGCTAACAACAAATTTCATCTCCTGTGACTCATATACTAATTCTAATTTTCACATCAGCGAAGCTGACAAAGCAAAAGTGGCTTTACTGACAAAAGTCATTTCAGGGAAGGTTGACCTGCTTTTTCCCTCAATAAGAAATTATGTTTATATTTTCCTATGTGGGATTTGCTTGAAAAACAAATGCTGTGCCTTATGTCTTTCTCCTTTGACATTCCAGATGTGGAACAGCCATCTTAAATACAGTTTTGTTGGGCTGTTTAGTCCCTCAGACCTGTTCAAGTAGACAAGGTAACTTCACATTGGAATGTAGTGTAAAATTATTATGGAATTCTTATCAGTCCAGCTATAATGGCCAGTGATCAGGATGATGGTAGTATAATTATATCATGGGATTCTTTTTTTAATAAAGGATTATAAAGGCAGGCAGGAATCAGAATTTTATTACAAAAAATATATTGTTTTACAATAATATGCAAAAGAGTGTTGATTTATTATAGTCAGTGATGAATGTCACTTTTAATGTTTGCATTTCTAAACATTAGCTGTTTTTTCTGTCTTATTCTAACATAATTCCTTTTTAGTTAGATTTTGGTTTCAACTTCGAAGCTTTTTCTTTACTTAGCAGCAGTTTTTTCATCCAAACCTTAAGTTCTTATCTTTAGTCCTCTTGTTCTCACTCTTCCCTGATTATTTATCCGTGCTAACACTTTCTCATCTCTTTTATTGCTTTACAGCTTTTTTTATTTTGACTCTTTAACTCCTCCTTCTTTCCCAGAGTTACTTGTTTAGCTTCTTCCAGCTTCTTGATTCAAGCATGGTGCAGAGTTTGTCTCTCATATTAGGACAATGGTCATTCTTCTGTGGATGCATTGTCATTCCTGCTTCTTAGCCCTTCGTTCTTCTCCAAAGAACTACCGTACTATGTGAGACTTTCCACTGGGTGAATACAGGCATCTTTTTTCACCTTTCTTCTTCTCCATGTCTTGACCTCTTTGTGGATGGTGCTGCTTGCTGGCTCCTCCTTTTTCTGGCCCTAGTAGCCAGTCAATATTTTCAAAGGACTCTGCAGAACAGACAGTTGAGAAAACAAGACTAAACTTTGTCTTTCTATCATCAGCTTTGCCTAGATAGAACCTCTGAAGGTTTTGGTCTTCTCTGTTCCTATGTCACCACATACTCATACCACTAGCAGCCCCTTCTTTTTGCTACTAGTTTTCAAATGATCCTATTTAACATCTGAGCTGCAGAAGCTGCTTGGATGAAGAGTGAAATGTCTTCAGAGAGAAAAAAGAAAGTCCAGTTGCCTCGTGAAAAAGCTCCTTTGGGACAACCATGACCTGGATGACTGAGAATCTCCATAAACACCCTATTTAATACTTTTCAATTTCATCTCCTCGCATTTAGAAAGACGTTTGTTGATGTGCTTCAGGAATGCAGTTCTGTAGGAGATACTAACAAGTGGTTAATCTTGAAAGAATGCAGGTAGAAATTGCCCTCTGACAAGGTGAATACTATATTATGCTTTAGTTCCATCTGGACAAAAAGCATAACACTTTACACCAATATAATTTGTGTCACATGTCTTCTGAAACAAGTATCCCATCTGCTCTCTTCCCTACATGTGGCGTCTTGCAGTAGTTAGAATGCTGATGAGTAGTTTTCATCTTCCATATATTTCTTCTCCATCTGTGTCCATGCTATATTATCATTGTTCAATTACTGTGATGCTTTGAATATCTGTTCCCAACTTTTAAAAATAGGTTAGTTCCATATAAGGAATCATCTTGCACTGGATTTGTTGTTTGGCAAAAACAGCATGATCCTTAAGATTAATGTCTAATAGTTTTATCTTGTGATACCAGCCCCAAATTGTGATGCTGACTTACAGTAGTAATTCCAGCATAATAATAATCCAATGTTGTGCCCTTGTGTAAATTTTTAGGCTTAAAATTATAGAGCGGAACAATCAAACATATATAAGTTTTATGCTCCTAATGGGGGCATAATGATGGCTTCTTTGGAAGTCATCATTAATGTTCTTATTGGTCTTTGTTTTGAATAATTTTCATCTTAACCAGTAATGTGTTTTGTAGATATCAGAGAATTTATAATTTCCAGGATAGTGGAAAATTGTAGACTTATACATCAGGTAAGAACTGTTGTTATTCTGCAAGTTTTATATAAAGATTCGAATAGAACAATCTGTCTGCCAAGCTAATTGCAGGATTAGTAACCACGGCTTTCTTGCTCTGTTTCAGAGGGTTTGGCTGTTGGTGTTGGATTTGGTGCTGTTGGAAAGTCACCTTCTGCAACTTTTGAAAGTGCAAGGTAATTGGTGTGATTTTAATTTATATACTGGTGGGATTTCATTAGCTATAGTTGCTCATTTCCATGGTTGATAATTCTGTACCAGAATAATAAATTCTTTCACAAATGCATAGATTCCCAAGTGTGGCATTGATCTATCTGCTGTTTTACACATATGGTGAAGTAAATATTTGCCCTCCACTCCCATCAGTTTCCCAGTTTCCAAATATCTGCAGCATTCTGACCCTTTTTGATCATCTTCTTATTTTATCCTCCCCAGAGAAATACACCACATAATCTTTATTTCTGATTTTCCTCTTTGCAAAAAAATAAGGGGAAAAGAATGTCTGAATTGGCCAAAGAACAGTTATCATTATTTCTGCTTTTTCCTTACATGTTTGATTTTCTTTTTTTTAGTCATTTTCTAGTGTTCTAGAATCTAGCTCCCCAGTTCTCCTATTCTCAACTTTTCATTACATGCAACATCATTATCCATGGTTGTATACTGGGATGTAACCCCACAAATAAGGTCAACCTGTACTTTAAGACTTCATTTTGTACACAAACGTTCACTCCTGCCTCTTATTTTCAACAAGTTGTGATGGAATGTAGTAAGGAGGTGGATTCCAGGAGGGAGGTGGTGCACAGAAGCATAAGAGGCAATTCAGCCCATATATTATGTATGAAAAAAGAGGGTGAGGACAGGCCCTTCCCAATAGTTTTCAGAATATAAGGTAGATGCAGATGACAGAGTGTTCAGTGTGCCAAGATTTCGTCCATAGGTATGAAATAATAAAGAATTCAGCTTGGAAGAATCACCACATGTCCTTCTTGGTTTTGGGCTGACAGCTAGATTAGAGGAGTCTTAATTTCTTAAGACAATAGATGCAGAAAAGAGGAGCCAACTATTCTACCTTATTAATTGTAACTTAGTAACTGTGAGAGGGACCTCGGAGTCCTAGTCCAATCACCTAAATATGAGCCAGCAGTGTGCTGCAGCTGCCAAAAAGGCCAACACAGTGCTAGGCTGCATTAACAGAGGGATAGAATCAAGATCACGTGAAGTATTAATACCACTTTACAATGCCTTGGTAAGGCCACACTTGAAATACTGCATCCAGTTTTGGTCACCGCGATGCCAAAAAGATGCTGAGACTCTAGAAAGAGTACAGAGAAGAGCAACAAAGATGATTAGGGGACTGGAGGCTAAAGCATATAAAGAACGGCTGCTGGAATTGGTTATGTCTAGTTTAGTGAAGAGAAGGACAAGGGGGGACATGATAGCAGTGTTCCGATATCTCAGGGCCTGCCACAAAGAAGAGGGAGTCAAGCTATTTTCCAAAGCACCTGAAGGCAGGACAAGAAGCAACGGGTGGAAACTAATCAAGGAGAGAAACAACCTAGAACTAAGGAGAAACTTCCTGACAGTTAGAACAATTAACCAGTGGAACAACCTGCCTCCAGAAGCAGTGAATGCTCCAACACTGGAAGTTTTCAAGAAGAGACTGGACAGCCATTTGTCTGAAATGGTATAGGGTTTCCTGCCTGAGCAGGGGGTTGGACTAGATGACCTCCAAGGTCCTTTCCAACTTTACTACTACCACTATTATTATTATTATTATTATTATTAAACTAGCCTTTTAATGTGAATATCTGAAATCCATATCTGAAATAATGGAGGATTACAGCAATACATTTACGACTGCCTCTTATGTTTTATTGAAGTTAATATGGAGGATGCTACTAATAATGACAATGTAAGCATAGAAGAGTGCGTGGTAAAATTGTTAAAAATAGCATTCAATCAAGCATTCTTTTTCTCTCTCCAATTATGCTAGAGCAATGGAGAGCACCTTTATGTGAATCCAGGCCGTGCTAGAAATGTTTACTGCTGAGTGGCTGCATCTGTCTGTGTCTTCTAGACATTCAGGGTTTCATCTAATATTTATCATTAAAAAAACTGCCCTTCCTTAATACTAGGGAGAACAATTCATGCTTGAAATAATCAATGAAAAGGTAGCATTATAACAAAGTTGGGTTCACTTGAGTGTGACAAGAGAACATAGCTTTAAATGTAAAAAATGTCCACACAGAGACATAGCTTTCTTTGCTTTAACATCTCACTAAATATATTTTCTCATGTTTATAGTCAGGCTGCTCTGTCCAAAAATAAAAAAAGTTATCTTTTTTTAATAACTTGAGAAAATATGGTCTACTTTTAAATCCGAATTGAAAGGTTTTATGAAGATTAGAACTGTCTAGGCACAAATAATTAGGCATTATTATTATTATTTAAATTAGTTATGGCTGTCCACTCCAATATAGCTTGAGAAGCAACCAGTCCACTAAACACAGGCAGGGAGAAAGAAAGTTCAAATCTTGGAAAAATACATATGTGCTATGCAGAACCAGATCCATGTCTTGTTGAAACTGTTTAATATTCAATAAATATTTTTTTCTTATTTGCCTTGGGTCTAATTCCAAAAAGAAAATCCTGAGACAATTTTCTGACAGCAAGAGCATTTTCTCTGTAATTCCAATTTTACAAGAAGAGAAATTGTCTGAAATGTCCTAGATCAACACCATGTGTGTTGACCTTCTCATCGAATGCCCACTTGGCATCAGAACCAAACAGTGTAGCATGAGAAAGGTGCCAACACAGATGGACCAATTCACCTTGATAATTAACCAGCTAGCTCAGCAAATAGGTCAGAACTTTTTCTGTTGCCCAGGCTTAAAGTATCTTGTAACCATTGCTTCTATCTGATTTCCCCAAGATTCTTTCCTTGGCTCTCTACAGGCTTTGTAATGAAAATCAGCACCTTGAATTACACCAGGAGGTTACTAGGAGCTGATACAGGCCATAAATTAGAGTGCTACATGAATGTCCCATACTTCATCCATAACTATCAGCTTCAGTGTATTCTGGAGCAATTGCAGCTTTGGTATTGTTTTCAAGGGCAGTGCCATGTAAAATATATAAGGAACGGTTGCTGGAATTGGGTATATCTAATTTAACGAAGAGAAAGACGAGGGGGGGACATGATAGCAGTGATCTAATATCTCAGGAGTTGCCACAAAGAAGAGGGAGTCAAGCTATTCTCCAAAGCACCTGAAGGCAGGACAAGGAGCAACGGGTGGAAACTAACCAAAGAGAGAAGCAACCTAGAACTAAAGAGAACCTTCCTGACAGTTACTCAGTGGAACAACCTGCCTCCGAAGGATGTGAATGCCCCAACACTGGAAGTTTTTAGAAGAGATTGCGCAGCCATTTGTCTGAAATGGTATAGGGTTTCCTGCCTGAGCAGAGGGTTGGACTAGATGATCTCCAAGGTCTCTTCCAACTTTATTACTATTATTATGTAGAGTGCATTGTAATATTCCAGCTTGGAAGTGATTAAAGCATGAGTGGTGACAAACAGGACCTCCATAATTGAGCTAGCAAAACTCTACTAAAAACTAAATAAATTAGCACTGAGATACATTGTGCAGAATCTGACCATTTCACAGAAGAATGTCCTGCAAAATGATAACAAAGTCCAATAGTTCTGGAAAAAGGGAACCTGTTATAGACAGATGATCCAATTGCTCCAAACTGGCTTGTCAGGAAACAAGTCCCATCCTCCACAGGCTCACAGATATTTTTGAAATCCCCATTAATTTTAACTATTCCATCTAAACTTTGGGTCATGATCTTCTGGCTCTAAAAGTCTTATTGTTTCTCAGCAACGTCCATTCTTTCATCTAAACAAAATAACAAGCAGTGAAATATAATTACATTGTATAATAGGCTTCATACTCATTTGGGAGGGGCACATATATGAATTTTCCCCCTCACTTACAAGCCTCTTTCATTTCATCATACCACCAAACATTTTTTCCATACTTCTCATTAGCATAATGTCAAACACTTTTGTAACACAATTCTTTCCATTCTGCTCCAAGCAACTTCCATATCCTTTTTCATTTTATCCATTTTGCATTTGTTCTGTTGAATGAATAATCTGCCTTCTAATAGTTTAATGCTATTTCTAAGCCACCCCCTCTAACAATAAAAAGAAAAAAGAGTATAAAATATACAACTGCAGTAAAAGAACAAAAGTAATAAACCTGGACAGTAAATTAAAGTAGCAACAACCCCCAGTAAGCTAACACCAAAAAGCCTGACAAGAGAATCGTTTTAAATTCCTCCTGCAGGTAACAAGGAAGAGCCAATCCTATCTCAGTGGACTGGCTTTCTGCAGGACTGGGGGGGGGAGACATATATTTCCTGGTCCCACCACTTTAGTTTACTGATGGATTTGGGGAATGTGAACAAATAGTGTAATGAAGGACAAGTAGCTTCTATCTGGAGCAGATGATCCCTAGTATATGGGACTCATATTTTTTTCTCCTGTATTCATCTACTTTCCCTTCAATTCTTCATTTATTGTTTTCTTTGTTCATTTTTTTCACAAGATCCACTTTTGACTCTACCAAAGATTGGTCTGTCACACATTTAAAACCTTTAATTATTTCTGTACCTTTCATCAATTCCCTCAGGTTTTGTTGTCATAAACAATCAAAATAATCATGATTCTTGACTTATATTAATTGTTTTTCCCCTGGGTGTATATGAATGGATTTATGTCTAAACTATGTGTTTGAAATAGGCCTTTTTTGAATAAGACCAGTCAACATTCTAATTCTTTCTTGGGTCTATGAATGACTCAATTACTTTTGCTATACTCTTTTGTTGTTCCCTCTATCCATTCATTTCATTTAACAGACTATTTTCCCACTTGGGATCATGTTCATTTAGAACGCTGCACTATTTTCCCCCAAACTTGATTTCTGGTTAACACTGTTCACTGGAACATAACATGCAATTTTCACCAATCTACAGGTTCCTATTTTCATATATATCTACAGCCAGCCAGATGATCCCAGTTCATATTTCATGACATGTATCTTAGCCCTGTCATTCATAATTATCAAGCCTACATCTTTGCTTCCTTGCATATATTTACTTCACTCCAAAAGATAAGACCATCAACTTAATTTCTATAACATCTCTCTCTCTCTCTCTTTCTCTCTCTCTCTCTCTCTCTCTCTCTCTCTCTTCTCTCTCTCTCTCTCTCTCTCTCTCTCTCTCTCTCTCTCTCTCTCTCTCTCTCTCTCTCTCTCTCCCCTTCTCTCTCTCCCCCCCCTCTCTTTCTCTTTCCCAAACATATAACATACCTTTCTTCTTCCTTTTATTTCATTTATTAATTCCTGCTCTTACAATTGCCTGACTTCAGATCAGGTTACCTAAGGGACCGTCTCTTCACAATAGTTTCTTCCCATCCAATTCAGTCTATTAAATCAGGGATGCTGCAGGCCCTGTTACCTAAGGAATGTCAGCTGGCTGAGACCATGAGAAGTATCTCCTTAACAGTAGACCTTATCCATTGGAACATTTTTCCTTTGAAGCTCAGGATGGCCCTAGCCCTGTTAACCTTTCATAACACTCTAAAGACCTGGCTGTCTGCATGAGCCTGGAGTTCTGAAAGTGTATGGGGCCTCATGCACTGTTAATTTTTATGTAATTTTTATGATATTTCTTGGTTCCCTATATGTATTATTTGCAACTGTTTTTATGATTTTAATGTGTTGTAATGTTGTTCACTTCCCCAACTCAATTGGATTAAGGTGGGTGGCTATAGAAATTGGATGAATAAATGAATGAATCAATGGATTAATAAATAAATCTCCTCCTATATTCCATGCTATAATCATCGTGAGATGACCTACATAGTAATTGGGACTAGAATTCAAATTACCTCATTTCAAGCATGAACAAAACAAGATAATTTCAAGATGAGGAATCATTCAAGTTGATTAAGTTAACACATGAGGGCAGAACAGTCTGTTTCAAATTCAGAATAGTTCATCCTCAAGTGTTCGTACACCTGCAGTTTTGACATTTTGAGCTTTAAACGTCCTAGCATTTCAGGATGCTAAGCATAGAGGTTTGCATGGGTTTTCTTGGTGGATGCACCCAGAGTTTAGAACTCCTTGGCAAAGACCCTTGGTTTGAAAAGTGAAGGTTATTGTCTTCAGTAGGCTTTTTCTAATTTTTCTGGACTGAGAAGGAGATTTCGTATGAATTTAATGGGAAACTGCTCTCTGTTTGTGTGTGTGTGTGTGTGTGTGTGTGTGTGTATTTAGACTGATGTACAATTTATCCGTGGCCTGCTTTAAGGCAATGCTTTTAAATACATTTTATTATTAATAGAAAATAAGCATGATATGGAGTTGAGGCATTTCATGCTGTAGTAGGAACTCAAGAAAACACAAAATAGTCAGCAGGCCGGGCAAAGCCAACTGTCCTTTTCCTTTAAAGTTCTCCTGTGAGCTATTGTAGCATGAAAATGATAGAAGTTGGGGAGCTCCAAGGAGTACTGAATGGCACTATAGCCCCCTTGGCACACATAATGAGCTGTAATCATGGGAGACATTCAAGCATGGAGGAGCTTGCCATCCTGGAATGTTATCAAAAAGAAATATGATTAGTGTACCCTACAGTTTCATTATAGGAAGAAATGCAGTTGCTCTAGAATTGTTCCACGCTTAAGAAGTTTCTTATTTCTTCTTTTTATACTAATACTAAAGCACTTGATCATTTCCATGGTAGAGTGTTAAATCATTATGCATTATAAGGAAGAAGATTTATGTGGCTTTGAATCAACCCATCTTTTTGATCTACAGCTGTGACCACTTTCTCCAGATGGCAATGTGAGATATATATGGATTCTGCATAGGGCTTAGTTGTTTGGCGAGAAATTTGGCTAGGTTTTGTAGAGGTGAGCCTATGTAGCTGACTATGGGTCTAAGTGGGGTTCCTTCTTTGTGTATCTTGGGGAGACCATAGAGCTTAGGGCATCTGGATGATTTCTCTCTGGGAATGATTCTTTGCTGGATCTCTTCGCTAATGGGGGAGGCTTTTATTTTGGAGGCTCACCTCTACAAAACCTAGCCAAATTTCTTGCCAAACAACTACAGCCCCATGCAGAATCCATCACCTCACACGTAAAAAACTCATTCCAGTTCATAGAGATCATAAAGAAACAAAACTTACAGCCCAGCGACCTACTCGTTAGCTTCGGTGTCATATCCCTCTTCACCCAAGTGCCAATCAAAGAAGCCTTAACAGCTATCCAAAACAAATATAACCCCCCCAAACACATCCTAGATCTGACCAACCACTGTCTATCCAACACATACTTCATCTATAACGGACAAAAATACAAACAAATAGAAGGAGCACCCATGGGATCACCTCTCTCACCTGTCATTGCAAACCTCTACATGGAACACTTTGAAACCCAAGCCCTAGAAAAATCTGATCACAAACCCAAACTCTGGCTCAGATACGTAGATGACACCTTCGTAATCTGGCCACATGGGAAAGAAAAACTGGACAACTTCCTCACACACCTCAACAGCCTACACCCCAAAATACAGTTCACCATGGAAACAGAAGCTAATAACCAACTTCCCTTCCTGGATGTCTTAGTCTACAAGAAATCCAATGGGTCCCTAGGACACACCATCTACCAGAAGAAAACACACACAAACCGCTATCTGCACGCACTCTCACACCACCACCCAGCACAGATCAACTCCGTAGCCAAGACACTCATCTCAAGAACCAAATGCCTAGCTGACGAACAACACTTAAAAACCGAACTACACACTCTCACTAATGTACTTACATCCAACGGATTCCAAAGAAATAAGATTTCCAACTTAATCCAAAAAGAAACTCCCACTAAAATCCAAGACAGAGAACAAGAAAACGGCAAAGCCCTCCTCCCATACATAAAAGGCACCACAGACAGGATCAGCAAGATCCTTCACAAACATAATATCAAAACAGCATTCTGCACAAACAGAAAAATATCCACCATCCTAAGAAACCCTAAAGACAAAATTGAATTAGAAAATCAAGGAGTATATGAAATCCCATGTACTGCCTGCTCCACCACATACATTGGACAAACCAACAGAAGAATAAGTGCACGCATTGAAGAACACAAAAACTCAGTCAAAAAAGAGGAACCAACTTCTTCCCTGGTCCAACACTTCAAAGCCACAGGACATGAAATTGATTTCAAAAAGTCCAGAACTATCGCCAAAACTGAACACTTTAATAACAGAATAATCAGAGAAGCCATTGAGATAGAAAAACACCCACACAGCATGAACAAACGAGATGATACCTCCCGCCTACCAGCCATTTGGAAACCCGCCCTTATTGACAGACGAGTCCATAGCACGAGGAATGACACCAGACCTACACTCACAAAAACCACACAGGATGTCACCACCACACATCCAGGCAAAAAGCAAACCCAAACCCACACTGATGAGGAGGCACGACCACAAACCAGAAGCCAGACCACAGCTGCATCATTAGCCACCTTAAACCCCTCCAATCCATACACGAGGCAAACTGACACCCACCATGAAGATGAGGCACGACCACGAACGCAAAGCCAAACAGCTATACAGTTCACCATCTCTAATCCCCTTGTAACACTGACTAACCTGAGCACAACAAAGCCCCCACCCAAACAGAACACTCCCCCAGCCAATCAGAGCACAGCCAACCCCCCATCCAATCAGAGCACAGCCAAGCCCCTAACCAATCAGAACACACCTCCACCCAATCAGAACACAGCTGAGCTCCCAGCCAATCAGTTCAAACCCCCACTGGCAGTTAAAAGGAAGAAACAGCTAAAATCTCACATTGCTCCTAGAAGCAGAAGCCGAAAGCACCAGCCTGAAGATGACGAATGAGACTTCGTCGAAACGTCGCCAAGACATTTCAAATTCTACGTGGGAGAAAACCCGAAGAACCAAAGACCTATATACAAACACCCGCGAAAACCTCAGAAAACATATGTGTGTGTGTGTGTGTGTGTGTGTGTGTGTGTGTGTGTGTGTGTGTGTGTGTGTGATTAATGGGTGGAGGGGGGCCAAATACAAAATATATATATTTAAATTTGTGAGGACGTTTTTCTCCTGCTACTTTCCTCTATCCTTCCTTTCCACCAAGCCTTTTGCTACCAGGATAGAACACTTTGCAAATTTTTCTTTAGTTCAGAAAAGCACCATACAGTGAGAAAGGAGGAGAAAATAATTGGGGCTTTCAACAAGCCAGGACTTGTAGTTTTCCCTTCCTCCCCTCCTACTTATTGCCCTATATTTGTTTGATGGCTACATCTGAAGCTTATTCCTTTCACAAAATCCTTTGAGCAGCTTAGATCAAAAAAAAATATCAAAAACCTTTGGAACAGATGGCTTTCCCCTCCCAATCCTCCACAGAATCAGCAGGAGTTTGTGTTGTAGATTTGTGACTCACATACCTGATTTTCCGTGTTGAAGTAATGTCTCCAATATGCAGAATTCAGATGGTTGATGAAACTTTTTATCAATCTTCTGTTGATAACATCAAAGAATGCCCTACCTATCAACAGCAACACTGTTTTTGAATTTCTCTCAAAAGATCAAGCATTTTTTTTAAAAAATAAGACATTTTTATTTTTAGAATAAAGAAATACAAAGGGAAAAAGTCTGCACTCAATAGTAACAATCGAATAATGTGGAAAAAACAACAACTCCTGAGCATAAATAAGGCACAAATAAAAATAGTCTAGTAATACATTTTCCCCTTCCCTTCTGTTCATTTCTCCAGCTGCTTATCACAGCCTACATATTTATACTTTTACGTGAAAGTTGTATTGCTAGTATTTATTTAAATATCTGCTCAGAGTGATTTAGATAACGAGATAAGGAATGTCAAAATGTGATATAAATAAATCCATTAATGTATTATTTTGATTGGTCTCACAACTTTCTTCCTAAAGTTGTCTAAATTTGCTCCGCTATTTAATATACAGTATATAGGAGTCATTCTTGCTTAATTTTGGTTAGAACTCTATTATGGATATCTATTGTCAATTTTGCCATTGTTGCATTTCAATTTCCCAATCTGATACCAAAGGAAAGTTCTTCTTTCAATGTTGTGCAAATTTGTTCTTGCAGCTGCCAGCAAGATCAAGGATAATTAAATCACATTGGGATTTTATGTACAATTTAAGAAGCCAGAGAAGGAGTAAAAAAAGCACATGTTGGTCAATGGCCTTTGAAATAAAATGTTCAAATGAAGCTGCACTGAAGATAGGTAATGAAGAGTAGCCATTTAGAAATCAAAGAAACTGCAATGATTGATTAAAATTACATTTTAATCTTGGTTAATTGAATTTGGTAAAAAAAAAAAAAAAGAAACTGTAACCCCATCCTTAGTCTCCTAAACATGGCCATTGTTCAAAGTAAGTGCTTCAAAAGAAGTAAAATATTCATTTTATCCCCAGTGGGTGTTTTATGTAACCAGCATGAATTGCAGCCCTCTTTTGGCTGATGCTCAACTGAACTTACCATAGAGTGACATGAAGTCTGGATTGAGGTTGATTAGAAAAAAATTGAATAAAACAGCACCATTGTCTTGAAAATGATTTCTTCGTTATTATTCAGGAAAGCCCAAATATTTGGTTTCTTTTACGAATATAAGCAAATTATAGAAAATTTAGCTATTTGCAAGTTGACAAGCAAAGGTAACAAACTTACTTGAGAGAAAAAGTGAAGATGAAAGGACATCCTTTTTCTTGGTGCTCAGAATAATAGGAAGATGTGCCGTGTTCTGTGGACATCATATCCCTTTGCTGAATCCATCAGACTCTGAAATTTAGCTCAATAATCAGACTCTAAAGTTTAGCTGTTTTCTGGGCATGTTTGGACTATGGAAATCCGACTCCCTTGCTGGTTACATGGCATAACGTATTGTGTTGTTTTCTCTCTCAAGTATAATGCTGCTTAGAAATGGGAATTGATCTTCTATCAATCATTCCAGCAAGTAAAAGACAATAGCAACTTCCCTTTTAATTGTTGTCCGGGCCAGAACTAAGATCTTTTTCAAATATCAGCTTAAGTTCCTTACATATTTCTTTGGAAGATAGTGAGATAACTCTCAAAGGAAAATAAAAAGCTTTTGCTAAATGTCCTAATCATTTTACCTTTGCACGTGTATATGTGTGTATATTCACAAGATTCCTATAATCTTTTGACAGTTTAAAGTCTGCCATCTTATTATCTTTTGAACTGATCTCATCAATTCTATTTCTGATATCCATGGAAGTATAAAACACTACCTTAAACTTCAGAGACCTATGTAAAACTTGATGTAAACAGGTTGAGGAGAAAACAGCTTTCAAACTGAGTATAAGATTGTGTGAGCCAAGCTTTTATGTGAAATCTCTAGCTTTATAATGATGTTACAAACCAATAATTCTTGGCTGGCAGGCAGCCCAAATGATGGCAGTTATTGAGGCAAGTTATAATCTATGGGAATTGTAATTCTTAATTAATAGTGGTAGATACATCTATTCTTTCTTCAACTGCATCTGGATTCAAATGTTAGAGGAGCATATTCTTTTCCTTGAACAAATTTAATTCTTTTATAGGAGGGGCAGGAGACAGGGCAATACTTCATCTTAATTAAGCATTCATTGATTGTGAAATGAGCTGAGATACATGGAAGACAAGAATTCTGCCCTAAGCAAAATAGGTTAAAGAGAGTGTCATTAATAAATAAATGTTCTGGAAACTGATCTGAACTTTAATACTGCTTAGAGTCATGCTTCTGGAAACATTTTATA
Organism: Bothrops alternatus; assembly: GCA_034064705.1. NCBI lineage: Eukaryota > Metazoa > Chordata > Lepidosauria > Squamata > Viperidae > Bothrops > Bothrops alternatus. The sequence continues at coordinate 19,241,946 of JARGCV010000041.1, forward strand.
AAAGAGCAACCTTTATGATGCATATACCGTATATAGTGCTTTGATTTGAGAATTAGACAAAATAGTCTCTCAAGAGTAATACTACACAGAATTACCTCAAAGTTGTGAGAAGGATAAGCTTCATAACTTCATAGCTCAACACTTATCTGAAATTTCTTTTATCAGTTCTTGGTTTCTTTCCATTTTGTTACAAGGAAATTTAACATAATAGTTATTAGACAAGGAAATTTTGGGCTTCAGGCACAGATTTCCCAGAGTGAAATAAAACGTTTTTTTAATATATCACATCCCAACTTAATTGAATTACTTCCTTGATCTGTTTCTGCTATACTGACTGACAATCTTAATATTTATTTAGAACAGGACTAGGTGACTCTGAACACTTGTGCCACTAACATTTCGCAGTAATCCAAAAACCAAATGCAATATAATATTTATTAGATTTTCATCAGGAAACAAGATAACCTGGATAGGCTTCATCTCTTTAACAAAGTTCAGTTCCCCTAGTAAAGCAGCGAGCTGAAAACCTTTCCATAGCCCCTTTGATGATGCCATTACTTCAGTCCTTCTTTCCCATTACATCCATTAGCTATTGACCCTCTTCCAAATACTAACCTGTTCCTGTCTTGGGGTATCATTGTTGTAACCAGCTTTCATTGCTTTATCAGATCTCAAGTTTCTGCTATCTCCTTGCCTTTCTAACTACTTTTGTTCATCAGTTCCATGACAATAAGTAATGGAGAATCAATAAGTTATAGTAAGATATTGTTTCTTGACTTAATAATAATAGGATGTCAGGAGAAAAATATCTCTGTATTTTATAGGGCAAGTCTTATTTAGTTTAATTACAGTATTTTCCCCCAGTGTCCACTCATGGGTAACACACACACACACACACACACACACACGTATGCTTACATACATAGAAAAATGGTTTGGAAGTAAGCTGATGATTGAGGCTTATGAACAAAGGAAAGAATGGGCATGGGTATGAGCCCTTGAATTCTCAGGCCTGTACCGGGGTCCTGAAAGTTGGATCACAGCTAAATATCTCTTGTGAATCTTATTACGTAGTCAATTTTATATTTTAGAGACTTTTGAAGCAAATGATTTAAGAAGAGAGAGAGAGAGAGAGAGAGAGAGAGAGAGAGAGAGAGAGAGAGAGAGAGAGAGAGAGAGAGAGAGAGAGAGAGAGAGAGAATGCAAATGTGAAGCCAGAATTGTTGTCCAAGTTAATTAAAACTTAAATAGTTATTTTTTCCACAATGGTATTCTCTATATTTTTGAAACATATGTTTAGAATTTAATATACTGGTTTGATGATAGCTTTGACAAATTCTCCTCATTTTTCATTTAGAACACTTCAACTGTCAAAGGAGATTTAATTTTGAAGATTTATATATATGCCATAAGTCATGTCTCCTATCTCAAGTTAAGGAACAAGTTCATTAGTTGGAAGCTTAGCCTCACAGCCATTTTGAAATTGTCATTAGAGACCCTTAATAAAATATCAGGTGTAAGTCCAAATACTTGGTTAAATATAGAATGTGGCCTACTTCTATGTTAACAGCTACAGAAGGAGGACTACCAGTTCAGTTCTTATGATCATGCTAAATTAACATGGGGAAATCCAACCATGGAAATGTCAAGGCCATGTTTTTGAAAGTGAACACAAATAAAATGAAGAGAGGGTACTGGAGATTAAAGGTTTAGAAAAGATTTTGCTGTTTTAAGTTGAGGAAATGTAATATAAGTCAAAAGTACTAGAGGAAAATAGTTCAATATCATGATTTGACCCCTAAATGCTTCACAATCATCACAAGTACAATACTGGATTTGGGGTTTTTAAAATTTTTACATAATTATACCTTGAGTGTATGGGACCTTTGGGTTGATAAAAGAAGGGAACAAAATCAAAACCCTAGTTAGCTCACACATTTTCAAAGCAAATCTTTGCTCTTAAAAAACTTAACAAAATTTCTGCATATTTCTGCTATAATCCAGCATTTGTCTGGATTTTAACATTCCAGTTTTGGCAGCCCTGTTTCTAGCTAAAAATGACTGATTTCTGCTAAGCTCTTTTTCCCCCCTGCTAATGTGAATATTAAAAACTGTTTTCCCTGATAACAAAGAGTTTTTGTGTACATTTTCTTCAATATTCACAGTCCTTCCAACTTTGAAGGGCTCAGTTATATGTTGCTTTCATGATTCTTTGCTGCCACCAAGTGTTTCTGTATTTTCACTACACCAGCTCCAGTGTTGAAATGGTCCTTTCTTGTTCATACATTATATTGTTTATAAGGTGACCAACTTTTTTACAATGAAAAGGAGAACACAAATAAATTGAAGAAAAAAAATATCGTAGATAAAAGAAACATTTTATTCATTGCAACAATAATACAGAATACACTATAATAAGATAAACACATAATAAAAAACATCTGTAACAATAACATTTTATATTGTAATTATGCTTACATGCTTTAATTATTCTTTAAATGAGTACTTTTCCATTGAATGAATATTTTTTGTCAATGTATCAACTTCTAACATATTGGAAATATCTGAACAAGAAATACCATTCATATTGAATTTTACGGCAAGTTGGGGCTTGGGGCGTATGAGCTGTGCTCTGCCCCTGGGCCCTAGGAGTGTCCCTCCATCAGCGACTGTCAGCTGATTGTGTTTGTATGTGGTATGAATGCAATTAATTTTTAAATTTTTATTGTATTATTGTATTGTTGTTGTGAGCCGCCCTGGGTCTTAGGAGAAGGGCGGCATATAAATTTGATTAAACTTAAACTTAAGTGCTGCAGCTAGAGTATCAACATTCAATCTCGATTTCTCACTTTTCCAAAAATCATTAGCAATTGAAAAAACCCTTTCAACTGCTGCATTAGTTCCAGGGCAGCACAACATAAATTGAACAAGAATAAATAAATGTTCACATGGAATATGTTCATTTTTGAAATGGCTGAATATTTCCACCCATCTTTTAACAATTTCAATGTGTTTATTTCCCCATTGTATTAATTTTTCAGAATTTAAAAATACATTCAGTCTTCTAATTTCTTCAAAGAGACAATTGTCATCTATTTTAATGTCTGGCATTTCTTTAGATAAAAACTCAACACAAGATTCAATATCTGTCCATTATACTTGCGATGAAGTCAAAAAACACCATTGAAAACTGTTATTTCCTGTGATGTTTGTTTCAGACCATTCTTCGATATATTGAAAACATGTTTGGTAAAAATTCTGCACTTCTTTGATAAACTTTTCCGTTATGCCCGGATTTGATTCCTCTAAGTCTGATAATTTTCTTTTTATAACTAAAGGAAGAAATTTTTCTTCAAATCGAGTTTTATATTGAAGGATAAAGTCATTCAAAATAAGACTAACTTCTGTAGCTGAAATGTGTTCACCTTCAATCTTTTGAATTGTTTTGTGAAAAATAGATGCTTGATTATGTACAAAATACATTAATATTCCAGATATTTCATTATTGATTCCAGGATTTTAGGACATTTGTCTAAACTTAAAAAATATGAACGGAGAGGCTCAAATAATTGTAGAACATGCTCTATAGCAGGTGTTAGAGCAAGCTATCTAACTTTTGAATATCCTAAAAGCTTTTTGTATTGAACATTCACTTCTTCACAAAATTGTTTTAAAGTAGCCACACGAGCGGTCAAATGACTAAAATACAAATAAATTGTAGTTATTATTACTTCTACATCAATTGACATGGGACATGATGCCGTGTTGATTGGATTTGACAAAATATGTACATTACAACCTATTCCTAGTATTTTCTTTTGGAGTAAATCTTGTAATTTTACATATACATTATTCACCCCTTTGCGTCTTCGCCCACCAAAATTTGTGTTTGTATTATCAGCTGTTAGTGCAACAACTTTGGATTTCAAATTGTTTTCATTTATTACTCTGTATAGATGGTTTGACAAAATTTCAGCAGTTTTGCCCTCAATGGATTCTAAATTTAAAATTTTTTACTTGAATGCCCTTGATAACATTAAAATATCTTACTAGTACTGGATACAATTTAGTTTCATTATGATTGGATGCATCAGATAAAACCGTTACAAATGCTGCAGTTTCCAAGTCTTTTGTAAGTATTTTGTCACAGCAATTTTTAAATACTGATTTAATAATAGCCTTGCATTTTGTCTTGGCGCACGAAAATTTAGCATCGTGAAACTTTTTCAATAATTTAGTTGTACAATCCATACTACGAAAACTTTGATTGTAAATTATGGTATGGTATGGAATGCAAATATTCCCTCCATTGCAGCTAACTGTTTTTCATCTTCAGAATACTTTGAAGTTTTAAAAAAACTTGTTATTTTACACCTGAAAGCAGATGCATCAGATGATTGCTTATGTTTCTTGGTGGTCAAGTGTTTCGTAATAGTTGCTCTGCCCCCAACTGCAATACAAAATTTTCCGCTGCAAATATTGTGGAAAACAATGTTATCCTTCTTTGATGTGATGAATGGAAATTCCTTATTCAATTTATTGTTGAAATGGCATTTCCTCTTTTTTTATTTTTCCATCCCTAAATGGAAGTTAGTCTCCTCCAGGTATCTTCGGGACTAACTAGGAGGTGGTGTAGTTGGGTAGCAGGGAGGGGTACAAAGTTCCTGCCAATTCACCTTCGCTGCAGACAACTTGCATGTGCAAAGTTTGCCAGCCAGGTGTTTTGGTGCGCTCAGCAGCAATTCCTATTGGCTTTCGAAAGCCAGTAGGGGAAGTAGCACAGCTCATGCAAAAGTTGAAAAAAAAAACCATCAAAAAAAGGCTGGAATGTTGTTCTGAGCATTCTATGAGGAAAAAAAAAAAGCCCTGCAGATTAGTCTTCAAATATCGAAAAGGAGGACATGTAGGAGGACACTTTTCAAGGGAGGACAGAACTTACAAAAGGAGGACTGTCCTCCCTAAAGGAGGACGGTTGGTCACCTTATTTTTATCCAATACAATAGTCAACATGATATGTTGCCATTTAATTAAAATTCTTTATTTAGATATAAGTCGAATGCAATCATATTTTTTCTAGTTAATATTGGCAATGTAGGTAACATTTCCTAAATCTATGCTGGAAATAATCCAGATAAATTAGTCAGTTTTTTCTTCTATATGTCAGAAAATGGCTGTGCTATTACCTAGCACTGAGATCATTCATATTTGAAGAGTTCATTGCCTGATAAAATACATGCTGGCATCTACCTCATCCTTTATCTCCTGCAAGTATGGCAGTTGTCCAGGTAGCTCACATTCAGGAATCAAAAAACTGTTTTGATGGTTTAAAACTTAGTCTTGATTTATGGAACTCATGGAAAACTACTATATTGCCAACATGATACCACTTCTTTATTATAGAGGTGACAGTTTATTTTGTACTATCTTCTTCACTTCTCCTTCTTCCTTCTCTTCCTTCCATCATTTTCTACCTCAAGCCCACTTCCAAAACTACCATTTGTTCCTAGATATCCCTGCAGTACATGACAATTGTATAGTATGAAGTATAATTAGAAAAAAATATAATGATGGACTTGATACTTAAGGGAACCATTATTAGATTGCTTTAATCCAGAGTATAAATTTTATCTCATCCTCCTAAGTTTCACATTTGTTAAATATAAAAAGGCATATTTAACATCCGTGCAATTAAAGTTGGAATCCTTTGCAGACTTTATTATGAATAAATTTCACTGAATTCAATAAAAGAATAGAATTGTGCTAAGAAGCAGATCAGTTAAAAAAAATGAATACATAAGACTGTAAAGTCACTCTGCTTTTCTATACAGAATCAAAAGAAGCTATATAAAGCCACCTTTATTCTGGTGGACCAAGAAACATGTGCAGTGTATGAGATATTTGGGCTCATGGTGGGAATGCCAAAAGCCTTGAAATCACAGTTTGAGAAAGATACAAGTGGTGAATACATTCTACTAGAATAATTGCTAGGCTGTTACTCTTCCAATAATTTGCTCCTAGGGTAAATCTATTTGTACTAGTCAAAGAGTTAGTCTATAAAGAATAACTAAAATTATCAAAAGAATCATTCTGGAAAATATCATAAGAACTGTTTTGTTTGAAAATAGATGTACAAACGTTTGGCTCCCATCTGACTTTTTGATTTTCCTTTGAACTTGATGAATTCTACAAATATTAAAAACTTGCAGTGAAAAGTGATGAGAAACCTGTGGGATCTTTAACCTTTCCCTCGTCTGTGTAGAACTTTTATCGTTTCTAATTCCTCAGTTCTACACTTGAGAACCATGACTTTGGCTGCCCTTCAGGAGGCTGCAACAGAGTAAAGATGATATCACCAGAATATTATCCAGCTGGCTCTGGCTTTGAAAACCACTTGTAGCCATACTGGAGCTAAAATAAAAAGTCACATTTTTCCTCCTTATCTAAGCACAGATAAGAAGAAAAATCCAGAGTGCATCTCATGGGCAAAATCCTCAAATCTGGTGGGATTGTGCTCCGGGCAGCCAGCTTATCTAGGCAGTGCAAAGAAACATGTGAATCTCAATCTTAGTTCTATTGAAAATTCTGAAACTTAAGCACCAACATTAACTTACCGATACTTTTTAAACAGCCCTTGATGTGCCTGGTTATGCTCTATGGATTAAAATTCCTTCTGAATGTTTGGATGTGCGCATCCTTATTTAGTTCACATGGACTCTGGTCATAGAACTGTAGGAGCTAAACAGCTCAATTCTTAACTGAAGTGTGTCCAGTGAGTTTGGGATTGCAACTGACACCTCTTAATTGGTCAAGCTTTTGAATTATCTAAGTGTGAACTCTATCAGCAATATTAAAAAGAAGATGGAAGAAGTTGGGATTGAATTTTCTAATTGTTTGTAATCAAGAAGTGCTATCCAATCAAAGGGATTTTTTTTAAATAAACAAGACTGTTTCTATCAGTCTTACATTTTCATCCCGTTGCATTTCCTGGGGTTCAGTTTAGTTAATTTGACTATTGAGAGCAGATTCCTGAATCTATAGAGGTAGTCCTTGACCTTACCACAGTTTATTTAGTGCCTGCTCAAAGTTACAACAGCACTGAAAAAAGTGACTTATGACCGTTTTTCACACTTATGACCATTGCAGCATCCCCATGGTCATGTGATCAACATGCAGGTGCTTGGCAACTGGTTCATATTTATGACAGTTCCAGCATCCCAAGGTCATGCAATGACTTTTTGTGACCTGACAAGCAAAGTCAATGGGGAAACCAGATTCACTTAATAACCCTGTTACTAACTTAACAACTGCAGTGATTCACTTAACAATTTTGGCAAGAAAGGTCATAAAACGGGGTAAAAATCACTTAACAAATTTCTCACTTAGCAACAGAACTTTTGGACTCAATTGTGATTGTAAGTCGAGGACTGCCTGTATTAAGGTGAAAAGAAAAGTCTTTTCTGTTTGAAATATTAGTAGTTTGTGGCATCACAAAGTGCAAAAATCTCTGCCTTACACAGGTGAAACTCGAAAAATTAGAATATCATGCAAAAGTTCATTTATTTCGGTAATGCAACTTAAAAGGTGAACTAATATATGAGATAGACTCATTACATGCAAAGCAAGATAGTTCAAGCCGTGATGTGTCATAAGTGAGATGATTATGGCTTACAGCTCATGAGAACCCCAAATCCACAATCTCAGAAAATTAGAATATTACATGCAATCAATAAAACAAGGATTGTACATAGAACAATATCGGACCTCTGAAAAGTGTAAGCATGCATATGTACTCAGTACTTGGTTTGGGCCCCTTTTGCAGCAATTACTGCCTCAATGCGGCGTGGCATGGAAGCTATCAGCCTGTGGCACTGCAGAGGTGTTATGGAAGACCAGGATGCTTCAATAGTGGCCTTCAGCTCTTCTGCATTGTTCGGTCTCATGTCTCTCATCTTTCTCTTGGCAATGCCCCATAGATTCTCTATGGGGTTCAGGTCAGGCGAGTTTGCTGGCCAATCAAGCACAGTAATCCCACAGTCACTGAACCAGGTTTTGGTGCTTTTGGCAGTGTGTGCCTCTCCATTCTTCCTCCAGAGTCTGGGTCCTTGGTTCCCAAATGAGATGCAAAAGTTGCTCTCATCAGAAAAGAGGACTTTGGACCACTGAGCAACAGAGCAGTTCTGTTTTTCTTTGGCCCAGGTAAGACGCTTCTGACATTGTTTGTTGTTCAGGAGCAGCTTGACAAGAGGAATACGACATTTGAAGCCCATGTCTAGGATAGCTGTTTGTGTGTGGTGGCTCTTGATGCACTGACTCCAGCCTCAGTCCACTCCTTGTGAAAATCCCCAACACTTTTGAATGGCCTTTTCCTGACAATCCTCTCCAGACTGCGGTCATTCCTGCTGCTTGTGCACCTTTTTCTTCTACACTTTTCCCTTCCACATAATTTTCTATTAATGTGCTTTGATACAGCACTTTGGGAACACCCAACTTCTTTTGCAATTACCTTTTGAGGCTTTCCCTCCTTATGGAGGGTGTCAATGATGGTTTTCTGCACAACTGTCAGGTCAGCAGTCTTTCCCATGATTGTGATTCCTACAGAACCTAACTGAGAGACCATTTAAAGGCTCAGGAACTCTTTCAAGGTGTTAGCTAATTAGAGTGGGACACTTTGAGCCTAGAATATTGAATCTTTTCACAATATTCTAATTTTCTGAGATTGTGGATTTGGGGTGTTCATGAGCTGTAAGCCATAATCATCTCACTTATGACACATCACGCTTGAACTATCTTGCTTTGCATGTAATGAGTCTATCTCATATATTAGGTTCACCTTTTAAGTTGCATACCTGAAATAAATGAACTTTTGCACGATATTCTAATTTTTCGAGTTTCACCTGTAGATGGTGTTGTGATTCATTGAGGTTCTCTTTTTTGTATCCACTTGGATATTTCACATTTTGAAAGGCTGCCATGACCAATTGTTGCTGGACTTGGTTATTGTTGTCTAATTTAGATACCATCCCTGGAGAATATCCTACCTGCTCAGTTGCAGCTATCCAGAATCACCATGTTCCTTTTCTCATCTACCGCTACCCTGCAAAATCCATCATCTCTCATCTCAGCCTAATGGACCAAATGTAACCGATGCCTGGTCTGTTTATTTCTTTCAACTTGGCCAGTTTTATCTCCTCTGTCCAATCTCTGTTGATCTGAGTCATCAATTTGCAAGCAAAAACTTAATTAATATTTAATTAGCTCTGCCAATGGTAAACCTTGACAAATAGAACAAAGCCATTGGGAACCAGAGCAGGGCAAATTAGCATGGCAGATAAGCAGCTGAGCCAGTCACTGCTGCTTTGTTCCCTCTTGCTGCTTCTCTGAGCCTTCTGTAGTCATTAATTAATCACTTACGGGACCGGCTGCTGCCCCATGAATCCCAGCGGCCAGTTAGGGCCCACAGAGTCGGCCTTCTCCAGGTCCTGTCAGCTAGACAGTGTCGCCTGGTGGGGCCTAGGGGAAGAGCCTTCTCTGTTGCGGCCCCGGCCCTCTGGAACAAACTTCCCCCGGAGATCCGTGTCGCCCCCACCCTCTCCGCCTTTCGTAAATTACTTAAAACACACCTCTGCCGGCAGGCTTGGGGCAGTTAACATCTTGCCCCTAGCCAGTGTATGTCTGTGTGTATGTTGAATGATTGGTTTTTCTTTTAAATTAGGGGTTTTTATATATATGTATTTTTAACTGTTGATTTCTATTATGTTGTGAGCCGCCCTGAGTTCTCCGGAATAGGGCGGCATAGAGGTCAAATTAATAAATAATAAATAATAAATAAATAAATAAAATATCTAGCCCTTGTTGCTCATTCAGTTGGTTCCAAAGTATTACCATTCTGCAAGCTGGCATGTACAATTCAGAAGAGAAGAAATTAAAGTGCACTCCCAAAGTGGGTGCCTCAAATGTTCCTGTTGAGCATAGCAACCTGTGGAATTCAGGCAAGGCTCTCTCCAGATGTGAGCAGAGGTATGAGTTGGTCTCTGGAAGATTTCCAAAAAGGAAGGTCAAGAGAGGGGCAACCCATGTGTGTAAATGAGCTGATTTACCCCTCTCAAAATGCCTCTGCCTCATGGGACTGATTAAAAGGAACCATATGATGGTGGAATGTTTTACATCAACCTCAGCTTGAATTTCTGAATTGTGAAGCTGCCCGCACTGAGGAAGTGGAGAGACTGTTTTTTGGTAGGAAGCCCTATACATAAAGCAAACATGAATATATATTGGCAGATTGGCAGTAAAAACCTGAGAAGTACTAAGAGCACATGTTGAGAAACAGAGTTGGATAACCCAGATTTGAAAATTGCAGGTGCAGAAGCTAGCTTTGTGGTTGAGTCTATAGAAAGATTTTTTTTTTAAAAAAGGCTTTACTGAAAATGGAAATACAAGGCACAATTATATTCTTTATTTCCTCAGGCTTCTTTCACTTAAGAAATACCAGCATAACTGCAGATGTGTGGAGCCTCCTTGAGCAAGTATTTTCCTGACTTTGAGGAGGCCCTGTGAATCAGACAAGATGATTCCTTGCTTTGGGCTGCTTCTGCTGTGTTTTGCATTGCTTCTCATCATTTTGAGCCTTCTGCCTTTCCTATGCTATTACCATGATTTTCCTCTCTCTCTAAAAATATAGGAAGAATTTGCATTCACCATCAGACACTGATATAAGTTCTCCTTTCCACTGTGGTGAGCTTGATCATCAAGTTTAGAGAGGCACGTGCTAGTAAGGATTAGCTTTCTGGAAACTTGTGTCAGCCAGGTTGACAAAACAAGATTAAGTAGAACTTGTAGATCATTAAAAGTAATTGCAGTAAAAGTAATGGGGAACATTGGCATCAGCGTATAGATGTAGTCTTCAACTTACTTCTTGAGCCCAGAATTATGATCATAAGTCATGTTGGTCATTAAGTGGATCATCATGTAACCGTGTCCAATTTTATGATCTTTTTTGTGGTAATTCTTAAGCAAACACTACAGTTGTTAAGTAAATCCACTGTCTGTAATGAGCGGTTTTTGCCATAAAAAGGAAGTTTCTGTTTTCTGACAAAAAAATGTTATAAATCATGTTCATTTCACCACAAGATGTTGCAAATAGCCGAGAATACAGGCCTGTTGTTGAATGCCCAAAATCACATGACCAGTGGGGGCAGCCATTGGAACAGAGATTGGACAGAGAAGATAAAACTGCCCAAGTTGAAAGAAAGAAACAGACAGACCAGGTATCAGTTACATTTGGAACGTTAGGCTGAGATTAGAGCTGCTTAATTTTGCTGGTAGTGGTAGAAGAGAGAGGAAACACGGTGACTCTGGATAGCTGCACGGGTGTTATCTAAATTCCCCACAACCACCCTGTGAGGTGAGTTGGGCTCAGAGAGAGTGACTGGCCCAAAGTCACTTAGCCAGATTTCATACCTTAGGTGGAACTAGAACTCAACATATTAATAATCATAATAAATAATCATTAAAATAAACTTTAAAAGTTTAGCTTTAACACAACAAAATAAAGCGTTTATCTTGACTTAGCTGGGCCCTTTCCAAGGATCTAGCAAAAAAAACAAAACACCACGTAAGTTCATACCTCACTCAGCTCCCCTCCAAGTCTGCTGGGACTATTATATTCTATAAAGAAAGAACTTTTTGTCAAAAACCTTGAATGAGCATGCGCAAGATTAATGCTTATGCCTGATGCTGGGGTCTTGGAGATGAGGTTTGAGGGAGCCCACCCAGGGAGTAGAATTCCATCAAACACCCCTGGGTGGGTACCGGAGGACGCTGCTGACCATCTGGTGGCGTGATAGGGCTTCCAGGAGTCCGGACTGAGATGGGGCAGCGGAGGCATCGGCGCGTCTCTGAAAATGCCGCGGCCTCGAGAATTATAGGGATTGGAGCCCGGGGCTGGCGTGACTGAGAAGACCTGGAGTGGTGGAGTTGCGGTGGATTGAGAGCTCCGCTGGTCTCCCCCCCCCCTTGAGAGGAGGAGAGCTCAGAGCAGCGGAGCGACGGGGTGACGAGGGTGAGAGCCTCGTGGGGGAGAGCCGGCTGGCCTCCCCCTCCTCTCCCCCCCTTTTCCCTCCCTCGCCTTCTCCCCCCCCTCAATGACTGCTGAGGAAATGGTGAGGCTCCACCCCAAGACCACATGGAAAGGAGACAGCTCTTTGAGCAGGACACCGGCAGGTGAGAGCCGTCTGCATGGAACATCTGGGGGAGATTTTTACCCTCCACCAACTAGATGACTGTGGTTGTGATCCGAGGCCCAGGAAAAACTGAACCGTCCGGCCAAATGGGATATTATATCTGCCCAAAGATGGACAGACTCTCATCACTGTTTGTACCCAAGCTGTGACTATGCCACATAAATGCTGGATAAGACGTGCCTTCTTGCACCGCGAGATGCCCCCCTCTCACGGAGATGGCCTGCATGTCTCTCAAAGGCCTGCCTTGATGACGGATTTTGGAATCCCGAGAGGTGGCATGCTCAAAAAAAGGGGTTATGGAGGTTTTTAACTGTTTTTAAATGTTTTTAAGGGGCTCCAGGGAGGGGGGTGGTAAGATTAGTAATGGAGTAGGCCTGGGGGGAGGTCTACGGGATAGGGGAGGGTTAGGGGGAGGGAATAGGGAGGAGGAGAAACATGGGCCAGGCAACGGGTGGGACCGGAACCATGAGGTGCGGATTATGGAGGGGGCAGAGGTGATTACATAAGAACATAAGAACATAAGAAGAGCCATGCTGAATCAGGCCAAAGCCCATCGAGTCCAGCATTCTGTGTCACACAGTGGCCCACCAAATGTACATGGGGATCTTGAGCAGAAAGAGAAGGCAAAACCCTCCCTTTCCCTTGACCCCCAAACAAATGGTACTCAAGGGAATCCTGCCTGCCTCAACCAACATAGAGGCGGCACATGGACATCTGTTTTAATAACCACCAATACACTTTGCATCCATGAATCTATCTAGCCCTGCCTTGAAGCTGTCAAGGCTGACAGCTGTCACGACCCCTTCAGGAAGTGAATTCCATAAATCAACGACCCTCTGGGTGAAGAAATATTTCCCTTTATTTGTCCTCACTTTCTTAGCTATAAGCTTTAGGGAGTGCCCCCGTGTCCTGGTATTGTGTGATAGAGAAAAGAATTTTTCTCTATCCACATTTTCTATCCCATGCATGATTGTATACACTTCGATCAAGTCACCCCTTAAACGCCGTCTTTCAAGGCTGAAGAGACCAAGGCGTTGCAATCTGGTTTCATAAGGGAGGCGCTCCATTTCCTTGATCATTCTTGTTGCCCTTTTTTGCACCTTTTCCAGTTCCATTATATCCTTCTTGAGGTGCGGTGACCAGAACTGTACACAGTACTCCAAGTGTGGTCTCACCATCGATTTGTACAGAGGCAATACAACACTTGCTGACTTATTTTCGATTCCCTTCCTAATCATGCCAAGCATGGAATTTGCTTTTTTTACTGCTGCTGCGCATTGGGTTGACATCTTCATCGAGCTGTCCACCAAAACCCCAAGATCCCTTTCTTGGGTTGTCTCAGAAAGTTTGGTCCCCATCAATTGGTAAGTATAATTGGGGTTCTTTGCCCCGATGTGCATAACTTTGCACTTGTTTAGGTTAAAATGCATTTGCCACTTTGTTGCCCACTCACACAATTTCGAGAGATCCTTCTGGAGCTCCCGACAATCAGTTTCACTTTTCACAACCCGGAACAATTTAGTGTCATCAGCAAACTTGGCTACCTCACTATTAACTTCTACATCCAGATCATTGATGAATAAATTAAAAAGTAAAGGCCCCAAAACTGAACCTTGGGGTACACCACTTCTCACTTCTTTCCATCCGGAGAATTGTCCATTTATTGCCACCCTTTGCTTCCTACAATTTAGCCAGTTACCAATCCAGGACAAGACCTGTCCTCTAATTCCGTGGCTGGAGAGCTTTTTTAGGAGCCTTTGGTGAGGGACTTTGTCAAAAGCCTTTTGAAAGTCAAGATATACAATATCAACTGGGGCCCCTTTATCTATGTATTTATTTACACCCTCAAAGAATTCTAACAAGTTAGTAAGACATGATTTGCCTTTGCAGAAACCATGTTGATTTTCTTTCAGCAATGCCTGTTTTTCTATGTGCCCTGTAATTTTATCTTTAATAATGGTTTCCATCAGTTTGCCTGGAACTGAGGTTAGACTGACTGGTCTATAGTTTCCTGGATCACCTCTGGATCCTTTCTTGAAGATCGGGGTTATATTTGCTTCCCTCCAATCCTCCGGTACAGTGCCTGATCTTAGAGAAAGATTGTATATTTTAGCTAGAAGTTCAGCAATTTTAGAAAGGCATGCAAGAACATCTTCCTTGTTTATCTCTATCAGGTTTAATTATTCTATTTCCCTCCCTGGGAAAACTAATTCAGTGGCAGGCAAATGTTCTCTATCCTCCTCGGTGAAAACGGAGGCAAAGAAGTCATTTAGCCTGTTCCCATCGGCTCTGTAAGTGGGAGGGACAGATATGGCGGGAGCAGGGGGCCATATTCATTCATGGGAGCGCGTCCCCGCTATCTTCGAGCGGTGCCGCGCTCCGACCCCCATGGCTCTACTTGTGATCTGGGTTGCTTAGAGCCAAAGAGCCCGGGCTGTAGGCTGGTACTGTGCAACGCCAGGTCTGTGGTAAATAAGGCCCCCTTGATACAAGACCTAATTATGGAGGGGGCCACAGACCTGGCGGGTATTATGGAGATCTGGTTGGGTCCAGAGGGAGGTGTCCCTCTGGTGGAAATGTGCCCTCCGGGCTTCCTTGCATTTCACCAGCCGAGAGCTCAGGGCAGGGGTGGGGGAGTGGCGGTTGTCATTAGGGAAGGTCTCAGGCCAAGAGAGGTCACTGTTCCTCAGATGGCAGGCTGTGAGTCCCTCCTTGTGAGGTGGGACCTCGGGGGTCCGAGGGCTGTGTTGCTCACATACTTGGCTCCCTGCCACGTGTCAACCGCCCTGCCCGAGCTCCTGGGCGTCATCGCGGCGGTGGCGGTTGAGGTCCCCAGGCTGGTAGTCATGGGTGACTTCAATCTGCCGTCAGCTGGCGAGGCGTCTGGGGAGGTTCGGGAGTTCATGGCTTCCATGACGGCCATGGACCTGATCCAGGTAATTCAAGGTCCCACTCACACGGGGGGAAACACGCTTGACCTGGTTTTTGTCTCTGGTCAGTGTTTGAGTTATCTGGATATGGGAAATATAGCTAGTACTCCTCTGTCATGGTCCGATCACTCTCTCCTACGCTTGGACTTTCTGACCGCCACACCCCACCGCAGGGAGGCAGAACCAATTATTTGGTACCGCCCCAGGCGACTGGTGGAACCCGAGAGGTTCCAGATAGAGCTTGGGCCAATACCGGAGGCTCTAACACACAACTCGGTCGGGGCGCTGGTAGCAGCCTGGGATATGGCGGCTGCTGGTGTTTTGGATCGGGTTGTGCCTTTGCGGCCTCTGAGCCGGCGTGGTTCTTTTTTTTTTTTTTTAATGTTGCATTTGCTTTCATTCGATATACAATCCCATATTAAAAATATCCACATGTATTACAAGTAGGATTTGAAAAAATGTGTAGGCCACCTATGAAAAGGGCCATAGAGATTATTTCTGTTAATATCTCTCCTCCTTCCATCAGAATAATTTCCATATATTTCCAGAAAGTTATAGCCAAACTGACTCCTACTTATCAGGAGAAACAAAATCTGGAATTAACTCAGTGTGTTTAGTTATCTTGCTTACTTGTTCTGTTGAAGCCAACATGTTTTGAAAAAATGTTTTCTATACTTTCTTAATTAAGGAAAATCTATGTACAAATTTTGGTCAAGCAAAACATCCTTTTAAAAAGCACTCAAGATCTTGACAACTGTTTCTTGCAATTTCAAAAACCTCTTCCACTTAACATCCTATATTAGCATAAAGAGTAATATATAGTATTTGATACCTTACTGTTCAGTAAAATGAAGAAAAGAAATGAAAAAGAAAAAAAGTATATATAATAAAACAGATCTTCCTCTAATTGTTTATAATTGGGAAAGAAAAGAACATGTAATATTTTCACCTAAGGATGTAACCTTTAATTATTAATAAAATATGTGGAGTTACTTAAAAATTACATAGTTAAAAGGTATCCCCAAGTTAACTGGGCAACATACTTTAAAGTTAATTATTTTTAATAAATGAAAAAATACAAAGGGTATACATCTCACTAGAGCATCTAGTCTGTCTTGATGGAGAAAAGAAAGGGGTTTTTCTCTCTAAAATAACTGTTTTCTCACAAGCAGCTTTTGCATAAATATAATTAATTAAAAGCTTATTAGAGTAAAGTGACAGACCTATTATGGACTAGGCTGAAATGCTCCCACGGCATAAAAAAAAATTAAGAAACTGACAAGGAATACTCAAACTCATTATTTCATCATGATAACGTACATGCAAGCATGCTTTAATTTATTATCCTTAGCAATCGGATACACATCTAAACCATCTATTAGCAAATATATATATGTGTGTGTGTGTGCGTGTGTGTGTACATGGAATCATTTGTTACTGGGTCAACATGGTTTAGCCAACAATATCCATGGAATAGTAGCTTTTTTCATCTTTGGATCCATCATATTTTCTCCACTTGCAGAATGCTTGCTAGTGTCCTCTCTTTCTTCTCTGGTTCTTATTTATTGGCTTCAATAGGCTTTCTCTGTACTTAGCATTTGTATGGAATAGTCGGACCATGTCATGGTCTTTGTTATCCAACACCCTAGGCAAAAAGAGAGATGATTTCTGGGTCCTACGGGTTTTGAAGCTCCTTCTGGGTCGTCCTTTCCCATTGATGGAGACATACCAGAGTCTCTCTGCGCTAGCTTTGTGTTTGCTGCCAGCGCCATTAGGCACAGTCCGATACAAGCGGGATGCATAGGTATTATAGCCCAACTCATGAATCCTTTCCACAAACTCACATTCTGCGTTGTAGGTTTCTGAAGCATAAAGTCGGCCTCTTTTGTTCATAGCCAGGTATCTGCCCGAAAAACAGCCTTTGATAGCAACAATCCCAATGTCCACTGCAGTTATTTCCAGAATACTGAACACGCTGTTCTTCTCCAAGGTGCCGTTGATTTTGCCGCTGGCGTGGATCTGAAGGTGGTACTTAGTGGCGCAGTAGAGCTTCCTGCGCCGGGGGCGCACCGCCGAGATGCTCGTAAACGCCGCCGCACCCGCCAGCATCTCTGCGCCAGCGCGGGTCGCACGCCTGCCCTTCCCGGGCACAGGCGGGAGCTGGCGAGGGCAGGTCGGCAGCCGCCAGCCCGAGGAAGCCCGGCGCCTGCAAGAGACTCAGCAGGACGAGCCAGGTGGTCACCATGGTGCATGATGGCCGAGGCGGCGCTCAGCTTGGAGCGGAGGGCAGCCTCGCCGGAGCCATTCAAGAGGTCTGAGCTGGAAAGGAGGCAGCCCCACCGGAGTGGCACAGGGCGCACTGGATCCCCACGGAACGACTGGGCTACTCGTCCTTGGTGGCTGCGGCTTTCGCTGGGAGCGCGGGGGACAAGCAGGAGGGGGGGCTGTTTGTTTGTTTATTTGTTTCAATCAGCGTCGATTTGGTTCCCCTCCTCCTCCTCCTCCTCGTCGTCCTCTTTCCCTCCCTCCACCCCCCCACCCAATCTAAAGACCCAAATCTGTTTTTCGCCGGCGTGGTTCTTGATCGGCTCCCTGGTTCAATGGGGAGCTGAGGGAGATGAAGCACCGGAAAAGACGCCTAGAGAGCAGTTGGAGGGCAAGCTGCTCTGAGTCTGACCGAACACGGGTAAGAGACCATATTAGGACTTACCTAGTGGCAATAAGGGCAGAGAAGTGTTCTTATGTCACTGCCCTTATTGCGTCATCAGATAATCGCCCAGCCTCCCTGTTTAGGGTTACCGGCTGCCTCCTTCAATGGGAGGTGAGGGGGGATCCCTTGGAGGGAAGAGCTGAGGATTTTGTGCAATATCTGTATGACAAAATCGCTCAGATTCGGGAAGGCTTTAACTTCGATGAAGGGGGTCCAGCGGGAGTGGCTGAGGCCAGCCTTGAGACTGTTACTTGGGCTGAGTTTGACTTCGTGACACCGGATGACTTGGACAGGTTGCTGGGAGGTCTTAGAGCAACCATATGTTTATTGGACCCGTGTCCCTCCTGGTTGGTACTGGCCTCCAGTGAGGTGACGCAAGGCTGGTGTCAGGCGATTACCAACGCTTCGTTGAGTGAGGGTGTCTTTCCCGCCGCCCTGAAAGAGTCGGTGGTACGACCTCTCCTCAAGAAGCCCGTCCTGGACCCCACTGTTTTATCCAACTACCATCCTGTCTCCAACCTTCGCTTTGTTGCGAAGGTTGTTGAGAGTGTGGTTGCTCGACAGTTCTCTCAGCACCTGGAGGAATCATCTTATCTGGATCCGCTTTAGGCCGGGCTACAGCACGGAAACAGCTTTGGTCGCATTGGTGGATGATCTCTGGCGGGCCCGGGACAGGGGTTGTTCCTCTTTCAGTGGCTTTTGATACCATTGACCATGGTATTATGCTGCGCCGGTTGGAGGGGCTGGGCATAGGGGGCACCATGTTTCGGTGGTTCTCCTCCTTCCTCTCTGGCCGGACGCAGTTTGTGTTGACGGGGTCAGAGGTCGACCCCGAGGCCCCTTGACTGTGGGGTGCCTCAGGGGTCGGTCCTCTCGCCCTTGTTGTTCAACATTTATGTGAAGCAGCTGGGTGAGATCATCCGAGGTATTGGGGTGAAATTCCATCAGTACGCTGATGATACTCAGCTGTACATTTCCACCCCGAACCACCCAAATGAAGCCCTTGACGTACTGACCCAGTGCCTGGAGGCCGTGCGGATCTGGATGGGGAAGAATGGTCTCAAGCTCAACCCATCCAAGACCGAGTGGCTGTGGTTACCATCATCCCGGTATAGTCAGCTGACTCCATCGTTGTCTATTGGGGCGAGTCAGTGGCCCCCACGGGAAGGGCTCGCAATTTGGGAGTCCTCCTGGATTCACGGCTGTCCCTTGAGGACCATCTGACGGCCATAGCCGGGCGGATGTTTTACCAGATTCGTCTAGTACGCCAGTTGCGTCCCTTCCTGGATCAGGACGCGCTACTCACAGTCACTCATGCCTTCGTCACTTCCAGACTGGACTATTGCAATGCTCTCTACATGGGGCTCCCCTTGAAGTGTACGCGGAGGCTCCAACTGGCGCAGAATGCGGCTGCGCAGGTGGTGGTGGGGGAGCCCTGGCGGGCACGAATGACCCCCATCCTGCGCGAGCTGCACTGGTTGCCAGTGATCTTCCGGGTGCGCTTCAAGGTGTTGGTTACCACCTTTAAAGCGCTCCATGGCATAGGACCCAGTTATTTACAGGACCGCCTACTGCTAGTAAATGCCTCCCACCGACCAGTTCGCTCCCACAGGGAGGGCCTCCTCAGCGTGCCATCGGCTAAGCAATGTCGGCTGGTGGTGCCCAGGGGGAGAGCGTTTTCTGTGGGGGCACCGACGATGTGGAACGAGCTCCCTCTGGAACTCTGGACATGTCATGATCTCCGCACCTTCAGAAGAGAATTGAAGACTTATCTCTTCAATCAAGCTGGCCTGGCCTAGAACTCCTCGGGTTTTTATGTAATTTAAATTAAGTAGTTAGGGTTTTAGTATGGGATTTTAATTTGGTTTTTAGTACAGCCTAGGTTATTTAATTCTGTTTTAAATATTTATTATTGTTACGTTTTAAATTTGGCTGTAAACCGCCCTGAGTCCTACGGGAGAGGGGCGGTATAAAAGTCTACAAAATAAATAAATAAATAAAATAAATAAATAGCACAAGACCAGGTCCAGTCACAAGTGACACCTTATGCACCAAAGAAGAAGAAGAAAAATATTCCAATGTAATATTCTTTGGGCTAATGGTAAAAATCTAGTCTTTGAAGGAGTGTGTGAAACAAATTATACTGGGCATTATTCCAAAGAGATCTAAAGGATTTTACTTAATCATATAAATTTGACATTCACCCAGTTATACTATCTTTTCCTTCTCTCTGTTATTGGCTAACACATGTCTTCATATTATCTTAGCAGATTTCGATTTTCTTTTTCAGATTTGAAGAAATGTGGTTTGCTAGTCCATGTACAGTAATTTGACAAGTATGTATACTTTAAAAAAAAATAGATGGATTAAGATTTTCACTTTTCTACCTGGATTTGCAAATACAGGTAGTATTTGTTTAATCTGCACCTATTCAATGACCATTCAAACTTATGATGGCAGTTAACGAGAGGTATTTACAACATATCCTTGTAATTGCAAGCATTGCAGTATCCCTCCATCCCCTTAAAGAGCATGCTAATGTTGTTGTTTTCATTAAGATGGTGATAATGCATGGAAAGAGAAATGAAGCTAGGTGAATCCATAAATCACTGCTCATATGTTGTCCTACTGTAAAGCTGTAAGGCCAGGACCACTCCCAAACTATGGAAGCAGTTTATTATTGAGCTACTGGGCTCAACAAATTAGGCCAGCCTTTTCGACTGACTCTGGAATTAGAAGGATGCCCATGAACACCTCATGTCTGCAAAGAAGACCTCTAGGTTGAGGTCTTCTGAGGTTGATCTTTTTTTCTGCAGCACATTTGCTTTTATTTATTTGAATCTAGCTTATCTTCATTTTAAGTTGTCTCTGATCACTGTGGCTTTCAGGAGCAGAGTATAGTGACATTTTCAATGCCTATATTTCCAAGTTTTTATCAGGAGAAGGAAAAAGCGAATCAGTAGAGTGCAAATTAAAGTTGGTAGTACACACAGAGACACACAGAGATCACCTGCTAACAAACATACTTACTTTGGCCCTTTGTAACCAAAATGAAAATAAGAATTTTTTAAAGTTTCTCTTGCTTCCTGAAAGGGATTCTCCCCCCCCCTCAAATGGTCAAGTAGTGGCTGTTGGCAAGAAAGTATAAATTTGCCTGATAAAAGACACTGGAGAAATGACACTCAAGATTAACCACAAGGAATGTGCAGGAGGGACTAAGAAAAGCTGACCAGGTTCTGTTTGTTCAGCTGATTAACTCAATAGGAAAGATACCCTTCAGAGTATTTTTATAAGAAATATATCCAGTTGGACAAAAATCCAAAGGCTAGTTCAAATGGTGGACTTCCCATTCATTTCATCTAGGATATTTTTGTACAATTGGTGAAGAATAACTGCATTTACAGACATTCCACACTTCTATCACTTTTTAAAAGAAAATTTTACTTAGAGTTTTCCTTATCTTTGACTTCTGCCATCAGCCTCATAGGAATACCCTACGTGCCAAAAAGTTTTTCTTAAAAAATAGAAGTAACAGAAGTATTTGTTTGCATATATGATTCTGGATGGACTCTTTTAAATACTTACAGATTTTGTTCTCAAGTTTAAAATCTAGAATGGTATTAACATTCCCTTGGATCTTAGTTCCACTGTATCTTGTATGCAGCTAAACAAAAGATGCTGTGGATGCTTTGAAAATGTTTCTGAAGAAGCACTTCAAACCTCATGAGGTAACTGCACCTCTCTGCATAAGGCTTAAAAAGGATGCATCTGGTTTAAAGAATCTGCCAGTAAAGTTAAGGCAACTCGGCTGCACTTGAATCTGACTCTCCCCTGTCCTAGTCCACCTCCTTAAATACTGTACTGCTCTGGGTCTCTTTACAATTGCCTTATTAGGCTATAACCTGAGTCCAAATTTAGGGTGCAATATGTGTGGTTGTCTCACTTCCAGCATGGGAAGCTGAGAAGGGCTAAGATATACTTTACATGGAGTCATAAATCATTAAGTGATAACACATTTGTATTTTAAGTTTTGGATTGTTGGATTATGGAAACCTAATCATTGTAATTTATTTAGTAAATCATGGTCAAGCAATCCATTCCTTAGCAGTCTGTATGGTCAGTAGGTTAACTATAGCTTCATAGGAATCTAGTAGACTCCATGATGATGTCACAGCATATGTGACATCACTTGCCCCACTTTGGATGCCCATGAGTAGTATGCAGCCGCCCTTGTATTTGGTTTTTCTGGTTGTTACTAGTTTAAATGTATAAAAATGGTTTAACTGCATCAAAGCCTGATCTTCATTTTTTGCAGGACAATTGGCTATGCAAACCTCCTTTCTCAGCCCTCTGCTTTTCATAATCTGTTCCCTACCAGTCCACGGAAGGTTATTTTTTAAAATGAAGGGTTTTTTTTGAAATCTAGGCATATTTTTTTCAGTTTGTTAAAGGTTGACCTATTTTTGGATTGGATTGGATTGGATTGGATTTGGATTGGATTTGGATTGGATTGGATTTTTATAGCCACCCATCTCACCAAACGACTTTGGGTGGCTATATAGATCTATCTAACAAAACTAATTTTTCAGTAAGGTATTCACTGGCTATTGAGGGATGGTGCTGTCTTCTAATTCAAAAATGCTTTTCAATTCCACATTCGTAAGGTGACCAACTTTTTTACAGTGAAAAGGAGGACACAAATAAATTGAAGAAAAAATATCGTAAATAAAAGAAACATTTTATTCATTGCAACAATAATACAGACAACTTGCATGTGCAAAGTTTGCCAGCCGGGTGTTTTGGCATGCTCAGCAGCAATTCCTATTGGCTTTCGAAAGCCAATAGCGGGAGTAGCACAGCTCATGCAAAAGTTGAAAAAAAAAACCGGAATGCTGTTCTGAGCGTTCTATGAGGGGGAAAAAAGCCCTGCAGATTAGTCTTCAAATATCGAAAAGGAGGACATGAAGGAGGACACTTTTTGAGGGAGGACAGAACTTACAAAAGGAGGACTGTCCTCCCTAAAAGAGGATGGTTGGTCACCTTAACATTCGGCATATACGGTAACTCTTTGAAAAGCTGGCCTATCCCTATCCAGAGAATGAAGTCCCAGCTACATGAGATAAATACAGTATGCCAACAAAGAAGAGGTTGTGTTGAAAATGAGTTTAAGGAATGTGTTTGTGATTGTGACTCAGATAACAGAGGACAAAACATAAATTTACAAGTACTATTGAAAATAGTTTAGAGAGACAAGGGATTGAATTCTGTCTTCAGACCACCCAGTTTTAATTCACAGATGTGCTTTCTTTTCTATTGAAATAAAATATTTTAATAACCTTTACAAGGCTTTAAACCTCTATCCAACTCTAGACCTTCTTGGGATCAATGCTGCTGCATCATTAAATTGTACTTTGTGTGTGGCCTTGCCAATGCTAACATGCAGTTTATACTTTGAGGCGGAGGGGGGGGAGGCATTTCTAAAGAGCTAAAGGCAGCAGACTTTCAAGGAAGGTTCTTTTTAAAGCAGTTCCAAAAATAGTATGAATTAATATTTGACCTCCAGCTTCCCTGCCTGGCCTGGCTATAGTAAGGATTTCTTTTTTAAAACAATGCCACAAAGAGTAGAAAGACCAATCCAAAGCCAGATAATTTCTATTGGGATAAGCAGAGAACTGCTTAAATACTATGTTTTCTAGTTCTCAATCAATTAGGAATATTTTGATTAATCTTGCTATGTTACTTTTTGGACTACAGTCCAATGCGTGGGTGGCCAACATGTGGCTTGAGCGTCACAGGTAATGTGATGATGGGTAAGTTCAAGTGACTAAATCCACTAATGGGACAAACAGTACACACTGTTGTTCATCCCTTGATTTGACAGACATCTGTGTACATCTGTAGGGTCTATTCAGTAGAGCCTCTGGTACATTTGCAGACAGCAGGTCCCCAATTCAGTGCTTGATATCTGTATGGATGAGTGGAAAAGAGTCTCATCAGAATTTCTGTCTAAAGGCTGTCAATCTCTGTGGCAAAGTTTTAAATTAGGTGGACTATTGGTTCAATTAATGCAAAGATGAATCCTGTGTGTGTCATTTCAGGAATTTGTGGTTGAACCATGCTGGCCAGAGATTTGCTTACTACTGGTCTAGAATCACAAGTACAAAATATAGGCACCTAATTGCAAATGGCACCAGTGCTATTTTATGGTGCTGCTTTTCGTAATGAAAGACATGGAAGCAGTAGATGTGCCTTTTCCTAATTGTGGCTTCCTGTATGATGCTTTTATACTAATCCAAGTTTTTGAAAGCAGCTATTTGACTATGAAATAGCTTTCCATGGAAAACATTATGGTAGAAATAGTTGGAGGCCTGAGGAAGCAAAGCTAGGTATAAAAACAAGGTATTGCTGAATTGGGTTTGGCATCTGATTAGACAGAAGGAGACAGCCTCAGATGGCAACTGTTGGGGCAGGAATGGTATGGAAAGGTTGGAATAGATGGCCACTGATACTAAATGCTAGAGGGAGGACTAGTCAGTAAGTATAATTGTGTGTGCGGATGGCTTTGGGAGACAGCAGGGAGAGCTGCAGACTGGATAAGCAGCATTTAAAAATATCTCAGTTAGAATAACAGAATAGTTATTCTAATTCAACCCCCTACCCAAGCAGGAGACCCTATACCATTCCAGACAAATGGCTGTACAATCTCTTCTTAAAAACCTCCAGTGATGGAGCACCCACAATTTCTGAAGGCAAGCTATTCCACTGGTTAATTGCTCCACCTGGGTGATCTGCGGCAGGCCTTGGAGGCGGGTGGCCCTGCGGGTGGGATGAGGGTAGGGTGGCCGGGGCAGAGGTGGAGTGGGTGAGGTGGGGGAATGGAGCGGAAGCCGGCAGGGTGGTTTTTGGGCACTCGGTCTCTAAAAGGTTCGCCATCACTGTTATAGGCCAATTTGGTCTTATTCAACATAAAAGTTCCTTGAAAGGAAGAGGAAAATATTTGTGAAAAAGATCAAGGGCCAGGGGTGGGTAACTCAGAAACCACCAGATATTTACACCTATAGTTAATGATGAGAAGATAAGAGATTATAGTGGAAAGCATCTGGAAGATACCTCTTTGGCCATGCTGCTTCAGTGAGTTTTTTCTTCTTCAGGTCTCCTGGGTACACTAGTCAAAGATGGCCTAGAGCAGTGATGGTGAACCTTTTAGAGACCGAGTGCTCCAAAAACGTTCCAGCCCACCCCCGCTCCACCCCCTGGCCTGCCCACCCCACCCCCTATCCCCACCCCCGCCCCACCCACAGGGCCACCCACCGTCTCCACGGCCCACCGCAGCAGATTGCCCAGGTGGCCCTACAGCGCCATGGCAGCCATGTCCTCTGCCTGCTCCCCACAGCATCATCTGTGCACAATGGGGCACGAGGGTAGAGTCTTGTCCCTGCTGCCTGGCTGCCATGTGCTTGGCTGCACTGCTCCGCGCGGGCTGCACCTAGGGGCGACTCTCCTCCAGGGGGGCTGCTGGGGAGGAGGGGGCTGCGGGGGAGGTGGGGCTGGGGCGACGGTGCACGTGCCTACAGGGAGGCACACGTGCCATAGGTTTGTCACCACTATTCTAGATCTTTCCCAGTCTGGTTCATATTGGGTTATAGAACTAAGAAAGGTTTGGTTATACTTGTGGATGACTTATCCACAAGGATTTGGGATAGGGATGGTGGATCCATCCTGGCTTCCCTGAATCTCTCAGCAGCTTTTCATACCATTGACCATAGTATCATTTTGGACTGGCTGCAGAGGCCACTATTCTCCAGTAGTTCTCCTCCTTCCTCAGTAAAGGGTATTTAACTGTGTTTAAATTAAAATTAAATGTAATTATAGTTCAACTGTATTGCAAAATATATGATATTATCATTCATACTTTTATTATAAGAATCAATGTCTTTATTATGAAAAAATAATAATTTTGACAATTTTGTTTTTTAAATGTGGATTTAATTCAGTGTATAAATCTAGAAAGAAACTTCCAGACTCTTGTGAGGCAGAACTGGAAAAAGCTTTGATAGCATTTCTTTCAAGTTCTTTTTCTGTGCCTGTCTTATGCAAGAGAGCAGACTTTTTTTTTTTTTAAAGGGACTGGGGAGGGGAACTTTGCATGTTAAGGCAGCAGGGTTTAACAGGTAAGGCAGGTATGGGGAAGTGCTCAAGGCTTACCAGAGGAGTCCTTCCCACCTGCAACCCTGATCAAACACCTTGACAGGTAACCAGAGTGGGAAGCCATGACGTAATTTTAGAAACCCTAAACAATCGGCCCTTTCATGGCAATACGATAACAATCAAAACAGTATGTTAAGGTCCCAGCCATTCAAGAATACACATGCATGTAGGGAATTGAAGCCAGAGTGAAAAAGGGCTTGTTAAGAATATGTAGCCTACTTTCACAATCAGCCTTCCAAAGAATAGGCCTTTCAAAACAAGGGTTTAGGCTTACAGAAGGCCTTCTGTGCCTTGACCTTTCAAATACATAGGGATGCCAAATTCTTTTCTTTGCCACTTTTTATAGAAGCACAAATAGAGATCTTCAAGGTGAGGCCATGCCAGCTGGCAAAATAGCTATGTTGGGTTAGAGAGGAACCAACAGAAAGATCCCCATTTAAGGTAGGCTAATGCTTATAAAATAGGAAACCGCTTAATATCTGCAAGCCAATTACACAGATACAGAGCTGGTTAATCAAGGAATAAGGAATATAGCAATATCACCACCTCTTTTTCCTTTTTTGAGTACATACTGAAGAATACTCAGCAGTACCTGCTTTTTTTTTTTTCCCCCTAAGGCAAATGCTTGTTTTTAGCACTGATGAGATAATACCAGTACAGTATTATATAAAAATATTAGTATATTTTTACTGGTATATTTAAAGTATACTAAAAAATAATATGAAAATAGTGTATATTATGTTTACTGGAATATTTACTACCATAAAAATACTAGTATAATTTGGATTAAGAATATGTAGGGTACCTTTGTGCCTTATCTGCAGAAAGTAAGCCCTTTAGAGCAGGGTTCTGCATTTGGCAGATTGCAGACTAAAGTGTGGGACCGCCGTGGAATAAGCCTTGCTACTAAGCTTAAAGTTTACAAGGCAGCAGTGTTAACTACCCTGATGTATGCTAGTGAGACCTGGACAGTGTACCGGTACAAGAGGCATGTGAGGCAACTGAATTATTTCCACATGACTTGCCTTTGTAGAATTCTGAGGATCCGGTGGCAAGATAAGATACCAGACACTGATGTCCTCTCCAGAGCAGGCCTATCATCAGTTTACACTCTGTTGATGAAAGCCCAGATGCGCTGAGCAGGCCATGTTGTAAGGATGCCAGATCATCGCATCCCTAAACAGCTCTTTTATGGTGAACTGTCTCAAGCAAAATGATCACACGGGGGACAAAAAAAGCGATATAAAGACACGCTGAAAGCCTCTCTCAAGTCCCTGGATATTAACACCACCTCCTGGGAACCTCTGGCACATGATCGATTGACATGGCGTAATCTGGTGTACCAAGATTGCCAGACATATGAACATAGAAGGACAATCTTGCCACAAGAGAAGCGTGCACTCCGCAAAGCCAGAGCTGTAAATGCTGAAGTAACAGTGTCTACATTTCTTTGTTCAGTATGTGGCAGAACATTCCATGCTAACATCGGTCTTATCAGCCATCTACGGACACATCGTTGATGGCCCATAATCGACAAGATGTCAAGGTCCTCATCGAATTCGATGGATGAACAACTGCCTCAACCTGGGCAACTTTAAGACTTGTGGACTTCAACTCCCAGAATTCTTCAGCCAGCTTTGCTGGCTGAGGAATTTTGGGAGTTGAAGTCCACAAGTCTTAAAGTTGCCCAGGTTGAGGACCCCTGCTTTAGAGCAATGCTCTAGGTTTCCTGCTTGGCCTTTGGTCAGGGCTCTGAATCTGTATAGGACTGGGCCCGGCTGGTACCTGAATAACAGAATTAGGGTGGGAGTGGAGGAGCCTGGACAACTGAAAACACTTCCTGGACTTCCAAGGACAAACCATTTCTATCCTGTACCCAACAAGAAACCAAAAGCCCCTCGTGGAGGTGACCTTGATGTTGCCAGGAATCAAGCTTGCTTTGAAGAAGAATTCATTACTACACTATTTCTTTAAAAAGCATTTACTTAATTACTACCCTGCAGGCTGTATCATAAAATCAGAACTGTTGGTGATTAAATTGCTAAATCAATTGTGGTCTGAAAAAAGTCACGTTGTTTTTTTTAAAAACTAGCAAGAATTGACATTGCTCACAATGACCCACTAAATGGGACTCCTACCAGGCGTACTTAAATTGAAGTGGTTGAGATGGACAATTTATTTTAAATCATTTAGTGATATCCCGTTATAGGGTATAGGTTATAATTAATTTCTAAGGTTGACATTTAAATTCTTACATGAGAATTTCAGAACCAAACTTATTTGGTGTTTTTTATATATATATGGGGGGGGTGGCTTAGGGTTACAATTTAAAGACTACCCAACTCCAAATGACTCTGGGCAGCTTACCTTCTAAAAAAGAATATTTTTAAAGGAAATGGAACATAGCATCTACAAGACGAACTAATAACAAAAATATTGTACAAGTGTTCAACCACCATGCTGCTTGAAAGCCTGGGAGAACAGCCAAATGTTTCAGTGACTTACTGAATGTCACCAGGGTGGGGAATGTGATCAGGGTAGTAACCAAGTAAATCTAAATGTATTGGGAGGGGGTGTTATTCCGGAAGGTGGATGCTGGGAGAAAGTCCCCAGTGGCTTAATTGGGGACTTTGAATTGAATTGCATCTGGAATGCAGTCCTTTCAACTGTTATTGCATTCCAGGTGCAGTTCTGATTCACGGGGCAAGCAAAAGCTTACTATTTATAGGGAACTCTTAGCAGAATAAGCTGCATACAGGTAGTCCTCGACTTATGACAGATCACTTAGCAACTGTTTGAAGTTACGATGGACCTCCCCAGGGCTACTTATGACGAGGATTTGAAATTCCTACAGCTTCCTTCCTCCTCCCCTCCTCCTCACGTGATCATATTTACAACCATTTGCAGCATCCCAAAGTTACATCACCATGATTTATGACATTTTTTGCCAGAAATAGGTATTTACTTCCAGTTTCTGGCCAAAAATGGCCATTGTGGACAATGGATTCCTTAACAACTGCCACTTTCACTTGACAACCACCACAAAAAAGGTAGTAAAATTGGGCACAGTCACATGGTGACTCACTTAATGACCAGCACAATTTACAACTATAATTTCAGGTTCGATTAGGTTGTAAGTTAAAATAATGAGTTGGGATATATGGTCCCTTTGGTCTTCCTCAGACCTTCCTCTATTGGACTCTTGGAAGAAGGACAGCTCATTTGGTAGCAGAAGCTGCCTGACAATTTCTCCTCCTTTATCTTACAGGGCCATCAGCCCTGGACTCTATGAGTTTGTAATTTAGATCAGAAGTCCCCAACTTTTTGGGCACCAAGGACTGGTTCCGTGGAGAGAGGTTTTTCCATGGACCGGAGGGTGAGGGGTTTTGTGTGCTGCCTGCATCCCACATCTGGGGCTTTGCTTGTTTGTGCGGACTGGTTGCTGACATGCAAGAGCGAAGAAACAGATGGAACGTCATCTCCATTTGCTGCTTCTGTTACCATCTAAATAAGGGGTCCCCAACCCTCGGTCCGTGGACCGGTACCATTGCAGGTCAGATGTCAAGTACTGTGAAATCTGATTTTTTGCATATCATGTCTAGTTGGATGTTGAGTAAGAGGAAATGGGAGTATTCAAAAATAAAACACAATCTGCAGAGGAAAGAATTGAGTGGTGCATGGAGATCAAAATTATCTTATTTGAGTTGTCCTAATGATATTGATAAAGATATACTTTTATATCTTTGGAATAACTTTATAAAGCTGCCCTATCTGACTACATGTTATTTATTAATTTAGATGCTGTTTTTCCTTTCCTATTTTGTTCTTATTCAGAGTTTGCTCCTGTTTTCCTGTTTCCCTGGTGTTAATAAACTCATGAATTCAGTTGGCAGCTGTTCTTTTCAAGGTGTTGTTTGCTGTCCTGGAAGTGTGAATATCACTTTGTGCAATTTTATTAAATGCTGCTGCTCTTCAGTTTATTGTAATGCTGTTTATATTATTACACTGGGCTTTTGGTATGTGCTGTGAGTTTGTATGTGTGTTCGTGTGTGAGAGGCATTT
Organism: Bothrops alternatus; assembly: GCA_034064705.1. Taxonomy (NCBI): domain Eukaryota; kingdom Metazoa; phylum Chordata; class Lepidosauria; order Squamata; family Viperidae; genus Bothrops; species Bothrops alternatus. Next base: position 19,272,095 of record JARGCV010000041.1, read on the forward strand.
CCTTCGTCTGCCATGTGAGGGAGCCTTCGAAGAATTTCTTCCTAGTTCTTTATAATGGATCTTTTGTTTTCCGTAAAGCTTTGGTGGAGTTGTGATCTTCCCTTGTGCAGAGTTAAGAAGCAATCATAAAATGAACAGATGGTATTTACATAGCACCAATCACAAAAAAGTTCTTGTTCAGGCATTTTAAAAGAAACCTCCTTTACTACATTAAACACACCATCAACAGAAGATACTTTCCCAAGGTTAACGTGTTTCTGTACACAACTGCAAATAGAACTCCTTTCTCTGTCCCATCATTGGAAGTTGCATATCATGCAAAAGGACCAGGGGAGCACCCTCTTAACATTAGAAGCTCAGTTATGGAAACTCAGGCAGTTGATTGATAGCAGTGTGAAACTTATTTCGTACCCAGATTTATTCCTAGGAAATGTTGCTGGTTCTGGATAAGCACAAGATAGTGTTCTTTCCATTATCTTAGCCTTTAAAAAAAAAAATGTGGTGGCTGGTATTGAATTGTTTTTTTAATGGTACTTTCAGTCTGAAAATTATATTATAGCTCAGGTTCAAAGTATTTAAATAAATAAGACATCCTGTATATCAGAGAACAAGCCTACAAGAACAAAGTAATTTTGGATGCCAAGTGTTTTTGGTAGTAGGGTATTGGTTTCTAGGTTTAAGGAAACCCTGAATAGTTCTCCCTTTGGTTAAAAAAAAAAAGTACTGTATCCTTTTAAGAGTCAAGAGATTCTTAATAGTAGGATTTTCCCCCTATTATTAAAACAATAAGGAAACCAAGATTTCATTTTCCAGTCACACATCCTCTGAGGAAACTGATCTTTGCACTTTTCAGTGTAGTTTAAAAATGCATGAATAGCAATTCCACAAACCTATCTTCCAAAGTTTTATTCAACCCTAATTAAATTTCAAGAGGTATTAGAGTTACAGTAATAGTGATTGTTGCCCCCAGAAGGAACTCTTAGTTGCATGCATGGGGGGAGAATAGTCGAAAGGGTAGCCATCTCTAACAGAGCAGAGGCTTCTCCTTTAATTACTGTCGTATGCCCCACCTTGACTCTTTTAAATTCCACCTCCCACCCCCGATGCTGCTATCCAGATAGTTGAGTCCTAAGCAGCTTCATGGAAAGGATGAAAGGAAAGGAAAGGAAAGATCCTTCATGGAAAGGATCTTCTATCTAGTAAGATCTTCTTACTAGAAGATCTAAAGCAGAGGTCCCCAACCTTGGCAACTTTAAGACTTAAAGTTGCCAAGGTTGGGGACCCCTGATCTAAAGAACTTGTTGTAGAACTATTGTCTACATTTGCTAGAATTCTCTTTCTTAAGTTCTAAAAAATGGACTCCAAAAGATGAACTCCCTAATGCCATTCATTTCTAAGAACTTTGTTCCAATTGTGATTTCCCAGGAGACATTTTAAAGAACAGGCTGAGGGTCCTCACTCATGTTGTGGTCAGAGTAGCCACAAGGAAAAGATGCTTGCAAAGAGATCATTGAAGCAGTTATATGGCCTTGTTCATCTTTGCCAAGGTGTGTCTCACCTTCCTCAGATGCTCTGTGGGAGGAAAGGCCCTACCTGGGTCCTGAATCACTAAAGAGCGAGTCCAGAAACCTGCTTTCGCTACTCTCAAGCTAAGAGAGTAGCCTTCATAGCCTTCATCCTCATATTTTTATGCTTGTATTTTCATCAGTTCTGCTTAATCTTGAGCTGCTGAACTTAAGAAAGGTGCCCTTCATTTACCTGCAGCATCTGTAGTCTCTTTATTTTTTTTACAATTAAATTTATTCTGTTTTAACAACAGGTTTGGCTTATTGGCAGTTTTAATTATTCTGGGTGTGGTAAAAGAGACTAGAGCTTGATGTATTTTGGACTAACAGCCACAGTGAAATTCTTTCCAAAGGTCTAGAACACTGGCAATAAGTGGGACTTTAAAATGTTGGCAATTCCCTATTTAAAGAGTGTGTGTAAATTCCGGAAGGCATTTCCATTTGAACATGCCATCGGTTGCATTATCAGACACTCCCCAAAAGTCAAGAAAAGGAACATCGCCCTACACAAATGTATTTTCCATTCAAAAGTAAGACCAAGAAGGATAGGCATTGTTTGATTCCCTGTTTCATCAAGATGGTTAATGCACATAATTAGCTTAGCTTTTCCTTAATTCCTTTTGTTTTCCCGTTCAGTCGTCATCACCTAACTAACCCATCCTTTCTCTACAGAACAAACCAAAACAAAGATTCACCTAATTGCTCGCTCTTTTTCTTTCTTTCTTTCTTTCTTTCTTTCTTTTGAAGGCAATAACTAGAGCAAGGTCAAGACAGGCTTTGCCTTCTGGTAGGGGAAAGTGACAGTCTGTGGTTTGTTTTAGCACAGCCTCTTCCATCCACATTTCTCTCTCCCACTCATTAGTTTGTTGTGGTTGGAGCTAGTAATAGCTGTTTTGTGCTAAGGAGAGGCAGGGGAGGAGGTGAGCGTGGAGACAGCAGCTCCCCTGTTTTCTTGAAAAGATGATTTTCCCTCCTCTCCCTTCTTCCCTTGATTCTCATCAGTTTGTCTAGGCCTCCTCCCTTCTGTCAGCTGTTAAAAAGTTAAGCAACAGGGAGTGATTTCCCCCCTCCCTTCCATCCTGAGTCTTATTTTGCTAAGAGAAAGCAAGAGTTTAATTTGTCAGAAAGGATCTCTCTTGCAGCTGTTGAATTTTCCCTGTCTGAAGAATGAAGCCCCTCTTTGTGAAGAGATTGGGAGGCTCTCGGTAAGGGAAAGAACAGAAAGCACAGAAGGAAGCCCTGCTGTTTTTCAGAGGGGAAATCTCCCCCAGGGTAGATCTCTAAAGCCACCAAAGATGGAGAGAATTGCCCCTGGTGCTTGCTGGAGGCTACGTAGTGATGACTCAAGCTACTGCACAACCTCAAAGATATATAAATAGACCTACAGTATACTGTACTCATAGGTGGCATTTCTTTTCAATCGGCACATCACACAAGGCACCGTCTAGACCAGGGGTTCTCAACCTTGGCAACTTTAAGACTTGTGGACTTCAACTCCCAGAATTCCTCAGCCAGCTTTGCTGGCTGAGGAATTCTGGGAGTTGAAGTCCACAAGTCTTAAAGTTGCCAAGGTTGAGAACCCCTGCATTAGAGACTGCCGCAGAGCTCAAGTGTTCCATCACTTTTTCCCATTCGCAATTCCCTGAAGAACAGCAAAAAGCATGTCCTTTATATAACACAGCTGCCTGCCCAGATGAGCTCTGTAAAATCTGCCAATGTTTCCTTTCTGTGCTATAGACGCTGCTAAGTGAGATTGAAAATCTTATTGGCCCGATCCTTTAATTCAAGAACAGATTTGCCATATCCCAAATAATATACGTAACTGTACAGAACTGGCCATCCAGTCAGGAGAATGGGGCAAGTCTATACAGGCAGAGGTTGTACATGTACACTGCACACAAGGTACCTTTAGGGAAGGTAACTATGCTAACCTTTCAACATTATTGTAGGTGTAACCTGGTTGGGTTTTGAATAGTGCAGTTGCTTGGCTTCGGTTACTTGGACTGGAATGATACTGTAAGCGTGTGTGGCACAATGAGGGGTTACTACAGGGCACCACTGAGCCTTGTAGGTAGAGCCTTGGAGAAAACAGAAAGATTTGCACCACTCTCATCCAAAGCCTGCCCTATGGTGTTGTTAATCCTTCATGCTTGAGAGCAGCAAATTCCATCATCAAACAGGGAAACTCAAGAAGAGAAGCTTAAATTTCCTTCCAAATTCCATTTTAGGAAAAGTTTACAGGCAGGCATCCCACCATACAGCAAGTGGCCCCAGTTTCATAAGCATTCATTCAGCAGCATCCATGCCAAGCACATAATGTAACAGGCACTCTTTTTCTTCTATTCCACCAATGCTGGAATGGAATGAAATTCAAACATTTGCTGGTAAAGTTCACTTCTTATTAATACACCCTTCTGTTCTATGAGAACAATCGGGCTGATTCACTCAACATTTTGTCTGTAACCTTTCAGAATTTAGCTACTTTTAATCCCCTGACTCTTTCTTGGAAAGTACCTATACGGAAGTAACATTTTATTATTCCAAGAACAATCATTTTCTTTCCAAGAGTTGGTTTTTAAAATATATCTTGTTACAGTTTTAGAAGCAAAAAAAAAGTGATAAAATTGATTGATTGTGAGGGGTATGGGGCCGTAATCACAGTTAAATCATAAATAGCATGATAGCATTATTTTGCAGCATTGTTGTGTTATAAGAAAATACTTGTCTCCAGATTGCATATTAATATTTGTAGAGATGTGTCTGAGAAACCTATTCTCACTTTCCCTCTTCTGCTCTCCCTACCTGAGTGATCCATCTGTTCACCTACTACTGCTAGCCATTGTTGGTAGCCCATTCTTAGCTTCATTTTTTTTTAATGCTACATGTTTAGACACAAGCAATGTGTCTTGTAATGGAAATATGGCTGCCAAAACTGTGAAGAATAGAAGCAGTGAAAAGGGTGCAAGGCACTACTGGTGATGGAAAGGAAAGGGCAGGTACATTTTATGTGCATAAAGCACTTTGCAATTCTTTGTTCATTTATCCTTTCAGTAAGCCAGAAACATAGATTCTGCAGAGATTGTGACTTGCCCAAGCCCACCCAGTGAGCTTTGTGGTTGGAAAGAGATTACAATCTAGGTTTCTCACATTAAAATTCAATATTGTGTCTACATAACCACATTGCTCTTTTCTTGCCTCTTCAGATGAAACTTGCTCAAATTCAAAGCTGCATGTCTATTTTAAGGACAATTAAATCTTGGTGATTTGACAGTCCTAGAAAAATTATGTTTCTACTCATCAGCAGTTAAGCACTGAATAGATGAGCTGTTAGATGCTTAGGTGTTAACATTGGTCAGCTGTTTGTTTTTTTTAAAAAAACATCAGTTGTAATTTGTTACTCAGTGTTTAATAGTCCATTAACAACTTTAAGAAGCTTATTGTATATTGTAGCCATTAGATTTGTTTACATATTAGAAGGTTTCAAATCCAAGCAATAAATTTTCCCTTATTTTATTAAGTCTGCATATTCAACAGCCAAATTAGAAGATATAAGGCATAAAGTAAGTGGATGATTTCTTTCCTTTTGACAAAGGCATATCTGTACATTCTGTTTTCAGATATCCTAGCCTTTTCATCCATTAAGCAATACCACCAATATTTTTCTTACTTTCTGAATGTACCCATATTACCTTCCACCTTTTAAGAATACAGATACTCTACTCCAGACATGTCAAACACAAGGCCCAGGGGCCGGATGCGGCCCGCGACATGGTTTCATGCGGCCCGCGAAGCTATCCAAGAAACAGTGAGGGAACGGCCCCTGCTGCCTTGGCCCTGGCCCAGGCCAGCTGGGAGCCAATGTACAATTTTGTGGTAGCCATCTATGCTGAAACGTATTCAGTCATAGCTCCACAAGACCATTTGGAAACAGTGAGGAACCAGCCCCTGCCGTGTGGTCCCCACCCCCTGGGCGCACGCTGGGGAGGTGTCACCCTTTGTGAGGAATGAAGAAATGCACCATCACCTGAAAGTGGCCAGCAAATGGCCCTTGCGTACTTCACATATCCGCCTTGATGGGCTCCAGGGGAGGGGTTTCGGCAGGCAGCGGGGTGCTCTCCTCACAGCGCTGAGAGGCTGAGCCAGGCGGTGCAAATCCAAAAAGAAGTGTGCCGCCGCTCAGCCCCCAGCCTGCCCAATTTCACAATGAAGAGCTGGCCATGCCCACCCAGTAAACCACACCCACTTCAGCCATGCCCACCCAGTAGGCTGTGCCCACCCTGGCCACGCCTACCCGGCCCCCCGAGGACAACCACAATGCTGATGCGGCCCTCAATGAAATTGAGTTTGACACCCCTGCTCTACTCTATGTTACAGTGATGAAAGTTGTACACACTTTCCTCGGTCCAAAAATGCAAATCTGTATTGAATAAAAAGAAGAAATGTTCAGCCTAGAATGTCAAAGACATCAGATTTTAGAAATTGCAGACTGACATGCAGTCCACTCAGTTCTGTCTTAACAAAAAAAAAAAAACCTCACAAACCAGCAATTATCTGGACAAAATGTATACTAAAAAGCATATTACAGAAGGTTGCATAAAAAAGGCATGTAGAAGGGGCAATTGTGGTCAAAACAGCTTTTATTTTTCAAATAAAGGGATATGTAAAGCTGTGTTTTAGGACAGGAATGGAAAACCTTCCATCCTAATCTAGGTACTTGAAACCCTCCCCCCCCTTTCAAAGTCCCCCCTCCTTTTGATCACAAGTAGTCAATCAAATTCTATCTGAGCTGCATTCTTTGAAGAAAGAAGACTGATGCAGCCGAAGTAGAGTTGGGCTCTCTCAAGAGAGGCAGACATTTGATATCTGCAACTGTTGTAGCTTTGGGAATGATTGATGTGGCTTGCTTGATCACAGAAAATTCTTCTGTTCTGTGTTGGTGTTTGGAAAGAGTTTACAATTCATATATGGACACTCATGAGCGTGGTATACTTTTTAAGAATGTGAGGAGCTCCAGATTCCTACTGTTTCATTCAAGCCTACTCTGCATAATTTTGTGATTCTCCACCTCTGAGTGAATCTTATAAGGAATCTCTTGAAGAATGGGACATTTTGTTGTCTATGTTTATGACTTAGCTCGAAATACACTTTTGGAGAAGAGAGCAAGGTTAGTTTGAGCCTCGATATCTCAGTATCTTTTGCCCTGTGGGGCAAAAAATGTGCAGTGTATATTAGGCAACATTAGTCTTAGCACCTTTCTTACCACCGTACAATACACCACTGCCATTTTTTTTCCTTTTGTTGTGGTGGTGTGTACTTCAGCTCTTTGGAATTCAACAGAGTTAGCTATTTTAAGCTTGCTTCTTTTTGACAAGTTTTCTCTCCACCCACCTCTATGTCTCTTTTCCTCCCAGAGGCATTGTTAAGTTGAGGAACACTTTGAAGATAAAAATCATGAGCTGGATGCCAAGCATTAGTTATTACATTAGGCCTCAAGGGCTAAAAACATTGACATTAAAGAGATGTGTTTAATCATAAGGATTTCTTTTCCAGTAGGGGACGATCCTCGTAACTTTCCCCCCCCCCCCATCCTTATACAAACATCAGTGTTATATAAATCTGTTTCATTTTATTCATATAGGAATTTAGCCATTGGGATTGGCATTCAGAATTTTCCAGAAGGGTTGGCCGTCAGTCTTCCCTTGCATGGGGCAGGATTTTCAACATGGAGAGCATTCTGGTAAGCAAGTCAAATTGTTACTCAGGTGTCTCTTTGTGTTTTCTTCACTGCTATCTGCTTTAATAGTAGAACGAAAATGCATAAAAATGGCTTTGAGTCATATTATCCCTTTAATGCAAGGAAAATGCTGCTATTTTTGTTGGTAGTGCTCAAACTTTTTATTCAGTGAGACAGTTTTGTGGTCTCTGAAGAGCCTCTTGTGCAAATGGAGTTTTCCTGCCAAATATTTTACAATTTCATCGAAGGCACTGATCCAAGTTATTTACTAAAATGAAGATAAAGGGCAGCTGCAGGTGATGATCTGAACTTCAAAAAAAAAACCCTGATAGCAGTACAATCTCCTCTTTTCTATGATGCTCCATGCACAAGGAATTACTTTTCTAGTTCATTTCTCCATTGCCTGAACTTGGTAAACAGTACAAATGAGGGAGAATTTGCCATTTTTTTTCATTGCTTTTGAAATAAACTGTTGGGTCACACCGGATTTCTCTGCCTTTTATTTACAATGTTGAAGAAGAGTGAGGCTCTGCTTGCTTATTAGGGCATTTCTTGCTGTCTTGTAGGATGAAAGCATGTTTTATCATGTCTTCATGGATAAGAATAATATGAGCAATATGAGAAAGTTTTCTTTATATATGCCATCAATTTTGGGCTTTATTTTTACTGTCAACTGATCCAGACCTAATCAACTCAGGAAATATTTGTGGTAAAGTCAGAGAATTGGGCACCCTTCAAATGTTTTGGATTTCATCTATTAGCACCAATCAGCTTGGTCAGTACCAATGAATTGTGGGAATTATAGTTCAAAACACTCAAAAAATACTCAGTTTTCAACACTGATCATAATGCCCAAATTCTAATGCTTCAATAAGTCTCTGATGAATCTACGTCCGAGGGGGGCTTCCTTCAGAACCCCTCGATGCTTTCCTACATTTTATATAGATCCTGTAATGCTGCTTTATTTTTCCTGGGTTGGTCTGTCATCATATTAATTTCCTAATTTTTGCCCCTTTCCCAGTTTTATCTAACAGAATTGCATTTGAAATTTTGATTTTTTTTTATTCATAAATAAACTTGAATTGTAATAACTGGAGCAACCATTCATTCTCCAAAGCCCTCAAGTTGCTCTCTCATATACCCGCTGACGTACCTGCATGCTATACTAGTCAGAAACCTTCTGGTGAAGAGAAGGGGCTCAATATCACCAATGTAATGCCGTCTAGATATGTTAGGCCAATTGCATAAGAATATGCAGAGAAAGTGCGTATAGTCAAGGCCATGGTTGTCCCAGTTGCAATGTATGGATGTGAAAGTTGGATCATAAGAAAGGCTGAGCGACAAAGAATTGAGGCCTTTGAACTATGGTGCTGGAGAAGATGCCTGCGAGTCCCATGGACTGCAAGGTGTTCAAACCGGTCAGTCCTAGAAGAGATCAACCCCGCCTGCTCTTTAGAAGGCCAGATCCTGAAGTTGAAACTCAAATACTTTGGCCACCTAATGAGAAGGAAGGACTCACTGGAGAAGGGCCTAATGCTGGGAAAGATTGAGGGCAATAGAAGAAGGGGATGACAGAGAATGAGGTGGCTGGATGGAGTCACTGAAGCAGTAGGCGTGAACTTAAATGGACTCCAGAAGATGGTAGAGGACAGGAAGACCTGGAGGAACGTTGTCCATGTGTAGTAGAAAAACCATAATATTTACTTCAGATGACAAGACCACGAAAGGTTGGAGAAAACAGGTTTATTTGCACAAAAGAAATGGTTCAGAGTATTTATATGACAAATTCTGAACCCTGAGTTACTCTCAGGGTGTCCTTTTTATAAAGCTTGCCGCCCACGCTTAATCTGATGGATGACTTCTTATCAACCTTTAACACACTAAAACAGAGAAGTTTATATCTTGAGACGACACAATAGAAAAGGGGAAGTTCACACAAATGGCTATCTTGCCACACTGCCCTACACGGGTAATCTCTTGCACCATCTGTGACTTTCAATTGGCACTTCTTGTAAGATGCTTTCTTCGTAAGATTAGCACACAGGGTATTTTATTCAGCCAGACCCTGATATTAGTTAAAGCTTACATTATATCACTTCCATTGATTAAAATATATTTCCTATGATATTTTCTATCTACCTCGCATGGGGTCGCGATGGGTCGGACACGACTTCGCAATTAACAACAACAACAATGCAGAGAAGGTGAAGGTCCTCACTGGGATTTTTAGATTTCCTAAGTGATGTGGAATCTTTAACCTCCTGAAAGTTTTGTAGAGAATAAAGTGGACCAAGTAAATAAGGAATATTACACCCTGAAGCAGGAGAGATGGGGAGAGAGAGAGAGGGAGGGAGGGAGGGAGGGAGGGAGGGAGGGAGGGAGAGAGAGAGAGAGAGAGAGAGAGAGAGAGAGAGAGAGAGAGAGAGAGAGAGAGAGAGAGAGAGAGAGAGAGAGAGAGAGAGAGAGAGAGAGAGAGAGAGAGAGAGAAAGGGAGAGGGGGAAAGAGGGAGAGAGAGAATGAACTGCCTGATATTCTCATCTTTCCCCCATAGCTTTTCATCACCTCTCAGTCTAAAGGAGGGATGATATCCTAGGTGTTTGCTCAAGAATGACTTGGAGAAGCTTCTGTTTGTTTTTAAAGGCTGATAAACATCCCTGACCCCAGAGAAGAACTTGGCAGGGAGAAGGGAAAAGAGCTGGGCTTATATTGACTCTGAGTGGCTGTTGAGGAGGGAAACGATCCAATGCATATAGAAGGAAAAGGATCCTCTGTCTCTTGAGTGACATTTTGCTCCACTTGCTTTACAGGTATGGGCAGTTAAGTGGCATGGTGGAGCCCCTAGCTGGCATCTTTGGTGCTTTTGCCATGGGGCTAGCAGAGCCTCTCCTCCCATTTGCTTTGGCTTTTGCTGCTGGAGCAATGGTGTATGTGGTGGTGGATGATATCATCCCAGAAGCACAGATCAGGTGAGGACCTGGTTTATTTGCATCTGATCAACTTTAAAATCCTACAGGTCTAATAATCTAATCCAACTCAGCTGAATGAATTTTTTTTCTTAATCTAGTTCTAGTAAATAATCATTATATATTTATAATTTAATAATTAGTAATAACCAGTAATTAGTAATAATCTACTTAGTAATTAGTAATAATCTACTTAATAATTAGTAATAGATACTACTACCAATTAGTAATTGATAATATACTTAATAATTACTAAATTACTTAATACTTAATAATTACTAAATAATTAGTAACACTATTTCTAAATAGTAATTAGCAATAATCTACCTAAATTATTACCTTTTTGCTGACCCTGTATTGTTGACATTCTACACTTATATCCAGAATACATTACTGAAGCAGCTAGGAGCAGCAATTAACTGAAAAATCACAACTTTCATTAGTTTGAGGATCAACTTCATCAACACTTGATTGAACCCAACTAAAAAAATCAGAAATTATATTCCATCTTCAGTAGACTACTTTATTTTGGAAGGATACACAATTGTTTGTTTTCTGCAGTGGTAAAAGGAAACAACCAGAGCCTTTGTGACCAGTGTATCAGAATCAGATGGGTCATAAATGGGCCAAATGGTAACAATTTCATTACCAGCTACCAAAGCCGAACATTTATATAAGGTCTACAATACTGCAACTTCCACATCTCTCTAACATTGTAGAATCCTTCTATATTTAAAAGGACTGTTTTGTCTTCAATTCTTACTTGATCTTACTCAATATAGAAAAGTGGTTGCTTGTGTGTAACTGCAGCTCTCTAAGTGGCCATCTTGACTTCAAAGAATCCACCTAACCTCCTCATTGAGGTCTGAGGATATCTGATAATTTTCTGACATGAGTGCTACGTGTCAGGTAAAACTCCTACTAGAAAATCATAGGCTTTGGAGTATATCAACAGTAGACTATGCAAGTGTGGAACCCAGTAGTGTAATTTCACAGATAACTGTGAACCCAGTCATTTCACAGGTAGCGATGTGCATGTTCAGTTTTATATTTGTTCTGGTATAATGGCTTAATAGTAACACAAATTGATTCTGAATATTATGGTATCAGTACTCCAATATCAACATATCCCGTACTGCAGGGATGTCAAACTGCCGGCCCACGGGCCGGATACGTCATCCGGAAGCTGCGCTCACCCCATTGCCGGCAGTGGCAAAACTGACCCAATATGTCTCGCAACGTCACGTGATGTCACGAGTTTGACATGTCTGCTGTACTGTATTCCAGAATCACTTCATGGTAGCAAGGAACATTTTTGTGTGCTTGAATCAAGTTAGAATGAAGTATCCAAGCAGGAAATACCGTAGTAATTTGTTACTTTGGCTAAGCCCCAAAATTAATATAAGGCTGTATGGTAGATATACTGTGGTGAAGCATATAAAACACACAGATGTCCTGAAAACTTTGAGAGCTAAATATTTAAGAATCAATTTATTCCTTGCAATATGAACTGCTTACACAGAAGGAAAGGTAGAGAAGCTTTTAGAGGTAAGTTGAGCACTTTAGGAAATCTTTCAGTTTCAAGAGGGAGATTTTTTTTTAAAGTCCTATAAATTCTAAAAGTGTCATTCTTAGCAAACAAAAAATGTTATTGCTTTTTCTTTTTCTTTTTAGTGGCAATGGGAAGCTGGCTTCCTGGACCGCCATCTTAGGATTTGTGGTTATGATGTCCCTGGATGTAGGACTTGGATAATAAGAAATAATGCCTTTTTTCAAATTGAAAATGCATCAAAATGCATCAAAACAGGAGAAATTGCACAGCAGAAATTGCAGCTGGACTATTATATTTTACATTATTGTGTGGAACTGAGCTGGTATTGATTTAATTATATTGATTTTTTAAACTTGTCATAATATATATGGAGATGATCTTGGGAAGCAGGTTTTTTTGTGCATTTGTTCTTTTGCCTCTAATTAATTCTGTTTCTTCAAGGCTGTTGGTTATGAAGCATAATCATGAGTTTTAAGAGGGTTTTTTTTAATTCTTCTCATTGTTGAGACAGGTTTCCATAAATGTAACTGTCCAGTATGGTCTATAATTGATGGTCTTTGCTGTATGTATTGTGTTGTATGGAACAAAGTGGGACAGCCTCAGAAACCTTCAAGGCTTATAGTTTTCTATTGACACACAATGAGCAACAACACAGGTGTGTTGAGTCTTTTCTTCAGGAATTTGGAAATATTTACTTTTATAAGTTGCTGAAATAAATAGTTTGTTTTTTTAAATAATCAAGAGCATAGATTAGATTTTAGGAGATTTACTTGGACAGTAAGGCTGAATTGCTAATGTGCCCTTTACACATCCTGTACTAAACAGTTCTCAGCAGTAAATCTCTGCAGGTGGATCAGAATTTCTTGACAATGTATAGTTTGTTCTGCATTGTCACTGCAAGTAAAAAAAGACAGTAGTGTTTTGTTTCATTGTTTAAACCAATAATAATAAACCTGTTCCAAACTTTTTTCTACCTTTGGGGATCAATGGTAAATGGTCTTGTGTTTAAAAAAATGTTTTGAGGAATTGCACTGGATATAAAGATGGCATGACTCAACAAAGGTTAATATAAACAAATCATTTTTCTAACTATCTGACAAATCTGTCATAAATGTGTGCCAAGGCCCTTGTGTAAGAAGATAATATCCACGAGGCTGTACAGTCTGAAGGACTAGACAAGTTTACAGATCCAGCAAGAGAACTTAATATATGTATGGGATGTACTTTTGACTCAGGACTGTTTGCTTTACATCTCCAGTATTTATTCTTCCAAATGAAGCCTTAAGAATTGTGCTTGAGATCTCTCTTCCCAGAGGTTACCAGTGGGGTTCATGCAAATGGATAAATACTGCCAATAGTAGCCCCATTCCTAGCCTATACCATAGTGGTAATTAGTTAGGCTTTTCTGATCATTCTTAGTGTCCCAGGAGAGATGGAATATTAGATGATTGTTTCCAGACCTAAATGAATATTCTAGAGTAAAGCTTTCTAAGAGCCATGCAACTTCCATTAACTAACAAGTATTCTTGAACAAAATTAAATTATATAGAATTGTTTCTTCATTTTGACGAATGTGTTTGTTATTGTGCACAAGGACCAGTACAGAATGATGTTTGTAATTGATTTTTTCTTTTAAAAAAATCTGAATAAAAAGGGATCAATAATGTGTGTGGGTGTAATGGGCCAATTCTTTATTCTTCTACTTCCATCCCACTTACTTTTTTCTGACTTGCCAGACTCTTCAGCAACCTTTTAGTATATACTACTATTCGGACTCAAATTAATTAGAGTTTATCAGACCTTTGATCTCTCTGCATGCTGCATTTGGTAGATATTTTTCTTATAAAAATATAAGCCAGTATCCTTTTAATCAACGTAGTCAAGCTGATTCTACCCATTCATATTGTTTACTGGGATTGGTAACGCAATTGCTTGAAATATCAACCAGTCTGCTTTCCAATCTATAAAGGATACATTGAAGAGTGAGCCATTCTTATTAGAAAGTCTGCATTTCTGGCATCAGAAAACATCTGGCTTTTCCTTTCATTATAGAGCCATGACAGATGTGACCTACTACCGTACACTATATTTCTTGCTCTACCTCAAGCTGCAAACTGAAAGCCTGTGAAAAGAATTTTCTATCAGTTGCACCCTTTGAAATGCCTATCATGTCTGTGACATCTGGTAATCTCAACTTGTCCTTTCATAACAAGTTAAAAGCAATCTACCATTAGGAGTGTTGGTCTTAGGGAAGGTTAAGGCTCTAGGGATCTTGAAATCATTAGGGCTATTTGTCCTGTCATGGTTGCTTTGCAGAACTTCATTAATACAGAAGGCTTTCTGGGACCACGTGTTTTGATTTCTTTTGATAAGTTAAAGAGAAATGCTTAGGGGTTTCTAAATAAAGCAACTCCTGGAGGTCATCCAGCGATGCAGTGATATCTGGAAGATACTGGAAGAGTTCTGGCTGATTTTTTTTCTTCAATTTGTTCTTGGGATTTTGTAGGAATTAAAGGTGGAATTGAGAAGGGAAGTTTGGGGGAACCACTTTGCTTCTATTCACAACATCAAAATCTGACCATTTTGCTGTGGAATTTTGAGATCGTGATTTTAGAGGTACAAATTGCCCAGTAGTATTACAGAGTAATAATTAATGAAATATTCTATCATAGACTTTCAGTTCATCTCAGTTAATAGTATGTTTGAATGGGGTGACGTGTTGTCCGAGCCCCAGCCCTTAAAACCGGAGATAAAACCAGGAGAAATCCCCGAGGTTGCTCGCTTGCTACCTTATATTTTACTACCAGAAGGTCTGGATGTGCCCAGCTACAACTTCAATCACTTCACAGAGATGACAAGAACGAGATTTGCTCTAGAAGCAACCTTGGGAATAACTTCTAGCCCTGCCTCTGTAGACCAACATTCCATCCTGCTTCTTGGTTAAACAAACCTGGCCAGAAATGAGCAAAAGAAGAGGGTTGCAGCCAGCCTGTTGAAGTGCCTTCCACGCTGTTTCCTGTCCTCTTTGCTCTCTTTTTGCTGCTGAGTCAGTGAGGAAGTCTGTCTGCTTCTACCTGTATGGCTCTCCCTGGGCTGAGGTGGAGCTTCTTCCTCAAGGGACCTCATGCGGCTACTTGGTGTTTACTCATAAGGTGGGGGGGGTTGGTGGAGGAAAGGTGCAGCGCAGTGTGGTTGTGGTTTCTAGGGAGGAGGCAGGAACAAGAATAGCCAAGGAGAGCTTTGCACGTAACTAAACAATAATCTTATTATTATAACTGATGCCGTAAAACAGCACAAAACTGACAAGGGCTCTCTTCATGCTGGAGCTGGAAGAAATGGTTGTACCTGAGTCACTGCTCATAAAGAGAGCCTGATTTCACCTGCTAACCCAATCTGTTCCTGGGGGTGGAACCCAAAGACAAAATGCTTTCTGTTCATAGTTGTTGGGGGTTTTAAGTTGCTCTTTGTTAGGTGCTTGGCACCAGAGTAGCAATTAAAAGTGAGACACGCAGAGGCGTCTGTCTCCCAAGTCAAGGGCAAAGGTTCTCTTGATTGCAGCATTTTAGGACTGTCTCCTGTATGTGATTGTAATTAATAATAGTGGGTTTTGCCCAGGCAATATTGAAGTCTATCCAATGCAAACTTAAAAGTGGTGTCAAGGAACAGGAAAAGGACAGTGCTTCATTTAGAGTAGAGGTACAAACCCTTGGTGGGCACAAACCCTTGGTGGGCAACACTTGAAATGGGAGGGGGGCCCTCAGTGTCACCAAGTAAGGGAAATTGGGGAGAAGTAGGGAGGGATTTTTCTTTGTTTGTTCAATTACAGTACGCCATTTTTAAGGCCTGCCCCTGAGAACTTTAAGTAATAATGATTAGAAGGAACTTGGCCACAAAAACAGAATTTGGGTTGCATTTTGCCCTGGAGCTACCAGCTAATCACCCCTGTAAATGAATGGAAAGATTTTACAACTTGTATATATACTTTCAGAAAGGCCCATTCTGGGAGTTGAAGTCCACGAGTCATAAAAGAGCCAAGGTTGCCTACCCCTACTTTAGATCCTCCCAATTTAGCAATGCCCCCAAATGTGGCTGCCAAAAGCTGGTCTAGTCTGCAAAATTAATCTCTGATCAAAATTGTTTCAGTTATTTGAGGGTTGGCCCTGGCTAAATGCCAGTATGTGATCTGAACTGTAATTCCTTCTCTGACACAAAGACCCATACTTTCTATTTCCACTGATATGGCTCACAAGACGCCATTTTACAAGGAAGCTTACTCAAGTATATCCAAGGAGAACTTTGATTCTTGGATATGCAAAACTCTTTGGTGGTGGGGGAAACCTAGCAATAGTTCTTGCAGCTGTTATGCTTGAGACAACTTCTGGTTAACTACAGACTTAACTGGCAGTGCCCTGTTATTTTATTTCATGTTTAGAGGCCATGACTTTGCAATCCTGGCAGGAGAAAATATAGGTACCCACAGATTGAAGTGAGGATGGGGGGGAGCAGATATAGCATCTTCTCTACTTTTCTAATTGTTTTACTTTACTGTCGATTGGCATCTACATTGTGTCTGGCAGTTTTAAACAGTTAAAAATAAGTTGTCTTTCCCTCCATATTGCTCGTAATTTTGATTTGCTTTTAAGATGTCATCAAGGCATTTGTTTTCCCTCCAGTGCTTATTCTTTTAAGTAAAGCGGATGTCAAACATAACTCTTCAGGTCCTACTGAAAACCCTCCAATGAAGCTTCACAGTTGTTTCAAATGTGGGCAAAATGAGAGAGGGAAGCTGTGGAGTTGGAGACCCCTTTGCTAGATTTTATCTGGGAGGAGATTGTCAGAGGTCTGAACCCCTGGCACAGTTCATGCTGGGAAACCAGACATTTCAGCATGGCCCACAGCTACCAAGCAAGCTGTACACTTAGTTAGTTGCTAAATAGGAGCTGCCATTGTTTGTTGATTTTCATTCAATAGATTTCATATATGACAAACTTAAATAGACACTCTGGTGATTAAGTATATTATTATTGGGTAATTTGTATATTACCAATGGTAGTTGTAATGGCATTGCATCAAGGACTCTGTAATGGCATTGCATCAAGGAGTCCTTAATTTTTTATATATATTTCTAGTATGTTTTCTGTCCTTCTTAAAGAAGTGTTGAATATCTGAAAAAATTGGATCTGTGGATGGAAACACATTAACTGAGGCTAAAATAAACATAAAATTACAGTTTCACATATATTAGGATTCTCATTTTCTCTCTCTGGAGACAAAACTTCCAATAAGAAGGAAAAGATACTAAGGTCTGAGAGTTCAGTCGAAGGGAACAGATAGAGCTTACATTTTTTTAAAAGTCACCATTGACATCAAGTGTGATCTTTTGAATGCTCTAGAAAAGCAAACATAGAATTTCATAAAATAATTTCTATCTTTCTGGGCCCATTTCCCCAGCTAGGCTTATTGCTCTGCAGTGGCCTTCCATGCCTGGGTTGACTGAACTTTTCTTAGTGTGTGTCTTGCTATAAAGTTTTCTTATTTATACCACTGTTTCTCAAATTTGGAGACATTAAGACATGTGGACTTCAACTTCCAGAATTCCTCAGCCAGCATGTTGAGGCCCACACATCTTAAACTCACCAAGGATGAAAAACATTGATTTATAGGATGGGCACCAAGGCCGCATATTGTTGTGTTTATTTTATAATTTGTTTCATTTCTGCATTAGATGTTCTATATGTACAGAACATTTTTCTGAATGCATTTTATGCTCACTAGGAAAGCTATGTTTCTATGTACATTTTTTGAAGACTGCATTGCAAAATTTAAATAAAGGGCTATTCAGCACATTCCTTTCCACTTCCAGAATAGACATCCAAAATGCAGATGGAATTGGGATTTTTTTTTTTTAGATTTTGGTTTTAGTTTTGTTTTTTGTTTTTTATGATTTGTAGTTTTATTATTGCTGTGAGCCACCCTTAGTTGTGTCTAAGATAAGCAGCTATACATTTTTAATTCATTTATTGGTATAAATAGTTTTAATTGTAATTTTAATTAGTAATGTTTTCTAATGTAATCCTCTTTTCTTCCTCCCATCCCCCTTTTTAAAGCCCACTCATTTTCTGAAAACTTCTAATTTCAGCTGAAACAACCTCCTGAGTGTACATATAAGAACATTTGATTTAGCTCTTTTTATGTTACCTGATTTCTTTATTCTTGAAGGAGAGCATGTTGCAACCCTTCAATTAGCTTCCATTTTATGCTGAGGTACTAAGAAGCATTAGCAGCTGTATACATGGTACATGGATTGTACATGGAAAACTTGTGGCGGCTGCATCTTAATTCACTCTCATAGCTTCCCAAATCTTTTGTTGTTCCATGCCATACTGATCAATGGCTTTGTACAAGGTTGTTGCAATTCTGCAGAACGTGCAATAGGGAAACCCCTTGCTCCTGAATAATCAAGCAAATTTTTTTTCATCCATAGTTGAGTATGGATGATAAACAATGTTTATTATATGAAAAGATTTGCTTAATATTTTTTTTAATTCTTTTATTAAAACAATCAGCATTGAACATAAGTGAGGAGGGAAGAATGTTTACCAAATCAAACGTTTACAAAAACTAACACCTAATGTTGTATGTTTAGGTTCTGTGACGAATGCCTCTTAACATGAGCTTATGCCTAATGTTGTTTGCTTTAATATTGATAAAGCGGATTGAATTTCAATTTCAGGTTATGAAACTTCTACCTCAGGATCTTTGGTTAGGGACTATAAAAGATTGCACTATTACTGAGACGAAGTTAATTCAGAAGCACGAATGAATAATATGTGATAGACTAGATATAGTAGATACGGTAGTCCATATATAAGATTTACCTCAGGTCATTAAACTTTTACCTCAGGAATTTTGGTTAGGGATCATAAAAGATTGTACTAATACTGAGATGAATAATATGTGATAGACTAGAAACTGTGGATAAACTATAGAAAAGAGAAACACCAATCAAATAAAGTGTAACAGGCGTATAGTGGAGGCTTGATGTGAGGAGTGAAAAATGTTTACCAAACCAGACGTTTACAAAGATTAATATTTAGTGTTGTATACCAGGTGCTATAATAATCAAGCAAATTAAATTGCTAGGAAAAGTGGGGGAATATTCTGTGACTGGGTATGAAAGATCTATAAGAAGAAAAGCACTCATGAGTGGAAAGACAGCCTTCTACCTCCTTGCCATCCTTCCATTAATTTCTACACTCCATTCCACTAAAGCAGTGTTTACCAACCATGACCGTTCACCTCCCAGAATTCTTCTCAATGGCCATTCTGGCTGTGGAATACTGGAAGTTGAAGTACAACACCTGGAAATTGCCACAGTTGGGAAACACTGCACTAACACCAAGGCTTGCCCAGAAGGAGGGCTCCAGCCTATCCTTTGATTTCTCACTCAATTTGCTCTTTTCTGCCTGTTGAAGAAATAATTGTTTCCACAATCATTCTTCACATGTTGTGGTAACAGTTTCACTCTCCAAAACCTTCCTTGGATTAGAGAAGCCACATAGATTACAGACACTATATGATAGCAAGCGTCGGAGCAGCTCACTTGGATGTTCATCCATGGTTCCCTGTCACTGTATGCTTTCTAGTAATTTTCCATTGATGTCTATATATTGTATTAAATATCTGGTTCTAAGCTCTGCTAAGATAATGCATGTGAGGAAAACAGTTGAACAACTACTACTACACTTAAAACTTGATAAGACCAGCAAATCAAGACCACCCAAGGCACTGAACCCAGTCAAATAAAGGAATATCACACACTAGGGCAGGGGTAGGCAACCTCGGCTCTTTTATGACTCATAGACTTCAACTCTCAGAATTCCTGAGTCAGCATAGCTGACTCAGGAATTCTGGGAGTTGAAGTCCATGAGTCATAAAAGAGCCGAGGTTGCCTACCCCTGCACTAGGGGAATATACAAAGAAGAAAACTCACCCTACTCCATCAAGAAGGATCACATATCACCTTGACTTATTTTAAAAAGCTAAATTTTCAAAGCTTTTCTAAAACAGAGCAGGGTTTGGATAAAACTGATCTGGGGAATGGGAGACTGCTATTGTAGGGGCAAGACTAGGAACAGAGGAAAGAACATCCCCATATTTCCACCACTGGTCAAAGGGACTCAGACAATGTTCATCCAGTCACATGGGTCATCTGAGTCAACATGGCTAGGAACTTTGCATCTTTCAGAAGGAGAGGGAAGGGAAGAGAGGGAAGGGCTGAGTGCAGGATTCCCATGCTGCTGGAATGCATGGGATAGAAAAGGTGGATAGAGAAAAATTCTTTTCTCTATCACACAATACCAGGACAAGGGGGCACTCCCTAAAGCTCGTAGGTAAGAAAGTGAGGACAAATAAAGGGAAATATTTCTTTACCCAGAGGGTCGTTGGTTTATGGAATTCACTTCCAGAAGAGGTCGTGACAGCTGTCAGCCTTGATAGCTTCAAGGCAGGGTCAGACAGATTCATGGATGCCAAGTGTATCGGTGGTTATTAAAACGGATGTCTACGTGCCGCCTCTATGTTGGTTGAGGCAGGCAGGATTCCCTTGAGTACCATTTGTTGGGGGTCAAGGGAAAGGGAGGGTTTTGCCTTCTCTTTCTGCTCAAGATCCCCATGTACAATTGGGGGCCACTGTGTGACACAGAATGCTGGACTCGATGGGCTTTGGCCTGATTCAGCATGGCTCTTCTTATGTTCTTATGTTCTTAGCATTGGCACATTGTATTTCCATTTTGTAGCCATTTGCAATGGTGGCTAGGGTATACTAAAAGTCTGTATTCTGTGACAAGCAGTGGGCTTCCTCAATGGCACCTTAGAGAAATTTCTAATTATTCAGCAATTACAATGGAATCAAGAGTGCTGGAAGTTGACACTTCAGCCTTGGAGTTCAAATTGTCTAATCAACCACAATGTCCAAAACACATGTTACTATCTTCCCTTGTATTATGCTCAATCCTTTTTGTTTTCTTTTTGATGCCTTCAACTCAGTCTTGACTCCTGGACAAGTCCCTGCGGTTTTCTTAGCAAGATTTTTAGAAATGGTTTGCCATTACATTTTGCAATTGCTCAACCTTGCCAAGTCATTATCAAAATTAATGCATGTGTGGATTTCGGTCATAGAAACACAGATCTTGATGTTTTCCAGCTAAGGTTTTGTGTGATACTTCCTCTTGATGTCAAACATTCATGCAAGAGCACTCTTATCTCTTGAGGCTTGTTGAATTTTGTAGATTTTGTCCATAAATGGAGAAATAGTTGGTGTGCAGATAAAATCTAAAGTAGATGCTTACTGGAATGTGACAGTGTTATGCCTTACCTGACTTCACCTGCTGTATACAAAGCAGGTCCTGTATCCAATTTCCTGGGACTGTATTCATCAGTACCACTGGTTTGTACAAGGCACAACTACAGTTCTTATGTAACCTGTCAGATGTTTTGTTACAGCATTTATTCCAGAGTTATTTTTACTCGGTGGCTGCCTGATAATGTTTGCAATATGGTATTCATTCTAACCGAAGCTTTAGTATGAACCATATCTTTCCAGTTGTAAGCTTAGGAGAAATGTCATGTTGGAAACATTGGATGAAGTTTGCCACTTTATGGCATTCCAATTGCTAGCTTCAATGATAACATTGGGGTTTTTTTTAAGTACTTTGTTTGCTTATCTGAAATTTACCTGCACTGAAATGTAGTTTAAAAATAATGCATGTTATTCATATATTGGAAGTAGTCTTTAATTTTTTTTTTAATTTCTTGACCACATGTATTCCCCCTCCTCTGGCTAGAAGCATTATGTTTAACTTCTTAGCAGCATTGCTTAGAAATGGTCCTTTTGCTAGCCCTGATTCCTCTGAATACAGGAGGGTATTTGAGTCTTTCATTTTCATCCTTTCGCAGCACTCTCCTGTTCCTCCAGGCCAGGGGTGTAAAGCTGCTGGCCCGTGGGCTGGTTGCATCATACGGAGGCCACGGCCACCCCAGCTTCGGTAATGCAAAAAAAGTCACGATACGTCGTGACACATCACGTGACATGGCGAGTTTGACATCCGTGCTCCGGGCACTCAAAAGAATTACAGCTGCCCCAAACACCATTCCAAGAACTGAAATCCACTGGTCAGAGCTAGAAGAAAAATAAACCTTTATGGAAGCTGCATAGCCAAGGAATCATCATCATAGCTGCTAAGGCAAGCTCAGAAAACAGATTATGATGGAAATAAACAATACCAGAAGGACAGATTGGGGAGTGAATCTTGTGCTTAATGAATGAGCCAGTTGTCATAGAGCCAAAGAAAAGAACTTGTATAGATTGGCCCAAACAATTTATCGATTTACCTTTTTTTTTTTAACTAATTTGCTGAGGAGAGTACTCTGACAGATTCATAGAAAAAAGTGAGGGGGGGGGGTAGCAGGAGGAGAGAGAAAGAGAGACCTGCAAAATTCAAATAAACTGCATTATGATCTGGTTAATATAAACAAGCAGAAAGAAACTTACATGGTTTACAATTTTAGAATTTTCCCAATCCAAATATGGTATAAATATAGTCCAGACCACCATGAAAATGTTTGGCCTCTTTTGTACCAGAACTGCCAAGAGTTCATGCGTCAACATCCCTATTTTTTTTTTTAAAAAAGCCCTCACATTTTCAGTCACAATTTAGATTCTGCTGGAAATTCTTGACAACGCCATTCTTGACCAGAAAGAGAATATAGCTTTGTTGCCCTCAAGAATTAAGAGTTATTTTGGCTTGTGGGCCGGGAGCTATCTCTGAGTATTCTCTAAGCTACTTAACAGGATAAGTGCAGGGTTTTCAGAAATCCTTCCAAATAATAGATGCTTCTCAGATAGAGTAACTTTTTCATAGTCCCATAATATATTATGTTCACTGCACAGAAAATTACCACAAGTTTCTTTTGAGTTCATCTACCTCCTGAGCCTGCTTAAAATTCTACTTAAATTCCATTGTGTCTCCAGAATCTTCCAATTGGCTTGGACTTCTCTTGCCCTTCCTACCAACAACTTCTATACCTCTAAACTTTTACTAAGTTGAGAGCTACCGGTAGATTAAGATTTAAATAAGGAAGTAACTCTTATTTGGGTTGGTGTTCAGGGTGGCTGGGAGATAGTCCTGAGGAACATTGAAGAGGATTTCAGACTCTTTGCTCTCCCCCTGGCATTAGGGGGACAGATCTGAATGAAGATTGAATTGTAAATTGTTTTATTGTGTGAAAATGAAAATTGATGGTTTTACCTGAGTCATTCAGAACTGAAATTATTTAAGAGGTTCCTTCTACCAGCCATTACAGATACTCAGGCACAAAATAATTATTCAGCCTTTTACATTTATCACTTACATTTTCAGAGAAAACTTTTTTTCTTCCTATATAAAGTTAACACCAAATATTAATCCCAGTACTTTGTCACACTCAAGTGCTTCTGAATCTGGGTGGACATGAGTCCAGAAATGACACTCCATGTGAAGCAGAAGGCTTAATTGTTTCATTGGCTGACTTTCACACATTACTAAGCTGGGATTTTAAACTCTGGTTTATCGGACAAACCATAATGGCCCAGTTCACATATATTACTGTACCAAAAGTAAAAAAATCATCTTATGACTTTTTGTTCTGTAAGATCTGATCTTTCTGTTCCATAATAAAATAAAGGAAATGGTTTTTTTTCTATCAAAGAGCTGGGTTTCCTTGAGGATGATCCATTGGAATCTGCATCTCAGTGTGAGGTGGGAACAAAACCATCAGCTCCCATCAAGTTACTCTGTTCTCTTCCCCCACCCCACCTCCCCCTGCTGTCTACCACTCCTAACTTTCTTACTTTTGTTTTTTCTCTTGGTAGACAGGCCCATTTCCAGACACAGCATTGAGCTACAACCACCCACTGTTTTTATTTCCAAAGACCCCACAGTTATTCTTGGAAATAAAGATGATTGGCAGCTGACAGTTTGTATCTCAGTTGTATGTCAACTTTGCAGAACTTTAGGTATAGTAGGGGAACTGGCAATCCCCTGGATGGGCTGCCATCAGCTGAGTCAACTAGTTAGGTTTTTATTTATTGGACTGAATGACTGGCCCTCTTCTGAATGGAGAAAGAGAAGCTGCTGTACTTGGAGACATTGCCATCTGCCTGACCCTGAGTCACCTAGCCAGTACAATGAGACCAAGACGACCTCTCCGCTCCTCAAAAGACCCCTCTCGGCATTTACCAATATTTTCCTAGTCACAATATCAAGCCAATGCCCAAGTCTAATGTCTTTATTGGATGAGAGCTGGCCTGAGACATTTTGCTGCCAGGACACATCATCACAGTTGGCAACCTCTTCCTTCTCTCCCAGCTCCTATGAAGCTGTGGAGGTTTAACCCAGAAAGCTTTGCTTTCCTGGCATTACAAATAACCAAGACTGGGCTGGGCTTTCAAGATGCACTAATTCAGCAATTCAGACGCCTGTCTTACTTTACTCCAAAATAAGTCCTATCAGTCTAAAGTGGGCAACAGAGGCTGGCCCTACGCGCTCAGGCATCTCATAGTTAAAATCCCCCCCCCCTCTCTCTCTCTTTCTCTCTCTCTCTCTCTCTCTCTCTCTCTCAGAGAGAACATTAGAGAGAACATTGTTGAACCTTGCCTACTTCTTTGTGTTTAGACTAGGATATCCAATCTTGGCAGCTTTAAGACTTGTAGACTGGCTGGGGAATTCTGGGAGTTGAAGCCCACAAATCTTAAAGTTGCCAAGGTTTTAGACTCTACTAGCAGGCTATGATTTCTTTGCACTTTGTTTCCTGCCTCAATCTGAGGTCAGCACCATCAAGAAACAGCTTTTGTTTTAAGGCAGATAACGCTTCAGCCCCCTTTTAGAACATGACTTCTAAAAGCTTTTCCAAATATACCTCCTTTCCCTTGACTGAGCGTTATGCTTGCCGGTAAGCTCTCTCTGTCATTTCTTGTGGCTCTTTATGTGGCTCTGATAGACAACGTGGTGTGTCAAAGAGTGCCGATCAGAAAGGCCCTGAGGTCCCCTGGTTCACATGATGTCTGGGTGAATTAACTGGGGCTGAGTATATTATGGGGTCTGACAAATGCTGATGGATTGGGCGTCCCAGTCAATAGAAAAGACTGTGAATGTTGTCAGTACAATGAGAGCCATTGTGTGGCAGGGCAAGTCTCTGCCTGTTTCCTAAAAGACTGGAGACAGGTGTATCCATAGTATGGTCATGCTAGAGAGGAGGGCCTCCCGCCACCAAGACTTCACCTCACCTGCTTCTGTCTCTTCCTTTTATCATTCTTATTAAGCAGAGCTGATTGTAATTTGATCTGAAAGGGATTGGTAAGCATCTCTTGCTCTACTCTCTCAGTACCAGAATCCCCTCCTGTTTTAGGGACTTAGGGCTCGGCCCCAGCATCAAGCAGGGCCCACGTCTCCAAAGGGCTTAGAGACTTTTTAGTCTAGGCTCTGGACCACACATTGCTCCTAGAAGCAGAAGCCAAAAGCACCAGCCTGAAGATGATGAATGAGATTTCATCGAAACGTTGCCAAGACACTTCAAATTCTACGAGGGAGAAAACCCGAAGAACCAAAGACCTACATATATATATATATATATGATATAGATTTGTAAGGGGCTGTAAGACACTGAAATGTGCCTGCTAAAGATAACTATAGTTTTCACTATGGAAGACATACTTAACTTTGCATTTAAAGCACCATTGAGCTCAAGTCTTGTGACCCTATTCAGAATTTCTAAATGTGGAAGAGAAAAATCATCTTTTTAAAAAGTCTACTATACAAAAGCTTTCACCAACCAAATAACCTCTGGATATTTTTTATTTTTGATTAAGATGACTTTCAGTCAACTTTGGCAAATGGTATTATGTGAACAGAGTGTTGTAGTATTAAGGCACCAGTCTAGAAACTAGGAAATGATGACTTCTAGTTCTGCCTTATGCCTTAAGCCAGCTGGGTGACCTTGGGCCAGCCACTATCTCTCAACTTCAAGAAGGAGGCAATGGCAAGCCACTTCCAAAATCTTGCCTAGAAAACCGCAGGGACTGATCCAGGTAGTTGCCAGGAGTCAAGTACTAACTGAAAAGCACCAACAAAACAAAAGTAAACATCCAACACAAGAAAGAGAGAGGGGGGGGAGAGAGAGAACTTTGAATATGCAATCACACTCCCCCCCCCCAACAGATGGTCCTGGATACCAGATTTAGGAAAAGGACCTTCTAATACAGCGGTTCTCAACCTGTGGGTCGCAACCCCATTTGGGGTCGAACGACCATTTCACGGGGGTCGCCAAACAACACAGTCCGCCATTTCCCCCCCCATTTCCTTAGCTGTGCTACTCCCTCTTATTCTATTGGCTTTTGTAAGCCAATACAATAGACTCTCTTGAATAGAGTCTAATTCTATTGGCTTTCAAAAGCCAATAGGAATTGTCCAGGCTGTCTCTGCCCTGCTGAGCCCGCCAAAAGTCCCAGTCTGCAAACGGTGCTGCAAGTTGTCTGCAGCGAAGGCGAGCTGTCTAGAAGTTTCCACCCCTCCCTGCTAAGCAACTACTAAAAATGTAAGCAAAAGAGGGCCAGGGGTGGGAGGTGGGAGGCCGGCGGGCGCAGGGAGGGTTGCTGGCGCGCGTGGGGCCCGGCGGGTGTCTTACCTCCCTTGGGCCGGGCCAGCTGGTAGCCCAGCCGGTGGTTGCCCTGCGCCGTCGCTGCCCCTTGCCAGCTACGCCTCAGCCGGCGCAGGGGGCGGCACCACGCCTGCGTGGTGCTCCCGGGCAGGGAAAGTCCTCGACTTACGACCAGTTGGGATCCTCGACTTACGACCGGTTGGGGGTCGCGGCATTAAAAAGGTTGAGAACCACTGTTCTAATAGGTAACTGAGCAGAGAAGAATCTGAGGATTGATTAACTTGCACCAAAGATGCAGGAAGAAATGGGCCATATGGAGTGGCAGAGCACAAAGCTTCCAGGTGCCACCTTGGGCATCACTGGAAGAGACTATGTGGGGGGGAAAAATCCTCTTTGGGATCCTGGACAGATCTTGCACTTATAGGAAATAAGGACCTCATTAGACTGTCCAACTGTGTCTCCAAGACACTCAGTACTTTCTACATCACAGGTGTCAAACTCGCCACATCACGTGATGTGTTGCGGCGTATCGTGACTATTTTTGCATTGCCAGAGCTGAGGTGGGCGCGGCCTCCGCATGATACAACCGGCCCACGAGGCCGGCAGTTGACACCCCTGTTCTACATGCAAATTGCTTGCTTTTCAGCTGAGCAACACCCGCTATCATCTTGCTATTTTTGACTCCAGGTCATGTTTAATGTAGGATGAAAGAGAAGGAGAAAGGATATTCCTGTCCTTCAGTGAACAAGAAAGAGTAACCAATGGGACAACCTTCCTCCAAAGAAGGCAGAGAGCCTTCTCAGCATTCACTGGTCTTGCATAGCACTCCCTCTCCAAAGCACATACTCTCATTTGCCATAAAATAAAAAATAAAAAAAAAATCCCTGAACATTTCCAGCTGAAAATGCCATTGAACTGACACATTTTATTTGTTCTCTTGCCTTTTAAAGAGGCATTTTACTGTAAAATGCATTTACTGTGGTTTGGGAAGTCTTACCCTTGTATTTTGCTTGATACCATGGGCAGACGTGGTCCTGAATAATGTATAAATATTTATTTATTTATTTATTTATTTATTTATTTATTTATTTATTTAATTAATTAATTTCTATGCCGCCCTATTCCGGAGAACTCAGGGCGGCTCACAACATGATAGAAATTACATTATATACATAAATATAAAAACCCTTAATTAAAAAAGAAACCAATCATTCCACAAACATACACTGGCTAGGGGCAAGGTGTTAGCTGCCCCAGGCCTGCCGGCAAAAGTGTGTTTTAAGCAATTTACGAAAGGCAGAGAGGGTGGGGGCGACACGGATCTCCGGGGGAAGTTGGTTCCAGAGGGCTGGGGCCGCAACAGAGAAGGCTCTTCCCTTAGGCCCTGCCAGGCGACACTGTCTGGCTGACGGGACCTGGAGAAGGCCCACTCTGTGGGCCCTAACCGGCCGCTGGGATTCATGAGGCAGCAGACGGTCCCGTAAATGTAAATGCATATTTAAATCAAACTATTCCTTATTGCAACCAAGTCCTCCCTCCTCTGTTGTAGGGTTAAAGGGTGATGGCCTCACTTCAAAGGGTTTATTTCCCCCTTCCCATTGTTTGGCAAGACCTCCCCCGCACCTGCTTTTGAGCTCAGCTCTTTTCTTTGGCTTTCTGCTATTTGGAAAAGAGGGGGGCAGGGGGTGGGGGGAGACAGCCTTGACAGCATATTTTTACATGGCTTCCTAAAATCCTCCACCGAACTATGGAAAATATTTATGAAAGTTCTCAGAGGTCTGAAATTTGCTATGGTCGGGGTGTTATGTTTCTCCTCCCGTTTTTTTTTTCTCCCTCTCTTTTCTTTATTTCTACTTTAAAAAAAAAATATGCTTGAAGCTCTCAGCAACAAGTGCTGTTTTATTGCAAATCACTTACCAGCAGCATAAAGAGGGCTTTGTAATGCTGGACTCCAGATGTTTAGCATTTTCAGGCTAATCTAATCATAAAGAACCTGCTCATTAAAACACCAGCTGGACAGGAGGGATTTTTAAAAAAAACTTTTTAAAGTTAAAAGACCAAAAGTGAGGGAAAAGAAAAGAAGAGGAAGCAAGTGCCTGGTGTTATGATCAAACAACGGTGCTTATATGGTTGGGTCTGTTGGCATTTGCACACCATGGGTAATCTCTTGGGAGAGAATGGTAAAAAGAAGTGGGTGATGGAGGCAGGCCTAAGAGGATAAAAATCTGGGGCTTAGCAGACTTCAAATCAGTAGTCAGACCCTGGTATTGTATGCATACATATGTTCCTTCTTGAAGGCAAAACCCACCTCATTTCCTTTGCCTTCTTCTTCTGTTATAAGTGGTCTTAAGAGGCAGTATTCCCAATGCAATCATGGTGATGATTTAGGGATGGGGCAAAAAAAATGTACTTAACTCTTTACAATAAAGCTTATTGAGTTGAAATGAAGCTACTCTCAGTTGAGAGTATATAGATTAAAATGCCTTTGATTTAGGGAATTCGTTTGTGGATTCTCAACATAAAAACTCTCTAAATGCATACCTTTTAACAAATGTTGTTGTCCCAGAGAGCACATTAGATTCCACATTAAATAACCAATTTTACAATGGCTAGAACTGCAGTATTGGAAAGGCAAATAAGTCCTCATTAGGGATTGTATCCCAATTGCAGAATAGTTGTTTTGTACGTAGAAAGGTCTAGATTTGGCCTGTCAGTTAAAAGGGTTAACAAAAGATAATGTGAAATATCTCTGTCCAATTCAATATCATTGCCAAGGAGTTTATAATGGGCTGCAAAGATTAATGAATTTGATGTAAACAGTGTCCTCCCATATTTCAGGAGAAACTATTCAAGGCCCCTCCAAGTACAGAAAGAAACTCAAAGGTAAGATGCCACAGATGAAATGGCCCTGTTAACGTCTTGTTTCAGATACTCTGATAGAGAATTTCAATGCCTCAGGAAGCTAACTGAGATATTTCATCTTACTGTTTTTAGTTGGCCAATGGCTCCAAGAGATGGGTTTAGCCACCCCTCAATATTAGCTGGGTTATTGCTGCCAGCTTTGCCTGGACAAGTCTGCCATGGACTTGCCCACACAAAGCTGGAATAAGTTTTGACAGGGCTCTGGCTTGGCATGCACACACACAATATTTATTTATTTATTCATTTATTTGGGTTTGTATGCTGCTCCTCTCCAGGGGACTCGGAGCAGCTAACAACATATATATAACAATAAAATACCATAAAAAAAACCAAACAAATCTATCTAAAAAATCAATAAAAAAAACACACACATTCAATTCAACAATCAACCACAGTCATCCCCAGGCCTGCCAGCAAAGATGAGTTTTTAGATTTTTCCGGAAGGCCGGGAGAGTCAGAGAAACGCGGACTTCAGGGGGCAGTTGGTTCCAGAGGGCGGGTGCCACAACAGAGAAGGCCCTCCCCCTAGGGCCCGCCAAACGACATTGTTTCGCTGACGGGACCCGGAGGAGGCCGACCCTGTGCGCTCTCACCGGTCGTAGAGAAGTATGTGGCAGAAGGCGGTCCCGTAAGTATCCTGGTCCCATGCCATGAAGGGCTTTATAGGTGATAACCAACACCTTGAATTGGGCTCGGAGACCGATAGGCAACCAGTGCAGCATGCGGAGTGTTGGTGAAATGTGGGCACAACGCGGAAGGCCCACAACTGCTCGCGCAGCTGCATTTTGCACTAATTGTAGTCTCCAAACAGTCTTCAAAGGTAGCCCCATGTAGAGAGCGTTACAGTAGTCGATCCTCGAGGTGACAAGGGCATGTGTGACTGTGAGGAGAGACTCCCGATCCAATGTACAGTTGAGTATCGTCAGCATACTGATGGTATCTCACTCCATGCCGATGAATGATAAGTGGGAGAACCATGAAAATGGGCATCAAACTAGGCTCTCTTGCTCTGCAAATTCACAAACTGTGATTGTGTGGGCACTGGAACGCTGTAAGGCCCACAACTGTAAGGACTCATTGTAAGTTCCCCTCATTTGGCTCTGTTGTAACTTGGGCATTCAGTGAGGAATACCTGGGCCATTTTAAACAGACATTTTAGTGCTGGTTTGTGCCTTGGGGAAGATTGTGTTCTGTGATCATAACTCAGAAAGAAGGCTTAGAACTTTTCAGGTTGATGACCAATATGCTGGATTTCAACTGTCCTTATGTTTTTCAATCAATCAGAAAAGGGAAGGCATTTCTTTCCTTTTGTCTTGTTTCTATATGTCAGCTGAAGGGAGGAAAAGATGGTGGCAATGAACAGCAGTGAAAGCAATAATTGCTATGTTACCCTGGACTGTCCTCAGCAGGTAAAAAGAGAATCTTGTGGTCAGCATATCATTTGGCAAAATCATTCATGATATTCTGATTCTGGGCTAAATGTGGACTGCGTGATAATTATATGAAAGCAGTTGTCTCAAAAATTATGCTTAGCATGGCTTCTCCTCTAACTGGAGTTAAATACTGAGAGGGATGTCACAAAGGAAGTGGAGGCAATGTTTATGTAGATAACACATAATTGGGTGAGATGGTCAATATCCCAGAAGACAGAAATAATCTCAGTTTATTAGCAAAATGGGTTTAGAATCACAGAAAAGAAGTCTGAGTTAAATACAAGAACTTTCTGAAAGGCTGTCACGTAGAAGAAAATTTAAGACCTGTTTTCTATCATGATAGAACACATAGCATTGAATAATTGATTTAAATTACAGGAAGGCAGTCTGACTGAAAGTTAGCAAACTGAACAGTAAGAAAAAGCACAATGATGGAACCAATTTCAATTAGAGATTGCACGCCAAACAGAGGTTACTTAATTGGGTGGGATGTAATAATGTGGATTTCTGCACAGAAAAAGAGATTAAACTCATGCCTAAATGGATCCTTCCATCTCTCTGATTCTTGAATAGATGGTATAGGATGGGTGGGTGCCAGCATCCTTACACAGGTGCCCCTCTGTCCTCCCACACATTGTCACCCCTCTCCACAAGCTTCAGCAGCCACCCCCTAAAATTGCCACTCTGCATAGTTGTATAACTGAACTTGAAATTGCCACTATGTCATATCAAATATATGGTATCAAATGTAATCAGAAACTTGGGGTTGACAAATGTCCTGGTTTGATCTGAAATAGACACAGATCACATAATTCCTTTTTCTAAAACTCATTTCAATCTTTGAGCCACATTGTGCTCCCAGCAATATCATCAGGAGACTGTCCCAGATACACTTCACCAATACATTGACTACTTCCGACAATATTTTACCCATAGCATGAATTCACCTGCTCATCCACTGGATGACGCCACTTTTGGAGAACTTCTGTTTGCTCTCTAAATCAGATAAATAGTCCATGCAAGCAGAATACACGGGATGAAGAAAAATGTACCTCCAACTTTCTTGTGAGGCCGGAATTTCTAATGGTCACTTTGTTCATAAGTTACCAACAGTGGCACTACACAGGTCTGCTCATGAGAATTCTCAGATACACCAAGGGAAAAAAGAGAATCAGCAGCAATCTTAACTACACAGATGCAGATTCCATAAAGCTAAGCTCATAGATGAGACAAATTTAGTGTTAACAATGCCATTCAGTCTTCTTCAAGCTTTGAACTGGCATAATGTATTGAATAATTAAAGAAACAAAAAGTATGTGTGAAATCCTTATTTACTGACTTTCCAGATAACTTTCTTGAGGTGGTTAAATGCATAAAAGAAATAAGAAACTGAACAATAATAACAAAAAACATCCTAACCAACCTTAAAAAGGTAATGATTACCCTGTCCAGTCATGTCCAATTCTACAGCGTAGTGCTCATCACCATTTCTTGGCTGAGAAGCCAGTCTTACACTGATGTAATTCTTATAGTTTAGCAGGATATATAAAGCACATCTATCAAAATATGCAGTGGCTACATTATCAGCTTTGGAAGATCTGAGATACAAGCTCAAGAGTAAATAGTGACAATAACCCAGCTCAAAAACTGTTATTTGGTTAACCACCAGAAACCACAACGATTGACTTCACCCAATTTGCTGTATGAAACCAAACTACGTTATTGCTCAACACAATGTGTGAAGCAGGCCATGCAAAAACTACTCTATTAGATGTGTTTTAAGGCTGTGATTAGAATTTTAGCAGTTGTCTAGTCAAGTGGTGGTAAAAAGAGCACCGATTTTTTTTCAGAAAATCTTGTCCTGCACAATTTCACATTCATAAGGATTAGAAACAACCCTGAAAACTGAAGGGAAAAAATGTTGGATTTTGCTCAAACAATGCATTGTTTTCCTTTCTACCCAGTTTGAGAAAGTCACAGAGAAAAAAAGAAAGAGACTCCAGTAATACAGCCCTGACTGAAAAGATGTAACCAGTACTGAAATAATGTGAGAAAAGATCAGTGCTTGCTAGTTTGGTATCTAGGGGTACGTGCAAACATTTTAGATGTACCAAAATGTTTTAGATCAAAAGGGGAATGTTTAAGGATACTATCATTGCCAGATGAGTCTGGCAGGTGATGTTAGACAGATGCTGTGAGCTGTAATTATTGCTCCAAATAAGACACAGAATGTAGTTCATAATAGCAATAATAAATCAGACCTTAATGCTATTGAAAAACAGCTCCAAAAAGAATTGCAGCTTCCCTATAACGTTAACTGTTTGCTTCCCATGACTTTCTACCAGCACTGCCTGGTTTTGTTACAGCCCCTTCCCACCAGTCAAGTGAAATCAAAATGTGCTTGAATTCACCTTCCTGCAAGTCCCAAGCACATCACTTTGAAATTAAGAATATTATCAGATCCATAAATCTGGTCTGTTACTGGAATGGAAAAGACTGAATGATAGCCAACTCATCAATAACTTTCTAGGAAAATAGTAGGTGGCTAAATCCACATCTCAGTGTTTTCCAGTCAAGCAGGTATGAGGCATTATCTCATGAGAAGCATCTTATCATCCTTCTCCTTATCACTACTATGAATCATTGTTTCAGGAAAGCTTCCTGTCCACGAAATATTTCTATGAAAGCTAATACATTGATAAGCATTCATATCAAAGAAACAGTGGTTTCTTCTAGCCAGTAGCAAACAAGGTGCATGTGGGGACTTAGTTCAGCTAACTGTTTATCTGAGTTAATTGAGGTCACCTTCAGCAGATCTGAGTCAGTCAATTGTTCAAGGGGTGGATGGATAGGTGGACTCTGTCCCCTGCTAGCAGGCTGCAATCATGAGCATCTCAATCTTGAAATCTGCATCTGAATCTTGGAAAATGTACAGGTACAGATTAGTGAAATCTGGTACAGTAGCAGCACTAGGAACTTGGATTCTAATGGACAATCACTTAAATATGAGCCAGCAATGTGCAGCAGCAAACAAGCCAATGCAATCCTAAGTTGCATTGACAGAGGGATAGAATCAAAATCACATGGAAGTATTAGTATCACTTTATAAAGCCTTATTACGACCACACTTAGAATACTGCATCCAGTTTTGGTCACTGTATTGTAAAAATGATGTTGAGACTCTGGAAAGAGCGCAGAAAAGACCAACAAAGATGATTAAGGGGCTGGAGGCTAAAACATATGAAGAACAGTTGCAGAAATTGGGTATCTAGTCTACTGAAAAGAAGGACTGGGGTGACATTTATTTATTTATTTATTTATTTATTTATTTATTTATTTATTTATTTATTAATCAAATTTCTATACCGCCCCTCTCCCGAAGGACTCGGGGCGGTGTACAGCCTAAAATTTAAAAAAACATATAAATATACAAAATTTAAAATAATTAAAAATAAATTAAATCATTTGGCCAAAATCCCATTTAAAACCCAAAACATACAAAATTTAAAATCTTAAAAAATACTCAGTCCCCCTAAAACATTTTGACCCTATTGGAACCGAAGCTTCTATGCCAGGCCGGCCTGTCGGAAAAGGAATGTTTTTAGTTCCCGACGGAAGGTGCGTAAATCTGTTATTATACGGAGTTCAGGGGGGAGCTCGTTCCATAACGTGGGAGCTCCCACAGAGAAGGCTCTCCCCCTGGGGGTCGCCAGCCGGCACTGTCTGGCCAACGGCTCCCTGAGGAGGCCCTCTCTGTGGGAGCGTACCGGACGGCGGGAGGTATTTGGACATAACAGTGTTCCAATATTTGGGGGACTGCCACAAAGCAGAGAGGGTCAACCTATTTTCCAAAGCACCAGAAGTCAAGATAAGAAGCAATGGATGGAAACTAATCAAGGAAAGAAGCAATCTAGAACTAAGAAATTTTCCTAACAGTAAGAACAATTAATCAGTAGAACTGCTTGCCTCCAGAAGTTATGGGTGCTCCAACACTGGAGGTTTTTTAAGAGACTAGATAGCCACTTGTCTGGAATGGTATAGTATCTCCTGCTTGAGCAGGGAGTTGGACTAAAAGAAGTCCAAGGTCCCTTCCAGATTCTGTTATTCTATTATTCTGTTATATATTCCACTGAGCAAAAAAAGCATTGCCTCAGATTCAACACAGATGGTGGAGGGGCTGCATTGTTAAGGGAGCAATGAAACTCAAGACCAACCAAAAAAGCAGTACAATGCAAACAGCCCCATGACTTTAAAGTGAAAGGAGCTTATCAAAAGAGAAGCATAACAACACAAACCTTTTATGAATCATCTCAGTGTTTTTACACCTTTTGGCCAGGACACTGAAAGCTGGGAATTGCACTCTTACTTTTTACTGAGCACCAGTTAAGTTTCCCACTAGTAAAAAAAAAAAAAAGGATTTGTTCTTGATTAAAACAAAACAGGGATTGCATATCTATATAGGACTGAGGAAACCCAAGTTCAAATCTCTATTCAGTCATAAAACTCTCTTTGGCCAGACATGCTCTCTTAAATCTCCAGGATTGTTATTTAAAAAAAAATACAGGAGAAGAAGAATAAATTTGTTGAGCTCTCTAAATGATAACAATGACTGAACAATAAGAATGTGAAATAAGTAAATGAAACATGCATATCAGCATTCACGTCAGGGCTTTGGAAATCCCTGTAGATCCTGCCACAACCCCCAACCTCACTGAAACCTAGTATCACTCAATTTTTAAAATTTGAAGACAGTTTGGATGACTGAATCACTTATTTAAACAAAACATCCCCTCTTCTCTTTTTAGTTTCATTCAGCTAACACTGAGATTCCAAAAGCAGCAAATGCTAAATTTCCAGCCACGATGGAGAGACAAGTTAGGAACAGGAGGGTGAACTAGCCCACCTCATCAAGCTGGACAACACAAGCAGGTCTCTGTCCTCTTTGCCTTCAGTAATGTGATTCCTTTGTGTTTCTTTTCACAGTTCCTCCCAATCCTTTTTCTCAAGCTGCCAGCAAGATGAGGACACTCTTTCCTGTACATTATTTAAATCTAGCGAAGAAGCCACCTGCTCCCTTCACTTTGATTTCTCAGAACGCCCCAAATGTTTATTTCAAGGAGTTCAGGGCCAGCTTATTTAGGGGGAGGCACACACACACATATATATTCTCCTCTCCTTCTCTTTCTACCCAGTCCCCCCTTAGGACACAGTTAATGAGTAACTATAGCGTGCTTGGAGGCAGCTGTTTCAGACAAACCAAAGAGAAAGTTTTTTTTGTTTTCTTTTTTTGGAGCTACATAAGGGAGCATTTGTTCTGTGGCTTCTCAATAGATCCTTGTACAGGAGGCAAAAGAGAGGCGGAGGCGAAGGAAGAGACACTAAATCACCCTAACTCCTGGAATTTTACTGATATATACATATATCCTTTTCATAATAGCACCAGACTTTCAAATCCTAGCTTCTCGTTTAGTCTTAGGTGGACTTCTTTAAAAACCAATCTCAGCTTCTAAAAAGGCTTTAAATCACAGAGGGAGCTGAAGTACACGGTATGTACTTGAAATGTGATATCTACCTCTTCCTTATCACACTACATAAGAAACTTGAGGTAACCCCAAACTATCAAACTATATTACTGTAACAGGCTTGTCTGCATTATGTATAACCTCCACCATCCACAACCAACATGGTATTTGAAAGCTGGAGTGCAGCACTTTGGAGGAAAATGTCTATGAATGTACAGTTCACCAGGAAACTTTGAGACACTTGATAATGCATGGCATCAATAAAGTTTTGTTTATCCAGCTTAGAAACAGAAAATGAAAGTTCTGTTTCAATTTTAATTAACTCCATTTCACAACTCCACCCATGGAAACTGGCTGGGAAGGTCGCAAATGGTGATCATGTAACCCTGGAATGTTGCAATTGTCGTAAATATATCCCGATTGCCAAGCGCCCAAATTTTGATCACCTGACTGTGGGGATGGTACAATGATCATAAGTCATTATTTTCAGGGCTGCCATAACTTCAAACAGTGATTAAACAAACAGTTGTATGAAGTGGTGGGATTCAAAGATGTGAACAACCAGTTCTCTGTGTGGATGCCACTTCCAGAAGTCCATTCTGGGCCTGGGCAACAAAAAATTAGCTACCGGTTTTGCCGAAGTGGTGTGAGCCAGCTGAATCCCACCACTAGTTATAAGTCAAGGACTTCCTGTAGTTCAGTACTGCAGATTAAAGAAAACCTTCTGCTTCAGAAGGAACATAAAGAGCAACAACCTACATTAATGAGTTGCCCAAAGGCCTCCAATTTAGCTCATTTCTCTGTGATCCTGATCAGTCCTGATCAAAAGATACAGTCAAGCATAAACAAGCAGATCCATATGTGAACAGTTCAAGCTAACTACTTTATTGTATTGTGCCAATAGTACAGGGATCTCCCCAGACTGCTTGTCTTCCCTTGGGAACAGATAGATACGGTTCCAGGGAGCTTGGCTGGGCAGCTGCACAATGATTGCTTGTGCAGCTGCACAATGATTCAAGGCTAATTCATACTTGATCCCTCCTCATTGTCTGCCTGGGCGTTTCCCAACAGGTATTCTGTAACTGTTCTCTCTTTTCTTAGGAAAAGGAAGTGATGAAAGAAATGAGGAGGTGCTAAAACAAAACATATTTAACATTTTGTGAACAATGCAGGGCAACTATGCAATAAATGCCTTGTTTGGTAGAGTTCCTCTAGTCTAGTGGATTAATTAAGTAAATCAGTTTTCTTGGATATACTGTACATGGGGCTAAAATGTTAGGTTTTCATTGAAGATTATGAACTTTAATCTATCACACTGACTCAACATGGGTTGATAGACGGGTGTGTTCTGACTTCTCAGTCTAGAGCTGAGAGACAGCAACTAGCTAAGGCTTCCATGCTTAAGGGAGGACTAGAACTACTCCTAGTCCAGCACCTTTTACTACTACTCCATTTTCTATACAGTGGTTTGTGGTTCATTCATATCACTTAATCAAAGGTGACAGCAAAGAAATTAAAACCATCTCATGGAATAATTGCATCTAAGTTGCACAATAATGTTTCCTAAGTGGAAGTAGAAGTGGTAGGCTTGCAGCTTCAAGAATGTGCTACAACTCACTGCCTATGTGATCTTTGGTGCATGGGGCACTATCAGCAGCACAGCCTTATACAGTAAAGGAGGTCTTTTCATATCCTGCTCCTCATGAAATTGACATGAGTGAGAAAGAAAGAAAGGAAGGACTGCCATTCAATCTAGTCACAGAACATACGTTTTGCAAACATATTGTCCCAGGTCCATTCTTGGTATTTCTATATAGGGCCGATGAAGATTCCAGCCTGAAACCCCAGACAGCCATAACGAATCACTATACTGCAGCTAAACTAAGTATCTTTGCCTACCACCCAGTTTCCCATATTCGCCTTTATGATTTTTTTAGGGTAACTTATGAAATAGGGTTCTGGGCTGCAAAAACAGGGACTACTAAATTATTATTATATTTATTTCTTTAAACTTATTGGCCACTCAACTCCAGTAGACTTTGGGCAGCATGCAAAACTCGGGGAAACATAAAAACAGCTAAAAATATTAATCACACAGGCAGCCCAGACTAAAATGATCTAATGGAAAATCATTAGCAAAATGAGTGTTGTTGTAGCAAGACCACCACCACCACCACCAACAACAACAAAACCGGGGGCCATGAACATATAACAAACATCAATTCCAGGCCTGGGATCAAAGCTGGGTTTTCAAAGCTTTCCGAAAACCCAGGAGAGAGGGTACCATCTTTATATCTGCAGGATGCTGTTCCAGAGGCCCACAACAGAGAAGGCACACTTTCTGGGTCCCTCAAGGTGGCAAAGTTTAATGGGGGAGACCTGGAATATGCCCATCTGTTGGAACATCCTGGGCAGGTAGAAACAGTTGGAAATAAGTAGTCTCTCAGGTATCCAGGCCCTGGGCCACGTAGAGTTTTATACGTAATAACAAACACCATGAAGTGTGCACGGAAGCCAACTGGTAGCCAATGCAGTTCGTGTAGCAGTGGTGACACATGGGTACCCTGAGAGGGGCTGCTGTATTTTGAAGCAGCCATAGCTTCTGGGTGTCTTCAAGGGCAGGCCCATGTAAAACACATTGCAATAATCCAAGCATGAAGTAAGCAGGGCACGAATGATTGCCTGAAGGGCCTCCTGTGTTTGAAGGATAATTCTGATTGTTTCCATCAAATGGTTGTGTGGATTTTTGCAAGCCGGATCTGAATATCAAACTAGAAGTGCAAGGTTGCAATGTTACAGGCCAAGTGCAAGCAATTAGACAGCTCTGCAGTGAAGGCATGCAAGTAAGCACTGAATGCAAGGTAATTCGGCTCCGGAAGTGTGTCAAGGTAAGACACTATTTATTTATTTATTTATTTGATTTGATTTGATTTGACTTCTATGCCGCCCTATTCCGGAGAACTCAGGGCGGCTCACAACATAAATAGAAATCACAAGTTAAAATACATATATAAAAACCCCTAAGTTAAGAGAAAACCAATCATTCAACAAACATACACACAAACATACACTGGCTAGGGGCAAGATGTTAACTGCCCCAGGCCTGCCGGCAGAGGTATGTTTTAAGCAGTTTACGAAAGGCGGAGAGGGTGGGGGCGACACGGATCTCCGGGGGAAGTTGGTTCCAGAGGGCCGGGGCCGCAACAGAGAAGGCTCTTCCCCTAGGCCCCGCCAGGCGACACTGTCTGGCTGACGGGACCTGGAGAAGGCCGACTCTGTGGGCCCTAACCGGCCACTGGGATTCATGGGGCAGCAGACGGTCCCGTAAGTAACCTGGTCCGATGCCAATTAGGGCATTATAGGTCATAACCAACACTTTGAATTGAGTTCGGAGACCAATTGGCAGCCAACGCAGCTCGCGGAGTGATGCCGAAATGTGGGCATTTCTGGGCAAGCCCAACACCCTAGCTTTGAACAGATGCATTTACCCAAGTGAGCATGAGATCTTGTTGAATAAACCATATTATATCTAACCCTATACATCCAATAACTGAAAAAGAAGAAAAGAAAAGATAGGCAAACGTACTTAGTTTAGTTACTGAAAAGAAGAGAAAAAAGAAAAGGAGGGAGAAAGGGAGGGAGGAAGGGAGGGAGGAAGGAAGGGAGGGAGGAGAAAATAAAGTAATGAAGGCTATCAGAAAGTGAACTGCAATAAACCAACCAAATCAGTGACCAGAAATTGAGAGGCGGAGTTGGAATTTATAACACTGTAAAAGGACAAGCTGTCCATACTGGAATTCGAACTCTGCTCTAAAAGTTGTGTCTGTCTTGCCAGTTCCAGAAAGTCGTGCATCCAGAGAGTTGAAAAGCTTTCACAAGTATGTTTATATATAACACAGAGGGGGAGAGACTTGCGTGACTACAGCTCTGGCTGGAAACATAAAGTCATTGTTTTAAAGTGAGAGGCTCCTTCCCTTCCCAACTTCCTTGTATGAAGACAGCATTCCTCCTTTGCATTCCTCCACCACTGCTGAGATGGGGAGGGAGCCAGGGCTGAAGCAAGCCCGTGTTTTAATTATTAAAATGTGTCTGAAGTGTTTGGAGGGAAGGGCTGGGAGGAAGTGAACAGAACCGCCAACAAAGCAATATAAAATATGTACAGAGCAGGTAAATTAAGGATGATTATCCCCTCCCTAAGCCCTGCCTGCAGGCTGAAGAAGTATATGTCAACCAGATGTTTCTAAGATACAAAGAGTTAGTGCTGGTTTTCCCTATGGGCCCATATCAGCAATTCAAAGCACCCTTTATTCTTTTTAACCTGGCCATCTTCTCCTGACAGAAAGGAGAGTGATGGGAGTTGAGACCACTTTGTGGCCACTTCTGTATGAACCAAAACTATTTCTAGATCCCTGAATATGGGTTAAACCAAGAGATAAGCTGGGGAATCCAGCCCATCTGTACCCCAACTCTTAAGTCCTTCAGATACATTGGATACTATACTGTTCCTATAATCCCTAGCTAAATCTCATTGGTAGGCTGGTTCAGATTGATGGGAATCGTAATTAATTATGGATTATTATTACTTTTTGGTGCTCTCTAGAGATTCATTTAAACATTTTGGCAGCAAAAGTGCCTGACTACTCAACCCAATATAGCACAACCAACACAAGATGTGAAAAGGATAATACTGCCATCCATCAAAAACATCTCAGAAACCACCAACAGACTATTACAACCACGTGACATCAGTATAGCACACAAACATCCTAAGTAAACCAAAAGAATGAGTCATCTACTAGATACAGTGTAAAGACTGCAACAGCCACTATGTAAGACAAACAGGCAGAAGACTAGCAGAACTCCTCTATAAACACCAACTAGCAGTCAGAAGACATGAGGAGAACTCCTTAATTTCACAACACATGGACAGACTTAACTATAGTTTCAACTGAGAAAATGTGACCATTCTAGACCAAGCCAAGTCCAAAAAAATCTAGATAATTCCTGGAACTCAACAAACTGGCCATCAATAGGCACACAGACATAAAATCTAAATACTGTACAAAAGAGACTATCAACAAGCCAAAAAGACTAAAACACCTCTCCACTAGCAATCAACACTCATTTGAGCAGAGATTAACACCAAGATTAACATTAGACCAACATTCAATGAAGCAAACAATACCCCAATCAAGAAAGCGCCAATCTAACAGTAAAAAGCCCAACCAAAGAACCATCAAGACCACTCCTGCCAACACTGACAGGAAGACACTAGAATATAAAATGGGAGCAAACCTTACTCCCTACTGGCACTGATTACCTAGTTTGGGTAATGAAACTCTGCAAGAAAACAACCAAGCTCAGAATGAACCAAGGGCCCCTCATGCCAAAAATGAGCTGTACAATATCCTGCTATTGGAGACAGAAATTACATACAAACTCTACTGTAGATCCAGAAGTAAACTTAACACTGTTCATAAGAAATTCTCACAAGTCCCCCTCCAGAAAATCCTGGTCCTGGCCATGTACTCTACTGTTACTGAAGAATTGCTATATCCACCATGCAGTAATTCTAGAGCAGGGGTTCTCAACCTTGGCAACTTTAAGACTTGTGGACTTCAACTCCCAGAATTCCTCAGCCAGCAAAGTTGAAGTCCACAAGTCTTAAAGTTGCCAAGGTTGAGAACCCCTGCTCTAGAGTCTATTAAAATACTGTCCATTTCCTTTAGCACATTAAAAGAAGACGTAAAGTGGGCACATGAAGAAGGTGGCCAAAGAACTGAGGAGGGTCTAAGGTATATTGATCATTCCCGACTTTCAATGTCCTGAAACTTGACCTGTTGCCTGATCTCTTAGGTCCAGAGTAAGCATATTTAGGTCTGTACTCACTTGAGCTCTTTAACACCAAGTAAAGGTCATCCTTGACTTACAACAGTTTATTTAGCGACTGTTTGAAGTTACAATGGCGCTGAAAAAAATAAGTTCTGACCCTTTTTTCACACTTTCCACCATCACAGCATCTCTGTAGTCATGTGATCAAAATGCAAATGCTTGGCAACTGACTCGTATTTATGACAGTTGCAGTGTCCTGAGGTCATGTGATCACCTTTTGTGAAGTTCTGATGAGCAAAGTCAATGGAGAAGCCAGATTGACTTAACAACTATGTTATTAATAACTGCAGTGATTCACTTAACAACTATAGCAATAAAAGTCGTAAAATGGGGCAAAATTCACTTTACAAATGTCTCACTTAGCAACAGAAATTTTGGGCTCAATTGTGTTCGTAAGCTGAGGACTACCTTTATACAAAAGTCTGCTGAAGTGAAGATGAAATGGTGGACATGTCACATGAGAGAATTCCCAAGGAGCAAGGATAGATGTTGTTGCTTTTCTGGAGATCCAGGTTTTTAATCTTTTACCCTGTCAAATGATTTGAGATCTGCCAGACACGCCCAAGTTTAAATGTGGAGCTGGGATTCTGAATTCCATCTGCTTATAAACAAAATATTATTCATTGCGATTGTTTTGGACAGATACTTCGTCTTTATTGCTCTGATGTTTCAACTTTGCATTCAGGTGGCATTGCACTATGTTTTAAGTATTTGCATTATTGTTTGGGGTTTTCTGGGTAATATATGATGGAAAAATTGGATATAATTTTAACAGATGAAAATGAAATGGAGCTTCTTCAAATTCCTATGGACTTGGGCCCGTTTGTGCTTCAGAAATTGACTTTGCCTTGAATCTTGAAGTGGAGGGCAGAAAGCTGAGCCTGCACATTTTTCACTTACCCGTTTTAACAAAAAAAAAAACTATAGCCTTGAGAGATCAAAAAATCTGGCAGCAGCTACGTTTTTCCCAGATCCAGTATTTATTGAACATTCAACCATTTGCAAATTTATTTGGACAAGGTAGATGTACAAGCTTTTTTCATGATCATAACACTAAATATACAAATTTCCCAAGATGAGTTTTGTAGACAGTAGTAATTTACAGAAATATGTCAGCATCTGGTTCAGTTTCCATCTTCTGCTTCCAGAAGTTAGTAAGATTATTGGAAGACCTAGCAGGTAAAAGAGAGGAATTTTCATGGAAGTATTAATACTTTACAACAGGCTTATAAATATCAAACTATGTGGCACTTTGAGGACTGATGCCAGTTTTTTCTTCCCTGTTAACTAGTTTCATCAGAGGTTTTTTGTTCCACATGTAGGTTTTGAACTATTAATACCATCCATCATATTGAGTAATATACTCCTTCAGGTTTAAAATGATCCCTAAAAGAAAAGGACACAAAATGCAAAGTTGATGTAACAGGAAAATGGTTTAGAATCCATTTCCCCCTTTAAAAAAAACAACAACAAAAAACAAAAAAACTTTTCCTTGGTAGTGCATGAAGCCAGTCTTTTATTTCTGTTATGTTTGAAAATAATATAATTTATTTTGAAGTTAAGATAGGTATTTAAATATGGAATCCTAAGTTCAGAAATAAATTCAAGAATAGGGGTTAGCCTGAAGCAAATAGACCTAGCAGTTTCATTTGA
Organism: Bothrops alternatus; assembly: GCA_034064705.1. Taxonomy (NCBI): domain Eukaryota; kingdom Metazoa; phylum Chordata; class Lepidosauria; order Squamata; family Viperidae; genus Bothrops; species Bothrops alternatus. Next base: position 19,316,026 of record JARGCV010000041.1, read on the forward strand.
AGTTTTTTTCTATCCACTACGGAGTAGGTTACAAATGTACTACTGGGTTGTGGAACGTGCTGTTAACTACAGTGATTCTTGCCTATACTCTGGGAAAGTGTATCATTCATTTAATGTTGGCACAGAAATTAATTGAGCAATCCAGTGCATGATTTTATTATTATTATTATTTAAAATATCTATATATTTCACTTGAAAATTAGAAAAGAAATGTGAAACTGAAAATGCCATGTTCAGTGAGTTTTACTGTACTGTAAAATAAGTACTGAGTGGTCATTTGTCAGAAATGCTCTGAGGGAACCTGCATTCAGCAGTGGATTGGACTGCTGTAGATGGACTTTAAATTACTTTTGAACTGTATGGTTTCATATATAGGTATATGATTGCTACCCAACAATCATTATGATTGTAGCAGTATCTCCACAGTCATGTGGAGATTAAACTTCAGATACTTGACAATCGTCATAAATTTATCATGGCTGCAGCATCCCAGGATCCTGGGATTGTCATTTGCAATCTTCCTAGGGAGCTTCTGACAAGCACAATCAATGGGGAAGCCAGATTAGCTTAATAACTGTGTAATTCACTTAACAACCGTAGCAAAAAGGTTGCAAAATGGGGCATAACAAATGCCTTGCTTCGCAAAGGAAATTTTGGGCTCAAAAGTCGAGGCCTACCTGTATATCTCTCTATAAATATATGGTATCTCTAGCGGTTCCAACTAAAAATGTGCTTAGAACAGAGTACCACGGCTCTGACCAAGTACAGCAAATCTCACAGCTTGTTTAGTGAGAAGGGAGCTTGCTTAGAGCAACTCACTTATTGCAGTAAACCATAGTTTACCATCTATATCAGGGGTAGGCAGCCTACCTACCCCTGCTCTATATAGTTTACCATTTGAAGCGAAACGTCTTCAAAGGAAAACCAAGTCCTTTTTGCCTCCTGCAAAAGCACCTTTGGGACAACCATGACCTGGATGACCGAGAATCTCCACAGACACATACGGTAGTTTACCATCGTTTACCAAATTAACTGCTTGGGTCTGCACAACAATCTGAGCCACAAAGCAGCCTAGCACATTTTTGTATTGTGCATTGTGCAGTCCCAGCCAGAGATTGGCATCACAGAATGCCAGAATCACAGATCAGGGCCATTTGGACCATAGCATACAACCTTCAGAGCAGGACAGAAACCCAGTTTTGATGGTTGCTCCCCGATTTCTCTGGGACAGCGGTTCCATTTCATTTGCGTGTATTCGCTTAACCTCTACCGGACATGGTTCTCGGTCCACGAGAAAAGAAATACAGGTCAGGATTCAATCGAGGGCAGCGAGGCGCACACAGATTTTCTTCGTTGTTAAAAGGCTTGCAGCAAAATCCGACCCTTGCGGGGAGGAACAGCGACTGTTCGGACGCCCCGCCATGTCATGTCAAGCGAGCATCATCAATTACCTAGGAAATCGACAGAGCGCCGATTGGCCAGCTCGCGGTAGGCGCCGAAAAACTACGATTCCCGTGATGCTTTCCGGCGTGCTTGCCGAAGTCAAAGGAGCCTGAGGGTATATAAAGGCAGGAATGGCTCGAGCCGAGGCAATCGGAGGTAAGTTGGCGGGCGACTGATGTACCTGCTTTGAGAGCGACCGCGCTCGAATAATTTCCTCGTCATGGGTTTAGGAGAGTCGGGCGCTACGACAAAACCAAGCGGGGTTTTTTTTTTTTGTTTTGGAAGGGCTGTCCCGAGTGCCTGGCGGGATCGGTGGATACTTTGGCTATTCGCTGCGAGGAATTGTCTGGGATCAAGTGAGCGGGCAGCTTTATCTCCAGCCTCCTTCGCTTCCGGAGGGATCGATGAAGCTTTCTTCAGGACTGGCAGAGAGTTTGGAATGGATCCTGGTTGAGAAAAAGTCGCGGGAGTTCAGACGAAATTACCTTTGTTCCTGTAAATCTTGATCTGTTCTGCCCAGTTCCGAAAATCGAAAGTTTGGAGTGGAAGTGATCTAACGAGATTACTTTAGCCCTTCCCACCGTCTTCTTTTCGTCCTCTCGACCAAATGTATCTACGATTGGAGAGCTTTTTCCGCCTAGAAATGATACTGCCTTGGATATATACGTATACACACACACACACACACACACATATACATCTGCCTCTTGGGGGGAAGCAGTGGCGTCTTGCGGGAAAGACGCCTTTATTTCTTACCGGACCGATCAAGGAAAGTCACTGGTGGATGTCTGCCTTTCTCTGATCTGGATATAACGCTTCGCAGTGATGCTTTCCTTCTCTCGTCTCGTCCCCCCCCCCTTCCCTGAGTTCTGGCGTTTTGCCACACATAAATAAGCTTGGAGACGCCTTTGGCATCCCGTGTTTGTGGAATATAATGGGTGGCTGCCTCCTGTCACTTTGTTTCTCCGTGGAAGGGGGCCCGGAAGGTGAGTAACTTGGATGAAGGCTCAGGTGCTTTGGATTATCTAGGGTGGTTTTGGCTGGGGATGAGAAACCTGGCAGTGTAACGTGCGGAAAAGGCCGGGTTGGGGAAGGCCGCTTTCGGAAGCTTTCGCTTGAATGAGAACGGGAAAGATGCGTGTCGTGTATGGATCTCGCAGAACAAGGAAGTGTCGTGTGCTTGCTTCGACCTTTGCTGGGATTTCTTTCCCGCTCCGTGGCACGCTTGCTTGTCATCGGGAGACAACAACACCCGCCCCCCTCCCAGAAAAGGACGCAAAAAGCGGGGAAATCCCCACGCTGTTTGCTCGCCCGATTGCTCTGCCTTCGGGACCCGTTACTTGGACGCGGGTGTGGGCGAGGGAACCCGCCGAGCTGGGGAGATCCCGCCCGGCAGCACGCAGCCGATGGCCCGAGTGCGCTGCTTTGGAGGCAGGTAGGATGAAAGAGGGGGCGAGTTTTCTATTGCGGAAGCCGCCAACCGAGGCAAGCGTGTGTGTGTGTGTGTGTGTGTGTTAAGGGAGATGAGAACAATCTATTGCTTTAAATAAAACACACACACACACACACACACACACACACACACAGAGAGAGAGAAACACACACACACACACACGTTTGCACGGTGCTCATCACTTCAGGCAACAAAGGACTGAGTTCCCGGCAAGACTGAAGCCTTTTAGTGGGTTGGTGTCGGGGCTTCGTGTGAGCGCGTCTCCGGGGGAGGAGGGGGGGGAATGCACGTGCTGTGGAAGCCCGGAGCGAGGTTTTGTCCTCCTGCGTCTCCTTCTCCACAGAGGACGTCCTTGTCCTTGCCGTCTGACGTCCTCTTTCTTCCGATGCCTTCTGTTCTCTGATCCTGGGGGCATCGGTGGCGTGAACCCTGCTTTGGAACTCTAACGCCGTGGCCTTCCTCTGTCTATAATGGCTCTCGGGGTTGCTTTGGGTTGCTCCCTTTGGCGTATAATTCGGCCTTTGTTTTCACGGCGTGGCCAGCGCCTCCTCCTCCTCCTCCTCCTCCCCCCCCGCCCAATTTTCCTCTTTGGTCTCTTTCTTAACTCAACCATTCCTTTCCACTCCTCCGATGTAGGTTCCTTCTCCCTCCAGTGAGTGAAGTTGTCCCAGACTAGGCTTCTCTTCTTCAGCCCACCTGTGCAGTTAGTGATTCACCTGCCCAAGAGTCTGGTTGCTCTTGGGGGGGGATTTCCTTGCCCCTCTCTTTCGGGTAGCTGGAGGACTTGGGCAGCCTTGATTTATTGTGCCCTGGTGGGAACTCTTTGGGAGGCCGTGTCTATTTAAAGGCACTCCAATCGGGACTAAGTTTAGCTTTATGGTGAGAGAGGGGCTTCATTCACTCCTCCCCCTCCCTTCCTTCCGAAGCAAGTATGTGGTTGGTGAAATGCAGCATTACTGGTAATTGACTTCTCTCCTATGGAAGAATGAGCCAAACTTGATCTGTGCCTACCTGGTGGCAAGGGGTGTGTGTGGATCTCCTCGTAGTTTACTGGATAGTTTGCAGTCAATCAAAGCACTCCAAGTGTTTTGTGTTACAAGTGCCAACAGTTACCCACCCTTCCTTTCAAAGGAGACTTGCTGAGGTGGAAAGAAGGGCGAGTGTGGTAAGAAGTCCGGGCGCAGATCTTTGACAGCTCAGTTCTGGCACAGAAGACACCTTCTGGAGCTCAGAGGCACTCCAGCGCTTCGGTTTGGGAAGTGTGGCTGTGATGCCCCATCTTGCTGCTGATCCTACCATAGTAGGGCTTTTTCTTCTGGAAGAATTTTACAGGAAGCAAATGCAGCTTTTTTGTTCCCTAGAAACAACCTGTCTATTAGATATGTGCAGAACTTGCTTATTTATCCATGCAATTGATCTGAGCAGCTGAAGTCAGCTGGACTCTAGGCAGCATACAGTGTTTAAATATTTGAGACAGAATGCACATCAGAAAAATGTAAAAAAGTGACTAAAAGCTTGTTTTAGTTTCCTGCTGGGACATTTTTGTTCTCTTCCGAATATCTCCATTGCTGCCTCTGAAAACAGCAGTTGTGTTTGGCAGAGGAGAAGTTAGTTCATGTTAACATTAGGTAGGTGTTTGGGATTAGATTTGGATTAGACAATCTAAGCCATTGCAGATACTCCAGTTTTTCTTTGGATGGGATATTATTTACCCAAGCTTCCCAGGTCGCATTGCTCCAAAATTTTAACTTGTACTCCAATAATCTTCTCTGGTGGGAGCATCTGAGCAAATAACAACAGTTTGCACTATTAGTACAATCTCCTTGGCAGCACAGTACTGTGATACTGTGTACACTTTTGAAGAAGTCATTTTCTGACATTCAGGTGTTACCAAACCAAAAAGGAGGCAAGGTCATGTCCAGGTATGAATCTATAAACACTGGAATTTACAAGTTGTACAGTAAAACAGTTTCCCATATAAAACATATCTAGGCTGAGGCATAAATCCTGGGTGTTCAGGACTTGGGAAAATTAACATTAAAGAACTGTGAAGTGTGATTAATCCCAAAATTTAGTGATATTAGAATTTCCATGTCGTGAGAAGCTTAATGAAAACCATCTGCTTGTGGACCTTACCACAATGAAGTCCTCTGCCCAAATGAGAAGATACTATTGTCTGTACAAACATGATTTTGACATTGAAAGTATGTGGGGGATTAAGCCAAGATGATTGGGGGATTCTGGGGCCATGAAGTCAAGGAATATAATTGGGAAATGTTACTTATAAGACAAAAATATCTTTGTAAGTCCTCTTGTAGTAATAAAGTTACATATCATAAGTGTCTATTGTAACTTTCATAGGAGAATATTTCTTATCCATTGCCTAACCTTATGTACTCTGAAGAAAATGACTCTCTTTCTCACACACCGTTCTGTTAACTCCTAAAGTTTGGACTCTGAAAGTAATACACTTGGCAGAAATGGCGAAAATTTTGGCGTATTTGAAGGATCGTTTGAATGAACAATATGTGATAGACTGGAAATAGTGGATAGACTATATATAAGAGAAACACCAATCAAATAAAATGTAACAGGCGTATAGTTGAGGCTTGACGTGAGGAGTGAGGAATGTTTACCAAATCAGACGTTTACAAAGACTAATACTTAGTGTTGTATATCAGGTTCTATGATGATTGCTTCTTAATATGATCTTATGTTTAATGTTGATTGTTTCAATAAAAAATTTAAAAAAAGAAAAGAAAGAAAATAGCTCTCCTAAGAAAGACTTCCTCCCTCCCCCCCCATCTGTTTGTATAATACAACAAACTTAGGCAAATCCATTTTTATCAACATGTTTTTACAGGAGACTAAGTATGAAACTAGTAGTAATAAGACACAAATCTTCAGTTTTGAAACAACTGAACTATTTTTTTTAAGCCTTTCTAAAGTGAGAGCACAACACATGGTGATGGAAATATTTGGCAATGGAATTGGTAGGGGAGTTTCAGCAAGTCACCTGGCTAGTAGCTCTATTTTATTATTTATATCCTTGTGATTTCAGGGAGGCTTAAATATTTTGGAGAAGGAAGCTAAGTACAGTACTAGATTTGGTAATCAGAGGAAACAAAGAACTGGAACAAAAAATAATTGTTGTCTGATTATTAACATTTTCTTACTCCTTTTACCTTTCCTCTTTTCACACCATATAAACTTTGTTCTACTCCTGTCTCCCCGTAGCTCCACTCCACTTTGGTGCACTAACAGGCTTAGATTTGTTTACTCAAACTTCCCCCACCTGATGTGGGAATTGGACACATCGGGAAGGAATCATGCTGGTAAAGTGTAAGTCCTTTAATTGCCTGTCACACCAGGCTGTACGCTATAATGTCAGGAGCCTATTTCATGTTAGAACAGAAGCCTTAACATGTGTCTAGTCATCTCCATTCTGGATTCTCTTAGAAGCAGACATGATTTCAGAATCTAGGTTATACTTGGTAACCAGAAATCTGTTTTTTTTTTTCTGGGATATTCTTCCACAAAATAAATAAATGAGTACTATGTTCTATTGTATGTGATGGCTTAAAGTTTTAAAAAATGGAACTATATTTAATTTTCATTGGGACTGTAAGATTTGAAATTGATCAAACTAAGCTGAAACACACCTGCACACATACATTTATATAAAAGTTGTACAATTCTTAAACTCTGTAATTAGGAATATGTAATCCACGATGCAGGTTTAGGAGTGATTCTTGGATACATTTTTGTCTTATAAAAGGTATAAAAAACTTCTGGGTTATGCAAAGCTATTCATCCACTTTTAAGTGTTCTCTTTTGCTTTGGCTACTTTCTAGGTAGAAATATACTTTTCTATCTGTAATGTATCATATGAAGAATTTATACTGTTGAAAAGAGCACAGAGAATGAGATGTGAGGATGATAGTAAATACATTTGACAATTAAGTTTGGTCGCATAAGCCATACAGTCCATGTTGAGAATCATATCTAGATAAGGCAGTGGTAGTCAAGAACAAGATCTCAGATGCCACTTAACTTGATGTGTGAAAGCTTTGGGCCTTTGCATCCATTTCAGTTCCCAAACTTCAAAAACCAAGCACTTGTTCTGATCATTGCAGTAACACAAAATAGACAGATCATCTGTTAGAATGAATAGATGTTCTGTAGCTGAGGAATTAAAGACCTTGTTAGTGCTAATTAAAGGAGAGATGTTTCATGGGGTGGACTGAAAACTATGCCAAATATAATGCTTTTGAAGCAACTCAGTGTGAAAAAATGGACAATGGAGGAAGTGACAAAACCCAAGTAGGGGCAGTCCTGTGGTCCCTTAAAATTGTCTCAGAAACCATAGACTATTTTGAATCAAAATCACCACGGATGAAGAGAAAGCTCCATGTTTAGAGCCGGGCTTCCCAACTGCGAGATTTATCTTTCTTGAGGAGGTACAGACAGAGTCCAGGGAAGATAAGAAAAACCTTTTATTACATTGCTACAATAAAAATACACCTTTTCCAATGTTTCATCGCATTGTGTGGATTGTTAATCTGTGTTCATTTTGGTGCCTGGATTTTTAAGGGTTGGTAAAGGAAGGCATCATGACAAAAAGTTTAGGAATTCCTAGTTTAGAGGATCAGATGCTGCCTCAAGTCCCCCCTTTGATACTACCGGTACTATTCATCTCGCACACAGGAATAAGATGAGAGGTGTTTGGCATGGACAGATGGATAGGATATTCAACACCCCTCCCCCAAAAAAACCCCACTTGGAAAGGTCATAGATTGGATATAAGTCACTGGAGGGATATGACTGCCAGAAGACAGATGCAGCTTTACAAGCTGGGTGTCCTAGATTTATTGTTCCTTCTGCATCAGCAGGTGTCAGCGCAGGCAGAAGACCTTTGCCTGACTGTGGCCAGCTGTGGTTTATTTAGGGTAGGAAGACCTGCCTCATGTGCATAGCCTGCCATAATGTGGTGTACATGGGGTTGCCTTAAAAACATCAGTTGGTGCAAAATTCAGTGGCCAGGGGGCACAAGTTACAGCTGTTTTGTGGGCTGTGCCTTGGCTTCCTATGAACTTATAAATCTCCTTAGGATTCAATGCTGGATTGCCTTTAGGATTACATCCCCCACTGGAATTAGCTTGACCATTTCATTGTTGACAGGAAAATTTGTTGCTCACCGTTTTCAGGAATTTAGGAGGGCTGAGGCCTCAGAAGCATTGTATAGCTATCTTCTAAAATGGACTCCCACAAAAAGTGTGTTTGGGCCCAATTCAAGTTGCTTTCTGAAACCTCTCAAAGTAGAGCTGTTCCAGAGAATATTTGGGTGCTGAGGCCAGATGCTATCTGGAATATAGATTTGACTGTTGATTTTTTTTAAAAATAATTTTAATTATTGTTCTTTATGTTATGAACTGCTGAGAATTTGTATATCGTTGTGGCAAGATAAATAAATAACAAATAAATAAAATATTAGTTCTATAATCAGCATATGATTTTCAGACACCCAGAAATAATAGTGCTGCTCTCTTCTGCCCTGGCCGGTACTTACTTTGTATCTTCTGTATTATATACAGTTCTGCTTTCCCTTACAACAGGGGTCCTCAAACTTGTGGACTTCAACTCCCAGAATTCCCCAGCCAGCTTTAAGACTTGTGGACTTCAACTCCCAGAATTCCCCAGCCAGCCATGGCTGGGTAGGGAATTCTGGGAGTTGAAGTCCACAAGTCTTAAAGTGGCCAAGTTTGAGGACCCCTGCCTTACAACATAATCAGGTGGCTGGAAACTTAGCTTTATGTGTGAAGGAACTGGCTGGTTTTACTTTGAGAAGACTAAGGAGAGACATGGTAACCCTCTACAAATATTTAAAGTGTTGTTATATAGAAAGAGAACCAGTTATGCAGGTCATAGAGTAAAGGACTAGGCAGAAAGTTGGTCCTTAAATCATATAGATAAATAGGCACAGAAAGAACAATTGTAGTTGACAATCTGTCAAAAACATCATGATAAAATTAATGTGACAGTGGGGAGATACTACTCTTGTTTAAGCTGAGGTTGGAGAGCTATATTTTGGAATACTTTGATCTGGAATTCTCTTCTGGGTATCGTAAAGGACTTGAAATGTCATATGTGAGGCCTCTCTCTCTCATCTCTCTCATCTCTATTTCTATGTATCTCCATCTCTGTCATGTGTTTTTCGCTGTTGTCTCATGAATCAAATGCTGAGGTGGGAACATCCTGTATTCTACACTGGACCATGTTCTCTTATATTTGCAAGAAAAAGCTCATACAAAAATGTTTCAGAAGCTTTTATATGCGTGTGATAGTTTTGTCTCCAACAGCTGGACATTGTATGGCTTATATTTCTGAATAGCCATTAATCGACAACTAAACGTAAACCCTACATATGGGAAAAAAACCCATTACTATTTCTGAGAACAAATGATCCAGTCTTGTACAAATGGTTTAGTTTAATTGTCCATTAATTGATGGTAAATTGGATGATGATTTTAAACTTGCTTTATCTTTTGGTCATGGATCATAATCATCTTACTGAGAACACAAGAATCTTGGTGGAATGTTATTTACAGATCTGGTTGGCAAAGAACATTGTTGGTTCATTTGTTATATAGATGTGGATATTAAACTTCTTTGAAGTTCTAAGGAGTTCTGGAAACTAGAGGATTCCTCTGTCTCTCTCTCTCTCTTTCTCTTTCCCTTGTTCTGCCCCTTTTTTTAAAAAAAAAAAAGGAGAAGAAGGAGAAGGCTCCCAAGCTAGCTTTGTAGGAGACTGGAATTCCTAGGCATATTTGGGGAGTTAAACGGATGATAATTCAAATGAATATTTTTGCAGTTTTAGACATACTGTGCAGGTAGATAGTAGTTCTTGTTTTTCCCCCTCATCTGTCTGTACATCTGTCTTAACAGGATTGTTTGGAATAGATATCCAACAGAAAGAGTTCTTTGGGTTTTTCCTCCTAAATCAGCTGTTTATCTGCTCATACAACTAATAATTTCCTCCCAATGTACCTCTGTTCTACCTACCTGTGGATTGTGACCTTCATTCCATGTTCTGACAATAACACTGGACTCAGATGGTCATCCTAAATGAGCATGCAACTAGGAGAAAAAGAGCACCAGCAATAACAGATAGTTGCAGATTGAGTTCTTGTACCATGTTGAGAAATGTTTTGATGTTGTTTTATTGACTGTAGAGTAAAGAAAGTTAGTTCCTGCGCTTGCTTATGCAGATTTTAAATGCAGCGTTGTCTTTAAAAAAACAGCAAAACAATGTGAGATATCCATTCTGCACAACTTGATTACAGTGAATGCTTACTGTGAATATCTCACAGTGCATCTATTTTCATGCACTGTGCATGAAAATGCAAAAATTCTGGAATTAAAAAATAATGTGTTTTTTCTCCCTATTGGTTAAAATTTGAACTGTGGTAGTAGATACATTTTGTATCCACACAAGAGACTCTATATAATTAACACTTAATTTTGTCAGTCTCTTCCAGCCCTGAATTCTGCTTTACAAAGACATTTGTTATTTCACCAGCATGGTGTAGTATTCTAAATTTCTAATTCAGCACTAAGGATAGTTGTCAAATTCATGCCAAAAATAACTTACTTCCACTTTCCTTTTCTTTTTTGATTTATTGTTTTTTACTGTAAAGACCTATAATGTTCATATTAACTTTTCATTTTTTATTGCTGATATGGTTTAAAGCTAGATAAACATTGATGCCCAACTTTCAATATGTCCCTGGTCCTTTTCTAGCCATTAATGAGAAATGCTTCTCTGTTTGTTTGAAATAGCCTATATCATACAGGAGGTGAAACAGTTGCTGATTTTTTAGGAATAGGAAGGCAGCTTTAACTTTCATTTTATTACTGACCTATTTAAATTCCTCTCCAAATCTATATGCTAGCCTGAGAATCATTCCTTTGCTGGTGACTCAAAAATTGGCATACTCTATTCTAAGGAAAATGTCATGAAAATGCAGTCTATTAAGGAGAATGGATATCTAAAAGGAATAATTAGGAAAAAAAATAAATGCAGAACTGCTAAGAAAAATCCAGGTGATGTTGTTTTGTGTGTTTGTGTGTGTGTGTGTGTGCCATTTTTACAAAAAGTTGCATATGGGTGCAGATTTAAGAAGGTGAAAATGAGATACTGAGATTAGCCCGTGTCTACTGAATATGAACTCCAATTTCTAGGTAAGTATGGAGTAAGTATTGTTCATTTCCCCAGCATAACAAACCAGTGTAGCTAACCTACTAATTTGGTTAAGTGGTTTATGGCAGGTTCCAATGTTTTCAGTCTCTGAGACAGAAAAAACACATAGCAGAAGCAGGGTGAGGTTCCTCTTTCTGGCCTTTTGAAACTTGTACTGCTGAAGTTAGGAACTCTTAAAAAGAGGGTGTTACAGGGAACTGAATGGAGAAGGATTTTTTCTGTACTAAAAATAAAGAGTAGAAATCTCTGCTTTTGTCCTTCAGGCCTTCTGTTGGTTGTCAGGACGCATGGAGCACCCAAGTATCTGGAAACTCAGCATTAGAATCAAATTGATAGGTAATATTAAGCCCAAATGGAGCTGCCTATCATAAAGTCTTTAACTTCAGTTTCACTTCTGTCCACCTCTTCTCTTTAATATCTTGGATATATAACAGTGCTGTATTAGAATCTGCAGAGGCATCAGTGATAGATTGGTGGGCAGTTCTGCCATCTGAATGCATTTACAAAGCCAAACCTGTTACCTAAGCATGTCAACATTGATGAATATAAGTACAGCTAACTTTGACAATGGTTTCAGACAATATTTCTAGCCTATTTATGGGGCCTGTTCCAAAGTAGCTCTTTATCGTTTATTTCTTCTCAGCCAATATTTTCTTGAGATACTTTGAGCAGAAATAAATAATTTTGGAAGCAGAATAAGACCTAGCTATTAATATTCTTGGGAATAAGAAATTTCTGAACGATGGTACTTGGGCTTTCCAGATAGAAAACATCTGAGCTATAACTTTATTGTGACAAACAGGTTGTTTCTCTAGGCTGTTTATCCATAAATAATAATCTTCCTCATTCCACTCAACTATTGTGCTGTTTTGTGTCCCCAATCTGGGACTGGACTCCCTTATTTAATTCTACTTTATGCTCATGGAATGAACACTATTAATAGTTCAAAGGAGTCCAGGTACCAATTCAGCTTGGTGTGATGACTGTCTTCTAGTTTTGGCAATTCAAGTCATTAGGGCAGAAAGTATTCAATTATTGACTTCTGACTTGGAAATAATATTGAAATTTGATCTGTCTGAGAAGGAGATACTCCTTGAGAAATGGGGCAAACGAGTGATCAACTTTTGCCTGGACATTTTTTGTTCAAAAGGAAACTTTGCTAATAAATATGTGTCCTTGAAGACTATAATGATGAGTTCAAACTTGCAATGTTAATAGGTTTCTTCCAGAAAAAAACCCTACACCATAAATATGTGCATCTTTAAAGTGACCCTGTTTTTATTGCAACGAATATAGTTGGCTTTGGGATCTGTATATTGTATGTGAGACTTCCTAATACTGAGTAAATATGTTCAATTGTCAGGGCAACTTTATAATGAGGGGGTTCCTTCCTGAAGAATCTAAAAGAGGTTTCATGTTCATCTTCATGTTCAAAACAAAATATACAGAGTAGATGTGAATATGTCCCAGGCTGCCATTTATTGAACACAATAACGCAAGCTGAACTTTAAAAGAGAAGATTTTTTTTTTAAGAGACAGGCTTAGTATAAACCACCTGGTATTTCAAATAACCAATTCAAGTATTTCAAGCAATCACTGATCCTTAAATGTCCATTCGAGCAACTTCCTGCAACCCATGATTGAAGAAGCGGTGACCTCAGTGTCTCTTTCTACATTTGCAAGAAAGGGAATATACAACTATGTGGAAGACCATGAAGGTCTTCGTTTTTAATCTGCGAAAATGCATCTTTGAGAATTGGCTTCTTTTTATGGAACAATAGACTCTTCATGTGTGAGCCAGCCAAGCAATGTGTTTTGGGCCTTGAACTTCAAGATGGCCTTTTAAGTAGTCTTAGTTAGGGGTTCATCTCTTCCTTGTGTCAGTACTTTAAGGTACTAGGAAGCTCTGCAGGCTTCTCCAACAAAAGATGCCACCTGTCTCTTTTCAATGGGAGAGCAATATTTGATTTGGTCCCTGCTGGAAATGGGCTTCCTCGTCCATTAACTTCTTCCAGGGCCTCTCATCCCCACTTCTTGTTTGTTCCTTGTTGTCTAGGCTTTCAAAAGGGCCATTCCTTCCGAACGGCTGACCAGCAGGGGTGAAATGGTAGAAATCTCCTCGCCTGGAAACATGAATGAAACTCTTTCTTCTCTCCCCACTCCTCTGGGCTTCCTAAAAATGTATGGGGAAAAAAAAGGCTTTCTTTATAGCCTTCTCAATTGTCCCCTTTAAAAAAAAAAAAAGGCAAAAGCGAGGAAGAAATCTCTCTGAAAGGAGGGAAATGTCCCTCCCCACTGCCTCTCTTGTTCAGCACTTGGTGTTTTGAAGGCCTTTGCTCTATTGTAAGTCCAGGACAGAGACCCTTCTGTGAGGGCTGCTCGAGATCTCTTCACGGGGTGTCCCCTCCCACTTCATCTCAACAAGCCCCCCATTCTCTTCTCAAGAGGCTCCCTCTGTCTAGCGCCAAGGAACTCTTTGGGTAGCGTTTTTTATCCTCCGGCACTTTTGCTCACAATACTCCCTGGAGTGTCAAATAAACTCCTTCAGAATCCTAAAGGGGGGGGGAGAGAAGGAGAGAGAGAGGGGAAAAATAAAGTACAAACCCCCCTTTATTTTCACCCCTGCAGGGAAACAAACATGCTTTGTGCCGGAGAGTAGCAATGTTAAAGAAAACAGAACAGTGTGTGTACTAATATCTCCATAAGAAAATAGTTGGTTACGCTCAGGTATGATAACAGTGGATAAATTTGTCAGACAAGCTATAAATCAAAGCTTCTTTCTTTGTGAGGCAGTTGGCAGGCAGGGGAACTGAGCAAAGATGTTGCCCCCCCCCCCCGCTTCACTAGGGGCTCTTTTAGAGACGCTGGTTATCTATTTACTTTGGCAGAGAAGGAATGTGAAACTGACCAATTGTAGCTTTAGTCCAGCATTTTGCATTGGGGGCAGCCCCACCAAAGTCCAGACTAGGGATGAATACCTCTTAATCCATCTGGACGTTTCTCACTTTTGCAAATTGGCCAAGTTAAGTGCTGATCTGAAACGTTTTAAAAATGTTTATACTAATGTACACATTTTTTATTAGACCAAACATACATTTTTTTGCAGTTTTGCCTTGTACAATATTTCCTTAATTTAGCATACATTTGTATAAATGTTCCCTTATTATAGTTGTTGGTTTTTTTTAAAAAAAGGACAACTGTACTGTAAAATTCAGAAAAGTGTAGATTTTGGATGATAACTTAATTGCAATTCACAATTTGCTTCAAAGATGAGAAATTAAATACATTTGCTTTCAGATCTTAATATATGTTAAATGAATTGTCCCACCCTTCTTATTTGTGAATATTTTCTAATATCTAAATATACTTTCTATCTTTTTACACTCTCTTGCTTATGTTGATTTAAATCCAGTAAATCCCATACTGGACTTTCTCATCATACTTTCCAACATGGCTAATACCTCATTGCTACTGTAACATTAATTTTGGTATCTGATTCTATTTAGTTATTAATTCCTGGATCCCTAAGTGCTTTACATCCTTGATTCCCAAAATTAATGTTAGGGTACTCAGTATATTAAATGTCCATGATTGAGAAACTGCTTTTGCTAATATAAATAGTATTCAATCCAAAGCATTTTTAGCATTCATCAAGGTGTTAAGATCACGTGTGACACTCATAAAACTCAATTTAAACTTTAAGGAAAAGATAGGACTGAAAATATGGAAGGAATGGAACAATTTACGGCATTATGTGGTTATTAAAGTTAATCTGATTTGGTACCCCCACCTCTTCAGGGAAATGGATGCCCCAAAATGGCCCAATGCATTTCTCAGGCCATAAAACTCTTATGTCAAGTTCATGATTTAGATGCCATTTGCTTCTTCTATGTACTTTCTGCTGTATATCTAATATGGAGGAAGAGATAAGGACTTAGCAATAAGGCATGTAGTCTGAGTTTCTTCTCCTTTCTATGTCCTTGGCTATGATCGGCATGTACCCACTACAATATCCTGTACCCAGACGTTTAAGGGTAGACATGTTTCCAGGCTTGGATGCAGGAGATCACAGCTTTGCCAAGACAGGTGATTTGGAAAGTCTCAGAGCTTAGGGTGGAATTTTCAGTTTCTCCTAGGTACCTCCTTTGACTGCCTCCTTTGACTATTTCTGATATGGGGAAAGGAGAAAGACTACAATGATATGATTACACACATGGTATGTGTATGGTTGTGGAGAATTGTAGGCAAAAAGGAAATCTGAATGCAGGAAATGGAAAGATCCTGTTCTGTCCACCTTTCTTCTCCAGCTTGACAGTCCATGTTTGCTTGCTTAGAATTTGCAACACTAGCTGCACAGTTACCATATCTCTAATTTCAGCTCCCAGTTATTTTGTTGGATGGGCATTGTCCGCCATTTAAAAAATTAAGAGTACTGGCTTGTAATTCCCTTTGACAACTCATTTCCCACCCTCACTCTCTTATTTTGAAGATGTGAACTTTCTGATCTTTTACTTAGACAAGGAAGGCTCCATCAGCAAGGAGAGAAAGGAAGCCAGGATACATGTGTTTCTTTCAAAGCTCTATGTTGGGTAATCCTTCTTTCCTCCTGCATCCAAAGCTCTCTTTCCTTTCAACAAAGGCAGCAAATGAAACACAACAATCTGAATCCCACTCATGCTCTGAACAATGAGCGTGGGGGAACTAAGAGAACCAGATTCCATCCTTTAAACAAGATCAGCATTTCATGCAGTCACACATGCATTCTTTTTATTTCAAGCATACATAACATATTGGGGTTAATTTCCACAAAATCACATTTGGGAATTTGCATGCTCTGCTTTGACTAGAGGGAGGCCTTTTTTTGAAGAAGAAATTGTCAGATGCATCTGTACCAAATCTAAAAAAGAACTAAAGATGCCCTGGTCAAGGCAACTGCCCACACCTGGAGTGGGGAAAAAAAGAGACTTTTACAATCTCTACAATCTTTTGCTATTCAGCTGTCCACTGACAGAGGCATACCCAGAGTCCTTTATGCAAAAGGATGTAGCAAATGGGAATTCATTTTTTTTCAATATCTTTTTTATTAATTATAAATATAACAAAAAAATCAAATTAAAACAACTCAACTGAGTACAATCATTTACAACTTTTTCCATCACAAAAACAAAACATAAAAACTTAGCTAAAATAGTTAAAATAACTATGGGTATTGCTCGTCGGCACCCCACCACCACATCCCCCACTTCCTTTCTCCCTAGCTCTACTACTATCCACCCACTCTCTGCTTCCCTCTCTCTCCTCCCTCCTCCTACCACCTCCCTACTTCCCTCTGACCTTCACTCCTCACCATCCCCTCCAGATGTGGTGCCAGGGTGCCACCCGAGCAACCCATCTTTTATCAAAAAAAATATGCCATTCTTATATAATACCAATACAATATTACAGTTGAGAAAATTATAAGATTATAATTATAAGAACCCCCCCACCCCCCACCCCCGGCTTCCCAAAGTGAATACAGGGTAAAAAACACAAGAAAACCCACTAAACTACACCAAAATATTATATAAATCCTATTGAAGATTTAAATATATTTTTCAGTCCAACATATAAGTATTTAACTATATGCTAAATACAATTTCTTAGATGATATTTCCCTTGTATATACTCTATCCATTTTTTCCAGTCCAACATATATTTTTCGTTTGAGTGATCCTTCAAATATGTTTTTTTTTTTTTTAGAACAAGAGAAGTTTTGTCTGCATCTGAGGTCCTAGGGAGCCTTCTAGTGGTCAATGCATGTCAATGCCTTTGTCCTACATCGAAGCTGGAGAAGGTGTGGAAGAATTGATGACTGGTAACTGACAGGCTCCATGGTCAGTGGGTGGGATTCAAATATGCGAACAACCGGCTCTCTGTGTGGATGCCGCTTCCGGAAGTCTATTCTGGGCCTGGGCAACAAAAAATTAGCTACCGGTTCTGCCGAAGTGGTGAGAACTGGCTGAATCCCACCAACTGTCCTTGGTGTTTCACTGGCTGATTCTTCCCTGCAAAGTCTGCTTGTGATTGCGGCCTCCTCTGGTAACAATGTCCAACCTATAAATGTGTTTCCAACCCAGCTCTAAAGTCTTGGGTCTAAACTTCATGGGAAAAGATCCAGCCGGGCAATTTTGCTGTTTGACTATGGATAGGAGGAACATTTGAGAATTCTAGGCCTGGCCATCAGGATTCCTTCACTGATTGGTGCTTCATTCATAGAAGGGAGTGATGTTTATGATAATTCTAGCTAGGATTTGAAAAGGAGTTTAGTGTGGTGAGGATGAGAATGTAAAAGTTACCAGAAGTAATGTGCTCTTTTGAGCTCCCTGTTGTAGTCTCTTATTGTGAAGCTTCTTGCTTCCCAGCAATTTTTTCCTTTGGGTGTTTGAGACTGTGTTTCTCTCTAGAATTATGTTGTCCTTGTTAGTTTCTAAGAGTTTGTGAAACAAACCTCTTGTTTTTATTCATGGATATTTGCTTCGTGTTGAAATTCGCTTTCTCCACCCCTTGACTGCATAAGCCACATCAGCTGCAGGGAACAATTGCTATTTTGTAGTTTCAGGGCTGAGTTGAAGCTTCCTTTGCTGTGACCCGATTCACATCTCAATTTTAAATCACACAGGGATCATTGTTTCTTACCTCATCTCTCTTGAACAGGGCATGTGCTTCCAGGAAAAATAAGCCAAGAAAGGCTGTCTTTTCAGTCCTGGTGATGCTGCCTAAAGTTCTCCCTGATGTGATCTCTCTAGAGCAGGGGTGTCCAACCTCGGCAACTTTTAAGACTTGTGGACTTCAACTTCTAGAATTCCCCATTCTGGGAGTTGAAATCCACAGATCTTAAAGTTGCCAAGGTTGGACGTCCCTGCTCGAGAGTGATGGCTTATGGTGGACATAAATGATAGAGAGGAACAGGAACGTATTTTGGGAATCCCTCAAGGAAGACAAAGAAGAAATTCTTCTGAGAGACAAAGCTAAAAGTAAGATATAGACGGCAGTTTCTACTTTGTGGTAGCGGCAGGAATGCGTGTGAGTTCTGTGCATATCAGGTTCTTTGAGTTCTCTCCTATTCAGATAAAAATACTTACCTATTAAATTTAGCAAGAGATTTTGCTTGCTGCCCCAAAGAAGGAATTTTAATTTTCTTTTTAAATAGATCCTTTGCTTCCCTCAGAGTAAGGAATCCCTTAGCCACGGGAGTTAATGTTATGGTGCATCCTTTCCTTTCTTGATTCTTGCTCTCTGTCCTGTACCATTGGGTAACCTTGGAGAGCCGTAGTAATAATCATGATAGAATCCTTTCCATGAAATAAGAATCCTTCTTGCAGGACGTGGTCTCTGCTGCCACCTACTGATCCATAACACTACACTGAAATATTAGCTCCCGTTTGCTATGGAGGTGGGACAACATCTTGACAGGTTCTTCTCTTGAAAAGTGTCATCATAAAAACAAAACAGCACGCCAGCTGATATTTTTTCTCTGTCCTTTTGAGGAGGGGGGGTGGACAAGATAATATAGTGCAAAAGATGTTGATCTGTGGAAGGAGATCAAATGGAATGAGTCCAGCCTTTTCAACTTGATGTTCTCCGCATGTATTGCACTCAAGTGTTCTTCCTTACACACTACTTTAAAGCCTATAATATATTGGAGGCAAGAGATTATAAATGAGTGTTATGATCTCAGTTAGTGAACTGATATGCTTGAAAGACATATTTTTGTGGAAACATACCTTCCAAGAGTGCGAATGGCATGCTTTTTGACCGCTGTGGAACTAGGTCCACCCTTAGAAATAAGAACTTCACTCTCCCTATTAACAGGAAGAAAGTCACTAAGATATTTGCAAGCCACTTAGATTTCCCAGTTGAAACAGCATAAAAGTGCCAATATTACATGCTTATGTTCTGAATTCTTTGCATGCAGGAATTCAGCTGAGAACTTTGCTGGAGAAGGATAGATGATCTAATGGGTCATACGTGGTTTGCCATAAAGAAAAGACAATTTGTCAAACATGAAGCTGGTATGATTAGGAGAGGAGACTGAAGGTCCAGCATGTGTTCACTGGGGTAACCTGAGTGTTCAGATCTTCTTTGGATCGCTCTTTTATTGAATATAATCTCCTTTTTTCTGACTTTCCCCCCAAATTTCTTTACTACACTGTAAATTGCAATCCCAGCTGGATAAATCAGCATAAACATGTATGTATGTCCCTAATTATCTTGAGGATATCTCCATCCTGCAAAAAAAGGGGACAGCAATTTTCCAGTATAATACATAATATTTAAAAAAACTATTTGACCCTTTTTAGACTTTCTGAATTCTTGTATATTTTTGCCATGAACATTGAGCTTCATGTGGAGCATCTAATTTATAAAGGGATACGTAAATGGTGCTTATTTCATTGAAGTTATAAACAGAGCCATCCAACATGCCATGTCCAGTGTGAAAAAGTAATCATTCTTCTAGTTCATTATATTATGATATGATAATTAGGATTACTTTGTACATGTACTTCGTTAAATAATGAGGGCTGATTTGAGTCAGCCTTGCCCTGTATGGGTCTTGGCTCCCTTATTATAGTAAAGTTTTCACCACACAGAAAACTCCATCACAAGAAAAATGCTAGGTAAAAATGGAATTAATGAGACAGTTCCAAGGCAGAAGCTAAGTTAATGCTGACTAAGAAGAAGATTGATGGTGCTTTCCATTTTTCAAAAAACAAACAAAACACACAGTGGACAGCCACTCAGATTTCTGGAAGAATGTTTTGTGACAAGTGAATAAATAACTGAGCTTTGTATGGGAGACTTCTACAGGGATATTTCCAGATTAGCCATCCATCAATTAGAGCTGAATCACAAGCCAGTACTAGAGCAAGATAACAATTACAAAGTAGGCCTACAAGAGAATGGGTGAAAAACAGATTAAATTTTAGGAGCAGTCAAATCAAAGTCCAGATCTGCATCACAGAAAAATTAAGATAGGGCCCTGAAGTAAGATGTTTCTGCTAGAAAACTCTTATGTATTACTGACTTGAAGCAGTTTACCCTGAAGGACTAGACTGTTCTATCCCAGCCTATTGCTGTCCTTGTTAAAGGTACAAGGACCAAACCCCTGCTGATACAATAGGCTGGAGACTTTAAAACAAAACAAACCCCTTTTAATATGGGTGACAAACCTGTCAAATAGTCCCAAAACACAAACAGCAAAACTCAAGTCCAAAGGAAGAAAATAGTCCCCAAGAAAACGCGATGCAAACAGAAGAAAAGTCACAAGCAAGACGAACAGACCAGAATTCCAAGAAGCACTTTGCAAATGGTTGCCTTCAGCAACCAGCACCGCCCAGACCTCCTCCCTTTATTCAGCAGTCCCAAGGCGTTGCCTCTCATTGCCTTCTCCTTTTACTCTGGAGTTGCTGTATTGACTGCTGCTGATGACGTGTGCGAGAATCAATTAGCAAGTCCATCAGGTGTGAGTCCTCGGAGTCTGACTCATTCTTCTGACACAGCTGAGCTTCATCAGGAATGCGACTGGAGGTTCATCCGAGCCTCCCTCTTCCCCTTATGGCCCTTCAAATGCCTCCTCCATCTCCTCCTCAGATTCCTCTGACTCAGCTGTTGCGAACACAGGCTGGCACAGAATCACAACACATACCAAAATTCCTAAACAATAATATGAGAGACTGATGTTAAATTACAAAACTTTTTGATTGCAGCAAAAGCAGTTAAAAATGATTCACACAACACATGAAGCAGGAACTGAGGAAGGTCTATTATTGCCAAGATATGCAGAATCCTGAAGAGAGGGAACTCTTTCACAGAATTGTGCTTGTTTTGACTTTTCTTTCCTTTGTAGATGCTGACCTTGAGTTGGTCTAACCCAGGGGTCTTCAAACTTGAGTTGGTCTAAAACAGTGCCTGGCTGAGGAATTCTGGGACTTGAAGTCCACAAATCATAAAAGGGCCAAGTTTGAAGACCCCTAGTCTAGTAGAAGGTACCGCTCTTAGCAGGTTATGGGATTTGCCTACAATGACGTCTTAGTTTGAGGACTTCAAATTAGTTGTGGGTCAAGAGTAAGCACACTGAAACTACCTAATGTGTTTTTGCCTACAATACAATGAACAACTGGAACATAGCTCATGAATAAATTTGAAATTTAACTCATACTGATAGCTATTGGTCCAGCTTATTCTCAATGGCCTTTACTACACAGATAGGCATGATGGTATCTGATTCACATGTACTCCCTATTTTTTGTACCTTTCTGTAATGTAAGAATCAAACTAATTCCTGTTCCAAGATTGGAAGCTGTTTTGAAACAAGAGCCAAACCATAAGGCTGAACATCCTTTCCAGTCTTCAGGGTTGCATGCACTGCCAGTTGGTGGGTGGAAACTCGCCAATAGGCATATACCAGTGGTGGTGAACTTATGGCACAGGTGCCAGAGGTGGCACTCAGAGCCCTCTTTGTGGGCACATGTGCCGTTGCCCCAATCTCGCCTCCCCCCACAACCCCCTCCTCTTCAGCAGCCCCCCTGAAGGAGAATTGCCCCTGAGTGTGGCCCATGCGGAGCAGCGCAGCCAAGGACATGGCAGCCAGGCACCATAGACAAGACTCTGCCCTCACACCCCATTCGTGCACAGTTGATGCTGCAGGGCGCGGGCAGAGGGCCTGACCACCATAGCGCTGCTGGGCTGCCTGAACAATCTGCGATGGGCCCTGGAGGTGGTGAATGGCCCTGCGGGCAGGCGGGGCAGGAGATGGGGAGCAGAGTGGGGGCGGGGCAGGGGGTGGCTTCAGACTGCCCTTTTAACCCTAGGGAGGCTGTGTGGTACGTGAAGATGAGCAAGCTTGATGTTATTATGCTGAACACCTGCAAGAGAGCTAGGATGGCTGAAGAAAAGACTGAGAAAAGTCTTTGTGTGCACCCTTCCTCTCCTGCGGTATGCCTGATTTTAGGCAAGAGTGGAGGATTACAGAAATGTGGAAGTGTTACTTTGCAGTAGGCTTCACTGGTGTCCATAGTAGTGGGGACTTTAAACCGTGTAGTTTTCAGCAACATTTCGACTTTCTTTCAAGACATATTTATGATCTCCTGCCTGTAGAAGCCATAAGCTGTAAGCCACCCAGAGTCGCTTGATAGTGAAAGGGTAGCATGCAGATTTAATAAATAATAATATACAGGTACTCCTCAACTTACAACCGTTCATTTAGTGACCATTTGAAATTACAACAGCACTGAAAAAAATGACTTATGGCTGTTTTTCACATTTTTTTTTTTACTGTTGCAGCATCCCCATGGTCATGTGCTCAAAATTTGGATGCTTGGCAACCGACGGTTGCAGAGTCTCAGGGTCAGGGGATCTGTGTGACCTTCTGAAAACAAAGTCAATGGGGAAGCCAGACTCACTTAACAACCACATTACTATTTGAACAACTGCACTGATTCACTTAACAACTGTGGCAAGAAAGGTTCGTAAAATGGGGCAAAACTCACTTAAGAACTCTCTGACTTAGCAACAGAAAATCTGGGCTCAGTTGTGATCGAGAACTACCTGTATATGAACCTGATCAAAAAAAAAGTTCTCCTTCTAGCCTCTGGACAGAGACATGGGACATATGGGGCTGCTTAAGTTAAAATCTATCTGCTGCTTCTAGTTCTTTTTCTCCTTCATGCATGGAAAGTAATACAGACGTGGAGGGGAAGGTTGGTGTTTTGATAATTTCACTAAAAAAAACAAAGAAATAAGTTGTTGGTCTTTGTCAGCCATCTATACACAGAGTGATCAACCAATTGAGTATGAGCTACAGTTTGCTTTATAGCACTTCTTGGCTTTATTCATGTTTAGCTCAGGTCTTACAGAAGTCTTAGAGACCCCAAGACCTGGAACCTTTAGTTGGAGCCCGTCTAACCACCCTCTAGGCTAGATTAGACCACATCTTGCATAGGGTTAAACTTCATCCGATCTCCTCTGTTGAACACCAATACAAACCCTTCTTCAGTGGCCATGTTTTGCCTCATGAGCCTTCCAAGAATTGGAGAGAAAAAAGAGCTATCAAAGGAAGTGTTTCTGTGACAGATCACATTGCCAAAGCTTAACCATCCAGAATATGCCTTCCTTAACCTCAGGGGTCTTCAAACTTGGCCCTTTTATGGCTTGTAGACTTCAGCTCCCAGAATTCCTCAGCCAGCATGGCTGGCTGAGGAATTCTGGGAATTGAAGTCCACCCACAAGTCATAAAAGGGCCAAGTTTGAAGACCCCTGCTTAACTTGATAGCAGTGGCCAAACGCCACCCCACCCTTATTGCTACTTTCTAGCCAAGGGGGAAGGGACTGGTGATATTATTAAGCTGATCAGTTACCTGTTGGTGTAAGGCTCATGGAATAACAAATATCTCTGAGAAATAATGGGTAGGGAGGGAAATAATGGGTGGGACCCTCCCTCAACTGGTGGGGGCCCTCCTCAACTGGTGGGGGCCCTCCCTCAACTGGTGACTGTGACAGCTTTCCTGCCAGAATCCCCAGTCAAGCATGTTTATTTATTTATTTATTTATTTATTATTAAATTTCTATACCACCCCTCTCCCGAAGGACTCGGGGCGGTGTACAGCCTTAAAATTTAAAAAACATATAAATATACAGAATTAAAATAATTAAAAATAAATTAAACAAATTAGGCCATAAAATCCCTATATAAAACCCAATATGTGCGGATCCTAAAAATTACACAATCCCCCTAAAACATTTTCACCCGGCTGGAGCCGGAGCTTCTATGCCAGGCCAGCCTGTTGAAAAAGGAAAGTTTTCAGTTCCAGACGGAAGGTGCGTCATCATACGGAGTTCGAGGGGGAGTTCGTTCCATAGCGTGGAGCTCCCACAGAGAAGGCTCTCCCCCTGGGGGGTCGCCAGTCGACATTGTCTGGCCGACGGCACCCTGAGGAGACCCTCTCTGTGGGAGCGTACCGGACGGCGGGAGGTATTTGCTAGCAGTAAACGGTCCTGTAAGTATCCGGGTTTGGGGAAGGCCCACCCATTGTAGCCAAGCTGGGGTATTAGTTGAAGAAAGCTGATTTACACCACTAGTAATCAATAAATAGCTAAGCCCTTGGATTTCAGGGGTTTTACACACACATCACTCTGCAACAGGACTCCCATTGTCCATTTCCTTTGTCCCCTAGAATTGAAAATCATATATGAAGTAAGTTTTGGTGGAAAAATTCCGACCATGACTTCCTGAAGGATACTCGTCAGTCTCCCCAGTGGCTGTTGCTCCTCAGTGCTTGTGGCTCCTTTGGTTTCTTCTGAAAAGGATGAGCTAGGATGTAGTGGAACAGAAAGCCTAGAGTTAGAAGCTAATGAACAATTCTGCTTTAGCTACTTCAGAAAGCCATGGCTTGTTAAATTGTTTTCTATGCCTATGGATATTTTCCCTCACATCATTTACTTTACTTTACTTTTACTTTTATTAGATTTCTATGCCGCCCTTCTCCTAGGACCCAGGGCAGCTTACAACAATAATACAATAAAAAATTAAATTACAATAAAAATCAACCATCCTATCCAAAACACATTCATTCGGTCCAAAACACATTCATACAGCATACAATCACATTTGTCTTTGTAGCCCTAAGGCTATAGGATTTGCCATTTGTGGACAAAAGGTGTTTTGGGAAAAGTTAGCATTTTAAATATGAGTGAAAAATACAGTGATGGTTATGAATTCAATTTTGTTCAAATCATCTAAATAATGTGATAAGATCATCACTACTAAATAAAGAAAGTTAGCAAGTTATAGCAGTCTAGGAGACAGCTGTATCCACCAGGTTACTGGTGAGTTTCTTAACTCCGTTAAGAAGTCCTCCTCTTGGTGACATTGATATCAGATGAAACAGTTTTGTATACCACTATATACAAAACATAACAAAGTCCTTTGTGCTGGTATATAAAATGGCTAAGTTAAGATAGAACTAAGCTAGTGACCTCAGACTGGGAATGATGTCAAGACTGGGTTGATAAATTTGCTGCCAAAATTTGCTTGCATATCTCAGAACAACAACAACAACAAGCAATGAGTGTGGATGGCATTTGGTACCTAGAATCTGTGTTTGAAATTTGAGAGATAGCAAAAGCTGCCTCACAATTTGGAGAATGTTAGCCTAAGATACCTATCTGGAGGGCACAAAGTAGGTATCCTCAACTTTAGAACCATTAATGACCATTCAAACTTACAAACACTGAAAAAGGTGACTTATGACCAGTTCTCACTGTCTCACTCTTATGACTGTTGCAGCATCCCAGGCTCCTGGGATTGTCATTTGCAACCTTGCTGGGGAGCTTCTGACAACCAAAATCCACGGGAGAAGCCAGATTCGCCCGACTACCGCACGATTCCCTTAATAACTGCAGTGATTCGCTTAAGAACCACGGCAAAAAGTCGTAAAATGTGGCCTGACTCAGCTAACAACTGCCTTGCTTAGCAACAGAAATTTTGGGTTCAGTTGCAGCTGTCAGTCGAGGTTTACCTATAGTGTATATCTGTGTGTAATTTTTCATTTAAAAAACCCCCCATTGAACTAATACAAACCATCACAGGAATGAAACCTTTCAGTCAGTGACTGGATTTTGATTTTAATTGAATACTGAACTTAATATAATGCAATGCAATGCAGAGAGACAATCTGGTGTTGTGGTTAAAAGTGACAGGCTTGAAACAGGAAAACTGTGAGTGCTGATCAGGGGTGGGATTCAGCAAGTAGCTAATTTTTTTTTAAAAAAAACAAGTTTTATTGTTTTTTTCATTTTACAGACAAGTGCTTACGAAACAACGTGGTGGCAGGGCAATCAATTATCCACACAACAAAATCATACTCATAAAATTCAGATTAAATCATTAAAAAAAAGACAAACCCCTCTCTTTTCCCTCTAATAACATATTATATTCAAATTGATATATTTCATTACAACTAAATGAATCCTATCAATCCTCAATAACCTTTCATCTAAATAGATCCACAAACCCAGATCCTGTATGAAGTTTACTTATTTCAATTACTATATTCCATATTTCTAATGTTAAGTACATAGTTAACACTTCGGAAGTCTCCCCATTACCTTTTTCCTTAACATATTCAATAAACATTTATTAATATCATTTCTTATTTTTCCCTATTCTTCCATTACAAAGTAACTGTCAGTTCTAATGTATATATAAAAAAGTATATTAGTTCATATCAGAAAAGAAAAAAAACAGAACAAAACAGAAAAAAGTGAAAAAAAACCTTTCTATTTCTATTATACTTTATAATCTAACAATCAAATCCCTAAATATCAATATCACATTTCTTGAACCTCCTCAAAATTACTATATCCAAAACATATTAATACGTAGACGAACACCTTATTATTAAGTTCAGACCTTTAATTAATTTTTATTCAATCTAATATCTTATTTAACTGTCATAAGCCATAAATCAATCCATATCTAATAAGCCTTTTAAAATCATTACATAAAACCTTCAATCACATTCTTAAATCTTATTCTTGCTTTCCTTTTATGCCAAACAGGTTTCCATAGCAATGCCTGCAAGTAGCTAATTTTTTTGTTGCCCAGACCCAGAAGAGACTTCTGGAAACGGCATCCACACAGAGAATGGGTTGTTCACATATTTGAATCCCACCATTGGTGCCGATCCTGCCTTAGGGACAAAGTCAGCTGAATGACTTGGGCAAGGCCATTTCTTGGCCCCACGTAGGAGAAAACAGCAAGTCACTTCTGAAAATGTTGCCAAGAAAATGGCAGAGACTAGTCCAGGCAATCCCCATCAATCAAGACTGACTTGAAGGTACACCCCCTCCCCAAAAGAATATAATACAAAATAAATAATAACAGTAGAGCAACCTGATCATAACAGCAGTAATTGGTAATAGATTTGCTATGTTAACCACTCCGGCATGACTCAAAATAATTTTCCGTAGTTGAGCCTTAAGAATTTCTAACTCATCAATTTCCTGTTGGAGTGCTCATTTAAAATTCTTTCTGTAAGAACGACAGCTTTCAGCTCAGCAATGGAGTGTCCTTGGAGCCTGAAAAATTATCCTGCTGGTTCTTATATGTATATACATTTGTTTCGTTTATATCCTGTCTTTCTGCATAGAGCAGCTTAGATGGCTAACAGCTGTAATAATAATGCAGACACAATCAACTTAAAGTCAATAACTAGCTTTGAAGTCGGATTTCTATCCATGTGTTCTATTTTGCTATACAATAAAATACCCCAAATATAGAACTGTGTAATATGGAACTTCCAGTAACCAACAATAGCCCAACATGTTCATCTTTGATTTGGAAAAATACTATTTTTTTATTTTCTTAATACGTGTGTGTGTGTGTGTGTGTGTGTGTGTGTATTTTGTATATGTAAATCCTTTTACAGCTCAGTCCATACTTCACACATCTGATGGAATGGACTTTTTTCTACAAATTTGTGCACCATAACAAATACATTAATCTTTCAAAGTGCCACAGTGCTCATTTGGTGCAATTCTGTTTCCCCAACCACTCTCTCAAAACTTGTTTTTGGAAATATTTTTTCAATGGAAACCATCTCTGTCCACTAGATGGCAGCAAGGCTCCATGGATGGACTAACAGGGTTTGGATAGCCTGTTGCTTGGGCATTCCCTCCTTCAGCACCCTGGTATCTGGGGCACTCATTCATTGTTCCTGGGGCACAATTGGCAGAACATTCCTGGATCGAAATAAACACATTTTATGAGAATCTCGCTATTGGAAACATTTCTGCAGTTTCTCTCTCCCACCCCCAACCCCCCCTTTCTCTTCTATGACTCCTCAGCTGGGAACTTTCAAGCCTTAATACTTGAAAGCCTTAATACATTTTATGTAGCCTGGCCTATTCCCAGGATTCCAACAGATTAAGTGCATTGTGAAAAAGAGATTATGAGTCACTTAGGGCTAGGCAC
This sequence comes from Bothrops alternatus, assembly GCA_034064705.1. Taxonomy (NCBI): domain Eukaryota; kingdom Metazoa; phylum Chordata; class Lepidosauria; order Squamata; family Viperidae; genus Bothrops; species Bothrops alternatus. Next base: position 19,344,193 of record JARGCV010000041.1, read on the forward strand.
TTGTTCTAATCCTGGATCTGGCAAAGGGCATACTAAGGAAAATTTCTTCCTTTCACCTTTTCTGGATTCCTTTTTCTTTCAAGAAAAATAGCCCCCTTTCCCCATTCTTACATTCCCATTTTGGACTAAAAGTGATATTACTTCCTATATCATATCCATTCTTCTCTAGCTCTGCTTCTTTCCAATAATTGATGCTCTCTGTAAGTTCAATCGCAGTCTCTCTAGATGCCTTTTTGAGGTTAAGAAACTTGTTAGTGAATTAAGTTTGGAAAATTCTGAATCTGGCAGAAACATCTGTCCTTGTTCTCAGCAGGAGAATCCCTCAGAACTCTTTGGAATACTGCAGAAACGTATGGAAGTAAAAACACTAATTGGAATCTGGCTTTAAAAAAATAACATGAATTGCAGTTTTAAAAGTCGGAGAAGGCTATGGCATAAAAAGTAAACAAACCACTCCTTCCTTTGCAGACTTTGTGTAATCTCTCTCCTGGTGTGGCTTGCTTTCTTTCTTTCTTTCTTTCTTTCTTTCTTTCTTTCTTTCTTTCTTTCTTTCTTTCTTTCTCTCTCTCTCTCTCTCTCTCTCTCTCTCTCTCTCTCTCTCTCTCTCTCTCTCTCTCTCTCTCTCTCTCTCTCTCTCTCTCTCTCTCTCTCTCTCTCAATTGCAATATGAAATTCTAGTTCTCTAATTGCACGACAATCCTATGCAATGTCCTCTGCCGATTTGCATTTGGCCATTGCTCAAATGTTGCTGGAGTGGCCACCCTGTCTGTACTGGCTGATGTCCAGGAAGCTCAGCTTTGTGGTGTGATCATGCAAAAGTCATTCATCCTTTTTGTCTTGAGGACTGTCAGTAAAGGAGGCTTGGTTGAATAGATTAATTTATATAGAAAAGTTTCCTGTTTGGGCCATTTGCAAACATCCTGCTTTCCTGAACAATGTGAGAGACAAATTTGAAGGTCTTGGGGACATGGCTTTTAAACAGGGAATCACAACAGTCCGGCTTCTGTGCTGACATATTTAAAAGGTAGAGGGAAATGGAGAAACTGACTGAATGCTTGAATGGTGCAATAGTTTTTTTTTTAAAAATGCTTATTTAATTAATTTTGTGGAGCTAGTTATTTTATTGCTTTATTCCACCTTTTCCCATCATAAAACTCAAGACAGATCTAGACAGACTTTCCAGTGATCTGTTATACCTTGCCATCAGATCCGCATAGGAACTGAACATCTATGAATACGGAAATCTAGAAAAAGTCTATCTTCCGGGGGGGGGAATGCATGGAGATTCTTTCTTTTTCTTCCTTTCTTTCTTGAGCACATCAGGCTACCGCTGTTAGGTCAAAAGTGGTCATCTGTGTGGAGGTAACAGAGCATCTGTGCAAAGAACATAAATGCCTGTTCTCTAGGATTCAGCCTTACTAAATACAGCTTAGGATCAGTGGTGGGATTCAAATATGTGAACAACCAGTTCTCCGTGTGGATGCCGCTTCCGGAAGTCCATTCTGGGCCTGGGTAACAAAAAAAAAATTAGCTACTGGTTCTGCCGAAGTGGGGCAAACTGGCTGAATCCCACCACTGTTTACGATACAGTTAAAAGAATACAGACTAGGTCTAAACATAAAACAAGAATCCTATGCATAAGGAAGTAAAACGTAAATACAGATGTGTCTCTACCTCTGTTTCTGCGTCTACCACTTTTTCTCTCTCTGGAAGATGAAAACATAATACTTGCAATTAATTATATTCTGCTTTTTAGGCCATGCATCCTCAGAAATCAGCCTTTTAAGCAATATAATTAAATTGCTAATAAAATGGCAATAACTATGTACCAACGAAGCAACCTCATCTAGTAGTAGGATCCTGCCCAATTTTCTTAGGATGGGAAGAGAGTGAATGCAACCATCTTAGGTTTTGGGGGATCATCTTGTCTGCCTCCAGTCACCTTGCTTGGATGTTTCTCACAGGAGAGGGCTTTGCAGTTGTTGAATGCAGAAAGGAAAAGAAAAGAAAAGAAAAGAAAAGAAAAGAAAAGAAAAGAAAAGAAAAGGACCCTAGTAAAAAGTGAGAGGTGAAAGGGGGGGGACTTAGTTTTCAAACATGGGCCAGAGCTGTAGAGAGCCTTTCAATGTATTCACTGTTCCCAGTTGGCTAGTAAATGGTTTGCTCTCCTTTGGGAACAACACACTTCCACTTTCTAAGGGAGAGTCAAAAGAAATGTATTATTCACCCCTGAGCTGCCTTAGAATTGTTCCCATTTTTTTATTTTTCTGACCTAGTTATGTAGCGCATCAGTAGGGTGGGAATGACAGTAGAAAGAGGGCTGTCCCTATTATTTCTTTTCAACCATGAGGGGTGCGGGGGAGGCGAACTCAGTCTGCTCTCTTTCCCCCCACCCACCCTCAGCCAAAGAGTTAGCAAACAAAAAGAAAGCAATATCTAGCATACTCCAAGGCAGTAAATCTCTAATAAAAACTTTCTTTCTTTCTTTCTTTCTTTCTTTCTTTCTTTCTTTCTTTCTTTCTTTCTTTCTTTCTTTCTTCCTTCCTTCCTTCCTTCCTTCCTTCCTTCCTTCCTTCCTTTTTTTTAAAACCCCTGCCCCTTTCTCCCCCCTCCCTCAACTTTTTGCTATAGAAGAACAAACAGGAGCAGTTACCACTTCCTCTCAAGTTGTAAACAAAACCAGCTCTGCATCTCCAGGGGAAATCTTTGCCAAGAGATTTTCCCTTCTGATTGTTTGAGCTTTTAGGCTCTGATTAGAATTTTGCAAGCAGGCAGGACTGTGACAGCACAGTTTCGGGAACAAGCTGTAATTCTCACAGCTCATGCAGAGGCTCTCCTCCAGCTTCCCTCTTTATCTCTGTTTGCTTGCCATTCAACTTGAATCTTAACTCTTTGTGCAAGTATGTCTTGTGGCTGAGATTTAGAGTAACTACAGTTGTTCGGCAAAAATCCTGATCGTAGACCTTTGCCTTCTTTGTTCTCTTTAGGACCTGCACTGATTCTGAAGTGTCGGGTGGCTAATTTGCATTATTTTCATTTTGTGCTTTTGAAACCCACCTTCTCTAAAACTCAACCCTAATATTCAAAAGCTTGACTTGATACCCATGAAATGTGCAGGTTTTTTTCCCCCTTGAAAGTCAGTGTTTCCCCCAAGAAGGAATTAGGCTCTTTTCATTCTCAACATTGTTTTTTTTCTTAGCTAAGTATGCTCATGATTGTAATTCCCAGATTTAGAATAAGAGAATAACAAAGTTGGAAGGGATCTTGGAGGCTTCTAGTTCAACTCCAAGCTCCAACAGGAGAACCTATACTATTCTAGAGAAATGGCTGCCCAATCAATTCTTAAAAGCCTTGAGTGATGAAGCACCCACAATTCCTGGAGGCAAGCTCTTCTGCTAATTAATTGTTCTCATTGTCAGGAAATTTCTCCTTATTTCTAGGTTGTATCTTTCTCATTCCTTCTCTTCATTAGACTAGACATACCCAGTTCCTGCAACTGTTCATTGCATGTTTTAGTCTCTAGTCCCCTAATATCTTTGTTATTCTTTTCTGCACTCTTTCTAAAGTCTCAACATCTTTTTTTATAGCATGGGTATCAAAACTGGATGCAGTATTCCAAGTGTGGGTCTCACAAAGGCCATGTTATTCTCAGCTAACAAGGCTACTACATTGACTGGAAATTCTGCGGGCTGCAATCCCAGGATGTTTTGGAAATGCCAGCTTGAGGGGATGCAAATATTGCTTTCTCTATGATAGCAATAGCAGTTAGACTTATATACCGCTTCACAGTGCCTTACAGCCTCCTCTAAGCGGTTTACAGAGTCAGCATATTGCCCCCAACAATCTGGGTTTTCATTTTACCAACCTCAGAAGGATGGAAGGATGAGTCAACCTTGAGCTGGTGAGACTGGAACTGTCAAACTGCAGGCAGCCGGCAATCAGCAGAAGTAGCCTGCAGTACTGCATTCTAACCACTGCGCCACCACGTCTCTTATGTTATGATGTAATGAACAGGGTAGTCCCAAAACAATATTACGAACTTAAGTATTTCTTATGGTTGTCTTGGGTATGGCATGAAAGGAGATTCATTTGCCCCTGCTCCTAATTGCTCCCAGACCTGTACAAATCACTAAAGATCTGAAAACTTTCACAAAACTTTGCAAGGAACTTTGAGTATATGCAATTTGAGCACAAATTCCCATTATGGATGATCTTAAGGAAATTAACAAGAGGTTTCATCTCCTTTTTTTGGTTATCAATGGCAACAACTGAAAGGTTTTATTCCTTGTCTAAATCAGGGGTCCCCAACCCCCGGTCCGTGGACCGATATCGAGCCATGGTATACCAGCAACCGTTCCACACAAACAAGTAAAGCTCCATCCGCAGGATGCAGGCAGCACACAAAACCACACCCCCTCTGTGGAAAAACCTCTCTCCATGGAACCGGTCCCTGGTGCCCCAAAGGTTGGGGGCCTCTGGTCTAAATGATACTAAATCAGAGAGCTTGAGAGAGAAAACAAGGAATGATTTTTTTTGTGTGTAGAAGAACAGTGAGTCTGGAGAGGCTATCCTGTGTTTTTGCAGCCAATCTCTCAGTGTGGTTCAGTCCCAAACTGACACTAGGAAACATACAAAACTTTTCCACCCTCAAAACTTCAATTTACAAACACTCTAACAAGCTTTGGGATATATGTTCCAAATATAGGCACATTATTTTAAGTGGTTCAAGAGCCCATTAGAAGATGTTAAAAGCTTGCTGCACCACAAACACATATATCAGTCATGTAAGATATGCTACGAACTAAATGTATTAGTATAAGGCAATTTCCTATACTTCTGTGCATGTATGTAGGGATATAAATATCTTCATATGTTCTTCCACATTAGTATCACAGCATATACAAACATCTTGCACATTCTTCTTCCCAACATTAAAGCTTTCTTTGTGCAGGAAGAATTTAACATGAGGGATACAACCAGAAAGTTCTGTTTTGTTTTATTATTTATTAAACTTACACACAAACCTGTTTCATTATACTTGGGTCAGTACAGCCCCATGTGGATGCTGCAGCATATACCTCTTCTTGTTTTCTTTGGTTCTAAAAGTGTATGTATAAAATCTTCCTTCCTGATAGAATTTACATTTGCCACACTGAGACTACAGATGTACCTATGATATCAGCTGTCACCCAACCTGATCTCTTAGGCTTGTCTGGGTTTTGGGGTGTTTTTTTTTTTTTTTTTTTTTTTGCTTCAAGCAATTTCCAATCACCAACTTCCAATCAACTGCCAGTTTTGCTTCTCTTGCAGTTACCAGTTGGGCCGTCAAGCCATGGAATGGGCAGAAATTAAATACTTCTTAATGCTTTCTAAGTTTTGCAGTGGACCTGAAGAGATCTTAAAAGCAAAAGCATCAAAACATATTTTGTGGGGCAAGAGGGATTTTTGCAAATGTAGATTTTAATACATTCATTTGTGAAATTTATTTTGCACCTCATGTCTATAGATCAGCTTAAGAGATACTTATGGAATGAAAAGAACAGTTCCCATCCCACACATATATTGTTAAAAACTGATTTTGAGGAGTAGGTTCATCCCAACACTTCTGAGACTTAGATTACGTGTGTGTGTGTATGTGTGTGTATATATTGTTGTTTCTGTTCTTACATTTTGTTCTGGAAATTACTATATGAAATCATCCAGTGATAACAAATAATCCCAGCCAGTAGGCGTTGGTGGGTGGGAGGGAAGGCAAGGGAAACTAGTGGAGTCTGGAAAGCACTTGGCAGGATTTCCAAGAAAGATACCCCATGATAAAGTGTAGCAATTTAACTAGGTTAAAGGAGGGTTTTCCTCCTAGTGAGCTGAACTAAACCTGAGCGTTGTCACAGAGGTGTGTGTGGTTTGTGGATTGGGGAAAGGGGAAAGGGGGCTGTGGAAAAGCAGAAGGAGTTTGCTTTCTCTTGTAAAGGAAATGCCAGCACTGGGGAGGAAAGAGAGAGAGAGAAAAAGAGGAGATGAGTGATTGACAGTTCTCTCTTCTAATCATAGAAAATGGTGATCCTGACAAGAATGGACTTGGCTGTGAAGGGACAGTAGAACAAAGATGGACAATTTATAGGCAGGTTGTGCCTCTACCCCACCCCCTCCAGATACTATTTCTGAAGCCCTCGGGAGATCAGGGCCAAATATGTGAGTTTTTTTGTCACTGTCATTTCTTGTCTTTTAAAAAAAACAGTTAATATATAATAACATATAATTTAATCTTTCCTATAAAAAAAGGAGAAGACGTTTGTACCTACGCACTGTAGGTATCATTACCTTCTGTAGCTTCTCAAGCCCCCCCCCAAATAAAAAAGATAAAATTTTAAAAGCAGTCCCTAAAGAAAAAGTAGTGGCCTACTTTTGCCTTAATGAGATTTGGGGGACCCCTGATTAAAGCCATAGGTTATATTCAAAATGTGAATCAAAGCCTCATAAGACCTAAGGCATAAAATGCACCTTCCTGTTTCCTGGTCTTTCCAGTTAATCTTTATGCTAACTTCCAAGACTTTACCTCAATATCCCTTTTTTTTTCTTTCCTTTCCGGTCTCTTCCTTCACAGTCTGTCCCTTCTTTAGGACAGATGTTGGCAAATTATGGATCATGAAATCTGGGGTGGGGTGGGGTGTTGTCTCAAAATGTGTGACTCTCCTTGAGCTCCTGGTACCAGATCAGGCTGGGTGAAGGACCCAGGTGCTGGCCCCCTCTTTCAACAGCTTTGCACACAGAAGTGAGTCTTGCACTAGCTCCAGTTGTCCCTGTGGTCTTCTCAGTGCTTCATTTCCGCCTTTTCTGATGGTGGCTTTTTCTGGGCTTCTTTTGGGATAGGTGGGTGTCTTGCTAAGACTAGTATCCTGAGGTTCCAGATTTCTCATCATGAGGCACTGGGAGTGAGTTCTGACAGTCCCCAAGTGTTAGGTGCATGAAGCTGGCTTGCCCACATACAGCTGGCTTGCTGCCATCTTGGTTGTCTGCTCTATCCCAACAAGCTAACTGTGGCTTGTCCAGGCAGAGTGAGAGCTGGAGCGGGTAGATTTATTCATGGGAGGGGGGGGGTGACACAAAATCATGTTTTTATTTAGGAGCTCCCGGCACCATGAAATATAAGAATCCCTGCTTTAGGAACTGGGTTTCATTTGCTGATACTCTAGTTTGTCAGCCTGTCTTCTGTCTTGCTAGAACATTCTGTAGTTGTAAGAGACAGTTTCATTTCCTATTCTTTCTCCCCCTCTATTTTGGCCCCAGTTATTATGCTAGCTTTTATTTTGAATCAAGTTTTGTACTTGTTCTCCAGTTCTATTAGCGTGTCAATAGAAATTTATTATTATAATGATAAGGTTTTCTGTTCTGCCTTGTTGTATTCTGGGTAGTTTGCAGCCTTTATATCTCAACGTGTCTGTGTGAGTTTTATATTTTTATATTGTGCACATGGTGAAGCAGGAGGAAAGTGTTTTTGTGGCCTTTAAGGCACTCTCTTGCCTTATACAGAGTGATGAGCCTGACTAACAAAGGACAAACAATCTATGTGTACTGAGTTTGTACATAAAAATTTACTCTCCTGACCTTGTTAAATGCAAAGCCTCCCCTCTGTGGGTACTTGAGCATTTAGGCTGGAGCTTCTTCATAGTCTTGTTGTAAAGACAGCCAAGTTGCTTTTCTTATTGATGATTTCCTGGCAAGCCTCTCTTATCCCAAAGGGTTTTTAAAAAAGACTCTTTTCCTGCTTCAAAATGATTAAATCTGACAAGCTATAAATCCTGCCTTCAGTTGAGTAGCTTGAGGAAGGAGGAACATAAAACCCAGCAAATGCTAGAAAACAGAAATGGAGGGTGAATTTATGATGACTTCACGGCTCCTTCCCTCCTTTGCTCTCCAATAAGACTTGTCTTTCCAGATTCAACGGTGCAGAACTCAGAAAGCCCAAGAGGCAAATTAGGCAAAAGACAGGGAACGTGAGGAGTGGGGATACGTGTTACTTGGAAGGCACTTTTCCTCCCTTCTCACCTGTACATTTGCGCACGGGCTACATAGCTGTATTTAGAACACGTTGATGGGAAAAGTTGGAGAAGAAGCTGCAACCAAATTTACTAACATTACTCACATTTGCTTTGAAATACTGGGAGTCCTCAACTTACAAATAGTTCATTTAGTGACCATTCGAAGTTACAACGACACTGAAAAAAGTGACTTAGGACCGTTTTTCACACTTACAGCCATTGCGACATCCTCCTGGTGACGTGATCAAAATTCAGATGCTTGGCAATTGACTCGTATTTAGGACAGTTGCAGTATTCCGGGGTCAGCAATCACCTTCTGTGACCTTTTCTGACCAGCCAAGTCAATGGGGGAAGTCAGATTCACTTAACAACCACGTTACTAACTTAACAACTGCAGCGATTCACTTGACAACAGTGGCAAGAAAAGTCATAAAATGGGGCAAAACTCACTAGACAAATGTCTCGCTTAGCAACCGAAATTTTGGACTCGATTGTGATCATAAGTTGAGGACTTATCTGTACATAGTGTCAGTGCCACACAAATAATGATTAATGCGACATTATGGGCCAGAAGGGTCTTCCCTCAATTTTCCTTCCTTATGGATGTGGCAGCTGCAGAATGGAGGAGAAGGGCATCTTTCTGAAGATGCATTTTTCCTATGGAAAGCACGAGGTTGCGGTGGTAAATCTGGAAATGGGAGTTTAGCATGACAGTCTCCATAGCCACACCCTTTAAGAGGAACCCTTAATTATATCCCCAGGAGAGATATAATTTATTTTTCTATTATTTATACACAATGAGCTAATTTACTTGTCTGCTGTAGCACACATCATTTCCCGTTGCATAAAGGATTTTAACTGCATTCGGCTAAATGTGGCTGCAGCTTCTACTCAAATCTTTCCCATTAACATGGGGAAATCAAGGCAGGGAGTGGGGATGGGCAGAGGTTCTCAGCTTCTTTTTATTGTTTGGACTAGGGGCTTTGGCTTAATTTCGTTGTGAGTTACACAATGACAATAAAGACAGTCTATAGTCTATACATAGGTATTTCCCTACCTGCCTTGTTTGCATTGCAGATATTGCAGGTGCTGGCAGCTGTTTTCGTTACTCTTGATAAACTTTCCTAATTTGTGGAAATGAATGATGGAGTAAATGAAATGTTCTGATGATAAACTGGATAAGGCTCAGAAAGTGTAAGATGCTAACAGAAGGCAAAAAACACTTCAGTCACTAATATAGTTAAGCATCTACACAAAGTTATGTGATTTGAGAAGCCATCCCTTTTTGGCAGTGGTCCAAACAGAATATTCAAAATCCCCAAACTGCAGATTGTACCACACCATTTCTAAAAGGACCAGTAGCAAGACATAATTTTGGGCCAAGGACACAACAGCAGTGGTGGTGCTGTTGCCTTCACCCTGCATCCTCAGTTTCTCTCCCAGTTTGCTACCTCATTTTGATGCTCTTCATTCTCCCTTGAATAGACACACATAGACCCACAGATTCAGACATGTACACACTAAAAGGCACCTTTACTTTCTCTGTTTTCTTCATTTTTTCCAAGGCTTGGGAAGGAAAGAACAAGATAAGACAGAAACTCTACTGATTCTTTTAAGAAAAAGATATGTGCAGTTAAATTGGTGTCTCCTCTAAGTTCTCTGGGCTTGGACCCACAGCCCAGACCTTTGCGATACCAAAAGATGTCTCAAGCACAACTTCACAATCAGCTCCATCACTGTATTTTGCTGCTTTCAAGCTTCCTTGGGGCTCAGCAAGAGTCCTATGTCTCATTCTCTAGGATTTGGATAAAAGCAGGAATTTTCAGCAGATTTTATTTAAGTGTTCACACATAAGAACTTTCAGATTTCAGAAAACATGGATCTGGATATGATCTCATCTTTGATGTTTCTCATAGTTCCTCACAATTGCAGCCACAACATGACCACATGGAGATACATGTATATGTGGTGATGATGATCTCCAGGGAGGTTTTGGCCAAGAGGGAAGATGATGTTGCTTATCTGAAAGTGATCAAAGAGAGATAGTTGATTAGAACTGATTTTTATTCATAGCAAGGAAGATCTCCTTAAAATTATTGGTGAGGGTGAATTGCACCTGCATGTTAACTTTAAAAAGTGCTAAGTATCTATTGCTTTGCACTAGGAAAATATCTGTGCATATGAAGAGAGGGCCATGAACAGAAATGAACATTACTAAATTACTCAACACATTTGGCTTTTATGTGTAAATATTAAACTATGCTAGTTTCTATTGTTCTGAGGGCAGAGTTGGTTTTGCATGATTAAAACACACTAGAGCAGAATGCTGAAACCCCTTTTGGAGAAATTGTCACCAACTTTTTTCTGCAAAGAGAATTCAGTATGTGGTAAATCTGAGATTTGCCATGTAGTGGAATTCTGTTGCAGAACTGCCACAGAACTAGGCAAAGATGGAACTACAGAGAACCTGTCTTTGCTCTAGGATTGGATATACACTTTATTTATTTCCTTATTATATTTTATCCTGCCTTTATTATTCTATAAGTAATTCAAGGCGAAAAACATTCATAATACTCCTTCCTCCTCTTTTTTCCTCACAACAGCAATCCTGTGAGCTGGTTCAGCTGAGAGAGAGTCATTGGCCCAAAGTCACACAGCTGGCTTTCATGCCTAAAGTGGGATTGGAACTCACTGTCTCTTGGTTTCTAGGCCAGCACTTTAACCACTAGACCAGAGGTCTTCAAACTTGGCCCTTTATGACTTGTGGACTTCAACTCCCAGAATTCCTCAGCCAGTGTGCCTGGCTGAGGAATTCTGGGAGTTGAAGTCCACAAGTCATAAAAGGGCCAAGTTTGAAGACCTCTGCACAACACCAAATTTTCCTGACTTCCTTCCCTCCTTGTAGAGAAACCTCTGTCCTTGATTCCAAAAGGTAGATCTCAGAGCCTAAACAAAACCTTATCTTGATGATATCTTCTCGGGCAATGAGAAATCTCCCATATTCAACAGGCTGAAGACCTCTTACTCTGGCATTGGAACTGCAGTAGCTTTGCTTCTTCAAATTCCTTCGCCTTCCCAGAATGTGGGGGGAGGCAGTGGCACCCACATGAAAAGTTTTCATAACCTCTTTGCGTATCCTGGGCTTAACAGCTGAGCAAAGTGGCAGTGAGCATGCTGGACACAAGGCATTTCATTGTTGTAATTTGTGACAGGTTATATTTGCTTAATTTGATTTGTTTCCCTTTGTAGCTGACCATCTACAATTATAATTGCTGTTGAATCAATTCTAAGCAAACACTGCATTTATTCAACAATAGATCAACTGACGCCAAAAAACGCTCTCCTCAATCTTTGCTGGCAGTCACTTCCCTCAACTCGAAATTCCATTGGTCGGGAATCTGCCACTCAGAAGACTGGCTTCTTTTTCTTCTTCCTCTTTTTAAAGCTGTTGTTTGAAGTTTCCAAAAATATCACCCAAATTTTAAACTTTTCTGGGCTGAATGATCCAAGTCCCTTGAAGGAAGATACAGAATGAGGAAATAACACTGACACATGTCACCATATTCTTGAGCAAGTTCTGGTACACGGAGAACCAGTTTGGACCAGTGGTTCAGGCAGCAGGCTAGAAACCAGGAGTCTGTGAGTTCTAGTCCCACATTAGGCATGAAAGTTGGCTTAGTGACTTTGGGCTAGTCACTCTCTCTCAGTCCAATTCTACCTCACAGGGTTGTACTTGTGGGAAAAATAGGAGGAGGAAGGGTTATTAGGTACGTTAACCACCTTAAGTTATTTATAAAAATAATAAAGAGGGTAGATAAATAAATACTGTATCCCCAATGAAGTACAAGACATAACCATTCTATGCACTGCTCTGTCCCAGGATACCACTGAAGCAGAAAGCCTGCAGATCTTCACGGTGGCTCTGAGTGCATCAAACTGACTCTCAATGCTCTGAATATCTTGATGTGTTTAGTCTTGTGGGCAAGTGCGTGTTTGAGCAAGCTGTCTTCTTTTTCCTTGTTCCGCTCCCAGAGCATGAAACAAGCCTCTGAAAAGATGCTGTTGAAAACGGCGGCTGTTTCAATAAAGAATTTGAAAGGGGGAAATCTTCCCTCACGTTAAATGCTTTTGTTTTCAGCTCCCAGAGTTAATAATAATTCTATGATTTGATGCGCTGCAAGGGAAAAGTGCTTTCTTCACGCATTTGTATTGCTGGCAAAGTAGAGACCTCTAGAATGAAGAGTGGCAGGCTTCAAAAAGCTAGGACAGGATAAAACAACACTATTGAAAATAGTGTATTGTTCAGTACTCTCAGTTAGCAGAAATATTTCTGCCTTCTGGTGCAAGGTCTGAGGGACAAATCATTTCAGGAGAGATTGGAAGAACTGAATATGGAGGGACAGAAGGGAAAGGAGGGGACATGACTGAAACCTTTAAATGTATTAAAGGTGCGAATAAGGTTTTAGAAGGCAGGGTTTTTTTACAATATTAAAGCAAAATTGCAAAATTGAGGGACATAACCTCAAACTGGCAGGAGGGAAATTCAGAAGTAACGTTAGAAAGCATCACTTCACAGAAAGAGTAGCGGAAGCTTGGAACCAACTTCCAGCGGCGGTAGTGGGTCAATCATCCTTGAGTTTAAACATGCTTAGGATAAACACATGTCCATCATCTGACAAAATAAAATAAAATAAAATAAAATATAAAATAAAAACAACAACAACATATTCCAGTTTGCCAAAATCATGCATTGGAAGCTTTGCCAGAAGTTTGGGTTCGAAAGCAGCAAAAATGACTGGGAACACCAAACTGACAAAGTTCTTGAAAATGAACAGGTCAAGATATTGTAGGACTTTTGAATCTAAACAGACAGAAATCTGGTCCACAACACGCCTGACATCACTATTGTGGAAAAGAAAAAAAAACTCTGGTTCATTGATATTGCAATACCAAGTGATGCACGAATTGAAGAGAAAGAACTAAAAAAAGAAACAAATAAGAAAATACCACAATCTGCAAACTGAAGTTGAGCGATTGTGGAGGAAGAAATCTGTGGTTGTACCAATAATAATAGGAGCCCTTGGAGCAATCCCCAAAGGGTTGCCTGGATACATGGAAATTTTGAATTTATCAGACCTGAATATTCTGACTTTGGAAAAACCCACCTCACTTGGAACTGCTTATATACTCAGACGTTACCTTAACAGCTCTTAGATCCTTGGTTAGAACTTGAACTGTTAAGTTTTTACCAGTTTGTTACGTTTTTACCAGATGATGATGATAATAATAATATGACTGAGCATCTAGAACAGCACAAAAACATCAGAATAAGACTGCCTACATTGAAGCTTGTTCCAAAGAAACAGCTAGCACAAGTATTAAAAGATGCAAATAATGTGATATCAAGCATAAGCACCAATTCACTGCAAGAAACAAACCAACTAATGTACAGCATAGTTACCATTATAACTGAATACCTGGTATGCAAAATCAACAGAGAAAAAACAAACAAACAGTACACCACAAAAATGGATTGTTAGACTGGAAAATAAGACCAGCAAGTTAAGATCGGATGCAAGCAAGCTAGAACAGATGAAAGAAAAAAGCTGAAGGACAAGAAGACCAAAGAATACCTAATCAAGAAATACCACTTAGAAACAAGGAAGATCAAGGAAGCACTGGAAATAATAAAGCAGCAAATAACAGCTATAGCCAAGAAGATCAGCAGATATGAAGCTCAAATTGCAAATTATAGGCAGAATCCAATTTCAATCCAATCAGAAATGTCTCTATCAATCCATCAATGGACAAAGTGCAGTGAATTGGTCAGTACCTGACAAGAGAAAGTGCAGTTCTGGGTGCAGATATGGGATAACCCAAAGAAATACAACAAGGCTGATTAAAAGAGGTGGATAAGAATAAAAAAGTTGAAACAAAAAAACCTACCGTAGTAATAATAGAAATGGTAGAGAAAAGAGCAAGAAAGATCAAGAATTGATCAGCACCAGGTGAAGATGAACTTCATGGGCTTTGGTTGAAACATCTAACTGATTTATACCCACTTGTTGCCAAGCAGTTTACCAACATACTACATGGAGGTGAAATTGAAGAGTGGCTAACATCTGGCAGAACCTACCTGATAATGAAAGTTCCAGCAAAAGGATTGCAGGCCAATTACCTGCTTACCAACAGCTTTCGAATTGTTAACTGGCATGGTAACTGATGCAGTCCAACAGCATCTAGTTGAAAACAATCTCTTTCCACCAGAGCAGAAAGGAAACCACCCAAATAGCAGAGGAACAAAAGATCAACTCCTAATAGACAAAATGATTTTGGAAAACTGCAAGAGAAGGAAGAGCAACCTGAAGGTAGCATAGATTAACTACAAAAAGGCATTTTACTCTCTGTCACATGACTGGATAATCAAGTACCTAGAAATAACAGGAGTCAGTAGAAACATTAGAAACGTTGTGCAAAGATTGATGGCACAATGGAAGACACAGTTGCAGGTCAATGGTGAGACTGGGAGAGGTTCATATCAAGAAAGGAATATTTCAAGGAGATTCCCTATCACCACTACTATTCGTCATTGCACTGTTTTCTTTGTCAACAATACTGAATAACTCAGGCCATGGCTATCAAACATCAAAAACATCTGCTAGTCTATCCCATCTCCTTTACATGGATGATCTGAAGCTGTATGAAAAAACACCATCTGAAATAGAATCATTATTCAACATTGTCTGTATATATAGCCAAGATATTGCAATGGAGTTTGGATTGGACAAATGTGCTACACTCACTATCGAACAAGGAAAAATAGTAAAAACTGAAGGAATCAAGATGCCCCACAAAAAATAACATTAAAAGTCTGGATGAAGATGATTACTACAAATACCTGGGTATCCTTCAAACTGACAACATCAAAAAAAAAGATTAGAGGTGAATACATCAAGAGAGTGAAGAAGATCTTGAAGTCCAAACTCAATGGAGGAAATATTATTAAGGCAATCAACATCTGGGCAATTCCAGTCATTAGATACACAGCAGGAATAGTGGACTGGACTCAAACAGAACTAAATGCAATGGATAGGAATACCAGAAAAATAATGACAATGAGTTATGCTTTTCATCCTCGCAGTGACATTGACAGATTCTACCTACCAAGGCAAATAGATGGGCATGGAATGTTGCAAGTACATTGGATGGTTGAAGAAGAAAAAAGGTCTTTGGAAGAAAATCTGAAAGACAATGAAGAAGATGTACTGAAGTTAGTATGCCAGGAAGGTTTATTAACTGCTGGAGAGAACAAACTGGCCTACAAGAAAGATCAAATGAAGAACAGAACAGAGGTATGGAAAGACAAAGCACTATATGGCCAGTACATTAAAAAATAGCACAGAAAGCAGATAATAACAGGACCTGGCATCTGACTGCACAAAACCAAACCTTAAGGACAAATGTATACAAAGCCAGAATTGAGAAGACAACAACAGACAGTAAGTGCTGCCTATGCAAAGAAGATGAAAAAACAATGGACCACCTGGTAAGCTGTTGTAAGAAGATTGCACAGATTGACTACAAGCAGTGGCATGACAAAGTAGCAATAATGGGTGCATTGGAAGATCTGCAAGAAATATCATTTGCCTGTAAGGAAAAACTGATGCAACTATAAAATAAAGAAAGTCATAGAAAATGAAAAAGTTAAATTGCTCTGGGACTTTAGAATTCAAACAGACAGGCACCTGCCATGTAACAACCCAGACTTAACAATTGTCAATAAGAAAGACAAAAAAGTCTGGATACGGATGTGGCAGTGCCTGGAGACAGCAGAATACAAGAGAAAGAACTGGAGAAGATAACAAAATACAAAGACCTACAAATAGGAATAGAATGACTGTGGCAAAGGCAAGTAAGGGTAGTACCAATATAATAGGCACCTTGGATGTGATCCCTAAATAACTGGAACACCACTTGAACACCAGTGGCATTGACAAATTCGTCATCAGTCAATTGCAAAAGGTGGCTTTACTGGGAACAGCTTTCATCTTGCAACAGTATCTGTAACACCATCAAACAACCAGATCTGCCTATCCCAAGTCCACAGTAAGGACTTGATAAGTAGACAAAAATGCCAAACCCACTCTGAATATCTGGCTGATTGTGCGATGATCAATAACAACAACAACAACACAGAATTGCCTATATACTATACAGCCACTTCCTTAATAGCTGTTAGGTCCTTGGTTAGGACTTAAACTATTAAATTTTTACCAGTTCCATACTGTGGATAGAACTGAAGATTAAATTTTAAACAATAATAATGATAATGAAAATAGTAATTCCAGTACCTCAGAGGGCAGACTTGATGGACCTCTAGGTCTTTTTCTACCATCTGCTTTCTACATTTCTATTATCAGTGGCTCCTGGCTTGTGGCCAATGGGTAGGAGTGGAAGTGGTGTTATCTCTGGAAAAATCTTGGTTACCTCCTTTTGGGGTAGGTGGGGCACCAGCCTGTTAACCTTCCCCTCTTGGCACCATAATACAAGCCTTCTGAGGCATGTAGGGAAAGAGTTGCTAAACTTTGGATCCCTTTTGACTCTACTCCCACTTATTCATGTTACTCCTTGAGTCTGTTGAAAAGATGCTTTTCCAGAAGTTTTATCAACAATGTAGAGATGAGAGAAGAGGAAATGAGAGGAGTTAGGCTTTTGCACCCTTGAAAATATAGGCTTGGAGGTTTGGTCATGATGGACAGGAGTAAGAATTTTTAAATTATTATAGTTCATTGCATAGTCAGCCAGATGTTCAGTCTGAATTTGGCATTTTGGTCTGTCTATTGAGTCCTTCCCAAGGACCTGAAATAGACAGATGTGGCTGTTTGGTGGTGTTAGAGATAGTGTTCCAGGACAGAAGTACTGTTTCAAGTAAAGCTGCCTTTTGCAATTGACTGATGGTGAAATTGTCAGTGCCAATGGCATTCAATCGGTGCTCCAGTTGTTTTGGAATTGCACCCAAGGCATCTATTTCTATTATTGCTACCGTTGCTATCATTGTTATGTTTGGACTGGATTTAGCATTTTTGTCTACTTCTCAAGTTCTTCCCCAGGACTTGAGATGATGATGATATTATTATTATTATTATTATTATTATTATTATTATTATTATTATTATTATTATTATTTTACATTCAAATGTTTACCTTAAATCGAAAGAAGCCTGCTCTCTAAATAAAGAAATAAATATCTGGAGAAATGGGCAGGTAGGTCTTGATTTTTAACTCTCCAAACAATGTGAGGAGGATCCAAGAATAGTGGGTAATTCAAGAACGAAATACTAAAAATTCAAGAACTCTTGGTAATATCTAAATATTTGCACAGTGGAAATTCAGGCATCGGATTGAGTGCCGAAGTGCCAAAGAAGGAGGAAAGAAAACTTTACTATTTGGATTCATTCTGGAAATCTAGCATTGATGGTTGTCCTGAGTCATAGGATTTCTTACCTAGTATCTGGTGACTTTCAAAGACAGAGATGATTGGCTGACTCTTATACTATAACATGCTTCTCTTTTAGTATGATTTAATGCAAATACAAGGAAACATAAATATCCTGGGCTTTCTTTCTGGGAAAGGAAAGTGCTCAAGCACCTTGCCCATTTTTAAAATATTTTCTTTGGTACAATGACACAGATTACTCAGAATTGTAGGCCATCTATTCTTTTACATTAGTAATTGTATATTTAAAGTAAAAAAGAAGTTGAGACTCTAGAAAGATTACAGAGCAGAGCAACAAAAATGATTAGGGGACTGGAGGCTAAAGCATATAAGGAAAGGCTGCTGAATTGGGTATGTCTAGTTTAATGAAGAGAAGGACGGGGGGGGACATGATACCTAGCAGTATTCCAATATCTCAGGGGCTGCCACAAAGAGGGAGTCAAGCTATTTTCCAAGGCGCCTGAAGGCAGGACAAGAAGCAACGGATGGAAACTAATCAAGGAGAGAAGCAACCTAGAACTAAGGAGAAACTTCCTGACAGTTAGAACAATTAACCAGTGGAACAACCTGCCTCCAGAAGCGGTGAATGCGCCAACACTGGAAGTTTTTACTTCAGGCTGGTGCTTTCAGCTTCGTGCTTCTAGCAGCACGAAGCACGTGCTAGAAGCTGCTAGAAGCACGAAGCCGAAAGCACCAGCCTGAAGATGATGAATGGGACTTCGTCGAAATGTCGCCAAGACACTTCAAATTCTATGTGGGAGAAAAGGGCTTTGCCATTTTCTTGTTCTCTGTATTGGATTTTAGTGGGAGTTTCTTTTTGGATTAAGTTGGCAATATTCTATTATTAAAGTGTTCAGTTTTGGCAATAGTTCTGGTCTTTTTGAAATCAATATCATGTCCTGTGGCTTTAAGGTGTTGGACCAGGGAAGAAGTTGGTTCCTCTTTTTTGACTGAGTTTTTGTGTTCTTCAATGCGTGCACTTATTCTTCTGTTGGTTTGACCGATGTATGTGGTGGGGCAAGCAGTACATGGAATTTCATACACTCCTTGATTATGTAGGTCTTTGGTTCCTCGGGTTTTCTCCCATGTAGAATTTGAAGTGACTTGGCGACGTTTTGACGAAGCACCTCAGAAAACAAACATATATATTATTTATAATAAAATTAAAAAACATTGGATATAATGTGACATTCATCCAGTATATACATTCTTATCAAATCATTCCACATTTTACAATCGATTCTTCATTTCTAGATAGACATCTAAGTTTTATATACAGTACTTATTCTAAAATAATATATATTTCTATCTTAACACTAGTCTTTAATCCCAGCCGTTCTCCTCGAATCCCTCCAGCGGTAAAATTTATCCCAGGTTTTGAAATAAACTGATCCACATTTGTCTTTCAATACCATTGTGAGCCTGTCCATTTCCGCACATGCTAATGTCTTATATAGTAACTCTTCCTCTGTGGGGATTTCTTTGCTCTTCCATTTGTGCGCAAATGCAAGCCTAGCTGCAGTCAAGATGTGTAGTAGCAAGTAGATTGTTCCCTTATCGTATTTCTATGTCATTATTCCCAACAAGAAGAGTTCAGGTTTTAACTCTAAGTCCAATATTAATATATCTTTCAACCAGCTTCGTGTCCTGTTCCAATACTCACGAGTCTTTGGGCATTCCCACCACATATGGTAATATGATCCTATTGCTGATTTACATTTCCAGCATAGGGGTGAATATATATATATATATATGAATATATATATATATGAATATATATATATATATATATATATATATATATATATATATATATATATATATATATATATATATATATATATATATATATATATATATATATATATATATATATATATATATATATATATATATATATAAAATTGATTTTATGATTTTAACAATAGATGCTTAAAACACACCGTGGTGATTGGGTAAACAAAAATTCCAGAATAAAAACATACATAAACAGCTGGACTTAATACATTCACTTTCATCTTTCTATTTCCCTCACCCACACAAGACAAAAAACCAAAAACATATAAATTTAATATATTCCATTTCTGTCATAAATTTCTGTTAAACCTATTTTAAGACTTTGTCAATTTCATTCCAAACCCGATACATATACCATGATATTTATAAGGTGTTACCATACATTCCTTTACATTCATATATACAGTACTTTTAATGAAATGAGGTAAATACCTACATGTAACTTTTGGTGTTGCTCGCCCATTTACTGATTTTTCCCATCTTTCCCCAAAAGCTTAAGACACAACATAATGATCAGGATATCCAATCATTCAACGACAAAGTGATATAAATGTAGCTCAAATTGAATGTGGTATTGCTTATTAAAATTTATACAATTACAAAAGTCATCAAACACATGCAATTATAATCTATATCCTGTTTTTAAGCTATACTCCTTACAGTTGTCATACTCCAACTACATTTTAATAAGTATATAATTGTGATTTCAGGTAGCCTTAATACACAATCGTTCATTGAGACAGATTTTTCCCCCTTATCACAAATAACTCTCTCTCTCTCTATTAGTTACCATATTTAAAATAATAATATAGGTCCAACAAATACAGTTCTTTTTTTAAAAAAAATATATATTCTATCATTTCATCAATCTACATCTTTAAAAAAATCTTTTTAAGGCCTTGATAAAGTTTATATCTTCAAATACTTGTCAATTATAATATCAGGCAATTCTCCTCTTTTATTCCTAATTAAATCAGACATATTCTCTTTCTTTTTTCCTTTTTTTACTAGATATATTCAATCATTTCATCAGTCTACTTCTATAAGGTCTTTTTGTCCTCTAGCAAGATTAACTCCCTCAAATAATTATCAACCATAGTAACAATACATTGTTAAATCAGAGATAATTTCTAAGCCTTTTTAACCTGTCAAATAACATTTTGTATCACACTTGAACCTGACTCTAGCTTTCTTTCTATGCCAATTTGGTTCCCATAGTAAGGCTTTTCGATTATCAAACCTCAAGATTTGATTACGAGGCTTCCTAACAAATTCAAACTGAACAAATTTTCTTTCCCTTTCCTCTGTATTGTAATTTCTGAAAAGTTGTGTCTGGGTGTCAATCTTTGTTATTTTTGGTAATTGAATTGGGTCAATTACAGTTATTTCTTGATCATCAAAATTGTCCATCAGTTCATTCAATGGTTTCCACATTTTCTCTTGATGCAGATTCACAGTTAGGTTGTAAGAATAGTGTCTCTGTCTCTTTAAGTTGTAAGTAGGTCTGTTCAGACAGTTGTAGATAACGCGTAGCATTAGTTGATTCAGTGGTTTCCACATTTTCTCTTGATACAGATTCACAATTAGGTTGTAGAAATAGTGTCTCTGTCTCTTTCAGTTGTAAGTAGGTCTGTTCAGAATTATTCTGTTCATCTTCTGTTATTCCTTGGTCCATAACTTGATTCATTATTAAAGGATCAATATGAGATTCCAAGGTGGCATCTTTGGATTTTCTCCAAGATTTCCAATAAGTTTTAAAATCTCTGACTTCTAATATTTTTTCCAGTATTAAATCATAGTCAAGATGAGGATAACTTTCAGCCATTTTGGTGGTAGCTTTGCCTATTCCTTTATTAGAGACTATTTAAGGAAAATCCACAAATATCCGCCTCCAAAAGTCTAATAGCCAGCTTCACCACCCAGCTGTCCAGTTATTTTTTCTTTTTTTTTTATCACCTAAATCCAATCCTCTTCAAATTTCGCTTTTTCACCACCAGATGTCCTCAGTGGACTATAAAGTCTTTTTCTTCTCCCCCCCCAAGTTAATCAAGTTAGAGAAAGTTTAAAAAAGAACAAAAAAAGGAAAGTTTTCTTTCTCTCTTTTTTTTCTTAAAAAAAAACAACCAAAAGTATCTTCTACATTATCAAATTAAAAAAGGAAAATAACAATGTCTCTTTTTCCCTTCTTTTCTCCTGAAATTCACCCCACAGCAGTCAAATAGTAAAATAGTAAAAAAACAACAACCACACACACAAAAATTAATCCTTTTCTTTTTGGCTCTTCTTTCCACATATAGGCAGCCGCCGCTTTCTTAATAAATGAAAGTAGAAACTTTTACAGGAAAGATCAGGATAGCGAGGGAAGGAAAGGTCTCACCAGGATTCACCACGGTGGTTCTTCATGCTTAGTTGTTCTTGTGACTTGCGGTTGGTGCGGCTAGGTGAATGGCTATTTTATGGCCGGTCTTCTGCTCCGTTGGCCCTCAGAGTCAGCTCGGACAGCTAGAGGAGCCGCCTCTCCTCTGCAGCCGAGCGTAGCCTCGTCGATGGGGTCTACCGGGGTCTACCGACGGAGGGAAACTAGCCGGACGAGGAGACAAGTCTCCCCGTGCGGCTAGAGGCGCCGCAATCCGGAACCGGAAGTCAAATAAATATATTTTTTGAAGAAAGGAACACTGGCTTTTTCTTGCCTTTCCAGTTCAGTTTTGTGAAGTTCTTGGTGATGGGATGACTATTTGGGGGAGATTAGTTTCAGCCTGGAATGAGGGCCTGGCTACATAGTAGTGCTTGATGGGGAGGTCTTGCACTCGGAGATATAGGAAGCAGCAGCAGGAGAAAACTTTGCGCAGTAGAAAGCTTTAGAGTACTAGTGGCAGTCCTGAAATAGATTATTTTGTTCTCTAACATGTTTGAGAGCAGGAAGTGTGCAAAGACTGTGTAAATAAGGGTGAAGAAATCTGGCTGGAAGTGTACTGTGGGATGACCATACAGTATTGTGGTGCAGCCAAGTTTTTCAGCTGTTTGTGATTGTAAAACTTCTTGGGTTGGGCTATGTAGCCACCTTTTGATCTTGCTTCCTTGACTCAGCTCTCTGCTCTCTTCTCTGAAGGCTTAAATGGCAGACATAGGCTGCCACAAAGAAGAGGGAGTCAAGCTATTCTCCAAGGCGCCTGAAGGCAGGACGAGAAGCAACGGATGGAAACTGATCAAGGAGAGAAGCAACTTAGAACTAAGGAGAAACTTCCTGACAGTTAGAACAATTAACCAATGGAACAACCTGCCTCCAGAAGCGGTGAATACTCCAACACTGGAAGTTTTTAAGAAGAGACTGGACAGCCATTTGTCTGAAGTGGTGTAGGGTTCTTGCCTGAGCAGGGGGTTGGACTCGATGACCTCCAAGGTCCATTCCAACTTTATTATTATTATTATTATTATTGTTGTTGTTGTTGTTGTTGTTGTTGTTGTCGTCGTCGTCGTCATCATCATCATCATCATCATCATCATCATCATCATGCATGCAGCTTTTCACAACATTGCCTTTCAATATTAGCTGCCTCACTGGCATGTCACTGGGAGGCAGGATAAGCAAACCAGTATAAATGTATTTAGTGGGAGAGAAGGTGAACTCAAGTTTCCTTCTCATCCTTTCTACGCAGGCAAGGACAGAAGGCTTTCCCAAGGCTTTGCTGTATCCCCTGAGGAAAGTAGGAGGATTGTCAGAGGCTTTGTGAATCCTTTCCTTATCAATGAGAGAGTTGTGCATTTGTTTGTGACAGATAGAGACACAGAGAAGCTGATTACTTGGTAGAACGGCTCTGCTAAACTGATTGCCTCTTGATACCTTCAAACAAGAATATCAAGGAAGATACAGGTAATCTGAGGGGGGGAGCAGCCCACGGTTTGTGGGGATCCCAAGGAATGGGAAGCCTTGGTAGGCCCAGGCAGATGGGGTTTGCTAAACAAGGCAACTGCAATGCACAGGCAACTGTAATACAGAGGCTCCATACAGTAGGTCGAGGACTACCTCTACTGAGTTTTCAAAGTTTACAGATTCCTAAGGAATGTAGCTTATAACCTGAGATTGTTGCTTCCCTCCATTCATTGGTCTTTTGGGCCCCAGCCTCTTGGGACAGTGCCGTGCTGTAAAGGCAGGAGAAGAGGTGAAAGACAAAATGGCTGGGTTGCCACGTTGAGCCAAAAAGGTTGTTTGCCTCTCCCCCACGTAGTGGTATAGTGGTTATCCCACCCATGCAGTGATTAATCCAAACAAAATGGATCCTGCGGCAGACTGCTGCTTCTCTGAAACCATTAACAGTCTGGAGATCCCTATCATGAGCAGAAGCCACAATAGACCTTTTTTTTTTTTTTTTTACTTGTAGCACTATCAAGGCCTGCATTTTCTCCATTCACTTCAGTAGGGAAGCTGCACTCAACAATAAAATCACTGATGAGAATGAAGTTTGGTGGCAGAGAATTATGGGAGCTGAAGTCCAAAGGAACGTAAAGATGTCAGGTTGGGAACAACTCTTTCACAGCATCTGCAGTTCTCCTGAGCAGGTTCTAGTGTTGTGCTACATCCTTTACCTGTGAAGTGAAGTGGTCATTTCAGATGTTGATATAAACCCATGAGACAAGGACCACACACTGCAGTGAAATAACAATCTCATCAGGAGAAACAGACTAGAGCTACATACATGTTGTCTGCCATGATGTTTTTCTGCATGCGTACAGATCACCTTCCCGAAGGAAGTGCAGAAAAATAAGAGCTACAATTTCTCATGTCTGGAGGACCATGCAATATAACACCCACAAAAAGGAATTTGGGAATGGCTCTATTTCATCCACATGTTCTCCACAAGAACTCTCTTCCCCTGGATTATTGTGGGATGGAGGGGGGGAGTCCAGCCCACCAGCAAGCAGATGAGTAGGCCTTTGATCTACTGTGGGTGATTAAACTCCTATCATCCAGACTGACAGCTTAATATACCTCAGCCAGTCAGGGTGAAATTAGTTATGTCTGTCTTGCCAAAGCTTCAACTGCAGAAATGCCTTCTGACAGTTATTGGCAGTTGGTACCCTTCTCTTTGTTTTAATATCCAGTAATATTCCAGGTCATCTGGCCTCATGTTTCATATAACCTCATCTAGCACTGCTGGAGTTACACGTGCTCCTGCTTTGTCTTTCTTGAGTGGAAACAGATGCCTCAGGTCTTGATTCTCAAAAATTTGCCTGTGTTTGGCAACCCCTGTTATATGTCGGGATGCCTCTTTGGCTTATTAATCTGAACATGGATTTTCTTATTTAATATCAACAATGTAGTTGACTGCTGGTATTTACTAAATGCCAGCAATCATTCTTCAATGTATCAGGCACTAAGGCTCAGTCTTTTGAGAGCTGTCAGTCTTTTGAGAGCTGTTCTTGGATTTGCTTTGGGCCAAAGGGCAGGGTGTTTTGAAACCCTGGCTTCTCTTGGGGTTGTAAAGGATGAAAAAAGTTGGTTGTAGGACTTAGAACGTAAAATGGTCCTCCCTTTCTTCGTTATGAGAAGAGCAATAGAAAGTTGATCCCGAGCCACTTCTCTAAGTGAATTCAAAACATGTCCATTTTTTGAGGTTTGGACTTCATTTCAGAGGGAGGTAATTGTCTTTATTATGATTTGATCCGCTTTGTGTTTCCTCCTCCTGCTGAATCAGGAATGATTGATATTGTTAGAGAGCCAATTCTAGCCTGCCCAATTTACCATATTGACTAGGGACGATGGGAATTGGAGCATCTCACATTGCTCATAGCCCACAGGAGATCAATTGCTTATTTATATCTAGGCAGAACTGAGGAAGCACTTCCTAGCTTAAAACCTGAAAGAATGGCTGAAATGTCTTGAACATCTGGACTTGTTGTAGGCTGAGATAGAAAATCTTAGTTTTAATTCTTCCCTGGCAGCAATTTCTAAGAGCTCCTAGGAACATCAACCAAGGATTTATGAACACATGTACTATCCATAAATTGGGTGCCTTTCAGACAATCATACATGCCCTGGTCACCTAGCAGCTACTGCAATGGGTTGTACATTTATTGCTGCACTGATAACCAGATTGCCTCTAAGGTGTGATTCAAGGTGTTCAGTGTTACCTATAAAGCTTTCTATGGCATAGGGCAGTGATGGTTCACTCTGTCAAAAATTTGGAAATGCCTAACTTGATTCTGCTGGCCTCTCTCTCTCTCTCTCTCTCTCTCTCTCTCTCTCTCTCTCTCTCTCTCTCTCTCTCTCTCTCTCTCTCTCTCTCTCTCTCTCTCTCTCTCTCTCTCTCTCTCTCTCTCTCTCTCTCTCTCTCTCTCTCTCTCTCTCTCACACACACACACACACACACACACACACACACACACAAACGGGAAACAATTTTTACATCTTCATTTATTTTTAAAAATACCATCCAATCATGTGTGATTCCCCAGGATCACTTACCTTCAGGTGATGCTCTCTTTGTTTTGAAGGGGCTATTGCGGTCTACCTGAGGCTGCTCCAGGTCACACAAAGCCTTCCTTCTTGAAGCGGCTTTGAAGAATGCTTGCCTGTAGCCTCTGCAAGTCTCTGAAAACTGTGCAAAAGCACACCCCATTCTTGTGGAAATTTTAGCAATAGCAATAGTATTTAGGCTTATATACCACCTCATAGTGGTTTACAACACTCTCTGGGCAACACTCTCTACGATGTAAGCATTATTTGCATTTTGCCCCCAACAATCTGGGTCCTCATTTTACCAATCTCAGAAAGATGGAAGTCTGAGTCACCCTTGAACTCTATCAGGATTGAACTCCAGGCTGTGGGCAGAGTTTGCCTGTAATGTTGCCCTTTAACCACTGCACCGCCAGGGCTTTTAGAAGGTCTAGGGACCATGCAACAACATACTCTATTCTTGTGAGGCCTCCACAGCTTCCAAAAATTGCCCCAGGAAGGGGCATGTTTCCAAAGATAGTTGTTGGGTGTTTGTGAACACAGATGTGTGACCCAAGACATTGTGGCATGTCACCTTTGATACACATGCCATATGTTTGCCATTACTGGCATAGGGCCTGGTTACTTGAGGGACTGCTTTCTTCCATAATATCAACCCATCTGATTCAATCTTGGTCCTTTGATTAAATGTCATCTATTGAGACCCTGGAAGTGTGCCTTTCCACTAGCAGTACCTGCCCTCAGAAAGGAGTCCCCAAACCGAGATTTGAAAGGCCCTCACCTACTGTTTCAAAGGCCTTGAAGACCCAGGCATTAAGAGAGGGGACTGAAACATGGTTTAGATTGTGTGGATTATTTTCCTTTGTTCTGAGATTATTGTAACACATAAAGATGGAGAGAATTGGCAATCTCTGCAATGGAGGAATGGTTGGAGAACATGATAAAACTTGCTGAGATGGTCAAATGAATCTGTCTGGTTAGAGAAAAAGACAATATCTATGTTTATTGCTGACTGGAAATTCCTTATGGAATTTTTGCACAAAACAGAAAAAAATAAATTTATGATCAATGTTTTTGATAATTAGATAGGATATATTATAGAAAGAAGAGAGTTACAATGCAACTTTAGAGAAAGGGGTAGAGTAAATTTACAATTGTACTATAAGTGCTGTAAAAAAGATTTGGCTTCCCCAACTCCTCAGTATGATGGCAGCTTTCCTATATGGCAGCTACAGTGGGGAAGATGGGAACACCTTGTTGAAAGTCCACCTTCATTTGGTTCCTTCTTTTCCTGATTTCCCACCCTCCCCAATTCTACCTGGTTATCACAGAATTGTTTTTTAACATTATGAACCGGTGCATCTTCTTGTTGGCTTGTATTTTCTCTTTCCCCATTCTTCTGATTTTCTCTCTTGTGACTTACAGTGGTACCTTGGTACTCAATTCCTTTGCAAATCATTGAATTTGGTACTCAATGCATTTTGAAGTAAAAAATTTGTCCTGGTACTCATCATTTGTTCAGTAGTCAACACACAAGCTAGAACTTGTTGGTAATGGCTGCCTTGTGACTTACTATATTATTCCTTATGGGAAAAAATTGTTTAATACTCATCATTTTTGGTACTCATTGCATCTCTCGGAACCAATTAATGATGAGTACCGTGGTACCACTGTATTTTATAATTTTATTGCTCTTATGTGAACTGATCCAAGACTTCTTTTGAATCAAAAGATGGGCAAAGTACTTAAAAAGCACCACTCATATTCCATATAGCACCTCATACATAAATAAAGTAGTCTGCCATTAGAGCAGCCAGATAATTTGCAATACCTATGGCTTCTGTTGAGTCACTGCAGGAGTTATTGCTGGGGAAAGAGAGCAGAATTTTGTTTCTGATATAGAATCATGCAGATCTCCTGAGATGTTTAAGATCCTGGTTAATACTTTATAAGAAGTCTGAAGAATGGTAGCATCTGGCATGTTTCTCTCTTTTGCTCAATGTGTCTTTCTATAACTCTGTTATGTGATTGACTGACCCATCAGCTGTTTTGTCTGAGTGAAAAAGAGAGGGACACCAGGATTTTTTAGAGCAATCTGGTGTTCTGGCTGTAAATAAATATTTATAGGGTTGTAAGATAGTTCTTGCATCTATAGCTGGAAATAACTCTTGGAACAATTTTCCCAATTAGAAATCATGTCTTGGCCAGTTTTGCAGAAGCATGTTTTTCCATAACGAATAAATGTGTTGATCTAACTCTGAGCTGGGTGGCTGTATCTTAGATTTTCTTTCTTCCAAATTTAGGATCAAATTTATTTCCATCTAATAAAACATCTTGAACACTAGAATGGGATGTTTTGCACGGTTAGGCCCGATCTGGGTCTAAAAATGCAGCAAATTCAAATGATATATTTTACTGGTAACTTTTTTATTTTACTTCTGCAGACCCACACTGCATATATAAAAATAAACAGTTTTGCTTTGCATGTCCTGTGAAATGCCACCCCATTGAAAAAGTGGCTTCTTAGGTGACACAAAGTAGCTTTCCATTATTGTGAAACTTGAAGAACAATCTAGCTTCCAGTACAACTTTTCCAGCCAATTTTTTTTTTTTTTTTGGCCAGGAGTTGGAGGAAAATAACTTCATAATTACCACTTTTTAAAAGGAAGGAATCTTGCTCTAAAAACAATCTCCTGCAAGGATTATTGAAACATGTGGCATCTTGTCAAAATGTGAAAACACAGTCTAGGCCTTAATTTTTGGAGGTGAGAGATGTTTCCGTCATGCTATATTCTTAAGCACAGATTGGCTAAAATAATAATAATAATAATAATAATAATAATAATAATAATAATAATAATAATAATAATAATAATAATAATAATAATAATAATAATAATAATAATAATAACCCTGATCTTAAACTGACCATTCCCCTTGTAAACAATTCTCTAGCCTTCCATTTTTGGAGTTACAGAGGCCAGATATTTATAGAAACATGGCATCTGGCTGTTGAAGTACCCAAATTGTTTGCTGGCTGTCCTCATTAGACATTAACCTATGAGCTGACAAATTTAGTTATGTTATAGGGCTATTGGCACAAAATTTAGTTGTATGTTATAGGGTTATTGACTTTTATCCTCTTAGCTTGGAAGAATAATAATATAAGGATTACCTTGTCTGATCAGCCCAAGTCCCACCTAATCTAGCTATTGAGGGACTTTGCTAGCTTAATAGTGGGACATGTTCTTGATGTCAACCGTCCTGTTTGACACTCTCAAGAAAAGAAATTACTGGTTCTTTAGATTGACCAAGAGTGTAGCTTTATTGAAAACTCCAACTAGGCAGGGCAGAAGCAAAGTCAGTTCTGGGATTTTCCCATGAAAACCCACATAGATAACTCCCCTTTTCCCCTCTGGGCCATCCACAGTTCATAGTTCACCGAGTTCAGTTCTTTTGCTTTGGGAGAAACTATCTGCTCCGGTCAAACATTCTTCATGACTTGGCCTTGGTAGATAAAGTCTCTCCAGCAACAGAAGGTTCGCTTGCATTCCATAGCTTCTCCCCCTTCCCCGACCTTAGGAATTCACCCCCCTCTTCTGTTCACTGTTTGGCAAAGCTGTGAGCAAAAGCAGATGCAGGCAACTATGGAGTCGAGTCAGGATTGACACTTGATTACACAGCATGTATTCAGTTCAGTCCAAATCAGTTCAAAGGATATCTGGATGCTGATCTTCGAACAGCCTCTGCTTAGCCTTTCAGAGATGGGTCTGTCTAATCCAGTGCCCTGTTTCTCATGATGGTCAATCTAATGCCACTGGGAAGCTATCAGGCAACCCTTGATGCTATCTCCACCAACAGTGATTAGTGGTGATTCACAAAAGTTTTGGTCTGTATTTGGTCTCTGTGCCCATTTTAGAATATTTAGGGAAGAATAAATGAATGTAGTAGTTGGTAGTTGGCTACTAATGTAACAAAACATCTCATGACAATAGGTTCTGTAAATTAAGTATGTATTGTGTGAAGAAGTATTTCCTTGTGTGTGTTCTTATTTTACAGCTATCAGTTCAGTGGGTTAAACACAAGTCCTAGGGTTAGAGCAGAGGTAGGCAACCTTGGCTCTTTTATGACTCGTGGAGTTCAACTCCCAGAATTCCTGAGCCAGCATAGCTCCACGAGTCATAAAAGAGCCAAGGTTGCCTACCCCTGGGTTAGAACACACACACACACACACACACACACACACACACACACATTTTATAAATATCATTTCATGATATTTATATAACATATATTCTTAAAATGTTTCAGATATTGCAGTCTTTCTTTTAGGGATGTTGTTGTAGTGGTCTAGGAATCTGAGATATTCTTTATTTCTGCTACAAGGAGCTGTTTTGAAGTTAATTGTACATTGTATTTCAAATATGGTTGCATGTATATATCGGGTAATGGGGTTTTTAGTTTCCTGATAATTCTGAATATGGAATTTGCTGCTTTCATAATTGTGTGACTTATCATCTAACCAGTATTGGTTAAAGTAGAGCAGTGATTAATTGATCAATTGGGTATGTCCTGTCAAGTTGGTGGGCCCTTATCAGCTATATATAGAGATTTCCTACATGTCAGTCTGTCTATAACCTTGTCCTTCAGGTCCACTGCTACTTTAACTGATCCCATTTGCCTTACTGCCAGTATTCCTCATCTTCTTTTCCTGTTTTCCCAGCATTACAGTCTCTTCCAGAGAACTAGGTCTTCATAAAATGTGTCCCAAATATGATAATTTGAGCCTGGTCTTTTGTGCATTAAGAATTCTGGATTGATTTGTTCAGTGATCCATTTGTTTGTTTTCTTGGCCATTCATGATAATTTCAGGACTTTTCTCCAACACCAAAGTTTAGAAACATCAAGACTCCTATTTTGCATCTTCAAAACCTAACTTCTACTTCCATAGAGTGTCACAGGGAAATTAGTGGTTAAAAATGTGGTTGATAATATAATATGATATTATGATAATATAATTAATATTATATTATATTATATTATATTATATTATATTATATTATATTATATTATATTATATTATATTATATTATATTATATTATATTATATTATATTATATTATATTATATTATATCATATCATATTATATTATATTATATTATATTATATTATATTATATTATATTATATTATATTATATTATATTAATAATGTAATGTAATGTAATGTAATGTAATGTAATGTAATGTAATATAATATAATATAATATAATATAATATAATATAATATAATATAATATAATATAATATAATATAATATAATATAATATAATATTTGCGTAAATTGCTTAAAACACACTTTTGCCGGCAGGCCTGGGGCAGCTAACATCTTGCCCCTAGCCAGTGTATGTTCGTGGAATGATTGGTTTCTTTTTTTTTTTTAACTTAAGGTTTTGTTTTTTTTAACTTAAGGGTTTTTTATATGTATATAATGTAATTTCTATCATGCTGTGAGCCGCCCTGAGTTCTCCGGAATAGGGCGGCATAGAAATTAAATTAATAAATAAATAAATAAAATAATAATATATGAATTGCTTGCATTATTGTGATCTTGTAACTCTAGACTTGTCATGGAATCCCAATATCTTTTCCAAGGCTTTCCTGGTTACTCTACCAAGTGCTAGTTTGAAATGTATTTCTTGATTGTTGTTTATTTATTATTCATGGTGGATGCTAAAAGGCAGGACCTATCTACCACTTCAGTATCTTCATTGTTAATTCTAGGATTGGCTGATGTACACATTTTCAACAGCATGTTGGCATATATGTAACATTTTTTTGTAACGCTATCTTTTGGCAAGGCAGAAAGTGATACCACATAGAATATATTTAATATATTCTATTCTACTCTCTCTATATTCTATTAATATATTTAATTTCCAGAGGGGAGAAATGCCTCTCTGTGGAGACTCTATGTCAGGGGTCTTCAAAGTTGGCCCTTTTATGACTTGTGGACTTCAACTCCCAGAATTCCTCAGCCAGGCATGCTGGCTGAGGAATTCTGGGAGTCCACAAGTCATAAAAGAGCCAATTTTGAAGACCCCTGCTCTATGTACAATGCAGGTTCCTGAGAAAGCCTTCCATTTGTAGGTGAGGTTCTTCAGTTAAGATAGCAGTACAGGGCAGAAATAGCTTGCTTGTCTCTACCCTCTTTAAATGATTTCTTTTTTTTATTGCCTGCCTTAAGGAAATCATCTGAGTCTTTGGAATCCCGCTATTTGGATGCATGACTTTGAACTGTTGGCTTTCATTTGTGCAGTGACTAAGAATCACATATGGATGATTTCCTGTTGGACAGCATGGTTGGGCTGAGAGATGGGAATGCCAGATATTTTCCTCACATAGTTGCCACTCTTTGTATCAGCTGATTGCTAACTAAGTTAGAAAAAAATATTTTTTTTATTTTTTTATTTTATTGTCTTTATATTGACTGCTAAAATATTTCTTTCCCTTTGTCAACCCCCCCTTCAAATGCATGTAATTGAGTCTAAGTGGAAACCTCATTTTTATGCAGGTTGGATTCACAACTCAAGTTACGATTTGATTAAACATGGTTTCATAAACCACAGTTAGCTAACATACCAAGTGAAAACTGAACAAACCACATTATGGCCTACGTATTCTGTGAACATCCTTTGATCACTCATTGGACATTTTGGCAATTCTGTGGGAAAAGAACTAATAAAGTATAATAGCCCAGCCTTTGGCAAGCATCCAGAAATCAGAAATCCACTTTCAGTAGAGTATGCATGACTTGCTGGCCAACATGATTAAATAATGTTTTTCCCCCAGTTTTCAATTGGATCCCTGAAATATTTCTAGAGAAAACCACAGTGTAACCTTAGAGGATGTGTTGGTTTGGATCAAGTTCTCATCTGCTTGAACTGCATCCTGTTAAAATCAGTTGTAGACCTACTAAGAATTGCAATCTTGTGTGCTGTTGTATAAAGCCTATTTCTCCAGACTGGTGCCCTCCAAATATGTGAGAGTCACACTTTTAGGATTCCCATTTGTGTTGCAATGCATAAGGAGATCGCCAAGTCAGAGAAACTTTGCTTTACCAATAGAAGATTGTATGTGTAGCTCAGGGTTGAACTGAGGAGTCCTTGGTGCTCTCTGAGCTTGGTGGTTTTCCTGCAGACTAATTTTCATCATCAGTGCACTGATGATGTTGCCTAGTTAGGTAATGAAACTTGCACTAGTGATCTTACCTGGTTTGGTAATGAAACATCTGCAAGAAAATCAACATGCTCAGAGACCATCAAGGACCCCACAAGGCTTGCTTTGCATGATGTGTCAGGGCAAGAAAGCAATCACATTTATTTCAACAAGAATGAATTGCATTTTTCACTGGTAAAAGACTTAAGTTCACACATGCACACATTCCTGGCAGGCTTTTTTGAAGACCTTATCTGGGGAGACAGAAAAGCAAAAAATTAGCAACAGACCAGCAATACTGAGAAGTGGCCATGCCAAGTAACCTGTTTCACTTGTCAAATCTGAACCGAAGGTAGGAATAATTGATAGGAAGGGGGACTGCAAGAGGTTAAAACTTTTGCCCCAGTGTTTACTTTAGTTGGCTGCCACACTGCATAATAATCTGTCAGCACTTCAGGTGGGGATTTATTTGTGCATTAAAAATGGCTTGGGGGAGGCGGATGCAGACACTCTGCAGCATGCTGGAAAATGTGCCTTTAGCACTGAAGGAGAAAGGCAGCCTCTCCAAATATTTCATTCTTTTAATAAGTGCATTTAATTAAAGTGATAGAACTTGTTTTACAATTCTTTTTTTTTTTTAATCAGGAGGTGGGACTTGTGGCTGAAAGAAAGGACTGGATTACGAAGAGGGGGTTAAATAGTAGTTCTTAATGGAAAACACTTTGACAGCATTTCCTTTTAGCTTGCTTTGATTTGGGGATGGAAAGTTAATGTGAATTTTAGTCTCTATTATTTTTACCCCAGTGTACAATGTTTCTCTTTTAGGTTCATGTTTGGCATTTAAGTATGTTGCAGAATTATTGTTTTTCCCCCCCAAATGTAATCAAGATATTTGTTGTGGTGCTTGGTTGGTCTCATTTTTAGCATGGGGTGTTTTTTCCCCCCTCGATTGAAATTTCTCAGCTCACTGGTTGGTTGCAATAAGCGGCTTGAGGGGAAAGTGTGAGAAAACAAACTTTATTTATTTATTATGCAGCTGCAGAATTGCCCCGGTGCAATGGGGCCAACTTGTTTGATCTCCAATTTAGACTGAAGGGTAAGGCAGGCATGACAAATAATGTAAAATCTTAAAACAGGCAATACATTTCATGTCAAATTGGGAATTGTTTTCTTTGGGGAGGGGAATGCAATTGCAAAGCCTATTTTTAATAGGATTTGTAAAAGTCATCTATTGCCTTGCTCAGAGGCTTCTTGTCAACAGCATAGCATAATCTTGGTGCGCCAACTTCAAGTTTGCAAGATTTTTTTTTTATTCCCTATTAAAACTCAAAAACCCAACAACTAAACCCAAAGCACATCTCAGATTAAATAATTCTGGACCCATGTATTTGTTTTGAGTATTACAATTGAATGCTGTTCCGAACCAAGACTACTGCTACTTTCCCCAAACTTTTACAGTATTTCAGCAATCTAATTCAGAGACGGGAAGTGAGTGATTTTTTTGCTACTGTTATTAAGGGTGAGAGTCCTAAACCGGTGCCAATCTATTGCTGATCCCTCAGGGATTTACAGCAGTTCTGCTGTACTGCCCACTATAGTAAAACTTTAAACAGGGGCATGGATGCCACTTGCTGTTGGCCTGTACTTCATCCTATCAAAACACATTCAGGATTAAATCTTGGTGCTGACCCAGGGCAGTTCAATAGCTTGACACAAATACCCTTTTGGAGAGACAGTTTGATGCAGTGTTTAAAACACAAGGCTACAAAGCAGGAGACCTTTAGTTCTAGTCCTGCTTTAGGAACAAAGCCAGTTGGGTGTCCTTGGGCCACTCACTTTCTCTTAGTCCCGGAAGGAGGAGGATGGCAAACCACTTCTGAAAAAGCCAAGAAAATTTCAGGGATTGGGTTCCAAAACTGACTGAAAGGAACACATTCGGGTTCGCACGCAGACAGAGAGAAACCTCTTCTAAAGCTTCCCCCAGTTCATTCTACCCAAGGAAGAAAGACACCAGAAAAAGCTAACTGTTTTCCGTATCATGGTGCCTAGAACACCACTGGAACCCTATAGAGTAATGGACCAGGAGTCATATGCATCAACACTGCCCCCTCCCCCGGTTCCACATGGGGATCTATAATGATATATCCAAAGATATATCACAGCTCTTTACATTAGTTTCACTAGAATCTCTATGGAGATTCTCAGTCATCCAGGTCATGGTTGTCCCAAAGATACTTTTTCCAAAGGCAACTGGATTTTGTTTTTCCTTGAAGACATTTCACTTCTCATCTGAAAAGCTTCTTCAGTTCTACTAGAACTAATTAGAAAGGGCACATAAGAAAACTTGGGAAATGTCTGTGTGGCACTGCATAGAAAATATTCCAATTGGATTTCCAGTGGGTTTTCATGTCACCTCTGTTTTTTTTTTCCCCCTATTCTCTCTGGGCAGCTATTCCTTCCTATGCTCCTCAAAGAAAGTGAAAATAATTAATATTTAAACAACTGAGTCTGCATTGTTGGTAATTCTTCCCCTGGATATTATGTCTGTCATCAACCCATAAATTCTGCTTTCCTCCTTTTTTTTTTTTTGGCAGAAATTACCTGTTGGTGAACTGGTGGAACAAGCTAACATGAATGTTGAAGAGTTGAATCTCTGAGCTTACCTTATATCAGTTTGAAATAGGAATTATTTCTCTCCCCCCCTGTCTTTTTTTTAACCCAGGACTTTTGGTGTTTTTATAGATAGAGATGATAGATAAATGAGAGAGAGGGGGGGGATGGATAGATAGATAGATAGATAGATAGATAGATAGATAGATAGATAGATAGATAGATAGATAGATAGATAGATAGATAGAGGGAGGATGGATGGATGGATGGATAGATAGATAGATAGATAGATAGATAGATAGATAGATAGATAGATAGATAGATAGGAGGGGGGATTCATTTTTTTGGGAAATAGAGCACTGCTTTGACACCTTATTGTCATCATTTGAATCAAAGTAGGAAAACAGCAAGGAGAAAACTAGCCAGGCCTTTTAGGTGAGCCTCATCAGTCACATATATTATCTGGCCATGTAGAGGGAGAGGAGTATGTGCTTAGATTTGGCACATAATACTGACACACAGGTAGAGGAAGCCTGCTCTAGCAGGAAAGTTGTTGTATTCTGGCCAAGTTAAACTCTAGCACAAGAGATGCTTTTTATAACTTTGAGCAAGTTACAGGCAGTTGGAAGCTCAGAAGCACTGCGTTAACTTCGTTCAGCTTCTTACTTCCCTCAACTGACTCTGTAAGCTCTCGTTTGGACCTGAGCAGAACTAGTCTTTTTAAGTTCTGTTTTCTCATTTTCTCCTTTCTTCATTTTTGGTGGAATTCCATCTACGATGAATCCCAAATCTATAAAAGTTGGTTTTTCAGATCCTGAGACATTAAGGAGCTCTGAGGGAGCCCATGCAACACAGTTCTAGAGTTGAGATCAACTGGCCATATTTAAAATGTGACTTTCTGTGCTTCCACAAGGGCTGCAGTCTTGATGGATGGATGAAAAGCAGAGTATTGATAAAGTGGTTGGGTTATAAGTAGCCCTCCATTTAACGACTACAACTGAGCCCAAATGTTCTGTTGCTAAGTAGGGCCGTTGTTAAATGAGTTGTGCCCCATCTTACAATTATTTTTGACCCAATTGCTAAGCGAAATCACTGCAGTCGTTAAGTGGATCTGGCTTCCCTCACCCGACTTTGCTTGTTGGAAGCCAGCTGGGAAGGTTACAAATCATGATCATATCACTCCAGGACAGTGCAACTGTCATGAATACATGCCAGTTGCCAAGTGCTTGAATTTTGATCATGTGGGTGCTGTGACAGTTGTAAGTGTGAAAAACAGTCATAAGTCACTGTTTTCAGTGCTGTTGTAATTTTGAACAGTCATTAAACAAAAGGACTATCTATATTAGACAGAACAGAATGGTTCTAAATATACATGCAGGATAAACAGCTCACCAGTGCAAGGCCTGGGACTAATTTCCCCCTTTTAATTGTTCCTTATCAATAGGCACTTATCGCTGCCTGGACTCCAGGATTTTCTTTTCCTTTATTCTTTTCTAATTCCTAATTCCCTGTTCCTGAACATTTATAGCTTGCTGAGCAAAAACCTTTCAGCAATCCAAGCAAACATGCCCAATCGTGAACGATAGAAAGTCAGGAATATGGATTTTTTTTAAAAAAAATAATTCTCCACTGGCATGAGGAAATTGAAATGGGAACATGACAGTTTTTCCTGGCTTCTATCTTGCATGGCTTCAGCGGTCAGATTGGATGCCTTCTCTTTGATGAGGTCATGGAGTGGCAGCCGTTTTTAAAGCATCTTTTCTATCAGTAAAATGACATGGAATTTCATATATTAAAACTACAGGTGGTCCTTGCCTTATTTATTTTTAACAACCATTGAAAATGATACTGCTAAAAAAAAAAAGGGACTTGTGGACAGTCTCCCTGCATTTCAGACCATCTCAAGGCCCTTGTGGTTGTGTGATCAAAATTCAGGGGTTTGGGCAATTGACATTGTGTTTATGACAGTTGCAGGATTCCTGGGTTATTTAGTCCAACTCCCTACATGAGCAGGAGAATCTATATCAGGGGTCTTCAAACTTGGCCCCTTTATGACTTGTGGACTTCAACTCCCAGAATTCCTCAGCCAGGCACGTTGGCTGAGGAATTCTGGGGGTTAAAGTCCACAAGTCATAAAAGGGCCAAGTTTGAAGACCCCTGATCTATACCATTTCAGATGAGTGGTTTCCCAGGCAGTTTCCACCAAGCAAAATTCATGGGGGAAGCTAGATTCACTTAGCCACCATGTGATTCTCTTTACAACCATGGCAAAATAAATAAATAAATCAGGTGTGCAAAATCAAGTGCGGCTCATTTAATGACTGCATTGTTATCCTAAGTCCAGGATTACCTGTATTTCAAACTAGTTACCTATCTGAGAACAGATATAGTATTGTCAATTGCTATCCTATAAAATGTATTTTTAGGAAATATGCTGTGTCTTCAAGGCACACTGGAGTGCCATGGTTTGATGCTGCTTCGAGGTACATTGAGCAAGAGCAAATTAGAATTGTCATTTCAAAAGTGAGAATTTCTCCAGTGAATATGGACTTTCTTCACTTCTCTTCTGCTTTTTCCTTACAGCAAAAAGGATAAAGTACTCTTAAAGAGACCTGGCTGGACAGTGTCTGTTAATGTGGACAGCACATTAATCTCTTCATTTTTTATTAGTTTATTTTTGGCAGATTTTTTTTCCCTACGTGGACTAAGCCCCAAACGCCAATTAACTGTCCAATTAAATTCACTTTAGACATTTTGCTACCAGAACAATGAATGACATGTTCCCTTCATCCAACATAAGACACATGACCTCAAAGAGAGGCAAATTATCTTGGTAAATAAACTAGAAAATCACATGGAGTGGCTGATGTGACTAATTTCTGATGAAGTAAGGGTATAAATGTTTTTAGAGAAAATATGCCTTGCAATTTGAAAGACAAAGAGAACAATGCCACCTTATATGTCATATCTCTTTCAGAAGTACAAGTCTGCAAATTCTAAATGGTTCTTGTGCTGAGACGGGGAGAACCAATAAGATACGGCATTAATTGGCTACACAGGAAGGAAAAGTAAGCACCACTGTTGAGACACCAAGATCCCAGATACAGAGGGAATGAGAGCAGCTGATTAGTTTAGAGTCTTTGGATTACAGATAAGTGTCTGAATCAGCCTAATTTAAATGTATGGCCATATATGGTTACATGACATACACATGTATGCTATACATCTCCTGGGATTTATGAATGTTGAAAGCCATATATTGCTATTTTGACTACAAATAACATCCCACTGTCTGACATTCTAAAAACAAAACAAAAAAGGGCTATGATGTGGGACAGATTCTTGTTTTAAAGTTTGATAAAGTGCTCAAAAGAAATACAGTGAGGTTACTGTCTTAGGGTGAAGGATATAGTTAATTAGAGGGAAAGGTGAGTGTTTGTCACTTCAACAAATCTGCTCTCATTTTCAGAACTATGCTAACATTCTGCACTGTATTGAAGACCTTATTTCTTTATTTATTAGCTAGCTAACTACAATGGACTTCATAGCCAATAGCTGGCTAGAGTTTTAGCAATTTCATAAATTCTCAATCTGCTTTAAAAGGATGTAACCTAGTAAAATTGCTCCTGGTCTAACCTGTAGTATAATAATAATAATAATAATAATAATAATAACAACAACAACAACAACAACAACAACAACTTTCAAATTGCTAACTGGTGTGGTAGCTGATGCAGTACAACAGCATCTAGTTGAAAACTATCTCTTTGCACCAGAGCAGAAAGGAAACCGCCCCAATAGCAGAGGAACAAAAGTTCAACTCCTAATAGACAAAATGATCTTGGAAAACTGCAAGAAAAGGAAGACCAACTTGAATGTGGCATGGATTGACTACAAAAAGGCATTTTACTCTCTGCCACATGACTGGATAATCAAGTGCCTAGAAATAACAGGAGTCAGTAGAAACATCAGAAAATTTGTTCAAAGATCGATGGCACAATGGAAGACACAGTTGCAGATCAATGGTGAGAGACTGGGAGAGGTTAACATCAAGAGAGGAATATTTCAAGGAGATTCATTATCACATTACTATTTGTTATTGCACTGTTTCCTCTGTCAACAATACTGAATAATTCAGGGCATGGCTATCAAACATCAAAAACATCTGCCAGCCTATCCCACCTCCTTTACATGGATGATCTGAAGCTGTATGGAAAAACATCATCTGAAATAGAATCGCTGCTCAACACTGTCCGTATATATAGCCAAGATATTGCAATGGAGTTTGGCTTGGACAAATGTGCCACACTTACTATCAAACAAGGAAAAATAGTGAAAACTGAAGGAATCAAGATGCCCCAGAAAAATAACATTAAGAGTCTGGATGAGGAAGATTACTACAAATACTTAGGTATCCTTCAAGCTGACAACATCAAGCACACTGAAGTCAAGAAAAAAGATTAGAGGTGAATACATCAAGAAAGTGAAGAAGATCTTAAAGTCCAAACTCAATGGAGGAAATACCATAAAGGCAATCAACTCCTGGGCAAATCCAGCCATTAGATACACAGCTGGAATAGTGGACTGGACTCAAGCAGAACTAAAGCAATGGATAGGAAGACCAGAAAAATAATGACAATGAATCATGCCCTTCATCCACGTAGTGACATTGACAGACTTTATCTACCAAGGCAAATAGGTGGGTGT
This sequence comes from Bothrops alternatus, assembly GCA_034064705.1. NCBI lineage: Eukaryota > Metazoa > Chordata > Lepidosauria > Squamata > Viperidae > Bothrops > Bothrops alternatus. Next base: position 19,384,513 of record JARGCV010000041.1, read on the forward strand.
GGAATGCTGCAAGTACATCAGATGGTTGAAAAAGAAAAAATGGCTTTGGAAGAATATTTGAAGGACATTGATGAAGATGCACTGAAATCAGTATATCAGGAAGGCTTACTGACTACTGGAGAGACCAAACTGGCCTAAAAGAAAGACCAAATGAAGAACAGAATAGAGGCATGGGAAGACAAAGCACTACATGGCCAGTACATTAAAAAAATAGCTGGGAAAACAGATAATAACAAGACCTAGCAATGGCTAAGAGCAGGAAAATTGAAGAAAGAGACCGAGGGACTAATTCTGGCTGCACAAGACCAAGCCTTAAGGACAAATGCATATAAAGTCAAAATTGAGAAGACAGCAACAGACAGTAAGTGCCGTCTATGCAAACATGCTGAAGAAACAGTGGACCACCTGGTAAGCTGCTGCAAGAAGATCGCACAGACTGACTACAAGTAGCGGCATGACAAAGTAACAACAATGGTGCATTGAAAGATCTGCAAGAAATATCATTTGCCTGTAAGCAAGAACTGGTGGGATCATAAAATAGAGAAAGTCATAGAAAATGATAAAGTTAAACTGCTCTGGGACTTCAGAATTCAAACAGACAAGCACCTGCACCCTGGACTTAACAATTGTCAATAAAGAAAGACAAAACAGCCTGGATAGTGGACGTGGCAGTGCCTGGAGACAGCAGAATAGATGAGAAAGAACTGGAGAAGATAACAAAATACAAAGACCTACAAATAGAAATAGACTGTGGCAAAAGCAAGCAAGGGTAGTACCAATAGTAATAGGCGCCTTGGGTGCAATTCCAAAACAATTGGAGCAGCACTTGAACACCATTGGCATTGACAAATTCGCCATTAGTCAATTGCAAAAGGCAGTCTTACTTACTAGGAACAGCCTCCATCCTGTGACGATATCTGTAATAACATCAAACATCCACATCTGCCTAACCCAGGTCCTTGGTAAGGACTCAATAGGTAGACAAAATGCCAAATCCAGGCTGAATATCTGGCTGACTGTGCAATGATCAATAATAATAATAGTAGTAGTAGTAGTAGTAGTAGTAGTAGTAGTAGTAGTAGTAGCAGCAGCAGCAGCAGCAGCAGCAGCTGGAAGGAACCTTGAAAGTTTTCTAGTCCAGCCCCCTGCTCAAGCAGGAGAACCTGTACTATTTCAGACAAGTGACTCTCTCCAGTCTCTTCTTAAAAATCTCTAAAAAAAAATAAAAAAAATAAAAAAAAATCTCTAGTGATGAAGCACCCAGAACATCTGAAGGCAACTTCTGTTGCACTGGTTAATGGTACTCACTGTTAGGAAGTTTCTCCTTAATTCCAGGTTGCTTCTCTCTTTGATTAGTTTCTATCCGTTGTTTCTTGTCTTCCCTTCTGGTGCTTTGGAAAATAAATTGACCCTCTCCTCTTTGTGGGAGCCTCTCAAATACTGGAATAATGCTATCATGTCCCCCCTAGTCCTTCTTTTCTCTAGACTGGCCATTCCCAAATCCTGCAACCATTTTTCATATATTGTAGTCTCCAGGCCTTTAATCATCTTAGTTACTCTTCTTTGCACTTGAGCAATGCTTTGAAAAGGAAAACTATTAAGATTTTTCAGTCTATTTCAGTGAGCAGATTCTGACATACTATCTCAGGCAGTGTATACAAACCAGAATTCCAAGATGATTCTCCAAACCTTAGTGAGCTCTGTGAAGATGCTGGAACACAGGCCCTGACTGGGTGGGCTGTGGTTTGTGTTGGAGAATTTGTCACAGATGTCATTGTGATGCCTTCAGAACACCTTTCCAGGTGTGCGTGAAGACATGCTATTTCACTTAATGAATCATCTGTTTTGTCTGGGAAGGGATGAAGGCAGTCTGACAAATAGGATGGAAATGTATTCCCATTCCACCTCTCCCAAAGATCCATTTTTTAAAAAATTGGAAAGATTCCAATAAAGTGCAAAACATATGCAGGCATATGGTATAATATTTCCCAGACTTTGTGTAGAGTTGGTGATGAGTTGGGTGAACATAGAAATCGTGCACGTGTGTGTGCATACATATATATATATATATATATATATATATATATATATATATATATATATATATATATATATATATATATATATATATATATATATATATATATATATATATATATATAGGCAATACTAATTACTTAAGCAAAATACTACTATCATTACAGTATAATGTTTAATTATTTCTGTTTTATGGATCTTGAGATGGGGGGGTTCTCTCTAGGGATCGCTTGTTCGGAAGATATGGAGAGATCTGGCCCATAAAATTGCCAAGAGTCAGACATGACTGAATGGATAACATCATCACCATGATTCCCAGTTTGTTCTTTATGGTGTCCCTAGTCCTTTTTCTTTTCTTTTCTTTTTTTTTTAAAAAAATAGTTGTTTTTAACAGCCAAGGGACCTTACTAGATTGCTACTGTGTGTTGGCAGAGATCTGACTAGTTTCTTTCACAATACCCCACCCCTGACCCAGGTAGAAATGGTTCCTTGCCTGTGGGTACTGCAAATTGTTGCAAGATGTGGGATTTTAATAAAGCAAATATTTACACTTCATCCTCTACCTGATCAGGCTCATTATTGGCTGGTCATACAGTCAGATAATGATTAGGAAGCAGGTGCTTCTGACTAATGCTGCCTAAAAGCCTATGGAGATGCAATCAGACTAGCTCCTACCTGCCTCAAGACTTTCCTAGGAAGCCCCCTTGGGAAAAGTTAACGTGTCTACCGAACATTTCAGCCCACACAGATTTTGATTTGTACAGGACACACACAGGCAGCCTAGTTACCATACATAATGAATGTGTGTTGGAAAACTAAGCCTTAGGAACGTTTGTTTTTATTTTGCAACAGAACTTGTTTTATATCTGTTAGTGCTGCTGAATTATTTGTGGCAGCACTGAACACTTGGAGCAAATCTTCTGCATCAGAAAGAAAGACAGACAAATGCACAATCGAATGACTTGATAAATAGCCAAGCTACTCTCCCAAAGATCAGCATCTGTCTTAGCTTTAACAGTATGCTACTCCTTCATCTCTGCAAACCAAAAGCAGAAGTGGCAAAATCTCCTATTCCCAAAGTACTGGTGTTGTTTCAAAATATCGGGATGGATTTTATCTAGTACAGTTCTAAGAGCTGCTTCCAGTAAAATTAAATACATCAACAACCGATTAAGGGAAAACATGGGGACTCTTGTAAAGCAGACGCAGAATCCTTTGACTTTCTAGCTTGTTCTTCCAAAGGATAAAAAGTCCAGAGTGCCCACATTCATGGGCTTAATTCAAACTGTTTTCTGAAACCTCCGTACAATGTGTACTGAGCCAAGACATTTTGGTTCATAAATCAGAGGAGCAATTTTCCCACCCATAGTATCTGATAGGGCTGTGTGAATGTTTTGAAGGATACTGTGCATTGGCAGGAAAGTAGAAATACTGTCTGTGTGCACACATCTGTGCTCAGATGATGGGAGAGGCCCTCTGTGTCGCTGTTTTTAGCCTTTGAGAGGATGGGGCATCTTCAGATGGACTCTTTAGACACTTTGAAAAGAGCCCCTATGGTTGGGTTGCACAAACCTAGTATTTAAGGTTGTTAAGGCATCTGATATCTCTTATCTGCCCTGTATGAAAAAAAAAATGCTCTTGGCAAATACTACTACTACTGCTACTGTTACTACTACTGTTTGCTGCTCTACCCACAAACAACTGGTAAAGAAAGGTAACAATCTTGGGGAATAATATTACTACAGTTGCTACTACCAACTATTTGTTGCTCTATCCCCAAACAACTGGTAAGGATGACTGCATGCCCAGTCTAATGAAAGGGCCAGTCCTAGGTGGCTGTAATACAAAAACTGGGGTTCCTTTAGGAGAGCCATTCCTGAAAGTCTTCCCGCCTGTTCCCAAAAAAGAATGGGCCTGAGGGGGTGAAGAGATCAGATTATAATAATAGTAGAGCTTGCCTACCACAAGTAGAACTTTGCAAGATTTTATAAACAACTGGTGGAGGTGTGGTCAATTGGCACATAAAGCACACAAGCCAGAGGAAGGTGGAACCAGGGTTTCTCCTTTGTGGCACACTGCCAGGATCATAACTGCTTTAGGTAAACACAGCTCAGCCTCTGGACTGTTGATTCAGGTGCTTTGGAAAACAATATATAGTTAGGATTGCTGTTTTAGATAGTGTCCTGATACATTTTTTTTGTTTTATGCTTTTTCTCTGCAGAGTTATGTATGCCACATACTAACACACATGTGGACTTCTTGATAGCAATTCCTTATGAATGAATGATGCTGTGCTTAGGTTGCAAGTTGTGCACAACAAGACCATTTCCCAACCTGCTGTCCTTCAGAGATCAGTTGGTTGGTTTATTTATTAAATTTTTATGCTGCTCATCTCCCCTACTATGTGATTCTGGGTCTGGAATGGCCAACCTGTAGCCTATAAGTCAGTGAAATTGTCTGACGAAACGTACAAAATATGCAAAGTAAGGAAATTAAAAAAGAACTGCTTGGATTCCTGAAAAGATATTTATTGCCAGGAGGGTGACGAACAGAACTTTGGAAGCCCACTAAAGAAATTCTCCAGTCAACTTACTGTATACGTAATGTTTTTAAGGAAGAGTTATCTGGATCTTTCTCACACTTCCTCTCCTTTGGTGGGTAGAGATGTTTCTTTTGCAATGGTCCCATTTCCTCCCAGATAGTCTCAGGGTCTGCTGGACATTGCAGCACCCCCTCCAGCACTCAGTTTGCTTCCCCTCTTGAGCACCTGCAGATGATGTCATCCCTCATTTTTTAAAATTTATGAAATGATGAGAATTGTCTTCTATTATGAGACAGGTTGGTCAAGCCTATTTAAACTTTGCACATATTCCAGCCTCCAAGACTAACTTTAAAGATAGCTCCATTTCTGCAAACAAGGGAAGAATAAACATCCACTGCTGTAAGGGTTTGGTTAACTGGTTAATGAATAGGATAAAGTGCAGTCATATTGCTTTTATATATACAATAGAGCCTTCTGGATCAGACATAAGGCCAATCAATTCATCATTTTGTTTTCCTTAGTGACCAAGCAGGTCCTATCCATTCTCTTTCCAGGTACTTACAGGCAAAGCGCTGCGGCTGAAGCTGAAACTATAAATATTTGTTTTGTCAGGTAAGACTTGGCCTGGCAGACTTGCTGACAATCTACTCTAGCTGAGGTTTCACGCATGCTGGCTTGTGTCATGATACATTTCATGTCAATTACTTCTGATGGCGAATTCTGAGACAATAGCTGAATGGCTTTCCCACAGCTCTGCCCTATATTATTCTGACCCAAAGTGGGTCACATAGATCCTTTTCCCCTTCCGTTTTGTCTGCCAAACGTGGCCATGAATCATCCCATTTCAAACAAGTGAGCTTATTAAAAAAGGAGAGCCACATTCCACAGTGTAATCTTGGGCAAACAGGGCATGCCTCTTGTTTCTCGATTAATCAGAATTCCTCTCATCTTGTTTTATTTTCCATCCGCATCTTAATCAGAGCCCCTGGCACTTTCCCAACTTCTCTGATGCCTACGCTTTTGGACTAACACCTGTCCAGGTAAATAAATGGTGATTCTAGCCTCGTTTGCTTAAGTTTGGGTTATTTGAGGCGTGCCGGTTTTCCAAGGAGAATGAAGCAGTGGCTGAATGTAACCAGAAGCAAAATCAAATACACAAAAGCCAGGGGCATTTGCTGGTAGCTGGAGGATTTGCAGGAGCCACTACCAAATACCAGTTTTCTGCTTACAGATCCTCTTGAAAATTCAATATAGTCAATCAATCAGAATAGAGCTGGAAGGGACCTTGGAGGTCTTCTAGTCCAACCCCTTGCTCAAGCAGGAGACCCTATACCATTTCAGAGAGGTGACTATCCAGTCTCTTAAAAACCTCCAGTGTTGGAGCACTCAGAATGTCTGAAGACAAACTCTTCGACTGGTTAATTGTTCTCACTGTTAGGACGTTTCTCCTTATTTCCAGGTTGCTTCTCTGCTTGATTAGTTTTCATCCATTTGTTTGTCTGGTGCTTTGGAAAATAAGTTGACCCCCTTTTCTTTGTGGCAGCCCCTCAAATACTGGAATACTGCTATCATGTCCCCCTTAGTCCTTCTTTTCTTTAGACTAGCCAATTCCTGCAACCGTTCTTCATATATTTTAGTCTCCAGGCCTTTAATCATCTTAGTTGCTCTTCTCTGCACATTTCCCAAAGTCTCAACATCTTTTTTGTAATGTGGTGACCAAAACTGGATGCAGTATTCCAGGTGTGGTCTTACTAAGGTTTTATAAAGTGGTACTAATATTTCATGTGATTTTGATTCTATGCCTCTGCCTATACAACCAAGGATTGTATTAGCTTTTTTGGCTCATATTTAGGTGCTGGCTCATATTTAGGTGATTGTCCACTAGGACTCCAAGGTCCCTCACATAGTTACTGTTTTTGAGTATTAAAAACTAGTTCCCTATCTGTTTTATCTAAGTGTTGTATATTGAGCTGGGCAAGTGAAAGTGACAGATAGGGTCCTTTGATGTTCTGAATTGGCCTCTTTAATCACTGGATTTAATCACTCTTTCTTCACTTTATCTTGTGGGCATGATCACCATTTCTTAAGACCATTTTTCAGGAAGTGTATAGGAATGAGCTGTCTTAAACACACATGTGTGTACTGCACTTCCTCTTAGTCTACCTATTTGACAACTGGCATATTAATGGCGCCACCATGAAATAAATGAAAATTAGATGTAGACTCTGATGTTCCAGAAGTGGAGAAAAAGAGGTTCTCTCAGGAAATAACATTCTTCTATACAATCAATTCTATCATATCTTCCAGTATCTAATTTGATTCTTGGTTATTTTTTAGACAATGAGATCCATCTAACTGCATTCTATTTTCCTTTGACTACTTGTTTTTGTTATCTCAAAACAAAAGTTCCGGAAGTGGGGGGGGGCACCATTTTTTTTTTTAAATTCCTTCTTTACTTTTAAGATAGCTAAAAGTATTCCTGTAAGATTGTTACAGTAATAAAAATGAAAGATTTTTTTTTAAAAAAAGAACAAATTTTGTGGGGAGAGGCTACACCATCAAATACAATAATTTTTAGGATCCACGTGGTACCAATAAACTCAATGGTGTGCTTCCTGTTTATCTTGAAAAATAATATTTCAATATTTCCTCTTTACCTGGAAAATGGCATCTGATGAAACAGCTGTAGTATTTATTGAAAAAACTATGTGAAATGTAGGAATATGGAAACAACTGCTATGGTTGAATAGATCAGTGTATATACTGTATATACAGATGAGTTCTTTTAACACAAAGTTTCTGTTATGGACAAGTTCCTTATATTCAGTAGCTGGACCAGAATAATTCACTCCCACATCAACACTAATAGCCTAGTTTAGAAGTGGTTTTGTTGCCATTTCAACAAGGTGGTCCAAACTTTATGTATCATAGAATAATTTACAATAACTGTTTGTAACTGTCTACACTGATTGATAAGACTGTGAATTGTTGGCCATTGTCTTAGACTGTTTTGTTTCTGTTCTGTTTATATAAAATTAAGAACACAGGTTAACATCTGTGTGCTGATTTCTGCACCAAGGAGGCTTATTTTGTCCTGTCAAAAGGGTAACATAATCTAAATTTCTAGTAAGCTTAAAGTTTAGCAATCTTTACAGAAATGAAGTGTAAAGACAGCAACGTAGATCAGTCACTGGATTCATTATCCAATCCCAGTGTAAAAGAGTTGCTCCCATCTGCTTTGAATGCTGAATGCAGTCTATGGTTCCACAGTATGCATAATGTTTCTTGGCAAGATCAAGGAGGTGAAGGGAAAAGCATGATGGATTTATTTCTTTAAACATTTATATAGCCACCCATGTTATACCAAACTCTGGGCGGCTCCAAATCAAGAACTAAGATAACATAAAAACCATATTAAAACTATTAAAATCATAAATATTCCGAACAAAATACTGGTACCAAGTCAAGATCCTACATGCAATCCCCCTTATCGTCTCCCAGCCCTTGAGGGAAGAGCCAAGTCTTCAGTGTGTTTTGGGTGTCTAAGGAAAAGCGATCCTACAGATAACCTCACCCTGTGCCATCTAAAGCTTTAAAGGTAATAACCTAACCAGAATGTTGCCCCTTAGGTCTTCTGCCCATTGAATCCTTGCCTTTAACCCACTATGGAGGATGTTGACAGGATCAGTTGTCTACCTCTGTCTATGAAATACAATGATCTAATAATGTTCGCTTCGAGAATATTATTGAAGGAGGTATATAAGCCAGAATAAACAGCTGATATTCAGAAAGTACCTCCTCTTCGTCTCTTTTTCCCCTGAGGTAGATATAGCTGACAACAGCTTCTAATCTCACAAAGTTCTTGATCTAAGTTACATTTTGATGACACACTGACTGCCACAATTTAGTTGAAAAATGATTATGGAAGCTTTTGGAATTAATGAATGCAACAGCCATTTAATCTTACATTAAACTTTCTAAACATGTGTGATTAATAGAACTGCTAAGAGTTTGACACTTTCTCTTTTGATTGAGAAATAAAGTTCTCTTTAAAGGGATTTTTTTTTTTTGTCTCGCTTAGCTAAAGCTACCATCGAAATGTGGCCATATCTTGGACTGAAGGAAATCAACTGCCTTGCCAAGGTGAAATTTATTCAAATTATTGGAGAGGGAGAATAGAAGAAACCCATACTGAAAGAAAAACTGCACAAAATAATGTTATGGAGGAAAATGTCTCTTTTGTTCTTTTGCAGGACCACTCTGGCAAAATCAAAGTACAATATCTCTTACCTGGTAGCAGGAGTTCCTTTGCTCCTTTCCTGTGCTCTTACTTTATAATTATATTGGAAACAGATAAAAATAATGTTTCCGTCCAGCTCCATCATCTTATTCTTTGCCTTTCCTATACCCACCTTCTGTCTTGACTTAGTGCTCCTAAAGCATGCAAAACGAACTTCTTCCACTCACTTAAGGGAGAGAGGGTGGAGTTAATTTACTGGTAATTGCTTGTGAAAAATGTTACTGAAGTGTAGGATCTGCATGGTGATTGTATTTTTAGCTACCCTTTTTTCCTATCGTTGACACTCCATCACAGCTGGGTTTTTTTCTGTGCAGTTCCGTGTTTAAGATTTTGTCAAAACTCTTCGTTAAAAACAAGCATTTGCAAGGAAGGCGTTAACTCAGGTTATGCCTTCCATGTTTTTGACTATAACTTTCATGAGCCCCAGCCAGCATGATCAATGATCAGAGATTATGGTGTTTGCAACCATGTCATCCTCACCCCTACCTTTCCTTTCTTTTCCTAGTTTTTTTTTTTATTTTATTCTGTTTTCTCCCCACTGTTGAAGTTTACACTATAAACCTCTGTGGAAATCCCTCCCTATTTTTGTTTGGTGTGTTTATTAACTGAGCCTGGGGACACATTCATTTTCAGATGACATTGATAGTAAAATAGGAAGTCAAACATGGAGTGTCATACAGTAACCTCTTGCAGTATTTGTAGTACATGCTATATATCCTGGTTTAGAAACACTCACGGGTCTAGAAGCCTAGTAGTAGGGTTAGCTTGGATTAAATGGCCCAGATCTCTTTCAAACACATCTATACTCAAATGTGTAATGCAAAGGCATGGTTTGTAATGGAGATATATCCGTAGGCTGGATTGGACTGAATGTATCTGGCATCTTGGAGCCAGTGCCTGATCTTGCATCAATCATCTTCTCTCTCATGTAGCCTCAGATTAATGTCCTCTTCTCTGTATGGTGCTCTGCCAAGCTGTAAAGTCTGGAGTAGTATTTGTTGAAATGGGAGTTGGATTCAGCTTCCCTGTCCCATCTGGCATTAATGTAATTATTGTCGGATTTGGTACTTCCACTTTTTGCAAAAGAAAAGGGAAATCAGTTGCATATTATCTTTCTTCCTTGTAATATTATATATATAATCGGCTTTAGAATAATATTCTTGGAAGATGCCTGCATACTTTTGCTAAGTAGTGTGTCTGTCTGGGTTCACCACTGCCTTAATTGAACAGCTCTGCTTTCTCTCTGTACCTCCTTGGCTCCCTGTGCCAATGTGCTTGGTGACTGTGAACTAAGGAACTATAGTTCCTTTCCCTGCGGCTGAGTTAAAGGGCCATCTACCCTTTTTTCAGTGGGCAGAAAACTAATGCCAACATGAGTGATACTGTCCTGATAATGCCTTTGCAGAGCTTGAGAAATAAAGCAATGGCACGACAGCAGGAATGGGACAGGTCCGGTCATAGGATTCTGCCCTCATCTGTAAACTTCTTCCTAATCATCTCTTCCTTCAGCCCAAACTGTTATATCCCAAACTGAATAAAGTTAAAAGAACAATAACAGATTAGAGTCACAAATGGTACTGTGTCAGAAGTGCAGTAGTTTTAGAATCGGTCCTCCTCTCCTCTCCTCTCCCTCTCCCTCTCCCTCTCCCTCTCCCTCTCCCTCTCCCTCTCCCTCTCCCTCTCCCTCTCCCTCTCCCTCTCCCTCTCCCTCTCCCTCTCCCTCTCCCTCTCCCTCTCCCTCTCCCTCTCCCTCTCCCTCTCCTCCCCTTCCTTTCCCTTTCTCAATGAAAGCTGGCCTCCAAATTCCTTTGTATTCTGTTAGGGGTTGGTCCCTTCATTACACTTTTTTCAGCCGGTTACACTATTTCACTGGTGTGCTTTTTCAAGCCTAAGCAAATAGCTTTATTTATGCTTCATGTAGCTCTACATTCATCTCTTAATGAAAAGGACATAGGAAGCTGCCTGGAGACCAAAAAGGAGAACTGATGGCCATATGAGCCTGAAATTATTTTTAATGTCTTCTTTAGTCCCATCTTCTTGGGGTCACTTGATTTTGTGATGTAAACAGTGACAAAGCGTAGTCATTTTTATATCTTAAACTGATAATTGTTAGTTGCTGTCATTTAAAGGGGGAAATGCTCTTTGAACAGTTGTATAGCTTTCAAAAATCCAGAGATGCAATAGATCGGGATCGCCAACCCCCAAGTCACGGACTGGTACCAAGGCCCGTTGGGAACCGGGCTGCAGCCAAATGTGCAAAGCTTCATTTGTGCATGCATGGGAGCTAGGTTGCCTATGAGAAATCATCCTCTCCCCCCAGCCCACTACTCCTGCTGCCGCCGGTCCATGGAGCCAAAAAAGTCAGGGACAGCTGCTGTAGATGACATTGAAGGGACTCAATATACTCCATCTGTTACAGCCCAAATCTGGTAGCCCTACTTAAAGCTGTCTTGCTCACGGGCTCTTCATTAGATGAAGTCAACCACGATGAGCAGAGAGTGAAAACAGTTGTTACCAGGGCATTTGATTCCATAGTAGATGCATGCATTAGGACAGTGATGGCGAACCTTTTAGAGACTGAATGCCCAAAAACCCGCCCTGCCCACTCTGCCCCTGCCCCTGCTCCATCCCCCCCACCCTGCCCCCACTATGCCCCTATCCCATGCACCCACAAGACCACCCACCGCCTCCACAGCCCACTGTAGCAGATCGCTCAGGTGGCTCAGCAGCGTCATGGCAGCCATCCCCTCCGCCTGCACCCCGCAGCATCATCTATGCGCGATGGGGTGTGAGGGTGGATTCTTGTCCCTGCTGCCATGTGCTTGGGTGCGCTGCTCCATGCGGGCCATGTCCAGGGGCTGTGGGGGGAGGCAGGGCTGGGGCAAGGGCATGCGTGCCCATAGAGAGGGCTCTGAGTGCCGCCTCTGGCATGTGTGCCATAGGTTCGCCACCACCGCATTAGGATAAAGGCTCTATAAAACTATTCAGAGTGTGAATTGCATACTTCTTTGTAGGATAATTAAGTCAATTTCTTTGTGTTGCATAAGAGATTTGAAACAACATGTGTAGAAAAAAATGACTACGCTAAAATTTCACAGTTTGATATTTCAACATCTCTCCATATTTTGCCATTTTCCCCTTATCAAAATAAATAGAAGTAAAGAATTAGGCAGCTTGAGAATTGATGAATAGTGGGGGAGGCAATACTTTTTTTTTTTCTGTCAAGGACTATGTTTCCTTTGGAGAAAAGCAGTGGGGGACTATAGACCGCTATTGAACAGGAATTAAGCAATGATACCTTGCTGTACTCTCTGGCTCTCATATCCTCATGTTCTCTGGGAAAAAACCACAAATTATATTCAGCTTTTTCACACTTCTTTTTAACAGTGTTGCATTGATTCTCTTACTATATGTGATAGCCTAAGAATTCCTTGTAAATTAATATCTTATATTCCCATCTTAATTCCTACCTGAAAATGAATAACAATGTAACTGTGCTTTCTTTTTTCCTCTTAAAACTTTTTCCCATTTATATCTGTAATAGTCAATTGATTCTGCTTCCTGATCATCCATGTCCATTCCCTTTCTAATATTTTGAAGCACATTCCAATCATTAGCTTGTTTTACATCAGGTGAAAATTGTACAGTATGTTATAAAAAGGACGGCCAAACATACTGTATGAACCACAAAAGCAAAGATAAAAGCTAAAAAAAATCCAGCTATATTCTTTGAATGAAAGAGATTCTTCATGGAAATTCAATTCATTCACTATAACCCTACATTTTTAGTTTCTGGATTGAGCTTTTGCTAGGATAACAGTTACTGATTTCGTTCATCCTCTTATTACTTTATAATTTGGTTGCAGAGGCTATTGTCCTCTAGGGTAGCCTGAAAGAATACTTTCCAGGCAAATTCTACATCTGATGCAAATACAGACATATATAGATACCTAACCTTCCCACTATTCTATTTGGGGTCTGTAAAATGCAGAAAAGGAGTAGAAAATGTTTAGTCAAAACAAAGGTAAGGAACAAGATAGGGAATGAAAACAGCTAAATCTCCATACCCGTCCATTTGTTTTACTTTTCCACCCTTTTCCCATCCTTGCAAACCATCCTTGAAACCTCAGCTCTCTCTTTCGGAGGATCTCAGCAATTCCATCCCACCACAATTTTTTCCCAGCCTTCTCCTTCTTAGCCACACAGTCTTCGTCCAATTCATTCATCCTTCCTTCACGTACAGATAGCCCTCAGTTAGTGAGTGATAGTTATAGTTATAATGGTGATGAAAAAGTCACTTCGTGACTGGTCCTTGCATTTACTACTTTTACAGGCCTCTAAAGCAAGGCTGAATTAAGAACCCAGTTATGGTTTCACTTATCATCTGCTTCACTTAAGGAGCGAGTTGCCAGTCCCAATTCTGGTTGTTAAACAAGGACTGCATATATTTACGTTTAGTTCAGTCCTCGTGCATTCTTTGTGCATGACCAAATCATCTCAATATCATATGCACAATTTGCACAATTTCTCTGCTCTTGCTATTGGCAGGCTCAAAAATCATCCCATTTCTTTATGCTTTCTCTTTTCCTTTGGTGTTGAGTTGCATATATGAATCACTAGGGGCTATATTGCTCAGTGAGAACCTCTTTTAAATATACTGTGTCATCACTCTCACTGCATTATCTGTTGGTCTAGACTTTGCACGGAGATTGGGTGGGTAGGTGAACTGCCTGTTTCATGGCAGAAGGGCAAACCAGCCGGTCTTTGATCTTTTTTGATGCTCCATTGTACTGCAGTGGAAGTGTGTAGCTTATTGTCCTTCCACCATTTATATCACACATGCAATTGGCTACTTCAGAATGGTAGTGCTGTTGTTAATACTGCCTGGCAACCTCTTAAAGTAATTGTAAAAAGTAGGTGATGGATTCTTCTCATGTGGGAAACAACGATGCCCCGTAACAGGAGACAAGTTTGAGGCAACTCAGGACACCAGTGAAGAGGGGTTTTCCCTCTCCTTCCCCTCATTCAGTGGGAAACTCAACATAAGCTGAGTTCCAAACTGGAGTCTCCCTTCTCTTCCTCTTGAGCTGATTGCAATATGTATTTTTGGCAGTCTTAAGCTCAGCAGCCCTATCTGGAAGAGCCCTAGTATGTCTTTGGCTGCAGGCCTGGAAGAAGATTGCTACATGAAGCCTTGTGCCACTTCCTTTTTAGCCTCATGACTTTTCATTCTCCCTGTCGGGACCTTCATCTGATTGATAGATTCCTCTTGGGTATTTATTTAGGATTATCTCTTTTCTTTTCTCCTTTTCTGCTGATGCCTTCCGGCTGATGGCAGGTTAAACGTAACCGTCTCTCTCTCCCTCACCTCCCCCCCATCCTTGGCACTTATTTCCTTTGGGAAGGGCTAAGTTCAGGTATGTCTGAAGGGAGCTGTGGTTCTCCCTGTCTGATGTGGTTTGTTATCGCAAAGCTATTAATAAAAATCTCTGTGTTTCTCCAGCTGTCACTCGGCTAAGATCAGAAGTCATCCCTGATCTCAAACAGTGTTTTCGCCTAAGAGCAACGTGCAGAGGCACGAGCTCTAAAGCCTTTTGTTGGCTGTTTTTCTCCCCTACTCAATGGATCAGGTGCAGCTTGTCCTGATGTGGCTGTAAACTATATTGGAAATTGAGGTGGGAGTTATTCTTTGGGAACAATACTTCATTGCTCTCCCCATGTCTGCTTTTTCTCCGCCTAATATTAGGGAGGTCATGGCTTGTTTTGTCAAAAGTCTCAGTAGGGGATTAGGTCCAAGAGGCAAGCGCTCCAGGTGCGGCCGAGCACGAGGGGTTTATGCACTGCCTTGGCGAGAAGGGAAGGCATCCTTCCTTCCTAATGACAGGGCCCTGCATGCAGGAACACGAGGCTCCTCGCCTCCTCGCAGATGTGTGGTTAAGCAAAAGACAATTGCAGATGTTCCTGGAATTCCCAAACCGGATACAGAATTGTTAAGTCTCTCTCTCTCTCTCTCTCTCTCTCTCTCTATCTATCTATCTATCTATCTATCTATCTATAGATATTTATTTATGTGTGTGTGTGTGTGTCTGTTTGCATGTCTCTGTCTGTCTGTCTGTCTCTCTCTCTCTCTCTCTCTCTGTGTGTGTGTATAGAGGAGCACTGCCAAGAGTTTTTACATAATGAGAAGATCATGTTAGTCTTTTCTCGCTCAAGGGCTAGGTTTGCTCAAACTCTCCTCTGAATGTGAGGAATCACACACGCCGTCATAAAACCCCAAGGAATGCTGCCCGTAGGAAGCTCACAGCTAAACCAGAGAGCAAAGGGCGCCTTTCTTCTTGAGTTCCCCAGCAATGGGCACTAAAAAAATTCCAGCCCATCCCCAGTATTAGAGCTACTATATAACCTTCTTGGCAAGCAGTCATCATGGCCTAATTCTCCAGGGTAATTTGTGTATTTCCTTTTAAAGTTAGTGATTATCACACTAGCAAGTTCTAATTTGGGGGGGGGGGTTGTGGCAGATGAAGTATTCTTTTATTGATCTTTCACTACTTGGTGTCATTGTGCAATCTTGGGCTCAACTATTAGTTGAACTGTTCCGAGCTAGTCCTTGACTTACAACAGTTCACTTAGTGACCATTTGAAGTTACAATGGCTCTGAAAAAAGTGGAGTTCTGTGACTGCCACACATTGTTTAATAAGTGCTTTGGCCTGATTATTTATTTGTTTGTTTGTTTATACCTCACCTTTATTATTTCTATAAATAAAGCAGTGAACATATCCAGTGCACCTTCCTCTTCCTCTTTTCCCCACAACAACAATCTCCATCCCAAATGGGCTAAGAGAGAATGACTGATCCAAGGTCATCCAGCCGCCTAAGGTGGGACTCTAACTCACAGTCTCTGGCTTCCTAGACTGGTGCCTTAACCACTAGACCAAACTGGCTCATATCCCATGCTGAGTAGAAGAGCTGGGGAGAAACCGAATAATGAGACTTTTAATTGTTCCTGTCTTTTTTCCATATGGATTGACTCTTGCACACTAGTGGCATCCATTCTTGCAGTCGGGAACCTTGAAGTCACACATGCTTTACTCCAATCTCCTGATTGGCCTATTGCAAAGTGTTCTATAGGGGCTGCCTTCAAACCCATTAGGAGGCTGCAGCTGGTCCAGAATGTGGCCATGTGTAATTTTGTGCGCAACACCACACAGTCATGTACGACTACTGCTTTAAGAGCTGCACTGGCTGCCAGCAGGCTTCAAGATAGAATTTCAGGGGCTGATTGTCACTTTTAAAAGCCCTGCACCCAGTGGTGGGATTCAGCCAGTTCGCACCAGCTTGGCAGAACCGGCAGCTAAATTTTGGTCGCCCAGGCCCAGAACGGACTTCTGGAAGTGGCATCCACACAGAGAACTGGTTGTTCACATATTTGAATCCCATCACTGCCTGCACCCAAAGGGTCAAGTTACTTGTGCCACCACCTATCTGCAGTAGTTTTCTTTCTACCCATCCCATCAGATTTGGCAGGCATGTTTCCAGGCCCTTCTGTGAATCAAAGCCATCTCATGGGACCCAGGCAGCCTGCCTTCTCTGCTGTGTACTTGCCCTGTGGGAGTACACCTTCTGCAGCCCTATGGGCCTTTTCTCTCCAGTCACGGGCTCAGAATGTTAGTGGAGGCCAGTATCAATATCTTATTTTGTGCTGTCAATAGTTGTGAGGTGCTTCAATAATTATTAGATATGGTTTCATTATTTTTTAAAACATTGCAATTTTTTTATCTATGTTTTGGGTTGGCTTCCTAGATTTGTTTAGATGGGTGGCTATGTACATTCATTAAATAAAATCATGATAATCTTTTGTTACATACTCTATTTGAGGCTAGCACTTTTTCTCTCTCGCATGTGCAGTATCTCTGTACTTGGTTATATTGCACCATGTTTTGTCATTCTAATGCCCAAATGTGAACACATTAAATATGCCATTTTGCACTTATATTGCTAGATATTCTCTGGTTTAGATCGCTTTGGCTATTTTTCCATATTCACTCAAACGCCTGTGTTTAAATTGGTTATGTATCCATTAGAGCAGTGATGGCGAAACTTTTTGAGACCGAGTGCCCAAACTGCAACCCAAAACCCACTTATGTATCGTCGGGTGCCGGGTGGGCGTGGCCCACTGGGTGGACGTGGCTTCAGTGTTAACGGCAGACTGGGTGGGACTAAAAAATTCAATTCCAACTTTGCGAGATCTTTTTTTTTACCCTGAGAAGTTGAAATTGATTGATTGATTGAACCTTTTTTTTTTTTTTTGCACACGGTGGCGGAGGCCTAAAGCAAAAAGGTTTTATAAAATCCAGCTGAAGGCCTAGGACTGGGACGACGGCGCGCGTGCCCACAGAGAGGGCTCTGAGTGCGGCCTCTGTCACTTTCCTTTTGTGTAGGTACCCATGTTTGTTGGCATGCTCTAAAAGGTTAGTGAGTCAGGATTTACCTGAGCTGAAATTACGTTACTTTTTAAAAAGTAAGATTTGTTCTTCTGTGCTCTTGATCATTATATTTACAGGTTCCTTGAAAAAAATAAAATAAAATTTGACACCTCATTGGGCAGATTCCAGTCCTAAACTGAAAATTTCTAAAACATCAGCTTCTGGTGATTTAGCTTTCTTTGCTCCATTGGCTGCTGATTAATAAATTAAATGATTACTTTAGGGAATGAAATGGACAGTCCTTATTTTCTCTGTGCATGCTAGCTTAATTCACTAAAATATTAAACTTCTTTTTATGTGGTTTGTCACCTGAGTTCTTCCTTGAACTTCAGAGCCTCCACCTCTCACACACAACTCATGTATATATTTTAATCTGTAGTAGCCTAATTATATCAGAAGAATGAAAATGTAAAAATAATTCTGTAACAATATGTTCCAAAGTCAGAGATGCAGCCAGCATGTAACTCAGTGGTCTTTTTACTTCTCTTGACTGGGATAGTAGTATATTGTCCTCTTTAGAAGACCTCCTGTCCATTTTGCTAAGTGCATAAAATGTCCTCTGAAAACCAGTTATTCCACTATGGAGATTTCTCTTCTCGCAGAGAATTTTATTTCTTTTTTAGTCCTGCTCTCCTTTCTATTAAAATTGTTTTTTTTTTAAAAAAAAACCATAGATAGATAGATCTTCATAAAACAAGTAATGTTTTCAACATATACATGAAACCGTTGGGTGAGATCATCAGTCGACACGGGGTGAGTTTTCATCAGTATGCTGATGATACTCAGCTTTACATCTCTACCCCGCATCATTACAGCGAAGCAGTGGAAGTGATGAACTGGTGCCTGGAGGCTGTTGGGGTCTGGATGGGTGCCAACAGGCTCAGACTAAATCCCGACAAGACCGAGTGGCTATGGGTTCTGCCTCCCAAGGACAATTCCATCTGTCCATCCATTACTCTGGGTGGGGAAGTTTTATCCCCATCGGAGAGGGTTCGCAACTTGGGTGTCCTCCTCGATCCACAGCTAAGTTTAGAATACCATCTTTCAGCTGTGGCGAGGGGGGCGTTCGCCCAGGTTCACCTGGTGCATCAGTTGCGGCCCTATTTGGACCGGGAGTCACTCCTCACAGTCACCCATGCCCTTGTCACCTCGAGATTCGACTACTGTAATGCTCTCTACATGGGGCAACCTTTGAAGAATGTCCGGAGACTGCAGGTGGTTCAGAATGCGGCCGCGCGAGCCGTCTTGGGTCTCCCAAGACATGCTCATATCACTCCAGCCCTCCGTGAGCTGCACTGGCTGCCAGTTGGTCTCCGTACACAATTCAAAGTGTTGGTTATGACCTATAAAGCCCTATATGGCAATGGGCCAGGATACTTGCGGGACCGTCTTCTGCCTCATGAATCCCAGCGACCGATTAGGGCACACAGGGTTGGTCTCCTACGGGTCCCGTCTGTTAGACAGTGCCATCTGGCGGGACCTAGGGCTAGGGCCTTCTCTGTTGCTGCCCCAGCCCTCTGGAACCAACTTCCCTCAGAGGTTCGTACTGCTCCCTCCCTCCTAGCTTTCCGAAAATTTTTAAAAACACATCTATGCAGACAGGCTTGGGGCGTGTGAGCTGCGCTCTGCCCCTGGCCTTTGATTGGGAGTGTATGTTGTATGAGTGAGTATAGTTTTATAGTTTTATAGTTTTATATTGTAGTATTATTTTATATGACTTATATATTTTGTACTTGTATTTCTGTTGTGAGCCGCCCTGAGTCTGGGGAGAAGGGCGGCATATAAGTCAAAATAAAGATAAAGAAAGATAAAGATAACGTCATATAACCCTGTGTTTCCCAACCTTGGCAACTTGAAGATGTGGGGACTTCAGTTCCCAGAATTCCCCAGCCAGCATGACTGGCTGGAGAATTTTGGGAACTGAAGTCCACATATCTTCAAGTTGCCAAGGTTGGGAAACACTGACATAACCTATTATAGAATGCAGTGATATTAGCAGAAGTCCTAGACAAATGCGTAGAGGATAAATTCATTAGTAACTACTAGACATGATGGTTTTACATTAGTCCAGTGTTTCTCAACCTTGACAATTTTAAGGCACGTGGAGTTCAACTCCCAGAATTCCACAGCCAGCATTGCTGGCTGTGGAATTCTGGGAGTTGAAGTCCACGTGCCTTAAAATTGTCAAGGTTGAGAAACACTGCATTAGTCAAAAGAGCATGGGAAGCCTATAGCTGAACATGAGTGCAAAAATATCTGTCTTACTTGTGTTCTCCTACTAAAGATATTATGAAGAAATTCCTCAACAAATTATTTATGGTGAACAAATTATCAGTGAAGAATCTCTACCCTTGCATAGCGTAGCTCAAGATACATAATAAACACTTGGTTTCCAAGATGTAACTGCCCTCCCACCTGTACACTTAGCTTTAGTATGTACCCAGGAGATATTTGTTACCTTGGGAGCGTACATATGATTCTTGCCAAAAATCTAACATCTGCACAGTTAATATTTATCAGGAAATTTATGTTTGGTCTTGAAGGAGAATGAACTGGAAAAAAAGTTAGACTTGTATCTCATTTAGCCTTCCTGTGTTGATGATAACCTGATAGGGAGCACACTTTACCAGTCACCAGAACGGATACGTACGATTTCCAGTCTTACATTTGGCATTATCATATGTTATCCATTGTTAATGCATTTTTGTTTAGATATTTCAGGTTCCTAATGGCTTGGGTATCCATCAAAAATATATTTTCTCCCCATTGCTTGTGCAGGTGCCCAACATTTCTGTTGCTAAGTGAGACATTTGTTAAGTGAGTTTTGCCTCATTTTATGACCTTTCTTGCCACTCGTTAAGTGAATCTCTGCAGTTGTTAAGTTAGTATCACAGTTTTAAGTGAGTCTGGCTTCCCCATCAACTTTGCTTGTCAAAAGGTCATAAAAATTGATCACGTGACCCCAGGACACTGCATCCATCATAAATAGTTACCAGTTGTCAAGCGTCTGATTTTTGATCATGTAACTATTGGTGTCAACTCTACAATGAGCCTAGCTGCAGCCATTTTTCTCTGTCTCATTCTAGGTTGCCACATGCAAAGGAGGGAGAGTTTTTTTTCACAGACTCTACTCTAGAAAATATTCTGTCCCATGGGAACCAAGGTCATCTCTTACTTCCCAGACTGGGGACAGGGCGATGCATTAGAAAGCCTGCCAAACATTTCTGTTGGGAAACATAGTAGAATGCATATTCTTGAGAGTGGGTCATTATAATTTGTAACTGGGTAATCTTTAGTGGGAAATTCAGACTTGGTTTCACTTTTGACCGTGCTGATACATTGTAACCAATAAACATGTTCTTTGAAGAATTTGCAAGCTTCGGAGTTCTGCTTTATTCATCTCTGTCTATCTGAACCATGACATAGGAATACTACAACAGTCATAAGTGTGAAAAACAGTTATTAGTCACATTTTTCAGTGCCATTGTAACTTCTAACAGTCACTAAATGAGGTAAATCACAGACTACCTTTACAGTATATGGTTTTGGAATATTATACTTGGGACTGAAGACTTCTTGGTGAAGCAACATTGTTTATAGGTCTGAATTTGTTTGGTAGCTGCTATACTGCCTTAAAAAAATATTTTAAATGTACAACATACTTCAAAGCACTAAGCAATCTCAATAAAACATATGACTTTGTGAAAAAGATTCTGCTTCCCCTGTATCCAGCTTGCTGAGCTTTTATTACCCAATCTGTGACAAAAACAAGTTTGTCTGAATACAACAGTGAAACAACATGGCCTTGGTGGACACCTTTGCAAGGCAGAAGAATTGATTCTGGCCCTGATTCTTGGAAGTGATCGTTCTTGGACTTTGCTGTATTATCCTTGATGTCAGGTTGAAAATGACCTTCGGCTGTAAGAGGTTTCTTTCCACCTGGAAAAAAAATGTAGCTGGGGATGTTTTGTTTTTTTTAAATGATATTTCTGGGATGATAACTGCAACCCTTTTTTGACATACTCTAAGCAATTAAGGTTTGAATGCAGGTGGGTTCTGCTGCATCCCTCCCCCCACTGTATCATTTGCTGTCATTTGGACATCACCATGGAAATAATCCTCAGTGAAACAAAAATAAGTGTAGAACCGGTTGGACAGAAAGTGCAGGCTGAGACAGCCTCGGTGGAGGAAGGGGGAAACATGAGGCTTAAGGCCAGGAAGAAGACAGTGGAGGCCCAGTAGGAAAACCCCCTTGGTTCTAAATCCTAGTCCCCAGCAGGGTGCCTTTGGGTAATAGTATGTCAGCTGATACATTCCTTGGTGATTGCAAAGCTATCTGCACTAGATGTATTTTTTGGTGTAAATCAAGAGTATTAAGCTTTGTGACTGGCTACATCGTACATAAATGTGATGCCACTTGAAAATGAGAGTAACATTCTCAAATTCCAAAAATGCCCACTAGCCTTCCTTAGAAGTTGCTGGAATCTAAGTCACTGGAGGAAAACACTGCTGCACTTCCCAAAGGGTGGCTCCTATTTCTTGTAGTACAGATTTGCCTCACTGAAAGTGGATTCTGTCCATTTCCACTCAATGTGGTGAACTCGATCAGCAAGCCTGATATCTTGCCTAATGTAAACAAATGTAAGAGTCTCTTGAGCAAACATTTGTATGCATATGTTTGTATAATTATCTTCCTGCCGCACCAGTTTTGGGGACAAATGTAATACTGGTAAGGGCATATTGGCTCATTGGTAACAAAGTACTTGTGAAAGGATCCCGAATGTGCAAGGATGATGAGGCAGTTTCTATATAATCTTTCCACGATCATGTTTAGGACCAATAGACATCCCCTAGGCCAGGGCTTTTCAACCTTTTCACCCATTGTACCACTTTTAGAATATGGCAATATCCGAGTACCACCAGTCGCCTAGCAAGGTGTCAAAAACTTGATGACCAAACAAAAAACAAAAAAACCAGGAAAAAAGTGATGAAGTACAGGTAGTCCTCGACTTACAACAGTTCGCTTAGTGACTGTTCAAAGTTACAATGACACCAAAAAAGTGCCCCCCAAGCCACAGCCGAGAAAAGACACCTGCCTGCCCGCCCAGCTGCGCTTTTTCTCCTGTCCGAGGTTTTCATTGTTGTGAGCATCTCTGTTGAGGATTGGCAGCAGGGGTGGGGTGGGGGTGTTTGGTTTTTATCCCCCCCCCCGTCTGCTGGGTGGTTGCAGCAGGTTTTCGTCACTTCACATGACAGTCAAAAATATGAACCAGTTGCCAAGCATCTGAATGTAATTCACAAGACCCTGGAGATGCTGCAACATTCCAGCTGATCAGTGCTTCTTCTGGACTCAGAAGCGCCAAGATCAGTGCCGAGCTCCAGCTGGAGCCTGGTGCTGATCCTGGCGCTTCCACTGAGCCCTGACAGCCTTGCAGCTCCAGCCATCTCTCGCTCAGGCTTGTGCGGTGCTCCCATCGGTTCAGCTCATTCCCCTCCCCCGCTACCACTTTTCTAGGATGGCAATGTACCACAGGTGGTACCCGTACCAGTGGTTGAAAAGCCTTGCCCTAGGCCAACTATAGATGGATATGTCTTTGCTGCCATTGATTGTCCAGATTTTTTCAGCCCAGATCTGGCAACTCTGATCAGGTTAAAGATGCCATTTCAGTATGAATTCTTATGCCAGAAGTATGGATTTTGTTTTGTTTTTTAATTGGTGGTCACTGGAAAATTGAGAGCATGTTTTAGACACTCTTGCAAAATAGTTGCCAGGTGGGGATTTCTATTTACAAAGTAATTGCTGTGGTGGTAAACATCACAAAACAGTCAGAAAAACTAGTAAGTTTTTCTCTTCAATCTCATGCATCTTTGTCAAGATGCTTCCTATCTTTCCAGTTTGTATTTATATGTTCACTGGGTTATAAACATTTCAGAGGCAAACTTAGAAATAAAATTCATGCTAAGAAGGAATGGTCATTTCTATATCTGGGACTGATTTTTTTTTCCCAGGAAGGACCAGAATGAGTGGATCCTATAGTTAAAGAGGGAGGCGCCAATATTTCTGAATGAGGATTACAGGGGCAAAATAGGAAGTATTCAGGTTCTTTATCCATGTTAGATGCTTGCATTGTCCTTCTGAGTGATGGAAAGTTTAATGAGCGTTAGCATATAAAGAGACCTACTTTTGTTGCTTACCCATTGGTTGTTCACTCCTTAGACAAGCAATGGAGAACTTGAGGACTGTTTTCTTATTGTTTATGGCAGCAATAAAGGAATATTGATAATATGACAGTAGAACAAAGCAATTTCAACTCTAATCAGAAGAATTAAAGATTCTCCAGTTCTGCTTTATTTCTATAATAAATATTTATTTATATGTACATAGAATAAATATATCAGAAGGTTCAGCACTTTAGCATTCCAATACCTTCCTGTTCCACAGAAGATATCTAGAAGAATCTTACAGGATTTTTTTTTTTGCTAGGAATGCTCTCTTTTCAGCAGAGATTGCCTATCTGCTATCACAGTAAAAAAAAATTTTTTTTACTCCTCCCCTTGATTTGGGAGCTGGATGATATCTTCACTCACCACTTTTTTGAGTCATTTTAGCTTCCATTAAATATACTGTCAAATTTTTGCCAGCTATCAAGCCAAGTCTTAAAAGACAATATCAGAGACGCTTGCACTGCAAACTCTTCTCTCAAGAAAAGTAAAATATTATGAGCCGGGGCCACCCACACTGCACCTTTTGGGTCAAACTAACTTTGCCACAGTACTGTTGTGTTCTTGTGACTTTGTTGTATTTGAGGGACAAGCAGCTTTCCTTTTATACAGCACCTCAAGACAGTTTTGTAAAAAGGCCAAACATAGGATAAATGCACACAGTGTGTACTGAATAGGAGGGGAAACTATTTCATTTGGTTTTTTTTCCCCCTTGTTGTTGTGGAAGGGGGGGGGTGAGGCATTTCTACTTACTCCAGGAGCTGCTGCAACTCAGGGAATGGAGCAGCAGCTGAATTTATTATTTGTTTGTTTGCTTGATTGATTTCTATAGCCGCCCATCTCAACAAACGATTCTGGGCAGCTGGTTAAATGGAGTGATTTTATCCTCTTTCTGCTGGCCGCTAGAGGGAGACCGAATAAATTCACCGCATTCCTGTGGCCTGCAGTCACTATTCCAAAGTCAGTAGGCGAGAAAATGACGACAGGGCTGACTTTAAAACACTTTGGAGGGATTGGGGAACAAAAATGGTGCCATATGGAAATACCCTTGGATGGGATCCAGCAAGATCAGTTTGATCAGCTTCCAAATTCCCAAATGGGTTAGACCTTCATCTCTTGATTGCAATAGTGGAAAGTCCCTGTGCTATGCTGTAATACTGACTGACTTCATGATTGGGCTTTGGCATACCAACACTTTAAGGCTGTGTTTTTCCTGTTCAAAATGATTTTGAACTCGCACAGGTTTTTGGAATCTGAAGCTTTGAAAACTTCTATATAATTTGGCTTTCTGCTGGGGAATTTATCCAGTGATGTGAGGAAATGCAAAGTGCAGGTGTAGCCACAACTGAGCCCAAATTTCCATTGCTAAGCGAGACAGTTAAGCATATTTTGCCCCATTTTTTTAAATCTTTCTTGCCACACAGTTGTTAAGTGAATCACTGCAGTTGTTAAGTTAGTAACACGGTTGTTAAGTGAATCTGGTTTCCCCATTGTCTTGGCTTGTCAGAAGTTTGCAAAAAGTGATCATGTGACCCTGGGACATTGCAACCATGATAAATACAGGCCGGTTGAAAAGCATCTGAAGTTTGATCATGGGAGTGCTACAACGGTAAAAAAGTGTAAAAAAGTCATTTTTTCAATGCCACTGTAACTTCAAATGCTCCTTAAATGAACGGTTGTTAACTTGAGGATTATCCGTACACCAAAGTCTGAGCTTCAATAAATAAAAACAGTAACTGTGAAAGGGACCTTGGATGATCACTTGACCATGAGCCAGAAGTGTGCAGCAGCAACCAAAAAAGCTAATACAATCCTGGGTTGTATAAATAGAGCAGTGTTTCTCAACCTTGGCAATTTTAAGGCATGTGGACTTCAACTTCCAGAATTCCACAGCCAGCAACGCTGGCTGTGGAATTCTGGGAGTTGAAGTCCACATGCCTTAAAATTGTCAAGGTTGAGAAACACTGAAATAGAGGCATAGAATCAAGATCATGCAAAGTATTAGTACCGCTTTATAAAACCCTAGTAAGACCACACCTGGAATACTGCAGCCAGTTTTGATCACCATACTACAAAAAAGATGTTGAGATTTTGGAAAAAATTCAGAGAAGAGCAACTAAGATGATCAAAGGCCTGGAGACTAAAACATACAAAAGAACGGCTGCAGGACTTGTGTTTGGCTAGTCTAAAGAAAAGAAATAGGGATGACATGATTAGCAGTATTCCAGTATTTGAGGGGCTGCCACAAAGATGAGGGGATCAAATTATTCTCCAAAGCACCAGAAGGCAGGACAAGAAATGATGGTTGGAAACTGACCAAAGAGAGAAGCAACCTGGAATTAAGGAGAAACTTCTTGACATTGAGGACAATTAATTAGTGGAACAGCTTGCCTTCAGAAATCGTGGGGGCTCCATCACTAGAGTTTTTAAAGAAGAGACTAGACCAGGGGTGTCAAACTGCTGGCCCATGGGCCGGACGCGTCACGAGGCAATCACGCCCACCCCACTGCTGGCAATGGGAAAAAAGTTCCGATACGTTGCACGATGTCACATGACGCCGCGAGTTTGACATGTCTGGACTGGACAGTCACTTGTCTGAAATGGTATAGGTTCTCCTGTTTGAATAGGGGGCTGGACTAGAAGACCTCCATAGTCCCATTCTATTCTATTCTATTCTATTCTATTCTATTCTATTCTATTCTATTCTATTCTATTCTATTCTATACGGGAATACCTATATTAGCTACTTTCAGATGACTAGTTGTAGTTTGGACTTTTGGGAAATCTTACTGAGCGCAGATCCTCCAATCAAACACCTTTCAAAGCTGCTTTATTTTCCTATATTTTTAATTGCAGCCTCACTTTATTTTATATGGCCTTTTCAAGATTGTTTCTCTCCTGTACTCTTGCACTTTGTGGGTCCCTGATGAATGTGGAACTCCCACCCATAGCTGGCATCTTACATTGGGCAACGAGGGGGAAAGGAAATAACTTTTGATTTAAAGGGAATAATTTGTTC
This sequence comes from Bothrops alternatus, assembly GCA_034064705.1. Lineage (NCBI taxonomy): Eukaryota > Metazoa > Chordata > Lepidosauria > Squamata > Viperidae > Bothrops > Bothrops alternatus. The sequence continues at coordinate 19,411,117 of JARGCV010000041.1, forward strand.
TCTAAATAGCAGAGTTTAAGTTTCTTCCTTTTCTGCTCTGGTTGACCATCCACCGTACCTTGTATTTTGAGGTAAGTGCCAAGAACATGGAATGTACCCTGTGGAATATCTCTCAGGTGGACTCAACACAGTTGGAGGAGGACTGTGGACACCTTGTTCACAAGGGTTGGTTGAAGGTTTCTGTGGTCTACCCTGGGGCCAGCCATCAGGGCGTGAGGATGTTTGTCAGAAGATTTACCTAAGGCCACCAGCAAATTCTGGAGTATGGTGAAATTCAGCCAGCAGCCACAAGTTTTTTTTTTCTTCATAAAGTCTCAGCAAATATTAAAAAAAACCTTTTTTTTAAAGGAGAGTGGGTGGGAAGAACGTTCTTTGACGCCTGTGGCCATTGCCAAGTTATGGTAGCAGAGGTGGAAAACTTCATGTGTGTGGTGTGCCTTGGAAGCAACAGCTCATTAAGTTGCTGGGGAAGGTGCTGAAGGGATTTTATAGGCCACCAAAAGATCTTCTGAGGTTTTAAAAGCAGGGCTGCAACTTTTGCTTTAAATATCTCTCTGGAACTAAACATCACGTCAGTTTTAATGGCGACTGGAACAACATATGAGATGTTGTTTTATATATATAGACTGAACCTGTTATGGTCTACAGCTTTCCAGTTGTTGCCTAGTATAGTTTTTCTCCATCTATACCAGGGGTAGGCAACCTTGGCTCTTTTATGACTCGTGGACTTCAACTCCCAGAATTCCTGAGCCAGCATGGCTCAGCTTGGAAACCTCTCCTTTTCCCCTCAGCATGGTTGGCTCGGGAATTCTGGGAGTTGAAGTCCATGAGTCATAAAAGAGCCAAGGTTGCCTACCCCTGATCTATACCATTCAAATCTATCCTGGATTCTTGGATGCTCTAACTTATGGCTCTGGCTGTTGTGTTTTTTTCCCCTTAATTCCCAACTTGCTGTTGAGTCATACATTATTATCATATGCAGTTTAGATGCACATGTAAACACATATTCATGTTTGCAAATTAAAAGAGTGAAGAATTGAAAGCCAGAAATACAAGTCCTGTTGGACAGTGAAGATTTTTTAAAGTATTTTTTTTATTGAGGGGTCCCTGGTGCTCTCTGAGCTTGCTTGTTTTCTTGCAGACGTTTCATTACTCTAACTAGGTAACATCATCAGTGCTGGTAAGGAGTGCTGTTTGCCATCTGTTTATATTCTGGTGTCTGTCCTATGTGTCTCACACAGACAGGCAAGACATCAGAATATAAACTTAGAGCAAACTGCATTCCTTACTAGCACTGATGGTGTTACCTAGTTAGGGTAATGAAACGTCTGCAAGAAAACAAGCAAGCTCAGAGAGCACCAAGGACCCCTCATTTCAATCCTGAGCTACAAATATTCTCCTTCATTGGTAATTTTTTATTCTAAGACAATTTTACAGAGGCTTAAAAAAACTACAGGAAGAAAAAGAAAAAGGAGGAAAAGAAAGAAAATATAAAGAAGTAAGGGAAAAAGGAAAGATAATAAGAGAGAAAGAAAAGGAAAGAGCATTTAAAGAAGCAACTTTCAATCTTCTTTGCAGCAGTTACAAACACAATAATTACCATCTCCATCCTAGGCAGTGAAATTTTTTCAGCATCTGTAGCCTCCCTGAAAAAGGAATGGTTGCTCTTTGGTATGATAGTCTTAGAAATTTCATCCAGGTGGGCCAGTACAGTACGTTTGAAGGCCTCTATTTATCTCATTAGCAATGTGACTTTGGGATGTAGGCTGCACCAAGAGAGTTAGAAAACCAACCTTGGAGTGATAAGAAAAAGCTACATTTCAGTGGTTTCGTATGAGTAATTCAAAGACTAGTTTCCAGACTATATTTTTTTTTTCCTTTGCTCATATCAGTTTTATCTTCCTGTCACTTTTATATATATTGTATGTGTAAAAAAATTGATGTATAAAGACATTAGGGAACGTTTTCTCTGATTTCTCTCCAATCCCTTTTCTCTTAATTCTTGTATTGCATGTGTGAAACTGAAATAAACAAATATATATTTATATACAGTGTTCTTTGTGTCATTAGGTGGTAGCAATGATGTTGTATGAGTATATACAGTATACTCAGGACTTGGAATCTTGATGAAGAGGTATTTTTTTGGCTTGTTACTTTTGTTCTCAAACACAAAAGTGATGCGAGGATTATGCTTTGGTTAATTAGCAACAAATTGTCAATAAAAAAAATATGTTCCTGGTGAGAATGGCCCTCTGTATAAAAAGCTTTCACTCTTATTTTTTTAGATATGTTTTTTTTTTAAATTACAGAAACCCATTCTGGATTAGTTCACTCAAGTCACAAATGAACCACTGATATTTAAATACAATAGTCTATTGTTTTTAGTTAAAGATATTTCAAACCTACGCTAGATTTTCTTGCTTGCCATCCTAAATTGGGCAATGTCATGGAGGTGATTGGCATGTTGGGCATGCTCCAAAATTCATTTTAGCCCCAAGCAGGTCTGACCTGGTTTGGGGTATGAGTAACTTCCTCAGTCAGCTCACTTCCCAAGGCACGCAACTTATTGACCTTAACAGAATAAGAGAGTTGGAAGGGACCTCGGAGGTCTTCTGGTCCAACCCCCTGCTCAACAGGAGACCTGATACCATTGCAGACAAGTGGCTGTCCAGTCTCTCCTTAAAAGCCTCCAGTGATGGAGCACCCACAACTTCTGATGGCAAGCTGTTCCACTGCTTAATTGTTCTCACTTTCAGGAAATTTCTCATTTCTAGGTTGTTAGTTTCCATCCATTGTTTCTAGTTTTGTCTTTGTTTGGTTTGGAGAGTAGGTTGACCTCTCTCTCCCCTCTCCCCTTCCTTGTGGTAGCCCGTCAAAGAAGAGGGACTGTGAAGGATTTCTTTGGACAGGTGTTTTCCAATCATAACCTATTTAGCTATCCTTTATAATGTTTGTGACTGAGCTGAGAGGTCCTTCTTTACCTTTTTAGTGGTTTCAGTTGGCTGCATAGAAGAGAGAAACAGATGATGGTTGGTGCCACAGTGATGCCAACCCTGAACGTTACCCATAGGGAGGTGATGATAGCCCCTCAGTCTCCTTTGTGGTGGCCAGGAGATTAAAGCAAGAGCAATTGTACCATGGGCCCAGGTCAGCTGGGTTGACAAAAGAGTACCTGGGGAGTTGGCTAACTCTCTAAACAAAGCCAATAATTATTAAATGCATGTGTGCATGCACACACACAGATATATATATATAGAGAGAAAGACAGAGACACGCAGACACATAAATAAATATCTATAACTTCAGCCAAGAGCCAAACAAGAGCCATTTGAAGCAGCCAGATTGTCCTAACAGCATGGACGAGACAGGCAATTCAGTAAAGTTTCACTACTAAGAAAACCCTCCAAAGGGGAATGGATAGTGTTTGAAAAGCTTCACATTAACCATTAGTTCCAATAACCTTCCAAGGTAGATGAGTATTATTATCTTATACCTGGATATCTTCAGCAATGCTGATGGAAGGATTGGGCAACTTGGAAGTAATGTAGTCACAGGAGAGGAGAAACTTGAATGGAAGTGAATAGATATAGTCTCTTTGCCGATAGTTAGGTTAACCCACTGAAACTAGTGGCACAGACTGCCTTTAGTCATTCTGGGAAGTGGGGGTGGATAGACAGATACAAAGCATACTTGCATCCAGTCATGGATTAAGGAGAGAATCCCCTTAGGTGGTAATCTTGCTTGTTTTTAAGAAAAGGGATTTGGAAATTCTTTGCCAAAAATTATAACCAGTGTCAGTTGTTTTGCCTCTGTCAGCCCAACTAGATAGATCAGATCAGAAAATCAATTCCACAAGAAGATTGGAACTCTACTTTATTGAGATTGGTTTAATAATAGAAAGTTGCAAGTTGGATTGTACATTATCTTACCTTCCCCTTATATCCCAGTGAATCAAGGAGACAACTCCCTGAGCCACTTCCAAATATTATCCTGCTTCCTGGGGTTTAAGCTGGAATGTCCAACTCTGGCAAGTTTAAAACCTGTGGACTTCATCACCCAGAATTCCCCAGCCAGCCATTGAAGTCCATAAATGTTAAATGTTTCCAAGGTCGGTCACCCTTGCTTTAAAGAATGTTTAGGCTCTTTGCCTAAATAATGGTTCTTGAGTATTTTTGTCAAGGACTTCTACCCTCTCTACAATCTCATGTTTTTTCTGTAAGATGGGCAGACCATACCAGCTACATTTATAATGGTTGCGTTTGTGGGTTTTCATTCTTATGCACAAATGTTTCATTTTGTTTTTTCTTCAGAGCTTGCTGTAATCTACCAAATTTCGTTAAAATGAAACTAGATTCATTTCTCTTTTCTTATTCATTTTTTTTTTAAAAAAAAGTTAATTTTATGATACTTTTATTGCTGATGTTATTTTGTTGTATATTTTAGCCAAATAATATTTTAATTGTGTTACTCATTGTAACACTGTGAAGGCAGGCATTACAAAATGCAGGCTACAGCATTAGTTCAATTTAACTTTTTTTTTTCTTTCCTGGTTAGTCTATCACTTTTTCTTGAATTTAGCCAATGGGCAGCTGTCTAAGGTCAAATACACCCGAGGATACCAAATTGGGAGAGGCTGCTCTTTGTTCTCTTGCACAATGCTTGGTTGTAGTCTTTCTCATCTGATCTTTTGTAGCTTCTGTATTTTATGCTTTATAAACCATATTAATATTATATTTTAAAGTGTGATAAAGTCCTGGTTGAATTTCCCCCCCTGCACAAGTTATTAAAACTCCCTCTTTTACATAATTATCAAGGATTTTTGCATACGTAAAAAGTAAGAAGGAGAACCTCAAGTGGATGTTCCTCTTGGTTCTGTGGAAGTACAAAATTTTACTCCTTTTACCTGTGCAGTTGACCTAATCAAGAGTCATAATTGCCTTGGAAGTGTTTGATACAGGCCAAATGGAGTGGAGTGTTTTGAATAGGAACAATTGATTCTTTGCCTATTCTTTGGAATGAAATGCATGGGAGCAGCTGTTTTGCAGTAGGTCCCAGATTATTAGGCTGTTGGGCCGGTCCTGCTTGCTTGCTTTCTCATAGTAGTGTGTGTTTTGTGGTTGAAACCACACCAAACTTGTAGAGGAGGAAACCCATGAGGGATTAAGAGGTCAGTCTGCATTCTAAACAGTTTCTGTATGTGTCTGAATGCAAGTGTCAAAGCTACTTGCTCCCATCAGTGTCATTAGGAACCCCTGGAGGGTACAGGTGGAATGTGACTTTCCCAAGCAATAGCTAGTTCCCACGGGCAAGCCTTGCTCCCCTGTGATGGAAGCCATTCAGAGGCCAGCATTTGCAGACTCTGAAAGGGTGGGCAGGCAAAACCTTGCTCCCCAAAGCTTCTGGCCTTCATTTCTTGAAAGACCTGCTAAGATTTGGGGAAAGCAAGACAAGCTTCCATGGTGAGCTTGTGTGACTTTCCATGCCTGGTCCAGGAAGGCACCACAATCAGCAGAAGAAAACAAGCTTTGCCTGCAGAAGAGTTACTCTTAAAGGGAGATGCTAAATCACTGAGAAAGACCCTGCCAGAATACTGCCAATCAAAGCAAAATAGTAAGATGTGAATTGTTTAGCTAGCTGACCTGGCATAAGGCAACGTCTTAAATTCAGTTCAGTTTGATCAAATATAACAGATGTTTTATATATGTATATAATGTAATTTCTATCATGCTGTGAGCCGCCCTGAGTTCTCCGGAATAGGGCGGCATAGAAATTAAATTAATAAATAAATAAATAATAAATGTACATACTTTGTTTTTTTCCTTTGAGCACAGTTGCCAGAAACAAATAACCTAAGATAACAAAAAGTCCTAGAGTCATTTTGGTTGAGATAAGGCTGTGATACTGTATTGGACTTAGACAGGGAGAGGTCAAGTTCAGATGTCCAGTGAGCCATTAAGTTCACTAGGAAACCTTGAGGCAGTCATGCAGGATAGAGATACATATGAAAAGCAACATATCCATAAAATTGTAGCTTGGCAGCTGCTGTATAATACACAAATTGTACATTCAAATGAGATAAGCATTTTCAGACTCCTGTTCTCAGGGGTTTAACCAATCCCATCTGCTTTGTCAACTGTGACCCTTCCTGAAGAGGTTATCTAGCACTTCTTCATGTTTGTGTTGGAGTACAAAAGTGTATTTTCTGTCCTTGAAGATGGTGTTGAAATGTCAGTTTCCACACAGAGTTCTTTCTTCTCCCAGAACCTTCTTTTCTATTACTGGAGGTATGTCAGATGACCAGGAGGATTAACCCTACTTCACCTGTGTTAGCTTGAGTTTATCATTACAAGCTTTCAGTAGGTCTGTAAAAAATAGTGTTATTCCAGCAAGGTTTTTGGTTTTCTCAAGCTACCATAAGTGCCATTGTAAATTCTTTTACTTAGAGTCTTGTCCATTGTACACAAGCTCGAAGAGGAAGGCAGAATGAACACTAAAGTGGTACTTCCTGATTACCCCATTTTATTACTGATACTCTCACTGAAAAATGCCTTATAAGTATGGTGGCAATGGACAGGTACAGCGCTCCAGATGTTGCTGAAGTACAAGTCTCAACATCCCTCACTATTGGCAATCTTGCAGAAGTTGCTGTGATTTGTGGTTTAGCAACATCTATGGAACCAGAGGTTCCTTACATCTATTTTAAGGGGATTAGAGAAGGATTTTTTTTTTCAGTTAAGACATACAATGGGAAACTAAGTCAACCAACGAAGCAGTGCCTGATCTCAAACAAACTTGTCCTTCAGTTTTTATTGAGCTGACAGTCCTGATTACAAAGTTAACTTCATTAAAAAAAAATACACATACAAGCTTTGTATCCTTGTTTTGAAGGGCAAAGAATCTTATTTGTTTCCACACAGAGGAGCACATAAACTCGCTGCTTGCTATGTTTCAATATGCTCTTTGTAGGAATTGTTCTTACTTTTGGCTTGTTGACACAAGAATATTCTGCTCATGACAAACTCTCATCTTTCAAAGTGTGTAAAGTATATGTGGTTCCCAGCCTTAAAACTAGCTATACTAATACCATCCACTACATATTACTACCCCATACATTTCTATCCATGCAAAAATACCATTACACCTACATATCATGTCATACAATTGTTAATTTATTTGTTTGTATCCCACCTTTATCATTTTTACAAATAAATCCAGGTGGCAAACATATCCAGCATAACCATATACTGTATCCTATTTTTCCCCACAACAACAACTCTGTGAGGGGAAGGGGGCTGAGAAAGAGTGGCCCAAGGTCACCAGCTGACTTTCCTGCATAAAGCAGGACTAGAACTCACAGTCTCCTGCTTTCTACCTTGGTGCTATAACCACTAGACCAAACTGGCTCTCATCACACATCATTCGTATAATGCCTTCTGTTCTCGAAAATGGTCTTCTCGTTTTTAGAAGATCTCAACAACTACATTCAATCACAACTTTTAAAACTTTCCCTTCATCTTGTCTTACTCACCCTTTCTTCATGTATTTCTTGCATTATTTGATCCTCACTCAATCTCAGTCTCCTCAATAGATTTTTTTTTTTTGTTCTTGTTACTCAGTTGTATATTCAATCCACAGCTATTCAGCATCCATTCTTTCTTGGCCCTATCTCTTCTTGTTTAATACAAACATTTCTGAAATACCCTATTTCTATTATATTTACTTTTACATTTCTCTTGACATATCCAGCTCTTACATCAATTTCTGCTTCGATTAAATAGTGCACTGATGCAAATTCTGCTATAGGTTTGCTTCCTTCAACAAGCATTCATTTCCTTTGCTCAGGGGTTTGTATATTTATTTTTATATTCTTTATTTCTTAATGTAAATTTTGTGTTATTTTTATTTGTTGTTTTTATATTTGTGATCTTTATCTAATTGTGCGCTTCCCAGAGTAGCTTTTGGTTGCTATGCAAGTTTGTTAATAAATAAAATGTAATATACCATATACTACCCATCCATTTTACCCTAAAGTTTGTATTTTCAAAACTTTTCATCCTTTTAAACCTCTTTTTACATGTTTCATAAACATTCTAGCAAGCAATAGAAATTTGTCTACTTGCTCTAGTTAAAATTGTTCACTCATTGGTTCGCTCATTTTTCTTGTGAAACAATAGCCTTTATTAATTTTCTGATTCATGCATCTTCTTCTATCATATTGTCTGACATTCATTGCAATCACTCAGGTTCTCAGCCAACAATAAGGCATTATATTGCGTACAATGCATATTTTCACACTTACAATCTTACCACAAGCATTGGTAATATATTTATCCAATATATGCTAAATAACCAATGGGAATTTCATTCTTCCCTGCTCAGTATTTAATTATTTGTTCAAAACATTTTCATGCATGCTTTATTTCCACTAGATACTACAGTACTCTTACTGGGCTCACTAAGCAGCCTTCAACTCTAATACTTGGTAAAAAAAAATCCGTAATTCAAATCCATGTTATATGTTTCTCTAGATCAGGGCTATCAAACTGCCGGCCTGCGGGTCGCCTGCATCATAGTAAAACCGTGCCCACCCCATTGCCAGCAATGGCAAAAAAGTCACGATACGTCACATGACGTTGCGAGTTTGACAACCCTGCTCTAGATCAACAAATAAACTTTTATTCTCACTTTCTTACATTTTTCAGTGATCTGCTGAAGAGCGATAATCTGCACAGCCTTGGCCTAGCATAAAGCCAGACTTCATTTCCCAACATTTATGTATTGCCAAACAGCTTCCCAGAGAGTCTAAACCATCAGATACTTCTGTAGTATTTATGTTCATTCTTTCCTTTTGTACAGGGAGACAGTAACAGCATTCTTCCAAGTGTCAAGAATAGATCTAGACTTCAGGCAGGTTAATTAAGTTGAACAACATATCTATGCATTATCCATACATTAACATTGTCTAGTTATACTGTCTACACCTGCAGTCTTACTATTATTCAACATTCCCAAAGCATTCCTCATTATCAGTTTGTTCTGCGATATTAACAGAGCTACTCATTTCATCTCCATTCCCTGGCATACCATTAACATTTCCATGCAAGTCTTCAAACTTCTCCTTCCAGCATTCCATCACTTTAACTCGAATCATGTTAAGATTTTTATGTTCAACTCCATCAAGTCTATTGGCGGCTCCTCATTTAATCTTCTGCACCCATTTCCAAGGCAAGCTTTAATTTTCATGAAAATCACTTTGCATTTTTGTCTTCCTCTTTTAATCTCAACAATTCCTTGATCTCTTTGACTATTTTCTTTGCAGCTTTTTCTTTCTAATCACATTATGCCGTATATTTTTTTCCCATCTTGCTTCCTTTCCCTGCCTCTTTTATTTCATCATTTGCCAAGTATCAAGCATCCATTTTCAAACTTCCTATTAGCATAATTCCACAAATTTCTATAGCACTCAGTAACACGACTCTTCATTTTGTTCCACATCCTCCTTGATTATGTCCACTTTCCATTCATTCTGTTGGAAAACTAAAATTTCTTCCAATACTTTTTTTATATATTGCCACTCAGCTGGCTTTAGTAAATGATGTTCCTTTTATGAACTTTCACCAATTTTAAAGTAATAACTGCTTAAAAATAACTATTCTGTTTTCTGTTCATTGTTTCCTGAAGAAAGTTTCCTACCATTTTTAAATATAGTTATTCCAAAGGTTTCATTTTTCCTCATGAGAGCGAAGGTCAATTATAATTTCTTTCCTTAACAACGTAGAAATTTGTTGTCTTTTTTTCCTCCTATTTCTTTTTATTCTTCATAAATTTTAGTTAATTTGTTCTTACTTTCAATTGTAATTGTGAAGAAAATTAACTTTTTTTAAAAAAAAGATGATCTGAAACACAATTCATACTTTTTAGCCTTTTTGTTACCATATAATAACAATAATAACAATAATAACAACAACAACAATAATAATAATAATAATAATAAATAAATAAATAAAAGTTGAAGGGATCTTGGAGGTCATCTAGTCCAACCCCCTGCTCAGGCAGCAAACCCTATACCATTTCAGACAAATGGCTGTCCAGTTTCTTCTTAAATACTTCCAGTGATGGAGCATTCACCACTCCAGGAGGCAGGTTATTCTACTGGTTCAAGTCTGTCCAGATCCTTCTGTATCTTAAGTGTTGGCTACTCCTGCCAGCTTGGTGTCATCTGCAAATTTGATGAGTTCCCCATCTATCCCCCATCCAAATCATTGATGAAGATGTTGAAGAGCACTGGGCCCAGAACAGAGCCCTGGGGCACCCCACTACACACTTCCCTCCATGTAGATGTGGTTCCATTGAGGACCACATGCTGAGTATGGCCAGTCAGCCAGCCACGAATCCATCTGGTGGTGATGCTATCTAACCCACATTTTTCTATCTTATCAAGTAGTAGCTTGTGATCTACTTTATCAAATGCCATACTGAAGTCCAAATAAATTATATCCACAGCATTCCTCTGATCCACTAATTTTGTCACTTGGTCAAAGAATGCAATAAGATTTGTCTGGCATGATCTGTTTTTGACAAACCCATGTTGGCTTTTAGTAATGACTTTGTTTGCCTCTAGGTGTTCGCTGATTCATTATTTGATTATCTTTTCCAGAATCTTCCCAGGTATTGAGATCAGGCTGATAGGTCTGTAGTTTCCTGGATCTATTTTCTTTCCCTTTTTTGAAGATGGGAACTACATCAGCTCTTTTCCAGTCCTCTGGTAGTTCCCCAGTGCTCCAGGATCTTTGAAATCTGCAGTATGTCTTCATTTCCCTGCATGCATCCTTCAATGTCATTCTCTCTCAGATCAGTCAATCTTCATTCAGATCCTTCTTCATTCTTGTAGCTTCCCAGATGTACAACTTTCTACCTTCTGGCCTGTCTGCCAGTTTGTTGCAGTACTCTAAATGCAAAGTGAAAAGGGCATGAGTCACTGTTGTAAGGGCTTCCTAGTCCTAAAAAAAAAGGCTGTAATTGACACAACAGCTGGGCCTCCCACATTTGCTGAAACCAGAGGTTTTACAAGTCCCGGGAGAACCCCCAGGATCGCAGACTTTCTCCTTTGGGGGACTTCAGGCTAGAGTTAACATGAGAATCAGAGCCAGATTGTGTATCTACACATAGCAGCTCCATTTTGCTAGAATTAAGTTCAAGCTAATTTTGTCCCATAAATAAGGGCATGCATAGCATCTCTAACTTACCATAGGATACAAATGAATGTAATAAGCATGCTGATAAGATCTTATCTCAAAATGATAGATGACCTCTCCAAGAAGCTTCATGTACATGTTGTGGAAATGTAAATTGTCTGCGCTGTAGCAATTAGTAACAAACATTTATGTAATATATATATATATATAATGTATATGAGAGGGAGAGACCTCTTGGCTAATTGCATTGTTGTTATGCCTTGATGCCTGATGGCTTAAGCATGCAAGAAAGGATGTCAGCTCTAAATAATGGGACTGTATAGAAATGTTCCTTGAAAACAGTGACCAACAGTTTATTTTTATTTAGCGTATGGCATCTATAGAGAGGTCCATGCTGTCACTGATATATAACACTAATAAAACACACTACTGTATACATATACATTCAAATATAAGTTTATTAAAACATCAGCAAATTTACTGTATATATGTATGTATATAAAAAGTACATGGGCAATACAATATATGAAATAAAATATTAAATTAAGGTAAACTCATGATAAAACCACTATAATATGGTGCCTTAAAATCACAATAGGATAGATGTTATAACTCAATATTTAAGGAAGCTAGCTACCTAATTGTTTCTGATGTGGCTGTGGTGAGATCATCATAGTGCCTTGAAATTTCCTGAGAAGACATTCTTGAATTATATGTGTTACAATTTGTTCTGGTGCACCATAGTCACATTGTGGGCTCTCGGCCATTCCCCATTTAAAGATCTTTGCATTAGTTCTGGCATGGCCTGTCCTGATTCTATGCAGGTGGCTCCATGTTTTTCATAGCAACTTTGTTCCTGGAAGTGATTTTGTTGGATCTGCGTCATCTGTTCGATTATGTTATTAAAGGTTGCCCATTTTTAATTGCCATTCTTCATCTAAATCGTAAGACTGTGGTATGTTACCTCGAACTGGTTTCCTAGATTTCAGCTTGGTGCGAGGCAAAGAGTCTAACATTTTATGTATTGTTAGTCCTGTTTATCTTGAACTGTCCACTGTTGCCTCTGATCAGGAGGGGCAATGTTAGAAAGAACATGAAGCTATGAGAGTGGTGCAGACTTAAGGGTTCCAAGTGTTATTCTACTTGTGTCACAATGATTGACCCTGTGTAAACTCCCCTTACATGGAGGATCTATTTTCACATAAACTAGTAAATGGGGAGAGAACTTTCTTGTCCACTTCATATGTGAGCCTGCTGGGGAAGGAGGAAGTGCATTATTGGTATTTTTAAAAGAAGAAGGATTAGCTAGCTTTGGTGGTCCCAGTTCTGCAGCTGTCTTCACTTATTTGGCTCCATAGCTATTCAAATCCACATGGTTTCAAAATTTCAGCCTGCCTGATACCTCTGAAGCTTAAAACATTCCCTTTCCCCCTCTTCCATTGCTACCTTGTTATTTGCATTTTTTTTCATGATTTTATACATGGAATTTGAGAATGGGTTGAGAATTCAGTTTCTAATTTCCTCCCAAAAATTAGACCATAAGTATTATAGGGGGGAAAGTATATGTGTGTAGAAAATAAAGCAGTTCTAAGAAGAAATGGACTACATATACCAGACAGATGTGATTATAGATGGTTTTATTCTTTGAAATGATAATGTATGAAAAAATGAGATTTTTTTAAAAGAAGCATTGTTATTGATATTTTAGGAAAAATACTTTCTAAGTTAAAAGCTTTATTCTCTTTTACTATGTTTTACATTGCATGGAAAGGTTCAGGTTTGCCTCTTTCCAAAGGCCAAATGTAGGGTGGAGATCATTTCTGAAACATTTTCTCCACCCTGTCTCTATAGTTGGCTTTAATCCTCACCTGCGGGCCTGTCTCACAGAGGATACAAATTAATTTCTCTTCCAGATCCATCCTGAAGTCCATTGTGATAATTAGACAGTCTTCTGATGTGCTAATTTACCACAATGATTGGGCAACTATTACCTGCTGGCCTGGGTGTAAAAATAATGTTCCTGTTTTGCAAAGAATATGTACATGTGAACACATGATTATAGTGATAATCAACGTACCATATAGTCAGTTATGTACTGGCTTTGCATGATCAGAATTTAAGTCTCTTCCCTTAAAAGAAAGCAACATGAAGCAACCATAGGGCAGGATATATTAAAATGCTTTTGCTACTTGTGGTTTCAGGTGTGACCTTCAGCTCCTTGCAACCCCATTAAATATAAATCTTCATGTAAATCGTGAAGATCTAAATAAGTCTTTCTAACCTAGAATTGGGCAACCTGTTTTTGCAAGAAGCAAGGACTGCAATGGGCAAGGCAGTGAGGCAAAATTGGTGGGGCCTTCCAACTCATGTCAGCTGTGATGAGGCACCATTTTTTCCCTGATTTTTGGAGAAGGAAGGGATTTTGTTTAAACTATATAGAGGTTTGTGTGTTTAGAATTTCAAAACAGAATAAAACCCTTTCTCAGAGGATTTGGTTTCCAAATGCTTCATTGTCTTAGTAGCCCTTCTCTAAACCTGTCTCAATTTGTCATTGTTCTGTTTTGAATTGGACACTGTACAGGTAGGCCATGACTTATGAACACAATTAAACCCAAAATTTCCATTGCTAACCAAGACAGTTGTTAAGTGAGTTTTGCCCCATTTTACAACCTTTCTTGCAAAAGTTATTAAGTGAATCACTGCAGTTGTTAAGGTAGTCATATGGTTGTTAATTGTGTATCCAGTCCTTTGGGCTTATTGACATGCCATCAGTTTTAGCAATCGTACATCTGGACTCCCAAAGTTATTAAATATATTATATTTATTATTCATACTGTATATAAAGCATCTAATATTATCTATGGAATATATTGCCCGAATGGGTCATTTATATCTGTCACCAGCATTTTTGACATATGTTTCTAGGATTTGGAATAATTCTTGAGTTAATCTGACAGCATCAAAGCACTGGTAAGATTGAGGGGACAGGAACAATTAAAACTCACCTGGCTTTAATACTACTGACTTTTAACTCATAAATTTCTGTTTCAAGTCAAACTTAACAAATGGCGAGATGGGCGGCAAACAGATTTAATAAATAAAATAAATAATAAATAAATAAACTTTGCCATTGTGATGGCTTCCAGATACCTATAGGCAGAATGAAGTTGGTGAATCACTCCGGCTTGTTCAGCTATGTCGCTACATTACAAATCACTTTCAACAGCTCCAGGATAAGGGAAGACTCTCTCATCAGCATGAGGAATCAACCAGATTGGCATATCCTGTGGAACTGTCCAGAATGATGATTGTTTTGACGGGATTTTCCAGCTTACAGTGGGAGGATAGATGGGACTTAATGATGTACTTTCGGGAACAATTCCAGACATAGCACAATATGTCTGAGAGATCAAGATGCTGCATTAGTTATGCTTATTATATGATTTAACTCACTAATTTTGTAAGTTCATCTAATTGGTAACTTTCATTCCCGTCCAAAAGGAATCCCCCAACCACTATCCAATGTATATCCTGCCTAGGTGATTGAAGTTTGTATTCATAAAACTTAAAGGAAAATCTGTGTTCAGAGGAGCTTAACCTCAAATAAAGAGGCAGCAGTCAAATAGACTGGGTGGCAATGTTATATAGCCTTTGCCTAGCTCTTTTGGTAGGCGATGGATAAGATACAAGAGGACATAGTAGTCACAGTTAATTCTGATTTGGTATTGATGTCTGCATTTATTACTAACAATGTTCCTTTACTTTTGGCTTCTGATTCCAGGAGGCACACCTAAATACATTTTAAGTAGAGGAAATCAGGTACTTTACATTGCCCTTGATTCAGACAAAAGCAAATAGATGAACTATAGATATAGCTTTATCATGATTTCCTGTGAAGCTGAGGAGTTGGCAGGGGCACAGCTTAAACTTATAACTGATGTAAGTCAAAATCAAAGCTGAGAGAACGTAATAAGATTGTTGGATAGATTTCATATCGAAATCCTGAAGGAGGTCCATGTTTGGCATCAAGTGGTACACTGAATTTGTGTAATATTCTAGACTAAAAAAAATGGGTTGTTTTAATATGTGATGTCAATCAGTCCATCATTTTAAGTCATATTGTTATTTGAGGGCAGCATATTATGGGAGCAGTAATGATGTTCATTTAACCTTGATTTAGGATTAAGTAACTCAAGAACCCAAGTTGTAATGTGTTTTTCATACTGCTGTATGGCAAGCTGCTTGAGTACCAACCAAGAAAATCTGAAATGAATGGTAAAGGACAAATCAAATAAAAAGACAGACATGTAAAGGGCTCATGCCGAGACCAGAGTGATGAGGTTGCTGGAGTACTGCAGCCATTTAAGTGGCTTCTTTCTGAGGAAATATGAATGGAATAGAAAGAGTCGGAAACTGAATAAAACCCCTTCTTAAAGTATTTTAATAACACTGGGAGCCCTGTGTGTGAGTCTGCCTTGGTATCATCTGGGGGCTAAGGAAGAATCTTGCTGTTTGGACAGGATTGTAAAATGGTAAAAACTGACAGCGGATGGGCAAAAACCCTGTAATTTAAAACTAACACTTCTGTCAACCTAGTAGTTAGACCTCACCATTCCTTGAATTGGGGAAGAAACTTCAATGAAGAAATCCAGTTGCCTCCTGAAGCAATGTGGTTTAGACAGAGTTAACATCACCTTGGTGTTTATTATCTTGTTTTAGAAACCAAAGAGAAGGGGATTTTCTTCATTCTTTCATCAGCACATCAGATATGACACATACGCTATTTGAAGAAATGATATGCTTCTTAAGCGCAGTGCGTAGGCCAGGCTGTAGCTGAGAAGAGAATCCTGATTATGAGTTAACCCATTATTTGTTGTGCTGATGGTAAATTATCTTTTTCAGTCCACAACAGCATCTTCCTCAAGGTAAAATTACAGTTTGTGTGGCTTGTAGCCAAATGAGGTCCTCCTCTTCAATTTGAACCTCAAGAGTGCTTTTCCTCTTCTGAGGAAAGTGAACAAGTTTGCAAAATCGTATTTAGTTTGTTTGGGGTTTTTTTTGGTTTTTTGTTTTTTTTAAAAAAAACCCAACATGCTAATAGCAGTACTGTGTTGTTTGCAACAAGTATTATTCCTTTTACCTTGGTAATACTTGGAATTACAAAGTTGCATGTTACAAAGTCATTCCAGGAAGCACAAGGGAAAAATAAGAAAACTTTGTAAATAGGCCGGTGCTGCTGATAGCATGCTAGCTTTTTAGAAATGGAAACAAGTTGAAAGCGAGATCGCTCAGTGACCTTGCCTGTTGTAAAAAAAAAAAAACAACGACCCCACTTCCCCTCCCCTTCAGCAGATTTCTTTGGTATGTAAGATTAATGCTAGATGGACTTCACTTCTGGCTAGAATTCATTTTACTATAAATTCCTTCAGGGTAAAGTATTAATCCAGTCCCAAAGAAGCTTGTGATAAAATTATTTTACAGGGATGCCTGTTTCAGACTTTAAATTCCTGTCAAATATTAAAATCAGGCCTTTAATGGCTTTCCCATGTCTACCTGTTACAAGGGAGCATTTACTTATTAGGTCAGTGATGTATAAATCTATGATATCCAAGTAGATAAAATCGCAATAGGGTGCAAATATCTGTGCAAATATTAACAAAGCAGCCACAATCATTAGATTCCTATAGTTGGATCTATGGTATATGTTAAAAAACACCAATTGGAGAACAAGTTCAGATCAACTTTTGTGCTTCTGTTAAATAATTCCTGATTTCCTATATTTTATGGAATCAAGCATATTGCATTGCATTTCTGTTAACTAGTCCGTATAAAATTTCTAGGTGGAAATGCTGGATGAATGTGTGAAAAAGTTATTGTTTCTTTTCATTGTAAAAGGATCTGTTCTTTCTGTGCCACATCTTTCATTTGCCAACATAAAAGGAAATGACTCAACTTTCATCTAAACAAGAAGTACTAAAACTTAGCAGACAGCACCTGTCTGGAACATGGTATTTATTAACTAGTTACCAGCAAAAAGTGGTAATAAATACAGAAATATTATATCTTTATCTCAGAAGTAAAATATCTGCTCATTTTCCTTTTCACCAAAGTTTAACCATCTCTTTGCTTCTCAAATCATCCTTGAACAGTAAGAGGTGCAGGTGGTAATTAAATTGAAGGAAATCTGTAATCAGTGAGCCAGTTTTCAACATCACTTATTCAAGAGGTGTGCTTCATGGCAGAACTGTCTTATGTCAAAAGAATTATATTAAAATTAACTTTTTCACAGGGGCAATTTAGAAAGCTGGATGTTCAAAGAATCTGATGCTAGTTATCAACATCAGCCTGAATCCCGCCCCCCCCTTCAGCATTTTCTGTGCTGATACAGTTTTGACAGCCTGTGCAGATGGGGTGACATGATGATGATGATGATGATGAAGATGAAGATGATGACAATGATGATAGTAGCCTACTATAGCTGACCTAGAAAGCAGGAGACTGAGTTCTAGTCCCACCTTAGGCATGGAAATCAGTTAGGTGACTTTGGGCCAGTCACTCTCTCTCAGTGCAATTCACCTCACATGATTGTTGTTCTGGGAAAAGAGGAGAAGAATAGAAGAATAGAATAGAGCTGGAAGGGACCTAGGAAGTCTTCTAGTCCAGCCCCTTACTCAAACAGGAGAACCTATATCATCTCAGACAGATGATTGTCCAGTCTCTTTAAAAATTTCCAGTGATGGGGCATGCACAATTTCTGAAGGCAAGCTGTTCCACTGGTTGATTGTCCTCATTGTCAGGAAGTTTCTCCTTAATTCCAGGTTACTTCTCTCTTTGATCAGTTTCCAACCATTGTTTCTCATCCTGCCTTCTGGTGCTTTGGAGAATAAAGTGATCTCCTCTGCCTTGTGGCAGCCCCTCAGATACTGGAAGACTACTATCATGTCTTCCCTATTTCTTCTTTTCTTTAGACTAGCCAAACCCAAGTCCTGCAGCCATTCTTCGTGTGTTTTGGTCTCCAGGCCTTTGATCATTTTAGTTGCTCTTCTCTGAATTTTTCCCAAACTCGGGCTTTATAAAGCTGTACTAATACTTCGTGTGATCTTGATTCTTTGCCTCTCTTTATACAACCCAGGATTATATTAGCTTTTTTGGTTGCTGCTGCACACTGCAATTAAGTGATCATCCACTAGGACTCCAAGTTCCCTTTCGCTGTTTTTAAGCCAGGTCTCGCCCAATCTGTATTTGTTCCTTTGGCTTTTCCTGCCTAAGTTTAAGACTTTGCTTTTCTCCACATTGAAACTCATTTTGTTGGATAGGGGCCATTGTTCAAGTTTGTCAAGAACTTTATGGATTCTGAGTTTGTCTTGTGGGGTGCTGGCTACTCCTGATAGTTTGGTGTCAAGTTCAAATTCATCCCTCGTCTAAGTCATTGATGAAGATGTTGAAGAGTACTGGGCCCAAGATGGAACCTTGTGGTACCCCACTGCTTACCTTTCTCCATGTGGAGAAGGAAGGTGTATTAGGCAGGTTTTGCCACCTTGAGTTACTTATCAAATAATAAAGGTGGGATTTAAAAAATCAAACAAACAAGCAATATTGGCACTGTTGTAGAGGGCCATGTTACTGTTACTGTATTTAACCTGTTTTATCCCATCATAGTCATACCCTTCTGTGTGGGCTGCCTCTAGATTTGGCCAAGTTGGAGGTGAAAACAGAAGAGTGCATGGTTTTCCCCATTGCACTGATATTCCATGGTACTGCAAGCATTCCTGTTTACTGGCTATGGTATTAAAATAATCAACAAAAACATATTTAAATAGCAACTAAGGATACTTCTGGTTAGTTTCCTAAGTAAACACAGGCCCTACAAACATTTTAATATTTAATAAAAATTATTGGAAAGCTGTAGCTAAGAATTGACTTAGTACTTCAAATTGACACATGCATTTCAGTAGACTCCAAAGGTCCCCGACCTATTGGCCATGTGGTGTGCATGTGCGGTACAATCCCACTCATGCAAGCGTCAAGGCAGGCATTGCAGGCATTCGCAGCCCCACTCGGGTGAGCATTGCCATGAGAACCATCGCAGGCGTTTGCGGTCCCATTTGTACGAGCATTGCTGGCCTTTGCAGCCCCACTTGTGCAAGCATTGCCACCAGCATCATGGCTCTTCATGGCCCCACTTGCTGAAGTGTCACCATGAGCATTGTGGGCATTCGTGTCTCTGCAAGTGTTGCAGCCGTTCGCAGCCTTACTTGTGCGAGCAACGGGTGTTCGTGTGCATGCGCTCATGCATGCATTTACTCCTCCCACGAAACCATCCCTTTTTTTCCCCCTCTCCCTGCTCCAGGCCGCCAACCCCAAAAGGTTGAGGAACTTTGGTCTACTTTATTGCTTTTCCAGCCTTTTAATCTTTTGAGTCTGGGATGTCCTTGGGAATGGTTAAAAACAAGTCAAATTCGCAGTCATGGCAATGTGATCAAAGTTCCCCCATTTTTAAATATGGTGCACATGTGACACTCACAATTCAGGTGGTGTCCATCTTAAGTTTTTGTTTTCAGAGCAAATGATATAGTGGTTGAAGCAGTAATAGCTGGCCAAGTTCTTCTTCCAACACAACTCTTAAAGTGGAACAAGCCACTAAATATCTAGCCTAGCCCTTTCTAACTTGGTTTTGGGGAGAAAACTCTCAGCAACTTGTAATCCACAAAAGCTGTAGCCATGAAATTGGGGAAAGCTAGGCTAGATTTACTGAGCTCCTTGATTCATTAACTTCTCCAAACTTGTACTTTTGAATCCTCTAATTGATCCACCCTCCCTTAGCCTGAGTTTTCTCATTTTTAAGTTTCTGTCTTCTGGAGAAACTATTCTATTAGGCATTTATATAATAATGGCTTTTCTGAGATTTTAGTTCCAAACTGGCATTGGCACTTTCCCAGAATTTGTGAACTTCTGCTGTTGCAATGTTCCATTCTATCACCCCAATGCAGCCAATTCAGGCCTAGACTCTTGTCCACACAGAGAAAATGTTTTAGATTTTCTTTACATTGCATACCTGACAGCTCCACTTCAGGTGTCAGGGTGAGCCTCAGTTTTTGGTGCACCTCAGTTTTTTCCATTCTGAAGCAGCAGGATTCTCAAAATAGGGTTACAGATGGAAATGGAGAATTACTTTGAACGCCTACGTACTTGATTTTATTATAATACCACAATGTCAATCCCTTAGAATAAGAATGTATTTTATTGGAAGCATTTCAAATGTAAAGGTATAGCATCAATTTTCAGATATCTCAGCCATCAAGCAATGTCTCATTAGATCGCATTCTTGTACCTTTTGAAGATACCATTGGCTTCCTTCCTTCCTTCCTTCCTTCCTTCCTTCCTTCCTTCCTTCCTTCCTTCCTTCCTTCCTCCCTCCCTCCCTCCCTCCCTCCCTCCCTTCTTTCCTAATTGCTTGAACACAAGTTTGAAAAAGAACTTTGTTCTGGATGCATCTGCACGTTCATTTCTGTTATATCCATAATTAATGGATTTACTGCACTTTAAGCAAACTTAGAAATAGAATGCCAAGCAGATGGTATCTGTGCATTAAAGCTACATTCTCCTCTATGGCACATATTTGCATGAGTATTTTAATAGAGGTTTACTAAAAGGGATAGAAATAGTGGAGTGGTTACATACAGAACTGAAGGGCCAAAATTAAGAGAATGGGTGGTGGGATTAAGAATTGTCAAGGGAAAGCTGTATGACTAAAACTGCCAGAATAATTTCCTTTCCTGCTTTGCTTTGCAGCCCACACAGCTTTGGAGATAAACAAAATTCCATGTCCTGACAAGTTCTTTTTTTCCCCCTGAATCAGAAAAACATCCCAAATGAATTAGCCAATAGTATCTTGAGCACAGCTAAGCATATGTTGGCTGAATAAAAGAAGGTGGAGGAGCAGGAGAAGTTAATGGCAAGCAGATAGATCTAGATACACAGCATTATTTTATCCTTGTCTCTTACCTTGTTTTCTCTGGATGAAGTCGTCTTCCTGTCCTGCTGACTGAGGTGAATTTTACTCATTTACAGCTTGTGCCCTTGTATAGAGGCCAGCAGGCCTCAGAGACTCTCTGCGACTTGGTGATTGGTGCAGAAGTGAGTGTGGGCTGAAGGGCCAGGATTCTTGACCCTGGAGCCCTTCTGCTTTACTGCAGGGGTGGCCCATTGGTTTCATCACTCAACCTCACTACATGTGAGTTTGTAGTTCTGGGAATTCCCAGATCTAGGAGTTTGAGTATGCTGGGTAACTAAGCTCTCATCTCTGCGAGAAAGCTGTACGTTTGGAGAATCTAAAATGTCTTGATGGGGGAACATCAGGACATTACCTGATGTTCATTTCTGGTAGATTTTGAGGTCTGGATAGATTATTAGGTGCAAGGAAATCTAACTTACCAGGCAAAAAGAATGGATGTGAGTGCAGTTCTAAAGTATAGGTGAATAGCACTCATTCATTTAGGAAAAATCCCCGGATGTAGTGAAAGATCTGTAGATCAATTAAAGTTGTGCTCTGTCAAGATATTAAGATCAACTTTTAAATGCAGTTTACCTCAGACTGAATTTAATTCCACACACTATTCTGCCAGTCACAAAATACTTCTTCCAGTCTGACTCCGAAATGTGTGTTGAATAAGAATGGCCCTTTTATCACTGCTGCCTGCTGCACTGTCATACAGAACAAGTGGAGCTGTTATCTGTTTAGGAAGCATCCCTAAGCCTAAAGGAACTGAATTTGAGCACAGTGCTGTAAGAGAACCAAATCATGCATAGTTTGTTTTTCTTCTTGCTACTATGAGTAAAAGCCAGATTCTATCTCCACGCTGACAAACCATTTCATCTTTTGTAGCTTCATCTATTTCTGATTATATTACCTGGAAAAGCCAGGTCTTTTGTAAATACATATAGCAAATTTCTACTGCGTTCAATGTCTATGGAGATTCTCAGTCATCCAGGTCATGAAGACATTTTGCTTCTCATCCAAGAAGCTTCTTCAGAGCTGAAGAAGTTTCTTGGATGAGAGAAGCAAAATGTCTTCGAAGAAAAAAACTAGAAAGTCCAATTGCCTTGTGAAAAAGCATCTTTGGAATACTGCATTCAATCAAAATAAAAAAGAGAGCCATTTGGTATAGTGGTGAAGATGCTGGCCTAGAAACCAAAAGATGGCGATTTCTAGCGCTGCCTTAGGCATCAAAACTGGCTGAGTGACTTTGGGCCAGTCCCTCAGCCCACCCCACCTCACAAGGTGATGGTTGAGGTGAAAATAGGAGGAGAAAGGATATCAGGAATGTTTGCAAACCTTGAGTTGTACATGAAATAAAAAGGCAGGATAAACATAAACTGATTTTTTTCTGCTGAACATTATAAAGCCATTTACACCATACCTTGACACTCGACTGCTTTGAAACGTATCGAATTTGGTACTCAGTGCATTTTGACATGAAAATTTTGTCCCCATACTCATCGCTTGTTTGGTACTTGACACGCAAGCTAGAACTTGTTGATGTTGGTGTTAGTGTTGGTGTTGGTTGCCTCATTTATTATTCCTTGTGGCAAAATTTGTTTGGTACTTGTCATTTTTGGCGACTTGTGCCTCCCGGAATCAATTAACAACAAGGTACCAAGGTATCACTGTAGATTTTTTTAAAACGAAGATGAATTCAGTGATACATGGAATTAAAATCTCTGTGTTTATTCTCCGCCCTCCAAGAAGAATGAAGATATTCTGCAAGCATATTTTTAGTTCTTGAATAGAATCTTTCAAGCTGTTAACTAGCAACTGTGCCAAGAAACAATTTTTCCTTCCTTCCTAAGTACCATATGGCAAGGGGGGATATGAAATAACCGTTATAGAGAATGGCACATCACTACAAATTATGGTATACAAATGGTGCACAAGTACGAATTGTGGACACCTGAGGGTGAAGATATACTGCAGATCAAAACTGTAACTAAATTTACAACATTGGTAGAGATACACAGTCACTTCTACTTTGGATGTTAGTATCTTCTCATGGTTTGATCATGGCTACATGTATTATGGTGACCCAGTTTGGTACGGTGGTTAAGATGCTTGCCTAGTCGCTCTCCCTGAACCCAACTTGCTTCACAAAGTGGTTGTTCTGGGGAAGTTAAAAGACAGGTATTAGATATGTTCGCTGCTTTGTGTTGACCCAAATATATCAAAAAGGTGAAATAAAAAATTAAGAACAACAATAATGGCTGTAGCCAGAAAATCCTTGGTTGTAAAAATTGACGTCTGAAACTGAGATGTGAAATTCAGATGTTTTCAGTAAATTTGTCTCTTTATTGAAATGGGGCAAGTTAAATGTCAGGGTTAAAGATAAAAAATGCATTACTAAATATTGATATATCTGCAGCAAATATAAAATCTTATGGTGCATTTTTGTGCTCTTGAGTTCTAGGAGAGCCTGAGAGCACTCCTATCTGATTTCTGTCTTCTGATCAGTTGGGAGCCAATTTGAGATGATAACTCATTACATCATCTGCTTTCATCTGAAAGGGGGAAACCAATTCTTCGGCAAGATGATTGCCATACCTGTTGGACCCTCAAGATTAGATCTAGGTGAGGCCTTTCAAGAAACAGCACTGATGCTTTATGTTAACACTCCTTTCAGATGAAATAGATCTGGGTGATCAGATAAGACAGCAACAGTTTTCCATGCACAGTCTGAGATAGCTTGATTTTATGG
This sequence comes from Bothrops alternatus, assembly GCA_034064705.1. Classification (NCBI taxonomy): domain Eukaryota; kingdom Metazoa; phylum Chordata; class Lepidosauria; order Squamata; family Viperidae; genus Bothrops; species Bothrops alternatus. The sequence continues at coordinate 19,435,061 of JARGCV010000041.1, forward strand.
ATGCTGATTGCAGCTGAATTGTCATAATGGTAAACAGTTCACTAAGGACTTTTCCTCCATGAGTTTGACTCATCATTCATTATCAAGATGATGTAGCTAATGGCCTTTGCTGCAGCCTATGCTGATGAGGCATACAATGAAGTGCTGCATGAAAGGAGCAGAGCGGATATCAGTAGGAGATGCAGGGGCTTTGTTTGCATATTTGTTTGTTTCTTTATTGCTTTTACATCCCTGTTTTTGTCTCACCACACTTTCTTGTGGTAAATTGAACTGACCAATGATGAGTGGTCCAAGTCAACCAGAACTTTTGGGGTCAGTGAGGATTTAATCTTCCATTTATTGCAGTATCAGCACTTACCAGATTAGTAATGTACAGATATAACCACAACAGAGCCCAAAATTTCCGTTGCTAAGCACGACAGTTGCTAAGTGAGTTGCACCCCCATTTTATGACTAGTTGTTAAGTGAATCACTGCAGTGGGTAAGTGAATCATGCAGTTCTTAAGTGAATTTGGATTCACCCATTGGCTTTGCTTGTCAGAAGCCAGTTGGGAAGGTTACAAATGGTGATCACATCATCCTGGGATAGTGCAACTGTCAAAAATAGCAGTTGAATTTTAATCACATGACCATGGGAATGCTGCAATGGTAGTGTGAAAACTGGTTACAAGTCACTTTTTTCAATGCTGTTGTAACTGAATGGTCACTAAACAAATAGTAAGTTGAGGACTACCTGTATTATATAATATTCTGGGCCACAAGTAAATTAGTGGCTTACTATGTGATATTCTGGGCCACAGATCAGTGTCCATTTTTAAAACTTGCCAACAAGAATAATGCTGGGAGCCATGTATTAATTTAATTTATTTTTAAATATTTATTATTATTATTATTATCTGTTTTAATTGGGCTGTAAACCGCCCCGAGTCCTACGGGAGAGGGGCGGTATAGAAATTTAAGAAATAAATAAATAAATAAATAAATAAATTTGGATGATAATCATCATGTGGGCTCTTCTCACATGCTTTGTGCTATCCTTTAGGAGAGGTGTTTGAGTTATCTTTTGGCAGGAGATACAAAAAGGTATGCTAGTCTTTAATACATCATAAGACTTGCTGCTTACGGTGTAGAAAGGATGTAGCAGCTTCTTCCACACAACCGAGGATCACACTTTTTCTTAAGCAGGTTTTTTTTAAACTAATAAAAATGATGGATTTTAAAATTCTTTTTCTTTCTAGCAGCCCCCATATCCTACTATAAGCCAAAAGCTGGCATCCCCCTTTTTTGCACAAGCCCAAGTAGTTATACACAATGTAATAAGGAGCAAAGTGTTAATTTTTGGACCTGGGCCTTGTGCTAGTCGAACACTGTCCAGTTGCTAGAATGTACTGCTTGTCAGCCACTCAAGAGGCAACAGAGCCTACTTGTTTAGACTGCAAACGGGTCTGTGCGAGGGTTATTTGTCCAATTTTGTTTTCCACCACCCACTTTCCTAAAGCAGCTTTCTCTCCCAGGTTTTCTTTGACTGAGTGCAGGGGCTGAGTAGTACCTCTTACCTCTGGCCTTCTGTTGATCATCTTTGGTCATGCACAGGCAGTTGCCAAGCAACCGAACGGAAATGCCATTGGAGCCATGTGGTTTTGCCCAGTCATTTGGTGTTGGCATCTTGGGCCAAAGCCTCCTTTCTTTCTGATCAAATGTTTCTAGGGGAACGACACAGCCAGCATTGCCCTGGATGCTATTTAGACACAATCATCTCTCTTGGTTTTCTACTTTCTTTGGCTCTGGTCTTTACTTAATTTCTGGCCGCAAGTTCATGAATTTGGTTTTCCGTGGCTTTAATGCAGTTTCATCTGAGATTAACGTCACCCTCACTTTCTTTTCTTTCAACTGATAAACGAGATGACTTACTATCACGTCAAAATTTTTGAACCTGTTTTAAATATTACCGGTATTTGATAGGAATTGAGCTTCGGGTGCACGTCAGCATGCTTCAAATAGCCTTTGGTTTCTGCAAGAAGTTTGAAATGGAGCAAAGGGATCAATTCCCACAATTCCACCTCAAGAATTTAGAATTACATTTATGGAGTTTTTCACACAACTATATGACTGGGCGTCTAAATTGAAGTGGGAGACATTCTTAACTTACCAGACAAGAATCAATATGCATCTATTCAGGATACTTTTTTTTCCCCCTAAAGGATTTTTATACAATTTTTTTTTAAAAAGGGCAAGGAATTGTGAGAAAACATTTACAAATATCAGCCAGTGATATTTTTAGAATTCCATGATTGGCATACTCATTTTCCATGCGGATAGAATGTGGCACTGGGTTTTATTTTCCTTTAATTGAGTCCTGAATCCAATAGAAGAAAACTTATATCAGGACTCATAGCTAAGACCCTACAGCACTCCCCCACATAAAACCAAAAAGTATGGATCTAGTTATAGATGACAGCTTTGTTGGAGTAAAAAAAAAGAGGAACAAGTAGAAAAGACACATGCAACAATCAATAACATCATCAGAGAAATAAAATTCACAAGGGATGAAGAAAACAACAACACACCGAATATTCTTATCAGCAGAAGAAATTTCTGTGTTCTTTGTAACCTGAATTGATGAGATTAGTACTTTTCTGCTGAAAAGTCAGTTCAAAACAAATGAAGCAGGTCACTTCATAGTGGAGATGGGCAGCATAAAAAAATAATAAATAAATACATAAATATTTCTTTCACTTTCAAATATTAAGTGTCATTGTAGTTGCATTTTTTTCAAATCTAAGTTTCTATAAAATTCTGTTTTCTATAACTTACATTGCTTTTGTTTTTCTCTGTAGGATTACATGCCAGAAGGAAAGCTAGTTGGGATCCAGAAGATGCTGACAGAAAGACTGTCTCTGGAGAAAGGATTTCATTTGATGGAAAATACCTCTTTTATAAATTATGAAATTGATTCTATATGAATTGCAGCCCATCATGTGTAAGATCCAAAATAGATACAAGCTGCAACTGAAGAAATCAGAGCCTATCCCTTTAGTTATGTGGAAGCCAGGAAGATATAAATATTTCATCTAAACATATCTTCATATCTCTTCAACTTTGCAGACGTTTTGATCTAAGCTTCAGAAAACCAAAAACTGTGAATGGTACTTTCGATTAGCTTTGGAATAAATTTAAATAGAGATACATTAGAAATTTACCTTTTCTGCATAAAATCTTTATGCACAAAAATGGAAGGACACTTGATTCCCACAATGGCCGCAAAAGTTGATGGAGTTAGGAGAGATGGCTAAACTGACTGCTTTGATTAAAGAAAAAAACACAATTACTTTTGTTTCTACTTGGATACCACTTTTGGACTTTGTACTGAGGTGGGGAAAAAAACATGAAACTTTGATTTGGGGTTTTACTGATTAGATAGGTTTGTTGTTATAGAAATGGCTAGTTCATACTATTACATAAAAGTAAAAAATTGAGATTTGATGCCATTATCTTATTCTACTGCACCAAAGGAATCGGAAGTCAACGCCTTTTCTTTCTCTCCCCTCCCTCTTTCCTATACTTTTCCCTTCTCCCTCCCCTAGTTTCCTATTACATTCTTTGGTATTTTTGTATTTTATATTATAAACTAATAAAAAAAATAAAAAAATATCTTTTCTGAAAAGTAAAGGAATTAAACACTTGTATGCAGAACTTTTCTCGCTACTAGCTTTCAGCTATGATCTATTAGTGGGATGCGGATTACTAAAATTCCTGTTGCCATCCTGGTATATTTTTCTTCTTTGTGAGACCATAAACTTTGTATTTTTGCACAGTAGTTGAGAATGAAAGAACAGATTTGTCTCTCTCAGGGTTTATTTTTAGGTAAGACCTTCAGGTAAGGAGAGATATTATGAAATAATTTTATTAAATAAAAGATCTGTTTATCATTTATCATCTGTCTGCCTATTATCTATCTATCTATCTATCTATCTATCTATCTATCATCTATCTACCTACCTACCTACCTACCTACCTACCTACCTATCTATCTATCTATCTATCTATATCTCTGTCATCTATCTATCTATCTATCTATCTATCTCATCTATCTATCATCCATCATCTATCTATCTATCTTTCATGCCTGCCAATATTGACAAGTCTGTGAAGTTTTCTTGGTAAGATTTCAGAACTAGTTTGCCATTGCCTTCTCCCTAGGGTTGAGAGAGAGTGTCTGGCCAATGGTCACCCAGCTGGCTCCATGTCTAAAACTCAGTAAAACTGTATGTGACAGCCAGTTTGGTGTAGTGATTTAAAACTCACAGAATCCCAGTTTCTAGCCTGGTCCCTTACTACTATACTAAACCAACTGTCGCTTACAGCTTTACTCTAGGACAATTAAGGGCAGTGGTTAGATCTCCCTTGCTACCCAGTGTCAGCTGCTAATAGGAAACTGCAGTGAAATAGCAAACTGTTCTCCTTAAGTATAACATGGCAGGTTGGACAAGTGTAGGTGAGTGCTCGGAATTAAGGATTTAACCATCTTTCAAATTGTGGAGTGACAGCTCATGCTGTTTTTCAACACAGGCCTGTTCTTCTTTGGAAAGCTCAAATGGCAGGAAGAACCATAAACCTGTCTACTCAACCAGACTTCAAGTAGACTGGCAGACAGTTATACTGTTCTTCCTTTGAGCTAGAAGGGGAAATAGATTGTTCTCTTATCAGAACGCCAATCAATCTCAGCCAAAAACTCCCAAGTATCCAGAATCAGTGAAGGCTTCAAGAAAATCCCAAGGTTGCTGGTGAACAGCACAGAAGGCAGCATCTGTAAGCATCTCGTGGAATGTGCAGCATGATGTTCAGGAAGGCAAAATTGCATTTTCACGCAAAACCCCTTGTCAGCAAGAGCAGCAGGAAAGTTTCGATGTGTGCATTTGGGCAGAATCAACAATATATCCCTTTCTCAGTTTAAATCTAATTCCAGGTCTTATTTCTTTAAAAAAAAAAAGGGGTAATCGGTTCTTGGTGCTCTCTGAGCTTGGTTGTTTTCTTGCAGACATTTCATTTCATTCAGACTGAGGATAAGATAAGGTGAGATGAGATAACCTTTATTGTCATGTTTTACTGTGAGCACACTAGTCCACATTAAAACTTATACTCTGTTGCCTGTTCTCAAAAAAAAGTATATATCTACATAACACACATATACACATGCTATACACACATCCTATATACATATATATATAGACATACCTATACCCATACATATAAATACACCCATACATCTAAATATTAATCATTGTCCATTTTAGATACATAGCAGAAAGTCAGTTTTACAGTGAGTACACATTGAGGGATGTCTGCTCATTTACTTCTTTTATTTTATTGAAAATAGCGGGCAGCTAACACTAGGCTAAAAACCACCCCCAGTATCTTTTTTTTTCCTTGAGAAAAATCTGTTTTCTATTATCAAATTTCTTTAAATCTGAATTTTTATTGATGTTCTTTTATTGCTGAAAAATGTAGGGAAACTAATGAATATGGGGAAAAATAAAACAATTCTACGGAATACTTAGCCACATATAAAGCAAGACCAAATGTCTGCATTCAACCCATGAGCATTTCACTGATTTTATTTTATTCTGTGATAACCACACTATTTTTTCATTAAACTGAATAGAAACGTTGAAAACAAATGCAGTTGAAAATTCCAACAAAGCATCCTTTCAGGGCAGCACATCCAGTGGCACAGGAAACTTACAGATTCCTAACTGCAGTACCGCAGAAATAAGAATGATAAGCAATCAATCACTAAAAGATTAAAAATTAAGCAATCTTCCAATTTGCTTCCAGTTCTAAAATGCTATGACTCCTTGCTGGTCTATGTACCATCGAGTATCTTCTTTAATGGCAATATTATATACTGTACAGTAGAGCGTTCTCAGCCTTTAAAATGGGTGGGTTTCAATTCCCAGAATTCCCCAGCCCGCATGGGGTACTGTATGATATAAAACATCACCCTGAAATGTAATCATACATATATGAAAAAACACATTAGATTGTTGGTGGCTAAATCTGATTTGATGGGAACTGGAGTTCTTAAAGGTACTGGAATCAAAAATTTATAAACATTGGTTTTGATAGCTATCAAAAGATAATGCATCAAATCATTTTAGGAAAAGGAATGGGACGGTATAAAGCGACTGTGGAGGGAAAAGATGCAAGATTTTTTTAGCCAAAATTTCTCTAAATGCTCAGATTGTTCTCATCAAACTATTCACACACATTGTTTCTGGGACCAAAACAAGCATGCACTACACTGTACCCTTGGCAGTCATTTATAGAAAGTATCAGTGACTGCATTCTGAGCAGAAAAGAGGGATGAAATAAAATGTATTGCATTTCATCAGTATTCCCACTGTTGAAGATCAAACATTTCCTGGATAGTACTGACCTCGATATACAGATACTTAACCTATGTAGTGCCAAACTGCAGCACTGTTCCAGAGGGCCGGGGCCGCAACAGAGAAGGCTCTTCCCCTAGGCCCCGCCAGGCGACACTGTCTGGCTGACGGGACCTGGAGAAGGCCGACTCTGTGGGCCCTAACTGGCCGCTGGGATTCATGAGGCAGCAGATGGTCCCGTAAATAACCTGGTCTGATGCCATGTAGGGCTTTATAGGTCATAACCAACACTTTGAATTGGGTTCGGAGACCAATTAGCAGCCAATGCAGCTTGCGGAGTGATGCCGAAATGTGGGCATTTCTAGGCAAGCCCAACACTGCTCGCGCGGCTGCATTCTGCATTACCTGAAGTCTCCGAACATTTTTCAAAGGTAGCCCCATGTAGAGAGCATTGCAGTAGTCGAGCCTCGACACTTTTTGAATGAATATTTGTAATGGAACGTTTATTGTAAAAATGGCAGACCTGATTTGAATTCTATTTGAATTCTGCCTATTGCCACCAGCTTATAAAGTCAGGTTCTTGGTGCAAAGAAACTACATGGAGATATTCAAATAGGGACCAGAAGTTGAACTTGACTCAAGGAAGTCTTTAAAAGAAAAAGATGCACTTTTGGTTTTGGATTTAGGCTTGTTCTTCATCAGTATATTTATTCCATGGAACTTGAATGAAATGTAAACAATTTTTATCAATATTATGGTTACATAATTTGCAAGAAACGTAAATCAGATCTTCTCCACAAATGTAAAACTCAATGCCTATGAAGATTCTCAATCATCCAGGTCATAATTGTCTTTCTTAGTTTTTTTTTTCTTTCAAAATGTTTCGCTTCTCAACCAAGAAGCTGAACTAAAGAAGTCTCTTGGATGAGAAGCGAAACTTTTTTAAAGAAAAAAACCAAGAAGGTCTTGGGATTGGCATGATAAATGATTTTTCTTGTTTATCATTCATTTCCCAGTTGTAGTATTCTGTAATTTAATCTCAGTATCAGATTTCCTAATGTGCCAGTCTATGCAAGCTAGTTAGCCAAAAGCTGTGCGGAATGAGTCAAAATACAATATTTCCACTCAGGGACAAGTAGATCAATTTCTGAAGTTGACTAAAGTGTCCACCTACTTTTGTAGTGTGGCACTCAACTACTATACAAGGCCAATTATAACTTTTGAAGTGATAAAAACTATGCACTCTTGGGCTCTAAGAACTAGGTCTAGAATCTATTATGGAGCTTCAAGAGTTCATAGCTCTTTTTTTTAAAGGTAGAGACTAGAAAATACATAGATTTGTTTGCCTCTTTGCTTGAAGGGTTTTAAGAATTCTTTCTGGGACCATCTATCATTCTGCTTTTTAAATCTGAAGGGTCTGATGCAGTGACTTTGAAGGCACTTAAGGACTGAATAGGAACTACCTTGAATTCCACTTCAGAAGAAAATGGAATATACTAATAGTCCTACCAGATGAAGCTTGTAATTTGTGGTATGCTCTGATTTACTGTTAAAAATCAGCACCTATAACTGTTTTACCTGCCATTATATTGATGAATTTGTCCTTGTATGAAGTACTGGAAAAATTGCTCTGGGTCTTCTGGTCTGGTAAGTATTTGATAGTATTACAGCATTGAAAGGATTCACTTTCCTGAAATCGGAAGCATGTTAATATCGGGGGTTTGGGAAGTGTATTATTTAAAAGACATTTTATCTTGCATACAGATTGCTGATGATGCCTGCTCTTGCATTCCTTGTCAAGTGAAGTTCCACTTGAACTATCCTATGACATTTTATGCAGCACTTAAAGTCAGTAATCTCATACATCTTTTTCTGGAGACAACAGATCATAAATCGTAACAGTAACTTTTGGATTGGAGATTTTTTTTGCAAAGCCCTTCCTTGCCATGAGCCAACACTAAGACATCCACATGGGCATGTTCCTGCAAGCTATATCTGTAAAAACTTGCTTAACAGAGACCGATAAATATCCCTTTGGTGTTGAAAAGTTTGTTTTTCCCTCTCTCTTTCTCCATGCTACCCAAAATCCTCACAGTCAAGTTCCACTTGCAGAATTGGATTGATGTGGCAGCCGTTGCATGCTGTCGATGACTGAAGATTTTTCTGAAAACAATTTTACATTGCATATCAACTATAGAAACATGAGGATGGTTGTGGTGGTGTGGTGATAGTGAAAAACAAGCCATATCACAGCTGGAAACGGAAAGAGACAGATATGGGACCTCAATTTCTATTTCTCTATGTTGTTAAGAACTATACCTTTCTTTAAGAAAGAATAATAGAAATTTTCTACAGACGGAGTGAATACAGGAGTCTTCTGTATATCGCAAGTATTCTGCTATCTTGTTTCTGCCTATGTATTTAAGACTTTTTAAAATCAACATAATTCTTTTAAAATGGCGACAGTTTCTTTTGCGGAGTGAAAGTGGTGGAAAGTGAAAGCGAACTTTCTCTTCCTCTCTCGGAAGTCAAGCCGCAGCAACCATTTTGACTTGAATTTTTACTTTATAAAGCAAATTGGAATATAAAAGAAAGCAAGAAGAGGGGTAAATCTGGCAATAAAAATTTGTTCTTTTTATAATTAAAGTATTTAAAATGACGACGAGACAGAGGGCGGCTATAATGAAGGCAGCTATACCTTCCCCAGGTCAGCTATCTAAATCACAATCAAGCACTTTGCCTGCTTCTTCAACCTCTGCACCCCCGATTCCCACAGAATCTCAAGCTTCTCTGCTTATACAATGCCCCCCAGAAATGCTTACAATGAAAGTCTTGCAGACTGCATTATCTACTGCATTATCCACAGTGACTGACAAACTGGACAAGCTGGAGGAAAAGATGGAAGAACAGACAAAAGATTTAAAAGACATGATAGAAACTCGCAATATTGAGATAAGAGAAGATATTGTTGAAGCTATTAAAGGGGTGTGGGATTATACTGTGGGAGTTGAAGAGAAGTTGGAAGGTATGGAACAACAAATGGAGGAAAAAATAGAAGAGATCAGAACTGATATTCAGGATCAGGCTGTTATGACACAATATAACCAAATGCAGATGGCTATTAGAATCAGGGGTTTTAAAGAAGTCGCAAAGGAGAATCAAGAGGAATTAAGAAGAATTTTTGTTGAAGCTCTGGCAACCTTTCTGGAAGATGGAGCTCAAAATGTTGCCTGGCAGATTGAGCGGATATTCAGGATGAATTCACGTATAGCAGCACAAAGAAACTTGCCCAGAGACATTGTGATATATTTTAGCACAAGAAAATTTAGAAACTGGGTTCTCACCAAAGCTTATAATAAACAATTAAGCGTTGAAGGTCAAGAAGTACAGGTTTTGAAGGAGATACCTCCAAAAATGTTGAGATCAAGGAAAGATTATGCATTTTTGACGGAGGAACTTAAAAAAAGAGAGATACAATATAGATGGGAGGCTCCTTCTGGACTTTCTTTCTTCTTCCAGAATAATAGATATTGCTTGATTTCAGTTGCCAAAGCGAAAGACTTCTTTGAAAATATACTGATGGGTGGTAAATCTACATCCCCAAGAATTAAGAGAGCAGTTCTTGCTAAAGATACAGAATCATCACAACCTATGGAATCTCAACTAATATCAACGCTAGATTTGGATAAAGGAGTTATGGTTGAACAGCCAGTGCAGTGTATTGATATTTTTCAACCTTTGGATGTAGAGAAGCCCAAAGAACAAAGGCATGCACGTGAAGTTATTAAATATACGGATCAAAGAGAAAAAGTACAGCCAATTTATACAAAGCAAGCAGCATCACTGGAAGCCATGGGAGCAAGGCCTAAGAAGAAACAAGAAGTGGACTTGGCCTTACAGAAGCTTTCACAAAAAGCTCATGTCAAATAAATATTTGACATGGAATGTGAATGGTTTAAATTCGCCACAGAAAAGGAGGAAGATATTTCATTATCTGAAGCAATGTAAAAATGATGTAATTTGTTTACAAGAAACACATATTAGAATCTCTGATCAGAAATATTTGATAAATAATAGGTTGGGTACACATTTTGTGGCAGCCTCTTTAGAGAAAAAAAAATGGAATTGTTATTTATGTTAAAAATCATATAAGAGCTAAATTAATAGAATCAGATAATCAAGGTAGATTTTTAGCTATTGAAATTTTATTAGATGGGAAGAAAGTTCTTTTGATGGGTATATATGCTCCAAACCAGCAACAAGGTACATTTTATAAGCTATTACACAAAAAATTAATACAATTGGATTATACGTCTTGTATTTTAATGGGAGACTGGAATGGTATTCTTGATGTTGGTTTGGATAAGAAAAAGACCTCATCTGTTCCACAATCGCATTCTATCTTGCCTAAATCCTTTTTTGACATTAAGGATGATTTTAATTTGTCAGATATATGGAGAGAAAGACATGGTAAGGATCAAGAGTTTACTTTCTTTTCTGATAGACATCAATCATTTTCTAGGATTGATTTTATTTTAACTACTAGTGATTTTATTTTAAAGTTAAAGAAAGTAAAAATTTTATCTAATGTTTTATCAGATCATAATCCGGTTATGATGGAATTAAAGACTGGGCAGTCTCCTAGAAGATCTTGGAGAATTAATGAAAATTTGTTTAAATATGACTCAAATGTGGAAGAATGTAAAAAGGCCATGAAGGAATTTTTTTTGTTAAACATGAATAAGGAAACGACAATAGAAACGGTGTGGGACTCTAGTAAAGCTTATATGCGTGGGATCTTAATAGAAATGAACAAAAGGTATAGACGTAAACAAGAGGAAAAAAGGAGAGTGCTAGAAGAGGAAATAAGGAAAAAAGAGTTACTATTAATAAAGAAACCAGATGATAGTAATATTAAAGAAGGGATAAAGATTTTACGGAAACAATTTGATTTGTTGATGACTGACCAAGTTGCCAGGAATTTACAATATGCTAAACACAATACATTTTTTAATTCTAATAAACCTGGCAGATGGTTGGCTTATACATTAAGGAAAAAACAAAAATCTCGTATAATTGAGAAAATAAAATATAAGGGGCAAGAAGTATTTCAACAAGAAATTATTTAAAAAGCTTTCCTAGAGTTCTACACCAAATTGTATTCTGAAGAGAAAGTTCAAGAGAAAGAGATAGATGCCTTTTTACAAAATCAAAATGTTTTGAAAATTACTTCGGAACAAAGAGATAGACTAAATGCATTGATTATATCAGATGAAATTATTGCTGCGATTAAGCAACTGAAACCGGGAAAATCTCCTGGAACTGATGGTCTAAGAGCGACTTATTATAAGTACCTTCAAGAGGAAATGGTGGAACCGTTGAGAGAGTTATTTGTAAATATACAAGAGGGTGGCCGGGTACCACCTTCATGGAAAACGGCTTATGTCTCTTTGATCCCTAAAGAGGGAAAAGATAATGCTCAAGTGGAAAATTTTAGACCTATTTCATTGTTAAATACGGACTACAAGATTTTTGCGAAAATCTTGGCTAATAGATTATTCCCAGGCATGCAATTGAGAGTGTTAATAGACAACAAACTCAAGATGTCGTGCCCTATGAGAAGCTTTTAACTAAAGAAGGGAATAATTTAGAATTGAAGTCACTAAATAGATTAAGGGAAGAAGGTATAGACCACAATTGGTATTCACATATACAACTTCAGGCAAGATGGGAAAAAGATGTAAAGCTGGGTTTTTTGTTAAAGGATGAAAAATTAATTAAACAAGTTAGAGATCAAAGAATTATGCATATTAAAAGATTATATGATGTATTACTTGAAATTGACTCTGGAACTGAATTAGTTAAAGATTGTATGATTAAGTGGGAACGTAATTTTGGACATCCAATTACAATGGAAACATGGAAAAGGATATGGGTGAAAAATGTAAAATTTACACAAGCACAGCATTTAAGAGAAAATTTTTATAAAATGTTTTATAGATGGCATTTAGACCCGAAAAAAATTATCACTTATGTATCCAGATATGCAATCTAAGTGTTGGAGATGTGAATCGATGGATGCTACTTATTTTCATATTTGGTGGACTTGTAAAAATTTGGTGGATTCTCCAAAATATATTGAAAAAGCGTATAGAATTTTCACCACAGTTATTTTTGTTAGGTATTACAAAAGACTGTACCACCATAGAGACTAAGTTGATTTTGAACTTGATTACTGCAGCAAGATTATTGGTGGGACAATATTGGAAGACATCTGAGTTACCATCTATTGAAGAATGGACATTAAAAGTGGTTAATTTGGCGGAAATGGCTAAGATATCTGCATATTTGAAGAATCATTCAAGTGAAGAATTTGTGATGGATTGGAAAAAATGGACAGACTATATACAAAAGAAATATCAACTGAAGGAATTACATTTGGTATATAGTTAAATAGTTATATAATAGTAGTTTAGTGGGGTTTCTTGCGTTTTTACCTTGTATTCACTCTGGGAAGCCGGGGGGGGGGGAGGTGGGAGGGTGCTAATAATTGTTATATTATGTTTTCTCAACGGTAATTGGGGTTTAGATGAGAGTATGTATTTATTTATAGGTATTAAGAGGTTGCTCGGGTGGCCGCTGGGCACCACATTGGATGGAAAAAGGAAGGAGGAGTGAAGGCGAGGCAAGTAGGAAGAGGGTAAGAGGGAGAAGATAGGAGATAGAGGTGGGCGGAGGGGAAAGTAGAGAAAGGGAAAAGTAGGTAGTTAGATGGTAAGATGAGGGGGATAGTGTAGGTTTAGGAGGATGTGGTGGTGGGGGTACCGAGCACTTACTTTGATTGTATGGTAAATTTTTTAAATGATTGTTACCAGCTGAGTTATTTTTTTCTGTAAAAAATTTGTAAAAATTAATAAAAATATTCTTTTAAAAAAAAAGAACTATACCAATATTTTTTTCCTTAATAAATAAAGTTAGAAGTGCAGGAAATAATTTTGTATCTACGGTATGCTTTTGGGACATGCAGATATTAACCATTCAGCAAATCTGCCCCATCGCTACTCAAAAACGACAAATGATCCAAAATGCAGTTGTCTATTGTTGATGGTCTATGGCTAGTTTAGTAGTATGTAACTGATAATTCAGAAACTGGGCTGTTTCTCTGTAATTTGGAAAGTGGAAAGTGCTGCTTATTACCTACAAAGCTTTTTATGATTTGAGTACTTCTTATCTTTGAGACCATCTTGTCTGTGTAGAGTCTTCCTGTCCTGTCCATTTTTCTTTGGAAGGCATGCCATTGATTGTGCATGTGTTTCTGTGTGTGTGCATGGGCACACACACACAAACACAAAAACACACAGACCTAGAACAAGAAGTCACAGTGCAGTAACAAGCAGGATTCCCCCCACCCTTTGGAAGCCAGAATGGCTCCTTCCTGATAGCTTTAGGCAAAGAGGTGACTGCTCTTCACTTTCTTTAAGCCTTTGGCACATAGATTGATACTGGATAGCTTCTATCTATTACACCATGTTACTCTGTTTTAATTGTGGTTCTTATTTTTCAGAATTGGATTGTTTCTGAAAGATTTTAGTGTTGTGAGCCGTATAGAATCAAGGATTGGAAGGACATGTAAACAAAAGGAAGGAAGGAAGGAAGGAAGGAAGGAAGGAAGGAAGGAAGGAAGGAACGAAGGAAGGAAGGAAGGAAGGAAGGAAGGAAGGAGAATCTGATTCTGCTGATTGCAGGAACTGGATCTCTGCTAACAAACATAAATTTACCCAAGTCATTCTTTTAAGTGATTCACCCGTGACATATTCATATTAAAAAGTTATACCTGGCCCAGTCATAAAGCATTAATTTCCCATCTAGTTTGCTCTGTGATTCTGCTTTCAATTATGGGCACCTATTAAGAAATGGAAATATGTATTTTACGATGGAATCTTCAGCCCCTGATCTGTGATTCCTTCCTGCAGCCTTTGAAGCTCCTTCTGACCATGAGTACTGAAAACTGAAAGCACAGTTTTGTATTAGTTTGAGATCAGAAACAACGTAATTCCTGAAATAGGCTGTTCAGAGGTTTTTTTTAAAAAAATAATAATAAAAAAACAGAGCACCACCCTCATTCCCCACACACTTATATCCAAAAACTTGTGGAACTTTAAAAAATAATCTACTCATTATAGCATATCTTTTTGTGGGTTACAGTCAAATCTCCTTTGTTAGACTCATGGATTGTCAGACATATTTCCTTTCCTTTCATGATATGTCATGAAACTGAGGAAGTGAAATTGTAGTATGCATGAGCGGCATTTGCTTGCCAATTTTGAAAACAGAGACATGGCAATTTCTTCTTCCCTCAATGTAGTCTGGCCTCGGTAAATATCCACATTTCCTTATATCTAATCCTACTCTAAACACACTAAGAGATGATGGGGACAAGTGAGCAGATAAGGTGCAACCCAATGTGCATCCAGCTAAATGTGAGAATGTTAAGTCCTTATTGAGATAAGCATCCAATTCTTACCCTGATTCTCAGAAAAAAATAAGCAAACAACTTGCTCACTTATTAATGCTTCCAGAATTTTAAGGACTACCACAAGGAGAAGTTCAAGAAGTGGGTGGCTGAGAAGATTGACAATCTTCTGATTAACTTCACTAGTAGCTAGATACAGGGGTTCTCAGCCTTGGCAACTTTAAGACTTGTGGACTTCAATTCCCAGAATTCCTCAGCCAGCAAAGCTGGCTGAGGAATTCTGGGAGTTGAAGTCCACAAGTCTTAAAGTTGCCAAGGTTGAGAACCCCTGAGCTAGAACCAGTGGTGGGATTCAGCCGGTTTGTACCACTTCGGCAGAACCAGTAGCTAATGTTTTGTTGCCCAGGCCCAGAATGAACTTCCGGAAGTTGCATCCACATGGAGAACTGGTTGTTCACATATTTGAATCCCACCACTGGCTAAAACTAACCTATGCCCAATGTTGCTCTACACTGCAACCATTAAATTGGCCTACAGTGTTTAAAAGCGGAGAATTAATACTATGGAATCTTCTCAGTAAGTCACAAGAACAAGACAAAGAGTGAGGTTAACGAAGCTGAAATGTAGGTTGCCGATGCTTTCACACAAAGCATATTTTATTCCATAGGTTATTTAATAGTGCCTCTCTACAGTTTTCTTCCGCCTGCTATTTTCTGTTCCTTCCAGCATCATCTGGTGCATATTTTACAGGGACTTGTAGATATTCTTCTCATTATTTCCCCTCTGGGACTCATAAAGTCCATCTGCTGGAGGAGCTGCAGGCCAGCTCCAGGGATTTCTCAGCCTTTGGTGTGGTCCCTAACACTGATGATTTGCAGATGCCAATGGAACATATGTTCTGCTACACTATTTGTTTTGACAGCTTAACAATGCCCAGTTCAACAGCTGCAGGTGTGCACAAAGATGCTTCTGCCGGCCTCAAAGGGAAGAGAGTGTAAGAATTGAAAAAGACACAACCAATATTCCCAATACTCAGGGAAGTACTTAGCGTAAATCTTCAGCAATCTTTCCCAAAATATTATTTTGACACAGTGTTTACTGTGGAAGTGTACTCTTGAAGAGGAAAGTTCTTATTTATTGGTGATACCATCTCATTGATAAGCATAAGGTAAGCAGAGTCCTCATAATAAAACTAACAACCTTTAGAAACCATTTTGTGAAATTGCAGCTATTAAAAAAGTAGTTTCCCTTCCGCCTACATATTCACAATCCTTTCTTGATAACAGTATGTAATGGTTAGCCACAGCATTCTTCTGAGGTATGTTTTCACTTCCCAGTCTGGTTTACTGAGATCTCAGCCCACTTACATACTAACCTGTCTAACTGTTGTTTAACTTTTCAAGATCAACCAAGGTCAAATAAGCTCTGCAGCTTGCACATTAATCTCTTTTTCTGCATAGAAATGTTCTACTCCTTGCTAAATATGGAGTGGCTGATTGGTATGCCATAAAGGGCAATTATTCCACAATTTTACAAAGATATTTAGCAATTATTTGATATTATATAAGAGACCAGTTCAGACCACTGCTTACTTAGTCAAGAAGAATCTAACTGAATGATATGAAGGATATTATGAAGGATATTAAAAAGTGAGCTAGAATTGTTATATATCATATTATATTCCTGAGCATGGTTATGTGTACCACTCTGGCATGCTCAACAAAAATGCAATTAAAATACTTACAGAGAAAAGCTGAGATACACATATCAACTTGGCTGGAATATTTGAATTTGTTTTAATAGGTAAACAGTTTAATTTTTTCAGATCAATTATTGGTCTTATGTAGAAATGCTTACTTGCTTCTTTAGCTGCTGTCTAGCAATCTCTAGAAATGCACGAGAGCTTCATGACAGTTCTTGTATAAAACAAACAAGGGGAAGTTGCCTGATGTGATCAAATCATTGGTCCCTGAGATTTCTTATTGCTCAGGTTTATCTAGTTGACCAAAAATGATTATTTAAATAACAAAAACAAAACAAAACAGAATAACAGCTTTGGAAGGGACCTTGGAGGTCTTCTAGTCCAACCTCCTGCTCAGGCGGGAAACTCTATACCATTTCAGACAAATGGTTGTCCGTTCCCTTCTTAAAAACTATCTATCTATCTATCTATCTATCTATCTATCTATCTATCTATCTATCTATCTATCTATCTATCTATCTATCTATCTACCTACCTACCTACCTACCTACCTACCTACCTACCTATCTATCTATCTATCATCTATATCAAATAATATACAGAGTTCTTCTATTAATAGAAATCTTTTATTAATGGAGATGACAGTGATGGGGCAGTTGATGGGGGATTTTCCATTTGCACAATATTATGCTCTCTCCTGGGACTACAGACCCATTCTGATTATTATAGGACAAGCTTATTCACATTAAATTAAGTTTTTTTAGTTTTAGTTTGTCCGGAATAGGGCAGCATAGAAATTAATTAATTAAATAAATAAATAAATAATCCCCACTACATACTAGTCCTTTTCTGTCTAGGTTTCTAGTGTGCTTTGTAAGCTATATACATTTTGTTGATGGATCTCCCTGAGAACTGTACTTAGAAACACTAACTCAATCACAAAAAAGGTGATCTATGTGTTTTGTGCATCTGCATGCGCATGTATGTATGCCTCTCTGGGTCTCTGTTTGTAAGACATGTGCTTTTTTTCTCCCAAATGTCACCTCTCCCCCCCTTTTTAAATTGATACAAACAGAAAGTTATTGCTTTTTTTAAAAAAAATCTTTACAACATGGGATTAACTGTCTTTGTGATCTGGTAACAAAGCTTAAAAAGAGTATGGAAGTTTAATTCTAAAACTATGAAAGTTTCAATAAAGCTTTGCTTGGGCTTCTTTTAGCATTCACAATTTGAAGAGTCTTTCTCATTGGTAATATCCTTCAGGTTTATCCTGCACGAAATAAATATAGTACACATACTTGAAACCTTCCACTCCCACTTCAAGTAAATGTGTTCTTAGCAACCCTAGAAAATCTTGACACACTCTTTCTCTCCCACCCTATCAGCTGGCAGTGAAAGTATCCTGACACAATCAAGCTGCAAGATTATACATATTGTATAATCTTACAATATGTTGAGACTGTAGAAAGAGTGCAGAGAAGAGCAACAAAGATGATTAGGGGGCTGGAGACTAAAACAGTTGAAGGAATTGGGTATGTCTAGTCCAATGAAAAGAAGGACTAGGGGTGACATGATGGCAGTCTTTCAATATCTGAGGGGCTGCCACAAAGAAGAGGGGGTCAATGTATTCTCCAAAATACCTGAAGGCAGGACGAGTAGAATAGATGTCAACTAATCAAGGAGAGAACCAATTTAGAACTAAGCAGAAATTTCTTGTCAGTGAGAATAATTAATCAGTGGAATGGATTGCCTCCAGAAGTTGTGGATGCTCCATCACTGGAATTTTGTCTGGAATTCTGTAGGGTCTTCTGCTGCTTGAGGAGCGGGGCTGGACTAGAAGACCGCCAAGGTCTCTTCCAACTCTGCTATTCTGTATTCAGAGAAATATAGCCTATCATGGTCAGCTGAGTTTTGCAGTGATGATATTCCATTAATACATTGCCATTGCTGGGAACCACTTTCAGCAGTGCGTGGGCACTAGAAAGGCACTATGTGAATTAAAAGCTAAATTAAAACAAATCTCTACATACTTGGTTTCCTGAAACAGATGCTCTGTTTTGCTATCAGCACAACACTAGGTCTGCAACCTTGTGCTGCAGTTGTACTTTCATGTATAAATACACATCTTTGTGAATGTGGATTTACTGCATTATTTTATCTGCAGAGCAATTAGCAGGCATTTATTTACCTAATATTTCGTACAATTTTACCTCTTAAACACAGACACACACACAGACACAGAACCACATATGCAATTAGAATTTGATCTGTAGTGTTGCAATCACTTCTGATTACATCGGCATCTGAACATCATTTTTAGCTTCAATAACAGCAACTAAGTAGAAAGAACTTTCCCATAGTTCTGTGCTGAAGGCTGGCTTAAGAAATATGATCTGTCTATTCTTGAAATCATACTCTCCAAGCAGATATTAGACTTGGCAATGAAGTAACCACAGTTTGTTGATGTGCATTAATATGAGGAATAATTTTACAATAACAGGGAGACCTAGGGAGAACGTTGGTTCTGGAACTAGGAAATAGAATCTGTGGAAGGGTGTGGGCTAAAGTTGCTCAGTGGGGAACAACCAAGTGGGATCCACCCGCTGGATACCTATATGTGGCTGGGGGGAAGAGGATAAACAGTCGCTAACTATCTTTGCCAGCCCACAAAGAGTTAAATGGGAAGGCTTCAGATTCCAACTTTTCACCCTGAACTTTCTACATCAGTTAGTAGTATTTGCCAGATTTTTTCCTCCCCACCACCAAATTCCTAGATCATTTCTCAAAAATAATAACAGTGTCTAAAGGGGCTTCTTCGTCGCAAGGGGTATAGCTCTCACTTATTCTAATCCCAATATGCTTAAGAAGGGAGACGTTCCCCAGTAATGTTTCTTAATTGGAATAACTACTGGGTTTTAGAAAGCACTATCATCTGTGAAGAGCCAGGTTGGCTAAGCTCCATACCCCAAACTCTCTTGCTTGCTGGCGCCAGGCGTAGTCAGCTCGGATGAGTCTACAGGGTTGGGCTCCATTTGAAGATAAACCCACGGAACATCCATAGTCCCCAAACCGCAGGTGAGGTAGTCTAAGGTAAAGAGTTAATGACATTTAAAGGGGTACTTAGCTACCATGAATTGTGATTGGCAAGGTACTTTGCTTTTCAAGCTATTATATTTCCTCTGCAGATCTTTCCAATGATAGCATTCATGTAACGAGATAACATATGCGCAGTCCTCAACTTAAAATCATTCATTAAGTGACTCTTCAAAGTTACAGTGACACTGAAAGAAATGACATAACCGTTTTTTTACATTTACTCACCATTGCCGCATCCCCATGGCCACATGATCAAAATTTAGAAGCTTGGCAACTGGCATGTATTTATGGCGGTTGCAGTGTCCCAGGGTCATGTGATCGCCTTTTGCGACCTTCTAACAATGGAGAAGCCAGATTCAATTAACAAACATATTGCTAACAATGCAATGTTAGCTAGCAATGCTAACTTAACAACTGTGGCAAGAAAAGTCATAAAATAAGGCAACACTCACTTAACAACTGTCATACTTAGCAACAGAAATTTGGAGCTCAGTTGCGGTCATAAATCAAGGGCTATCTGTATAGAAAGCCAGTACCAAAAACTGTATTTCACATTGCCCTCCATGTTTCTAGATCAGCGGTTCTCAACCTTTTGCAGGCCGCGACCCCGACCTGCACCACACATACGTGGTGTGACCCCGACCTGCACCGCACATCGCGCATGCACAGCGCAACGGCCCGCATCGCGCATGCGCGGTGCTACCCCGCGCATGCGTGGTGCTGCCCCCTGCACCGGCCGAGGGGAAAAGGGGAAAAAATGGCGGACTGTGTTGGTTGGCGACCCCTGTGAAATGGTCGTTGGACCCCAAATGGGGTCGCGACCCACAGGTTGAGAACTGCTGTTCTAGATTATGAAGGCTAGAAAGGGGCTCTGTTCAATGGTTTATATATCTTAATTCCATAAATGTCAGAGAAGAGGCATCAGTAGGAGATATGCATGTTTCTTGCTTTTTCTTTACATGCTACAAACCACTTTGGCCTGACAATCGTCCCATGAATTATACTAAGTTGAGAAAGAATGGCTGAACCAAGATTACCCACAAAGTGTTATGGTCCAGTGAAAGACCTGAACCTGGGTCTTTATCATGCCAAACTCGAAGGTTGGCCTTCAAGATGAAGTCCACCATTTGTTTTAGCCATGATTTAGTTATAAATCTCCATCTCCCTCTCTCCTTCATTTCTATTAAAGGGGGGGGGGAGAAAAATTCTGCTTAGAGCACTTTTACATCAACAGCATTTTCATTTTCTTATACTGAAGGAACATTGTACCTGTGTTCATTGTAACTTTGAAATACATGGAATATCATGAGCCATAATGCTCATCTCCAGTAAATAATAGGAGAGTACAAATAATGTCAGGCAAGCAGCGCTCCACTCTACTATTGCAATTCCTCTCTTATACGCATTCTATTTCAAGTACACAAAAAAGTAAACAAAATGAACACAGAAATAGCCACAATGGAAAAGTGGATTGTGAAGATGGTAGAACTTGCTAAATGATTAAATTGACTTGTCTGATTAGGACAGGAACAATAATGACTAACATAGCTAATAAAAGAGTGGAAACCATTTTCGGGCTTTTTACTAAAAATGAACAAAAATGAATTGATGATTTGGGGATTCGCTGATTAATATGTATGAATTATGTTGTATATAGCATGTTTAAATGTGTGTTATGTATGTGTACACTTTTGAGAGCAAGCAACAAAATTTCAATGGGCCAATAGTAAAAAATGACAATAAAGGTTCTATTCTGTTCTGTTCTGTTCTGTTCTGTTCTGTTCTGTTCTGTGGTTAACGGGAAGGAGAGGACCACATTATGTAATTTGGGAGACTGGAAACGGTAACAATCATGATTGTTACTTCCATTTTTCCCTTTCTTTCTGTTTTGCTCTCCTTTCTTGACTTTTACTGTTTCTTTATCTTTTTTTCTAATTTTTTTCTTTACATTCCTTTAGTTTTAAATTCTGTATATTTTTTCTCAGTAAAAATTATATTAAAAAACAAACAAAAAGGAAGTAAAGGAAGTAAAATACATCCAAAGATTAGTCCACCTCCCTCTTTCTTCCCCCCAAATTTTAAGGCCATACAGTCTACAGTTCTGCATTTGTTTTGCAAAAATGTTTAAGCAGTTGCTTTTTTTTTTTTTAAAGGCTCTCCAAATGCAAATTTGCTTTCCCCCCCTACTCTTAAAATTCCTCTTGCAAGATATATTGTAACTGTGCAAGGACAGTATGCCAGCATTTTCTCCAGTATCTCCCACATGCTCCCATCCTGACTGGGGTGCTGATATAGTGGCTAGAGTGGGCGAGTGGGAAAGAGGGTGAAATGTTACAAACAACACACTGAAGTTCCAAGTTAGAAGGTGGAGCACCAAGTAAGAGAAGAAGAAAAATAAATAAATAAACTGGCCACAAGCTTTACAGAACTTCAGTATTGTCAATGAAAATATCGGCTTTTGCTCTGAATCCGTCTCTAGGGAAAATAATGCAATTATTTTCACTGTAGTTAACTGGGAACTATAGTTCACTGTAGTTTAACTGTACTTAATACAGGTTTTAAAAAGTATTTTTTAAAGAAAATAATCCCCCCCCAATCTTTTTTATTTACAATTTTTTTCCCTAAACATACAGGACATTTGCATGCAAATGTCACTTCATATACACAATCTCTTACATGCTTTTCTTAAAACACAACTTCTCTGATACTGTTTTTTTGTTATGGACATTTTCCAGGAAAGGCTTGTTAAAAGTATGACTCTTTCTTTGTGTATGCAGCCATCAGGAAGGATTTTTTTTCCTGCTGCCTATTAGAAAGACTATTTCTTTATGTACATTTATGATCAGAGAAAATGAATGTGAGGGGGATCTGTTCAGTGTTTTTGTCTGGGCTGCAGCACAGTTTATTTGGGTTGATCTCCTTGACCTGGTCACTGAGAAATGCCCTGGAATTTCTTCTACCCCCACTTCTTTCTTTCAGCCTCTTCTGAGTTCTCTACATATGCTTTGATCTTCCTGGAAGAAGCTTTATATATAGTCCTCAATTCCGTTCAGTCCTGCCTTTAACCAATCCTATCTGGAATGCTGATCTTTGCAGTGATAAAGCAAGGAAACCAAAATAAATTATTTCTGCTTAAGGAGAAGACATACTTGGGACCTAGGAAGGCCTACTCTCTGTTTTTAACTTATCTGGATAAATCTTACCTAAATTCTAGATTTGCATAGCACAGGGGTGTCAAACTGCTGGCCCGTGGGCCGGTTTCATCATACTGGAGCCGCGCCCATCCCATTGCCAGCAATGGCGAAAAAGCTCCGATATGTCGTGCGACGTCACATGACGTCACGAGTTTGACATGCCTGGCATAGCAAAACAACAATGATTAGGAAGTTGTCAAACTAGCAGGATCCCCTGAATTGCACTTTATAGTACTGTATGTTGTTTTTTACAAGTTTGGTAGGGGGGGAATATGCTGTCAAAATTACATTCAGATGATTCAGTAATTTCTCTGGAAGGATCTTTTCTGGAAAGTCAGCTTTTCCTGCTCCTAATTCAAAGGCATTGCACAGCTTTTCTGTCTTTTGGACTTTAGTAGATGGTCCAAAAGACAGAACATGGATGCAACACGGAAGATGACAAATGGAAAAGGATGGCACCTAGACCCTCTCTTCAGTTCCATGAAGGGGGAGGGTGTTGGGGTTTCTCAGTGTTGAGAAGTACTCAGTATTGTAAATCTGAGGCCTGAAGAGAAGTGCTTCTGATTGCATTATAGTAAGGCCAGTTCATGAATCCTTAATTGTATATCAGAGGAAAAGCACAATATTTCAAACAGGTTTGCTTATAGCTTTGCTGTCAGTGAATTCAGTCTGCCTGATGAATGATTGAGGTGGTGGGGAGCAGTAGTGGGGGCTGGCAGACTGCTTTAACTAGTTAAGCCAGATCACTGGGGCTGGATAGATGAAACCTCTGGAGGGAAGAAGGCAGATGAAGATCAAAGGTTCATAAAATTAGTGTGAAAATATTTCAGAATTCCTGAGATACTGGAAGCACAGCCGATGAAATGGCTCCACCAAAATTTTCTGTCTGATAAAAAATACAAACGTTTCGAAGCCAGGAACAATTTCCTTCCTTGAACCTCTATGGCTTACTTTGGCCAGAATTATCCTATCAGAAACTCATGAGCACCGCTGGAGATAAGGAACACGTTACCTCTGGGCCCAGAAAGTACCCTCAGTCCTCACTCACTACTTGCTTCAAACCTCAAATCCTAATGTGGCTTTGCTAACAACATAAAGGTTCAGTTGCTAGGTAAGACGAGGTGGTGGTGATGGTGGTGGGGAACAGGGAGTTGGGAATTCATAAAGAGGGATATCAGTTGTCAGGAAAAGGATCTCATGCCCCTGAGTGGTAAAGAGCTGTGAAGATGCAAAGAAAATAATGATGCAATATCATAATATATATGTTGACAGCAGCAAGACTACGCTCAGAAATGGAAGACTACATTGATTCCTACTGTTCTATTTTGTTCGTTGTGAAGGCATTGAGACGAGACAGGAGTAACACAGTCTTTCTTTATTCAATCTTCAACAGAACAATACAAAATGGCGTCGATTCCTTTTATATCCTTTTGCAGGGACAGCATCAACCAATCAATGCAATGGATTCTCCCGCCTTGCACATGTGCAATAGGCTGGAGACAGCCTGTCTGGTCCCGGGTATCCACGTGGTCTGCCCAGGCCTCTCTGCAGCTTCCTGCACCTGCTGAGTCACTCAGCAGGTCCAGGACATAACACCCCTCCCCTCTTAGATCAAAAACAAATAACACTTAGTATTTGAAAATACTACAAATCTAACACTTATTCTTTTGAGCGTGTTATTATTTCTAAGAAACCTTAAGCCTGCCCACCTACTGTCAGGAACCTTATGTAGTCCTGTAAGTGCTTGGGTGGACCTCTGGCCCGCTCTGATCTTCTTAGAACAGACGTGCTTGCCTGATCTGCAAGCTCGCCTGCCAGGCTCGGCAGATCAGGACTTTTCATATTCAGGCAGCCCTCCATCATGCTGACTGGCAGGATCCTGTAAACCCAGACCAGAGTTCCTTGGTGGGGTGGAATTCCCCAAGTCGACAATGGACCCCTCTTGGAAGCACTGTGAGCCCAAGACCAGCAGACGGAGTGACCGGAACAGCCAATTGCGAGCAATGTCCCATGGACCCGGTGCCAGAGTCAGGAGCTGCCTCATTGGCAAAACCCCCTACTGGTGCATGTGAAGTTCCACTTTTGCAGAGAGACTGCAGTCCATGATCGTAATCATGGTCCTCCTCCCCCCCAAGAGCAGAGTCAGGAGCAGAAGTGTGGCTGTGAAGTCTCCAGCGCAGTTGGTCGATGTGTCTACGTAACACACGACCATCATCCAAGGCCACTTCGTATGACCAGGTCCATAATTCCTTGCCCAAACCGGATCGCCCACCTGTAGTCTACTAGGTGCCCACGGCTGTGAAGCCACCTGGTCTGGGTGCAACCTGTCCAGTTTTGTAATGAGTCGGCAACCCCAGCGGAGTTCAGCTGGGCTCTTTCCTGTGGCTGTGCAAGGTGTGGCGCGGTGGCAAAGAAGAAAGTCAGCTCACCTGTGATGCCAGCTTCCATGAGTGATCCTCTTTAAAGCATCCTTGGTTGTGCACACCATACGCCCAGCTTGACCATTGTAAGCTGGATGAAATGGTGCTGATGTGGCATGAAGGATCATGTTGACCTGTAGAAAAGCCTGAAACTCAGAAGAAGTGAATTGGGGTCTGTTGTCGGAGACAAGGACATCTGGAAGCCCATAAGAGTCAAAGATCCCTCTCAACACCTGGATGGTCTTGGCAGCAGTCGTGTAGGAGGCTGGAATGACCTCTAGCCACTTGGAATGGCTGTCCACGAAGAGAAGGAAGAATTGCCCCTGAAAGGGGCCAGCGTAGTCGATATGGACTCTTGACCAAGGGGCATGTGTCTCCTCCCACCTATGTGCAGGAGCCTGAGGCATTTCAGGCCTAGACTGTTGGCAAACACTGCACCCATGAACCTGGGCCTTGATCTCCTTATCAAGCCCAGGCCACCAAAGATGGCTGCGTGCAAGCGCCTTCATCCAGACTATTCCCGGATGTCCCTCGTGCAGAGACTGCAAGACTCTAGTTCTCAATGAGGCTGGGATCACTACCCTGCTATCCCATAGGACACACCCCTTGAAGTTGGATAGCTTGTGCTTCCTCTTCCAGAAACTCTGGAACTCTGAGCCTGGACACATGTCAGGCCATCCTGACAGCATCCATGTCAACACGCATGTTAACGTGTGATCAGTGGCTGTTTCTGCAGCCACATCCCTAGCATTGAGGGGAGACTCAGGCAAATCCTGAATAGAAAGTATGTGGTTAGCTGGACCAGGATCTGACTCTACTAGCTGGAGAGGTAATGTGTAGTCATATGCAGAAAGGAAAATTGACCATCTCAGCATTCTAGGAGAAATTATGTGTGGGGTTTGCTTGTTGGTTGTAAATAACCCCAGCAGTGGCTTATGGTCTGTAAAGACCGTGAAATGGCGATCATATAAAAAGTCATGGAACTTTTTTATGCCAGCCACTATGGCTAAGGCTTCTCTATCTATCTGCGCGTAATTACGCTCAGCAGATGATAGAGTCCTAGAATAGTAAGCTACAGGGACTTGTGTCCCATCAGCCTTTAAGTGACTTAACACAGCCCCAATCCCATAAGGGTGCAGCTTCCTGCACCTGCTGAGTTACTCAGCAGGCCCAGGACATAACACCTACAACAGAGGAATAGTTAACAAAAACCGATGGAGCTAGCAGAGATGGCTAAATTGACTGTACTGATTAAAGAAAGGAATACGAATACTTTTATTGCCACATGGAAACTCCTTCTAGATTTTGTGCTTGAGGTGGAAAAAAAATGAAATTTTGATTATGGGCTTTATCAATTAGATAGATTTGATGTCATTGAAATGGCTAATTTATATTATTTTGTAAAAGTAAAAAGCTGAGGTTTGAAGTTGATACCCTATTGCATGAAAGGAAGTTGGAAGTAAATGCCTTCTTTTCCCTTTTTTCTCCCTTATCCCACTTCTCTACTCCCTTTTCCCTCCCCCATCTTTTCCGCTATTTACTTTTGTATTTCCATTGTGTTGTATATTATAAACTAATAAAACTTTGAATGTAATAATAATAATAATAGTAGTAGTAGTAGTAGTAGTAGTAGTAAGTAGTAGTAGTAGTAATGAAAAGATGGTGAAAATAATGTAATCTTGCCTTTGCAAGCGAAATCACCTGAATTTACCCATTTGTGTTTAGGCGATTTTACATCCCTCTGCAGAAAAATCAAGGGTTCTGAGAAAAATTCTTCTTCTTTCTCTCAAAAGACAGAGAAGTAAACAATAAATCTGATCTGAGTTCAGGACATAGAGGAAGAGCAGCATAGGAGCAACCAAATAGCTTCTGCTCCTCTTAACCACCAATGGACTCATTCAAACCATCATCTGCTTTCTATATAAAGATGGGGTCCTTCTCCTTCTGTTTCTCCTTCTCCTTTTATAATAATTTCTCATCCTACCCCACTGCTCCAGCTTAGACAATGCAGCATTTATGCTATGTGGGGTCTTTTACACACATTCTAGAGATTCCTAAACTGCAAGGGAGAAATATAATAATAATAATAATAATAATAATAATAATAATAATAATAATAATAATGAAGTTGGAAGGGACCTTTGAGGTCATCTAGTCCAACCCCTGCTCAGGCAGGAAACCCTATACCATTTCGGACAAATGGCTGTCCAGTCTCTTCTTAAAAACTTCCAGTGTTGGAGCATTCACCGCTTCTGGAGGCAGGTTGTTCCACTGGTTAATTGTTCTCACTGTCAGGAAGTTTCTCCTTAGTTCTAGGTTGCTTCTCTCCTTGATTAGTTTCCACCTGTTGCTTCTTGTCCTGCCTTCAGGCGCTTTGGAAAATAGACTGATTCCCTCTTCTTTGTGGCAGCCCCTGAGATATTGGAATACTGCTATCATGTCCCCCCTCGTCCTTCTCTTCGTTAAACTAGACATACCCAATTCCAGCAATCGTTCCTTATATGTTTTAGCCTCCAATCCCCTAATCATCTTTGTTGCTCTTCTCTGTACCCTTTCTAGAGTCTCAACATCTTTTTTACATCGTGGTGACCAAAACTGGATGCAGTATTCCAAGTGTGGCCTTACCAAGGCATTGTAAAGTGGTATTAATACTTCACGTGATCTTGATTCTATCCCTCTGTTAATGCAGCCTAGCACTGTGTTGGCCTTTTTGGCAGCTGCAGCACACTGCTGGCTCATATTTAGGTGATTGTCCACTAGGACTCCGAGGTCCCTCTCACAGTTACTACTATTGAGCAAGGTGCCACCTATGCTGTACTTGT
This sequence comes from Bothrops alternatus, assembly GCA_034064705.1. NCBI lineage: Eukaryota > Metazoa > Chordata > Lepidosauria > Squamata > Viperidae > Bothrops > Bothrops alternatus. The sequence goes on from JARGCV010000041.1 coordinate 19,463,154, forward strand.
GCATTTGGTTTTTCTTGCTTAAATGTAGAACCTTACTTTTTTTCACCATTGAATTTCATTTTGTTAGATAGTGCCCAGTGTTCAAGTCTGTCCAGATCTTTCTGTAACTTAAGCCTGTCTTCTGGAGTGTTGGCTATTCCTGCCAGCTTGGTGTCGTCTGCAAATCTGATGAGTTCCCCATCTATCCCTTTGTCCAAATTGTTGATGAAGATGTTGAAGAGCACTGGGCCCAGAGCAGAGCCCTGGGGCACCCCACTACACACTTCCCTCCATGTAGATGTGGTTCCATTGAGGACCACTCGCTGAGTACGGCTGGTCAGCCAGCTACGGATCCATCTGGTGGTGATTCTGTCTACCCCACATATACTATAGGCAGAACCAGTTCTTCAGCTGGCACCCCAACAAGGAGGCTGCCCATGGCTGGTCCAGAGGGGTGTCAGCTGAAGAGCCAATTGTCACTGCTTCCCTTCCCCTGTGACTACCCCATGGGGGAAAGCAGGTCTTTGGGTCATCCATGCAGCATCCACACCATGCCCCAAAGCCCAATTAAAGAGCTGGTTTCATCTCACTTTCCCTTCCCTCTGGGAAGAGAAATGGGAAAAGCATTTCTTCAGCCACTACTACATTTAGTATGTCATGGAGAAGAGCCCTTGGTTCTAGCATGAAATAGAAGAGCTTCCCTTGTAGCAAACAAATTATTTTATTTTTAAAAATCATCCTTCTTGCAGGCCCAGCTTTCTAATTTAAAGTACTGGATATAATCTGAGCTAATGAAAGCCAGCAAGGAGGTCTTGACTACTGAAGGCAATAAAATTCTAGGGCAGGTTTATGCCGAACAAGTGAAAAGAGATTTGAAAACACATTAAAAAGTTAAACTATAATAATTATTTTTTCTTTGGGGGAGAATATCACTAGTGTCTGGAATTCATTAAATATGAAATAAAACTAGGTACAGTATATATTTGTTTTTAAGATGGTATATGTTTGTTTCCAAGATGTCATATAACATTCTAAATAAATTATATTTCACATTTTCTTCCTATTAATCTGTTATCAATTAGCTTAAAACAAACTATTTAAATTAAATGAACATAAAACTGTGCATGGGTGTGTATATGTGCGTAGAATCTGTTAGCAAATAAGTTAAGGGGAGGAGAAAATAGAATTATTAATGACAAAGCGAAAGTATCTTTTTTTAAAGAAGAGTGAAGGCAATTAATGCATATGGGTATCATTATGTCATTGGAAAATCAGCCCAGAATGAAATCAAACATTTCTGCACTTATACAAAAAAGTCAATAGTTATATATTTTTCTGCCTACAACTAACAACTATTTTTCTCCCATACTACCTGATATAACAAATTCTTGACTTTCTATTTCCTTACAAATCATTAACTATATTAATGGATGTACTGGATAGTTTCTGTCATTAGAAAGATCTAATGGTTTACTATGCTTGTAAGGAAGCTTTTCTGGTTTTCAGGGAAAGATCCAGTCAGATAAGAATTGATTGATTATATGCCATCAAATTGGTGTGGATTCTTACCGTAGCAACCACATACATAGATTTCTCCCTGAAGACTTGTCCCTGATCTTCAGATTTTCCAGTAAGGGTACCCACTGGCACTGTAACTGGGTCTACTTAGATGTTAGTCATTCTCTACTTCTCTTTTCCTACTTTCCCAGTATTACAGACTTTTATGCAGCCCTAGATCTTCATATGATGTATGAAGCCCAAAGCAGGGTAAATGTGAAGTGGATCATTTGTGCCTCGACTGAGAATTATGGGTTGATTAATTCAATGATCCACTTGTCTGAACATTCTCAGGAATCTTCTCCAGCACCAAAGTTCAAAAGCATCAAAACTGCTACTTCTTCAAGGTCTAATGTCATAAAGTGTCATAGGAAATGCCATTGCTTGCTGTATTTTGATCTTTGTAAGTATAGCATCATAGCATCCAAATATCTTTTCCAAGGCCTTCATGTCTACACTACCAAATGCTAGTTTGTAGTGCATTTCTTGACTGTTGTTGACAGTTGACCTTAAAAGGCATAAGCTATTCACCACTTCTGTATCTTCATAACAGTTCTAAGGTTGGTTGTTGTACCTGCTGTCATTAGTTTGGTCTTCTATATATTTAATCTTAGTTCCATATTTTTACTGTGCTCCTTGAGTTTAATTACTAGAGCTTGCAGATTATCTATATTTTCAGCTATCAAACAGTGTAATCAGCACAGTGCTGATTACTATTTCTTCCTCTAGTGTTAAAATTACATGCATCTTCTTCCAATCCATCTTCCCTTAATATATATCTTGCATATAGATTGAATAAATAAGGTGAGCGTACTCTGTCTCATTTGTTTGCCAACCCAGGGCCAGTCTGCTTTGTCCATAAATGGCTTGTATATAGATTTTCTATGAGAACAATGAGATGTTTTGGATCCCCATTTTTCTAAGCATATTTCACAGCTTGATGTGATTGATACAATTGATGGCCTTTTTATTATCAGTGAAGCACATGCTAATTTATTTTTGATATTCTTTGATTTTCTTAATTATCTATCAGCAATAATTTATCATACTCCTTGATCTTCCTAAAGTCATCTTGTACTAGAGGTTCTTGTAAGTAGGAAATATCTGTTAAGCTACCTTGGATGTTACACCTCTACTATGCAGTGTTTCAATTTATTCCTTCATTCTTTCTTTTATCTCCATTGAATTGATTACTCTGATCCTTGATGTCATTGATGATGATGATGATGATGATGATGTTATCCATTCAGTTGAATCCAACTCTTGGTGATTCTATGCACTAGATCTCTCCATATTTTCCGATCTTGCACAATTTCTTTGAGTTTTTCTATGCTCTAGCTGACGTCAGCTTTGATAATGTCCAGCCATCATGTTCTTTGAAGGCCTGGTGTCATTAAGAGTACAATTCAAAGTTGGGACCTCATTCTGAGTTTAGAAATCTTTTGGAAGACTTTCCTTTTTTTCCCCCATGTCTATTTTCCATCTTCAGTATTTTTATAAATATTGTTGCAATAATGGCTTCGATCTCTTCTAATAACTCTCTGATTTCTGGTCTGAGATTTTTGTCTGTCATGGCTTTGGCTTTTCTACTCTTCTTGGCAATTTCCATGGTTTATTCTTCAGTTTATTTTCTACTGTTTCTTCATCTTTGGCAGTCTCTTTTCACATTAATCCTTAATAACATCCTTAAGTTCATTCCATAGTTCCTCTAGTTCCCATCAATCAGGTTCAGGACTGTAAAATGATTCCTGATGTTCTTCTAGAAAATACTGAGTATATGCTGAAGATCATATAGTAGAAACTTGTTGGTTTTCTTCTTCTTTAGTTTAGCTTGGAATTTGCACATGAGCAACGTGTGAAATAAGATTATAACAAATAAACATACATTTTAGCAGAAGTGCGAGAAGCCTTATTTCCTCTTTTGGCATTAACCTTACATGCATCCAGTTTTACATACATTCTTCTTGAAATGGCTGCCACATTCTATATGGCACATAAAGCCTGTTATTTTGTAGAGTTGTAGTATGCAGTGGTAATCTGAAGTAAACAAATCAACCAATGAACATGAGCACACTAGGCCACTGAATCTTCCTGTCCTTCTGTTCAACCCACTCACATGTGGGGTTGCGGTAGAAGTCAGAACTGCAAGCAAGGAAGAACAAAGCAAGATGTGTTAGCACAATATAATGAAGTTGCAGAATCTGCAATTCCTAGCTGTAGAACTTTGCAGAAGGTTTTGGTTAAGTTGTCCAAACAAGTTCTAGCTTTTTGGAACAATTGATAAGGGAGAATTATGTGTTTGAGAAGGCATTCCTGAAACAGTGAAAGATGGTGGGGTGTCAAAGGAGAGAAGTCACGAAGCATAGATTTGGTCTGGCAGGAGTGAAATTAGTTCCTAACAACTTTCTTGTTGTGACTTCCAAATTTTGGTGGCATCGATACACTCTGCATTGCCTCACTACATTCTTTTCTATTGTCCTTTCCACAAGTTTCATTACTCAACTATGTGACATCAGGTAGCTGGATAATGAAACATTAGCAACCCCCTCCCCCCCCCAAAAAAAACATGAAGCTCAGAGAGCACCAAGGGCTCCACAATTGCAACCTGAATTTTAAAATTATGCTGTTTTGGAGCAAAGAGGAAGAGAAGCAGGATTTAAGAAAGAGGTGCATGTGTGTGGCCTGCTGATAACTGTTCTGGCTTAGTTTAGCAAAATTCCTGTTCTCCACCCTCATGGGTTGTTGCTGCATCATCTTTGTTTATAGGTAAGTTTTCAAGGCAAACTCCAGCCTGTTCTGAAGTTTGTGTTGCTGAAAATGAGCTTAGAAGTAACAAGCAGATGAAAAGGACGTAGCTCAGTGAACAAGCCAAGTTTTTATATAAAGTCACTGCAAGTAGTTGCCTGTTAAAATCTGGGGCTTTATCCTCCTTATTCAAGGACACTCCCACTTTGCTTTACTGCAATTTTGTGAGGCTTTAGAAAGGTTGGGTTCTTTAAGTTCTTTGCCATTTTCAGACTTTGTATTAAGATTGTTAATAGGACAATGTGAAACCTTTCCTCTAGCCCATGTGTACAATTTAATTTGTATAGAATTGAAATGACTGAGCATTTCCAAATTAGATGCTCCTTTTCAGAGAATAGCTTTGATCCTAACAGATTCAGTAGTAAACCTTCCCCCAGATTTCACCATTATCAAACTATGAAATGTTTGATAGAGCATTTGCTTCCCTACCTGTCTCTCTAGAGACTCAAACAATACAAGATGGGTAATCTCTACTGCCCAGGTAAGGCAAGCAGGCATGTAGAAAGATACTGCTGGTAAGTAATCACTTTAGTCAGACTGACAAGGAATTTCATATGGGCCAGAGAAGTCAATGGCAAAACACTCCAGCATTGTACCAAGTTAACCACATGGATAGACAACATCACCTGATAAATTACCTTGCTCAATAGTAGTAACTGTGAGAGGGATCTCGGAGTCCTAGTGGACAATCATTTAAATATGAGCCAGCAGTGTGCTGCAGCTGCCAAAAAAGCCAACACAATGCTAGGCTGCATTAACAGAGGGATAGAATCAAGATCACGTGAAGTATTAATACCACTTTACAATGCCTTGATAAGGCCACACTTAGAATACTGCATCCAGTTTTGGTCACCACGATGTAAAAAAGATGTTGAGACTCTAGAAAGAGTACAGAGAAGAGCAACAAAGATGATTAGGGGACTGGAGGCTAAAACATATAAAGAACGGTTGCTGGAATTGGGTATGTTTAGTTTAACAAAGAGAAGGACGAGGGGGGACATGATAGCAGTGTTCCATGCCTCCAGAAGCAGTGAATGCTCCAACACTGGAAGTTTTTAAAGAAGAAACTGGACAGCCATTTGTCCGAAACGGTATAGGGTTACCTGCTTGAGCAGGGGGTTGGACTTGACGACCTCCAAGGTCCCTTCCACCTTTATTGTTGTTGTTGTTGTTGTTGTTATTATTATTATTATTATTACACACTAGTGAGGAAGAACTGAGGATCTTTTAGAGTACGAATGTTGTTTATGTTACAGCTAGAATAAGGCTTCAAGATGTCTAATTGCTGATGTTGTTCTGCAGGAAAAGAAAATCCAAAACTCCAAAGATAAAATTACAGCGGGAATATGGAATATACTGTAAGTAGGATGAGCATGTGAAACTCAACACAGGCAAAGATGAAACAAATAAGCTACATATTAATATCTTAGGGATCAGTAAATTAGAATGGACTGAAATTGGACACTCTGAGTCCAAAGATCATATTGTTCATTAAGGGCATGAAAACCAGAAGAAACAACATTATTTTCATAGTCAGGAAGCAAAGATAGAGACTTTGGGTACAGTTCAGTCAATGAGTGAATAATACTAATTGAATTTCATGGGCAATCTTTTCATATAAGTTATCATAGTTTATGCCTCAATCTCTGACACATAACAGGTGGTTAATGAGTTTCATGGTCAAGATCTGTTAGCTCTTTGAGATAAGAAGCACAACAATGGAATCTAGCTCAATCTGTATTGTAAGTTTATGTTAATAGAATCTTGTAAGTCTGAAAGTATTTCTCCCCTCCTCTCTTTTTACTCTCTAAAAAACTAGGGAAGGTCCCTTCTGAAATACTTCCCATACTCTCTTTCTGTGGACCAAGATAACTTTTACATGCCAATTGTTCAGTCTGCGGCTCTTCCTCCTGTGCCCAAAGTCATTCCCATAGACCATTACAAACTCAATCAGAAATTGAGATGTGCTGCTTGTGGTTGCAGATTGGAATGCCAAAGTCGAAAATAGTCAGGAAGAAGTTTACTATTTTGATTACATTTTGATTTGTGGAAGAGCCAGATTTGGAACACATCATCTTGGAGAAAATCTCTCCTTGTGGTTGTTAAGAGTTGACATTGATTTCATGCCACATAATAAAAAGGAATAGTTAGGATGGAGGATTTTCCAATCCCAGATTGCACCATATGGCTACAGAAGCATGACTGAACTTCCGTGTGTGTTGATAACTGTTTCGGATTTGTTTGTATGGCACATCAATCATCATTGACACTAATTTCAATGATAAAGAGGGTTTTCCTCCTTAGAGTTAGGAGAAGATGGTTACCACATCATAGGTTTTTTTGAAGGGCACAGAAAAGAAATGCTCGCTTTTCTTCCTTTTTTTTTTTAAAAAAGACTGCTGATTTGTTTAAAATTATCACATCAAATTTTCTTCCAACCACAGGTGATTATTCTTTTTTCCCCTTTGATTTAAATTGATTTGCTTATCATGCTAGCTGACTTGAGAGGACTTTGGAACTTAACTAGGAATCTCAGAAATTTAATAAGGATTGAAATCTTAATTATGTATGTCAAGGTTGAGAAACTAATTAGAAACTGTAAGTCAAACAGAGGAAAGGTAAAAATAAGATTTCTTTAGGGTTTATCTCAATGGCTATTTCTCAACCAAGATTAAACTCATATATCAGCAAAACAAGTAGAACCAGGTCTAGTAAAATCTTTTTAAAATCTTATTTGCTAGGGGAACCTTCATTGGCTCTTTAGCATTTCTACTCTAGATAGATCACAGGTGTAAGCCCAATACCAAAAGTGACCAGTTAGATTTGACCAATAGAACAAATTGGAAGTTTTCCTTTACATCTTCCATGTTTGAACCTTTGGGGATAAGATTTCTCTCAATGCCATACACAGTATGACCCAGTTTGGTCTAGTGGTTAAGGTGCTAGCCTAGAAACCGGGAGACTATGACTTGTAGTCCTGTCTTAGGCATGAAATCTGGCTGGGTGACTTTGAGCCAGTCACTCTTTCTCAGCCCAATTCACCTCACAGGGTTGCTGTGTGGAAAATAAAAGAAGTTTTAGATATGTTCACTGCCTTGAGTTATTTATAAAAATAATAAAAGACTGGATAAAAATAAATGAATGAAATACAGTACTAATAACATTTTCTTAATAGATTATCTTCATTTCTATAGAACTCTCCCTGAATAGAAATATTGAATATGGATGTATGTCTCTTTTTAGAGATTCTTATTTGGGTACATGCATGTATAAAATATGTTTACATTAAAGCAAAGGTTAATAATAATAATAATAATAAAGTTGGAAGGGACCTTGGAGGTCATCTGGTCCAACCCCCTGCTCAGGCAGGAAACCCTATACCATTTCAGACAAATGGCCACCCAGTCTCTTCTTAAAAATTTCCAGTGTTGGAGCATTCACCGCTTCTGGAGGCAGGTTGTTCCACTGGTTAATTGTTCTAACTATCAGGAAGTTTCTCCTTAGTTCTAGGTTGCTTGTCTCCTTGATTAGTTTCCATCCATTGCTTCTTGTCAATTCTTGATTAACTCATGAGCATGTATATAGTTTACTTAGCAATACTATGAAAGTGGTTTGACACTGCCTTCGGATTTTGTGGCTCCCAAGTCTAGTTTGTAGCTTGGAGATGCCTTGAGGATTAACCAGAACTGCTCCTGCTTGAAATTTCAAGAAAGGACAAAGTTGACTCGGTGCTGTCCCCTCCTGTGACCTCACAAAATATGAAACACAAAATATAAAAATAAATGTAAGCTAATTTGATTTTGCATAATTAAAAGCTTTCTTGATCCGGAGGCTACCTTTTTTTTTTTGCAGCCTGCTTTTGAAAAGCCAAGTGGCTCCTTAGCCTGAAAGCAGCTACTCAGCCCTGCTTTAGAGCCATTACAGAAGTGAAGGAGATTCATCATAGATGCCCAGAGTTCTCTCGTTGGAATACTTTGCAGTTTCCAGGTGTCCTCAGAATTTATGGATTTTTGCCTGTGGATGCTGACCACATTTTCTCACTAGAAACTGGAGCTGAGTATTACCGGTAGTTAAAAAAAAAAAAGTTGGTGAGTGATTAAGAAATAGGAAATGCTGCCCATTTCTACCATAAGTTATTTACTAACTTTGTTTTGGGGTGGGAGGGAGCATTTATGTTTCTGGGTAGGAAAGAATAGGAAGGATCCCTAAACTCTTTGAAGAAAAGCCCTATTTAATTGCCTTCTGTCTGACCTGCAGAAACCTGGCAGTTATATGGCTTTAATCTGATTTGGAGAGCCAAGGGTGGCAAGATAGTTACCGCTGCTGTAGCTGCCGGCCATAAGGGATTTGAATGTGATAGGCTTTGCAGAGAGCCAGGCACAGGCTGCCCCCGCAGGCTTCATTAATATGGGGAGATTAGCAGCTCTCTGCAGTATGAGAAGAACCAAAAGAAAGGATGTCCTAGTGAGCATCCACTCTGCTGCTTCTTGTGGCTCTGAGAGAAGAACTGGCCAATTCTCTTCAACCAAGCTGATTATTAAAATGATTCTTTGTTTAGAACCAAGCAAGTATCCCTTCTGGTTGGAATTCTTAATTCTTATAAGTATGCTTTGTTTTTTAAGGAAAGATCTGAGGAATAACATGTATCTCTCCTAGAACTTACTTTGTGGAACGTAGTGAACTGAAAAGTTCTGGAGAACTTGAATGTTTGGGGGCCTTTTTCCTAGCATTTGGGCCAGTCTTGACAAACATATTGCTCAGCTACTCATTTTGGATCTTTTCCTCCATGAACCAACATAGCTATGATAGCTTTTAAAAAGGCGTCTTGTTCTGCCTCTGACTCCCACCCCCTTTGACAAAAGCTATCTTGTGCAATCTGTGTCTTTCCCAGCATGCATTAAAAAAAAAATCATCCTGCCCTACTCAACACGTAACCTTGAGGAGAGGAATGGGAGCAGCCAGCTTTTAAAGAACTCTTACTATTTCAGCTTTGCCCTGCAGCACTCTGGAAGTATTTTGTACTCGGACAAGGCAGATAATTAATTGATTTTTTTAAAAGTATGAATGCGCATTTCTTTTTTCTTTTTCCTTCTTTCTTCTTAAATTATATGAGGGACTTTCCAAGACATTTTTTCCCTTGGTGATTTGGTGATGTGCTGTTATGAATGAAAGGCCTTGTGGTACAATGAGCCTGGGGGGAGGAGATGGGCTGTGAGTTTTACTTCCGAGTACTGTAAGCATTTGTGCTAAGAAAAAAAAAAAGATTTCCTTAAAGCTAAGAAAGGCAGCCTTAGAGATGGGTGAAATAAGATTATCTTCTTGCAGAGGGAGACTTAAAGTACACATCACTGTTTTTAATAAGCAGGCAATGAAGTTCAATCATCTGCATGTCCTTTATTTTTCTTAAATCACTTTTAGATGATTCTTATCAATCTGCTCTTATCCAGACCAATCAACCAATACTTGTGATTTGCTTCAAATGAGCCATCATGCTGACAGAAAGTGACGGAAGGTGACTCTTTGTACATTGTGGCTCCCTGCTGTTTCCTGCTTTGCTCTTTTTCTGTAAGTCTATGAGTTGGGTGAATGGATCTGAAGGAAATATGCAAGGGAATGCATGGAAAGTGCTGGCAGTGAGTGACTGTGGCTGGCAACGTCCAGAAGGAGCCCACAGAATAGGCCAAATGGCACCTCCTCCTCCTCCTCCTCCTCCTCCTCCTCCACATGCTGGACTTAACAACTGTTGATAAGAAAGACAAAAAAGCCTGGATAATGGACGTGGCAGTACCTGGAAACAACAGAAGAGAAAAAACTGGAGACGTTAGCAAGATATAAAGACCTGCAAATAGATTGTGACTGTGGCAAAACAAATCCCAAAACAATTAGAGCACCACTTGAGCACCATCGGTATTGACAAATTCACCATCAGTCAATTGCAAAAAGTGGCTTTACTGGGAACAGCTTACATTCTGGGACAATGCCTGTAACGCCATCAAACATCCACATCTGCCTATCCCAGGTCCTTGGGAAGGACTTGATAGGCAGACAAAAATGTCATATCCAGTCTAAATATCTGACTGACTGTGTGAGGAATCATAATAAAAACCTGTGCCAATACATTTGTAAACACTTCTTGGTGATGGAACCTGGCTCTTGTTCTATATTTAAATCAATCTCCTATGCAGTTCAGAATTCCTCCAAATGCCAGTGCCATGTTTTTTAGCCTGGCTTTTAGAGCTTTTTTAGAAGTGCTCTAAACCTGCAATTAAAAACAGAATCATAATTCTTTCACAAGTACCATGTTTTCTTGAAAGTAAGGCCTACCCCAAAAATAAGCCTAGATTGATTTTTGGGGGTGGGCCTAATATAAGCCTTACCCCCAAAATAAGCCCTAGTTCTGGGGTGAGGCACAGACCTAAACATTAAACTAGGTAGGGGGGAGCTGCCCCACACAGCCTGCACCCACTTACCTTGCAGCCAGGCCTCTCCTCGCTGGCCCACTTCTTCTCCAGGTCTTCTACACCCAGGCCTGTATTTTGCAGTCAGAGGCCTTTCTGGAAGGCCACTGCAGTCAAGAACTGAGTTATGGATAAATCGGTACTTGGCTGCTGAGGCCTTCTGGAAAGGTCTGACTGCGAAATACAGACTGGAATGCGGCTGCAGAATGAAGCTGCTCCTTCGGCCGCAGAAGAAGTGGACCAGCTGGGCAGGGCTGTTGGTGCTGGTGGTGAGTATAAAAAACATCCCCCCAAAATAAGACTTGGTGCCTCTTTTGGAGGAAAAAAAAATAAATAAAAAAAGACCCAGTCTTATTTTCGGGGAAACATGGTACATTACATTTTTGTTTGGAGGGAGCCTATGTAATGCCAGGACTGTACTTTCTGAATTGCTAGACAGGCATTATGCAGGCAAATGCCTCTGCAGAAATCAGGAGTGTGTTCTCTTTATAAATTAAGCCATAAAGGCCAATTCCCAACAACTCGACAGGTCAGGACATGTCTGCAGTAACCTTTAATGGTCAGACTCCAACCCCCAACTGTCATTGTGTCATTACCACCAACATCATCAATTAAACCCTGTAGACTGGGTCCAGAAGAAAATTTGTATGTTGGGTGAAGCAGGAAAATATAAACCAAGAACAAATTTAACCTGTCATTAACCTCCAACTGTGGAGATGAGAAGAAGGCAATGTCATGTGGATATGTCCTTTTAAAACAGCAGCTCATTTTTATATTACAGTTAAGAGAACTGGGTTTGAATCCAAGTATTGAATTAGGACTGGAGAAGAAATTCACAGATTGCTTTGGGCCAATGATATTAGCTGCTGTAGTACACTGTTTAGGGGATGAAATGTAAGATCTCTTGTAAAACAATTTGAACTCACTGAGAAAAAATAGGCTTCAATGCTAACACACATCTACGCACACACATGCCCTTACAGAAGGAAGGATAGTGGTGGTGACCACAAAAATAGGAGACCGGTATATTTAAATGAACAAATTAAGCTAAGGGAGACTGGCAAGTATTAAGTTCATTCTCTACCCTTAAACCACTCTCATCTTATGTGTGAAGAAGGCCTAAATCCTATAACCATTAGCTGCCTTTCAAGAGACCATAGAATTATTGCCTTCACAGCTACTTTCATAAAATCAGGTTCCGCCTTTAACACGTACTTTCATTTCATTCCATGAAACATTTTATAACCTATATGTCTAATAAAAGCAATATGATCTCTCTATTCTTCTTTAATGTTAACATTATTCTTCAATAATATTCCATGACACTTTTTTTGATCCAAGTTTTTTATTAATTTTCCAATATTGCGTTTACATATTTGAAAAGTAGCGTGGCGGTTGAGCATCGTGATTCCATTACATTTAAATATCATCAGTACAAATCTCAAAGTATTTCAACAACAAAATTCCCTCTCTTTCCCCTATAAGATCTAATGTCATATTCAGATCAATACAGTTCTTATTCTATCAATCAAACAAAAAATACCTTTCTAATATTCATTAATAATCTTCAGTCTATACATATCTTGATTAATTTGACATTCCATCTTTTAGACAATAACCTAATAAGTTTTTCTTAAGTTTAATTTTGCATTAATATTTAAATTTAATGTTTCATCTTTAGCATTTCCAGATTTTAAATGATCCCAGGTTCTCAGTCTTCTCTTTCATATTTACGGCTAATAATTTTCTTTTCCTTTTTTCTACTTCTTTCCTTTCTTCCTTTCCAGAAAAAGAGAAAGCTAATATACAAATTTAATTATTAGTATTTATACTTCTAAGTTTTATTTAACCTGTATCTCAACTCATGACAATATCTTAAATTCAAGTCTTAATTATCTATAAACATTCAAACTTTTAGCAAATCAGTAACCTGGTAATTGATTTTCCCTTAATATTTTAATTTAACATTTAACATTTATCTTTTTTCCAAATTTTAATTAAACACGATTCCTTTGTCAAATTCCACATATGATCTATTATTTAAAATACAGACCTTATATGTAAAATCTATCATATATCTTAACAAACTAATAAGACAATATAATATTCTTATTTCAATATTTATATTTCTAAATTTTATAAAACCATTTTTTATGTCAGATCATTACAATATCTTATATTCAAAATACATATTCTATCCATTTAAATATATTCTATTTTAGATCTCATATATAGATTAAAACCCCAATCCCTTTCAGTCTAATTCTAGCTTTTTTCCTCTGCCAAATCATCTTTCATATCTTCGCTTTTAAATCATCAAAAAAATCTCCTTGTATTGTTGTAACTATTTTTCCAGTTCGATGCAGTTGTCCCAAAGTATTTATCTTATCTTTCATCTGTTTTTTTTCTTTTTGCCATGACACTTTTCTTGTACTTGAGTTCCCACTGAATTTGATGGAACACATTCAATGGTGGTCATTTTGTAGCTCCTTTCGGGAATGGAATTCAAAGTACTACACTATCCTAATTGTTATTCTTTTCTTCAAGTTAAATCTTGATTCTGGTATTTTGAGAGAATAACTTTCAAATTTTTTACCATCCCAAACAGTCCCTAATTCTTTCAAAACTCTTGTATAGTATAGCATTGTGTTCAGAACACTCCTCATATTCATTCCTCTACCAACTTTTCAGGATTTTTCTTTTCAATTTCCCAATGCCTACAATAATTCCCTAAAGCAGCATTTAGATCATACCTGTGTACACAGCAGATCTATCACACCAACAGGCAAACAGGTTTTGAGAATCAGTAAAAGGGCTGATGTAGCAAGAACCGGCTACTGGATAAGCAGGATGATTCAAGGCTACTGGCAGGTTTGTGGGCATCTCTTGTCTGGACCACTGGGGATTTCTACAACTTAGGGCTGGGTTGTTGTATAAGAACTTTTTGTGGGTGATGGATGTTGGACCAGAACATTAGGGCCTCTAGAGGTCATGTTTCGGGTGTGGGAAGCATTTCAAATAGATACTTGACACAGGTTGATGTGGTTAAGACTTTATCTAAATCCCTTTTGAAGTGTATAGACAACATTTTGCTAACAGTGGAGCTGAGCCAATGTAGGGCGGGATTTTGAACTACTTTAGGATTGTAGAAGTAGGTGTTGCTGGAAAAAATTCTCATCCAACCCACATAAAGACAAAAAAAATTATCTTTGGACCTAAAAAAAGAAAATAAGGATTTTTTTTTTAGTTACAAATGCCATCAAAGTTGTGTTTCCTCCTCCTCCTGTCTAATTAGTTCTTCATCCAATTAACTCAGGGATGTAGGCAATTCCTGTCCTGTGAAATGATCATGCCTCCTCTCTTTGGAACATCTATATCAGATCTCTACCCCATCCCCACCCCCGTACATTCATATTATAGTAAATTCCTATTGGAGAACTTTTCTTTATGGGTAATTCTTTTCATTTCTGCTGGGATAGGAATGTCTTGTCCTGTTGTGTTCAGAGTCAGAGATTGCCAATCACAAGATTTAGTTTCAGCCTCTAATCTGGTAACTTAGAAAATGGCCATATTTAACTTGGACAAATTAACTTGGGAGCTGCTCAGTTTAATCTGGAACGGAATCAAAGGTGTGATTTGAACTGGAAATGTGCACTTCATCTCTCCCTTTGAAGCTTTATATCTCCTATTATGATTCACACATAAATGTTTACCTTATTAGCTTTTGACCTTCTTGTGTAACCCTAGTAATCACCGGATACACATATTTACATATGGAGAGGGAAACTGTGAAACCCGATGTGCTTAATCTCACAGAAGGTAAACAAAGGAATATGAATTAAAATATAGAACATGACAAAGAAATGTTACAAACCTGGGGCAGCTCTAACTCTAAAGGAACAGTAGGGTTCAAGCAAGTAGCTACAGTAAAAACAGTAGATAAACTAAACCATATAATAATATATGGTTTATAATATATAAACAATAATACATACCTAATCAAATCAGATAAAATTACACAGTATAGAACATAAAAGCCAGGGAAGCTGGTCAGTCCAGAAGTGATAAATTCCTAAGTAAAGGAAGCTTAAATGCTCAGCTTAAAAGCCAACATTTTAGGGTGTAGCCTTGATTATCCTTCTTGTCAAACACTAGGGAAAATCAAAAAATCCAGGCAGTTCAAATGAGTATAAAGATTTATTGCAGGCTTAAGCTCTCTACAGGAATCTGAACTACTAATGGTCAAAGCAAATTGGTGATATATAAGAGTCAAGTTGGGATTCAGGGTAGATCTCTTGGGGAAGCAAAGGGATTGTTGGGGTATTGATTTAACAGCTAACCAGCTTATGTAATGTAAGATATAAGATGTAAAGATGAGAATGACTCAGCAGGGTCTGTGTTTCTTTAAGAGCCTTTGTATAAAGGGAAGGCTCTGCTGATGTGTCCTCTTTCTTCCATTTCCTATTGTAACTGTAGTTTGTTGGATCCTGCTGGATTAGCACATGTATGTATATTGTTCCTGGTGTATGATATTGTAGATAGTGTAAGATAAACCACCATTTACTATAGACCACTGTTTATTGTGTTTATTCTTCGATTATCTCGTGTAATAAGACTGTGCACGCTCTGACAGGGACTCATTACTGATGATGCGTTTGACCCATCTCTCGGGCTCAGCCTGGTCATCTCCTACACTTCTCTTACTATTTCTGATTTTTCTGTCTGTTTCTAGTGCCCTGAGATTGCCCTCGTATCATGTGCAGATGGATAATAAAAGTTCCCTGTAGCCATTTATTGCAGCTGCTGTGGGCACCTGTCATTTTGATCTGGGTAAATTCAATGTACAGGTAGTCTTGACTTGCAACCATTTGCTTAGCAACTGTTTGAAGTTATAAAATGTACTTACAACCTGGATTTAAAGTAATGGTGGCTGGGGTTCCCCCCATCACATGATCACATTTTGGCAACTGGCCCACATTCACAGCTGTTTGCAACATCCCACAGTCACATGACTTGTGATTTATGTCATTTTTTGCCAGAAACTGGAGTTTACTTCTGGTTTCCAACAAAATAGGGCCGTTATGGATGAGTTCGTTTAACAACGGTGGCATTCACTTTACAACTGCGGAACTAACTTAATGACCACTGCAAAGAATGTTGTGAAATTGAGTTGGTCACGTGGGTGCCTCAACTTATGACTGTCATAAGGCCTTCATTAGGGTCGAAAGTCGAGGACTATCTGGTATCTACCATTTCTTGACACCTGATACTACAAAGCTTCTCACTATGTTAGTGATTTATCGTTGGGGAAAAAGAGATGAATTGGGTTGAACTCTTGTCAATTTTCCACATGCTCTTTTATAACCCAAACCAATGCTGCAAAGGAATGTGATGCTAATCACCATGATGGACAGCACCCAGAAGCAGCCCATGGAGCATTCTAAATAGTACCTCCAAATAACACAAAATAATGAACATGTCTTGAGTATGAGTCACTATGCCTTCTTGTTTTCATAGAAGTGGCTATTTGCATAAAGTAGTCCAAATATGACAGCGATATACTAGAGTTGGGATATATACTAGCCAAAAACTACATTTCTGTAGGCAATCTCATCATTTCACTTTTTGCCCTTCTCCTGACCCACGGAGGGAGGAAGAAGAGCTGAAAAGGGGGCAAGTAGAGTAAGTACATTTATTCTGTTTGCAGGAGAGCCAATGCTCATCTGGCTGTTGTGGGGCTGTTAGTTTTAGTGTTTTTGTTCCAATAGAACAACTGAAACTCACCTGGAAGTAAAGGGCTACCATTCCCATTGTGGTAGTCAGGAGGCTCGCTGTAGTTGGCACAACAATCCATATCTATGGCCCATGGGAATAAAGTTACCTTGAGGAAGCAGCTGACTGTTCCAGCTATCTTGTTTTACACAGATGCCCAAGAATTAGCATTTGAAATGGTGCTTGAACTTGCCCTTTTCGTATCCCTTCCTCCCATCTTTTTAACTGTTGACAGTTTAAGTTTTGCTGATTGTATATAGGAATCTTCCAGGCTGAAAAATGAGATAAAATGCTCTAAATAAAATGCCTTACAGCAGAAGGAATTTGATTTTAAGTTATCAACTTTTTTAGACTAGAGTCCACAATCTTAAAAATGGGGAGATTCAGTTGAAAGCTTTCCCCTAAATTAGGTCTTCATGCTCAGAAATTTTCACCTGTTAAAAATGAGCATCTGCCTTCTGTAGAAACACTACCAGGGACCCTGTTACATTTTCCTGCACATATGGTTCTTATTGAGTGGCTTGGCAAAAAAAAATGAGTGTATGGCTTTGGAGTGCTACCGGTATCATCTGGTAGGTTTCAGTTCAGAGGCAGCATCAAGACTTCTGTTATGATCATGGATGGACAAACGTCCTGGTTATCTCTGCCTCTAACTCCACTACTTCTTTATATGCCCTGCCAGGGACAGTTTCTTTCAACATGAGAAGTAAACTGGGCACAATGGGTGATGGAGAAATAGGAGGGAATCATGAAATCCCCCAAATTCCATTGCTTGGTGCCTTACAAGCCCTGCCCCTAATGGTTGAAAGCAGATCCAGATTGCTCAGATTCCACAAGCAGGAAAGCTGGAGTGATTTATTTCTATCTCAGCTGCAATGTCTTTGAAAGGGCAGAAAAGGTAATTTTGTTTTCCTGAGAGGAATGAGGACTTGACTGTTTCAACAGTTCAATTATTCAGATTTGTTTTCTTGCAGCCATACAAAAGCACACAACGTGAAGGCAGCACATGGCTGGGAATGGGTGATCACAACTTATTTTATTGGCCTCTTGTCTGGAGTTGAAGCAAGGGGACTTTTTGCTCTATCCAAGCCAATGGGGAATGTTGGAAATAAATACAGACTTGGGACTCTATCAATTGGGTAATTTTGAAAATGGAACAGATTGAGACCCAATTTGATGTAGGTGGAGGAGCTGGCAAATTAAAATCTGATATACAGATCAGTCAAGATATTTCAAAGAAAAGGGCTATACCTTCCTCCCTTAATCTATCTAATGATTTCAGTTCTAGGCTATTCCCTTCTTTATTTAAAAGTTTATCATAGGGTACCACGTCTTGAATTTGTTGTATACCTACGCTCTGTATTGCGTGTCTGGGAACTGTCCATAAAGGAATTTTACCATTTAACTTATAATAATACTTTTTCCAGACACGCAAGACAGAGTTTCTTATTATATGCTCTTTAAAACCCCTATCCAATTTTTTATCATAAACTATTTCTTTCATTTGTTAAATTAATCCAATCACTTATAGCCACTAGAACTGCTGCATAGTAATATAATTTAAAATTAGGCACTTTCAAACCACCTCTCTCTCTCTTGTGTCTTGAATAATTTTAAATTTGACCCTTGGTTTCTTGCCATCCCAAATGAATTTGTTTATACCTTTCTGCCATTCTTCAAGATTTCCATCCTTTTTAAGTATTGGTAACATTTGAAATAAAAATAAGAATTTCGGCAATACATTCATTTTAATAGCGGCTATTCTGCCCAACATAGATAATTGTAATTTTTTCCAATTCTCCAATTCTTTTTGTACTTTACACCATAAGAGTTCATAATTATTCTTATATAATTTACCATTTGAAGCTTCTATATAAATTCCTAAATATTTAACTTTTTTAACTATCTCGCATCCCGTTATTCTTTCCAAATCTTGTTTTAATTTATTATCAAAATTTTTAACCAACATCTTTGTCTTGGATAAATTTAGTTTAAAACCTGAAACTTTTCCATAATTTCGAATAATTTCCATCAAACTCTGAGCCGATTGTATTGGCTGAGTTAGCGTCACAAGTAAATCATCTGCAAAGGCACATAATCTATAATCATGTTGTCTAATTTGTACCCCCCTTAATTCCTCTGATGCTCTAATCCTATTCAATAGTACCTCTAAAGTTAAAACAAACAATAAGGGGGATAAGGGACAACCCTGCCTAGTACCCTTTTCTATATTAAATGAATCTGTTAATTGTCCATTCACTATAATCTGTCCTGTTTGTTTCTGATATATAGCTAATATAGAATTAATAAACTGGTCCCCCATTCCCATCCTTACCACAAGCCTTTGCAGAAATGTCCAATTCAGTCTATCAAAAGCTTTTTCTGCATCTAAAAACATTAAAACAGCCGGTACTTGGATATGTTTATCCAAATATTCCAATATGTTAACAAGTTGTCTAACATTGGTTTTCATCTGTCTCCCTTGTAAAAAACCAGTTTGATCCGGGTGAATCCTCTGTGTCAAAACTGTCATTAATCTATTAGCCAAAATTTTTGCAAAAATCTTATAATCCGTATTCAACAAGGAAATAGGTCTAAAATTTTCTACTTGAACATTATCTTTGCCCTCTTTAGGAATCAAGCATACATTAGCCGTTTTCCAGGAGGGTGGAACCTGACCACCCTCTTGTATATTCACAAATAACTCCCTCATATGTTCCACCATTTCCTCCTGTAAACACCTATAATAGATCGTGGTAAAACCATCAGTACCTGGAGATTTTCCCAATTTCAATTGCTTAATTGCATCAATAATTTCTTCTGACTTAATCAAAGCATTTAATCTATCTCTTTGTTCCAAAGTAATTTCCGAAACATTTTGGTTTTGTAAAAAGGCATCTATCTCCTTCTCTTGAACTTTTTCTTCAGCATACAATTTGGTGTAGAACTCTAGAAAAGCCTTCTTAATAGTTTCTTGATGAAATACTTCTTGCCCTTTATATTCAACCTTCTCAATTAAACGGGATTTTTGTTTTTTCCTTAATGTATAAGCCAACCATCTGCCAGGTTTATTAGCATTAAAAAAAGTATTATGTTTAGCATATTGTATATTCCTGGCAACCTGATCGGTCATCAAAATATCAAATTGTTTCCGTAAAACCTTTATCCCTTCTTTAATATTACTATCATCTGGTTTATCAATTAATAATAACTCTTTCTTTCTTATTTCCGCTTCTAAAACTCGCCTCTTTTCCTCCTGTTTACGTCTATGCCTAACATTCAGTTCAATTAATATTCCACGCATGTGGGCCTTACTAGAGTCTTACTAGGTATAGCTCATAATTGGTTTTATCACGCACAACTTCAAGCCAGATGGCAAAAAGATGTCAAGATGGGTTTTTCTTTAAAGGATGATGAAAAATTAATCATACAAATTAGAGATCAAAGAATGATGCATATTAAAAGAATATATGATGTGTTAATTGAAATTGACTCTGGAACTGAATTAATTAAAGATTGTATGATTAAGTGGGAAGGTAACTTTGGTCACCCAATTATGATGGAAACTTGGAAAAGAATATGGGTGAAAAATGTTAAATTTACACAAGCTCAGCATTTAAGAGAAAATTTTTATAAAATGTTTTACAGATGGCACTTAGATCCAAAAAAATTATCGTTTATGTATCCAAATTTGCAACCCAAATGTTGGAGATGTGATTCTATGGACGCTACTTACTTTCACATTTGGTGGTCTTGTAAAAAAATTAAGGCTTTTTGGATAAAAATATGGTGGATTCTTCAAAATATCTTGAAAAAGCGTATTGAGTTTGTACCACAGTTGTTTTTGTTGGGTATTACAAAGGACTGTTCCACCATAGAGACTAAGTTGATTTTGAATTTGACTACTGCTGCAAGACTGTTGGTGGGACAATATTGGAAGTCATCTGAAATACCATCTATTGAAGAATGGACATTAAAAGTTACCCATCTTGTGGAGATGGCCAAGATTTCGGCATACCTGAAGAACCACTCAAATGAAACGTTTTTGATGGACTGGAAGAAATGGATTGATTATATGCAAAAGAAATATCAGTTGAAAGAGTTAGATTTGATATATAGTTAAATAGTTTAATATAGTAGTTTAGTGGGGTTTCTTGTGTTTTTACCCTGTATTCATTCTGGGAAGCCTGGGGGGGGAGGGGGGAGGGAGATAATATACATTACTTTATGTTTCTCAACTGTAGTTGGGGGCTTAGGGATTAGATAACTTTTGTAGGATGCTCGGTAGAATTTTAGTTAGCGTTTTGGATGGCGAGGAGGAGGAGCGAAAATACAAGAGGAGTGGGCTGGTGGAGGGTGTTGTGGAGGGGGGTTCCGAGCAGCTCTTTGTATTGTCTATCTTTATTATGTAATTTGTTTGTTTTCAGTTGAGTTAATAGGTTACTATGTTATAATTGTTAAAAGTTTTTAAAAAATTTAATAAACAATTATTAAAGATATTTCAAAGAAAAGGGAAGGGTGGTAGTGGAAACAGCTCAAAATGCTGCTCTGTCCTAAATTACTCTTTCCTTTCCCTCCTGGCCATGTGATCCAGCATGGAGCATGTGATATCTACCTTATGCTTTCTAATGCGTGAGTACACACAAACACCCAGAAAAACAAATCAAATCTTTGTTACAGTCAATAGACCAGCATAAGGAAAATGGGATAAAAACAATTAATACATTTGGAAAAGTTAAAAGGTAAAAAAAACAAGTCACACAAGTTGTAAAAGCATAAATATGTGTATGTGTGCAAATGTGCATATGTGTGCATATGTATACACATTCTATACATATGTATATGTGTGTGTGTGTATTTATATATGTATGTATACATGTATATGTATATATTGACATATGTATACACACACACACAGGCAGTGTGTAAGAGACTTGAATCTGCATATAGAAACCTCCTTGACATATTCCCTGATCAATTGCTATTGTCATGCCATTGTAAGCTTGCTCGTACCATTTGCCAAAGCATACAGTATTTTGCATCTGCAGTCTTCAGGAAGGAATATGTTATCTTGTCCATAGTTGCATAGAAATTAAAATGACAGAATTAATCACAGAATCAGCTCTGGTGAACTATGATGGAACAAATGATGGAACAAATACCATCATGGCTATTTGATGGTACGAGATTTAGAGTAGGGTTGTGAAATGCTTGCAATTAGTTTCCCCCAAAACTGCTCTGAAGCAGGCGAAGTAGTAAACCTCACACTTGTCTGCAACTCTTTGGACCTTCCTCCACGCTTAGAAGTATGTGCTTTTCTTCCATCCTTGAGAAGGAAAGTTGCTGCCCTCGTATAAGGGCAGCAATATACAACAGTTGCTGGGGCTGTTGGAGAAACCCAGGGATAATGACAGTGCAGCGAAAGGAGAGAAGCCGGGAGGAATAAAGATCAGTACCTGGATGGTGGAGGGGAGCTAAAAGCCGAGCTTAATCTCCTTGCTTCTGGTGAAGACACAAACTTAGCACTGTGGCTTTTTGGCCTTGGGTGATGGAGGGGCTAGAATGAAAGGCCAAGGAGGCAAGAATCACTTGGTGGGAAGTGGCAATAGAATTTACTACCTAACAGAAATAGCAGTCTCATGGAATTTCCTACCTAAGCCTTATGGTGATTGCTCAGCAGCCAGATATGAGGGGGAAGTCCTGCAATGGGACAGTTATAGCCCTGCTGGCCACTGACCTCCATCAGAATTAGATGTTCACATAGGAGCCGATCACAACGAAAAAGGCCAGTTTCTGGATGCTTTGCTTCAGTTTCAGGCTGCCTCAGTAGCAGGTAGGCCCCAAGATGGAGGCTCTGTTGTGAGGACATACTCTTGACAAACGGTAAGCAGGCTATCTAGGTTCTGGGGTGAGGTTTTTAACCAAATGCTATATTTGCATTCCTAGGCAATCTGAAACAGATTTTTCTTATCAAATTCAGAGCATTGCCCAGCCGTGCTCTAAAATCTGTACAGTGGCTATGGTTAGATTGAAACCCATACGCACATAATTAGTAAGCCATACTGAATCCAATTTAATATACTTCCAGGTAAGCTTTCATAGGATTAGACTGTTATGACATTTATACTCGAGTCATTTTCCAGAAGGGTAGCTCTGGGTGTTGGTCTTTTGAAGCCAAAAGCAACAAAGAGACTTGTGGCATTTTAAAGACTAGCACTTTTATCATTGCACCAGCTTTCTTAGAAATGGGTTGTGAGCTTTAAGAAGCCACTATTTATTTTGAGTTTTGAATGTTTTAAACTGGAAAATGAAAGTCCAATAAAGCAATTTAACTGAACGTTTCTAATGGCTTTTCTCAGCAAAGACAAAAGAAAAATTCTATTCCCAAACACAGCTGCAGAAACTTTATGCCTCTGACCTAGTTTCTAACATGTGAATCCTCACTAAATGAACTATGAGTGACCTCTTTAGGAGTAAGTGGGCTAATCAAAGCTCTACTTTTCCCTGCAGTTCAGTTGCTAAAAAATCTTGCATTTCCTCCTGATGGTTGCTCCTGATAAGGGAGAATTGGATTTATGAAAGAGATGTAGATGTTTGGATAAGCCGTGGTACCAAAGCAAGCCTGCCTGACAAGTTAGGGCCTGAAAGGGGAAGCCAAAGAAGCCAGAAAATATCGCAGTTGAGAGAAGGGTCATGGGAAATAAACTATCAAGAACCAGTTGAACATGCTATGTTGCAGGTGTAGCCTCAAGATCACACACCTTGGGTAACTCATGTTGAAATGATGAGATCCAGAACTTGACTCTCCTCTTGCTTTGTATAATGTGCAGTGGGGCACATTTAGGCCATCTGACACTTCAAGGAACTAGGCATTTGTTTAAGCTCTGCCTGTTTATTGCATGGCTTTGGCATGTGATAGTAGTACATGGTGCGCCTTTGTTGACGTCAGTCAGAATGGGAGTCCAGTGTGGTACTGAGGAAGATGCTGAAAGGAGCGATGCAGGAGATCTTCTCTTCTTTAGACAATGTTTGTAATATGATATGGTATGATAGAAGAGTCTTGCTCCATCATTGAGGAGGAGGAGGAGGAGGAGGAGGAGGAGGAGGAGGAGGAGGAGGGAGATGATGATAATGTTATGGGTGAAATCTCTATTGAAATTTCTAACGGAGTGTCTCTTTTGGCACTTCCAAAAAAGGAGGAGGACAGAGAAGAGAAAGCTGGCAAGAAGGGCAGCTATGCTTGTTCAGTAGGCTATATTGGCCTTAATGGATCAAATTCATGTAAACATAATTAATTTCTCTGAAAGTCTTCGTAGCTACCTGTAAATAAAATGGGTTGCCCCTGTTCTTCCTGATATTGCATTTTTCATATTGTATAAGCAGATTTCTACATGCCTATTTTATTTTATTTTTAAATATACAGCCCATTCTTAAAGAAAGATTTTCCAGGACAGCTTACAAATCACAATTTTTTAAAAATTGCAATCATGAAACCTGCAATTACAAAAATGTATGTGTATAGTCATGTACAGCAATTATACACTGATTATTGTTAATGTCTTATATTGTTGCTTGATATATTATTACATCCCTCATGAAGTGATTTATGTCCATTTATGGGGCTTGTTCTTTGCAACAGCAAGTTGGCATTAAGCAGACTTTTCATATTATCATATCATATGAGATGTGTTCTGAAGAATCTGCTGTCCTCTGCAGAATTTCCCAACTGGATACTGCTTATGATATAATAGAGATTTTATCAACCCCTACCCATGTCACATGCAGGGATGTAATAATATATCAAACCACAACTTACTCAAATGCACATCTAATGTCAATGAAAATTATTTGAACCACACCCTTCAAAAATTTATTTGATCTTTTTACACATATATTTCATGATGGAACAGTTCTTCGATTGTGATATAATCCCTTTGCTGTGAAGAAACTACAAAAATACTTTAAAAAAATTTTTTTTAGAATGGATAAGAATTTACTCATGTGTAAAACATCATAGCTTCATGGCATCGCTTAGCTTTCAAGGGATTGTAGATAACTGCAAACATTTCCGGACATGCCTCAGGATGCCTGTGGTTGGGAAGGGGGGCTTGCATTGTTAGAGGAAGAAAATGGAGCCAGGAGAGTAAACCTGCTTGACAGGAATAGCGCTGAGAAGCTGTTTTCCACCATCTCCTATTTTGTGAATGGAATTCTGGGGTGGTGATCAAGGGGTGTGACCTTCTTGATTGACACTAGGGATTTATGTGGTCAGGCTGAAAGCGTTCTGACTTGCAGGCAAAATTGCAGAGGAGTCCAACTTCAGAATCTGTCATGTTGAAACAGAGTGGGGCAGGATCATAACTGGATAGTTCTTAATTTACTCAGATAAGATGCAAAGTTAGATCAATATGTGTTGAGTACTTGATATCTAGAAGGGTGGGCTTAGACTGGGGAGACAGAGTTCAAATCTTTGCTCAGCCATAAAATGTCCGGTCCATCTAGTAAAGCCAGTCACAGTTTGTTAGCCAATGTACTTCATCAGATTGCTGCCAGAATAAATAAATATTTGGATAAAAATGATTAATCTATTTTGGAAAGAGGGTGCAATGTGGTTTAAAAATATAACAAGCGCAATAATACACTGAGTACTTTTGCTCTTTGTAATGACATTAAAGTTTCTCTTCAATGGAATTACCTAGGAAACAGGAGGTACAATGTGTTGAGAAGATGAAGCAATGTTACAGAATGACAGAAGGGAAAGCTGTTTTGTTCTAACTTTGCTTTAGGTGCTTTCCCTTGCTTGATTTGTCAAAAAAAAATAAGACAAATAATGATATATTATTTATTAGATTTTTTATCCTGTTAATTTTTTAGTTATTATTATCATCCTGTTTATTTTTTATTTATTATTTATCACTTTTATAAGTGATTCAAGACAGGAAATGTATCCTTTGTAACGCTTTGGAACGAGCTCCCCCCGAACTCCGTACGATGACGGAATTGCGTTCCTTCCGTCGAGAGTTAAAAACATATTTATTCTGACAAGCCGGCCTGGGATAATGGCTCCAGCTCCAACAATGGCCATAATTGTTTTTAGGGGATTGCGTTTTTAGATTATGTATTGGGTTTTTAAATATTTGGCCAAATTATTTAATTTATTTTTAATAATTTTAATTTTTGTATGTTGTTGTTTTAATTGGGCTGTACACCGCCCCGAGTCCTTCGGGAGGGGGGTGGTATAAAAATCTTAAAATAAATAAATAAAAAATAAAAATCCAATACATCTTCCTCCCCCCCCTTAAAACAGCCACTCTGTGAGGATTGAGCTAAGAGAGAGTGACTGGCCCAAAGTCACCCAGCCAGCTTGCATGCCTAAAGTGGGATTAGAACTCTTAGCAATCTCCTGCTTTCTAGGCCAACAGTTTCTAGTGCCAAACTGATGATAAAGAACGGTAGAACAAAACAAATACAGAAAGTTTACAAACTCTGGTCTATGCTAAATGAATTCGAGTTGTCAAGATTTGCAGAATTACTTCCTAAATAACAAAGGAAATAACTTGCAGACATACTTTCAAATCTCTTGCCATTCTTACTAGTTCTACCCTACTTTATGATCCTTTGATACAAAAAGTATTATACATATTTAGGAAATAAAGAGGATTTTAAGCAGAAGCTGGAGAATCACCTGTTAGAAATGCTACAGAAGTATATTTTCTGTACTTAATGGGAGGATGGACTAGATGTTCTTTGGTAATATCTTCCAACTCTGATTCCTGCAGTATTGTGACTTAAAAAAAATCCCCAGAATGCTTAGACAACTGGCAAACCAAAGAAAAGTATGCAAAGAAATACCCCTTTGCACTGCTCTGTTTTCAGAGATACAGCAATGAACAGTGTTTAATGGTTTGTCAAGTGAAAACAAGTCCCAGAATTCTCTCTTGTGGTAAAGGTGGCTGAGATACACTGAACTGCTTTGGGAGGGAGAATGTTAATTGTTCAGAGATCACATGACTTTATTTTTGGTTTTATTTGAATGTTTTTTCTGTTCTGTCATACTTGGCAAGACATTTAAACTGGCTCTTACCCTGCTTAACAAGTGTGGTGGAAACAAGAGAAATACATCCCTAATTTGCCTGAATACATATTCTAGTTAAATAAATAATCAGAACAGTCATATGCAACATTTTGCAGTGTAATTACCACGGATAAAGCTCTGCAGTACTCTGAACATTTTCACAATGTGTCCCAGGAAACCCAGAATAGGCATGGACTTCAGATTCAGAACATTGTCTGCCGCATTTTAAATCAGACAAATTCTTTAAAGCACCTGTTTTAAAGCACTATCATTGTTTCTTTTTTAATGTTCAGGCAAATTTTATCCATGCATTCCATTCAGAACAGGAGCCCACCCCTCACCATGAATTTATTCCATCTTAAACAATCATTGCCTTTGGATGATGTTTTATTTCAGAATGCATGAAGAAAAGAAAAGTCAATATAGCCATAATCATATGAAATATACAACAGCAATGGGAAAAAAGTCTAGTTTCATTGATAACTTTTCTTTTTTGTAGGGACTGTTCCTTCCTTCATCCCATTCCAGTGGTTTTTGCCCTTTTTCTATTATTGGATTACTTTTCAGGCTAATTTCCTAAGCACCTGTTCCTTTCATGAATCTCTCTGTTTCTACTTGCTTTTCTGTTTCTTCTGGCAACCTTTGTGCAGGAAAGTGACCTAAAATAGGCACCGGAGGAAAGGATTATTGCTGGGAATGGCTTGGGAGGGCAACGCCCACCCACAGACCACTCATTTCCCTACTTTAGGCCATTTGTCATTTCATGGGGTATTTGCCTTCACACCTGATCTTAGTATCAAAGCAAGCACCCCTGTTTGGGTACTGCACTTCCTTTTCATCAGAAATATTTAGTTTTTCAGGTCCCCGATTTTAGTTGCATTCAATTTTCCTCTGAAGGAAACAACACAGGCTGATTCTGAGACACTCCCTGCCTCTTTTCCTTTCAGGAGAAAGCCATATCCCCCCCCCCATGGTTCAAAACATTTCAATATAGCATTGTCTTAACTTAGCAGAAAAACATGCTCCCAATAAAAGGAGAGACCAGGTGCTTCAGAAAGCATGCAAGGGCCAAATTTGAAAAAGTTAAACCCTTCTTCCCTTCTGATTTTCTCCCTCTTTGGATTCCTTACATGGTTGTATTCTTTGGAGATAAATTTCTGATGCTTCCACTCAGCCCTACCCCCCCTCCTCTTTCTGCAGAAAGGAAAGAAAGAAATGGATCGAAATCTTTGGCAATACTTAACTGTCCCCATACCCTCCGGTCCCTCTCCCTAATTGTCATCCAAAGCGAAAAGCCAAAGTTGATGACATCTTTATGAGGCTGCCTCTGGTCAAGACTATTAGTTTCTATTCATTCTGCTGGAGGGGAATTTTTCCTTCCTTCTCCTCCTCCTCCTCCTCCTCCCCCCTTCCCCCTTCCTTTCTTGCTCCCCAATCCTGTTTTGTCTCCCTCCAGCCACCCTATCTCCCTTTTCCTCCTCCACCTCCCTTCTGGTATTGGCTGGGATAGGGTGGCCTTGATAATTCACCACACTTCTATAGTTTTGAATGGAATTGCCCAGGAGAAACAAAAGGGGAGGGGGAGGTGAATGACCTCATAGTCTTTGCAACCGATTGGCCGCTCAGCTCCCACGGGAGAGGTGACATCACCCCCTTCTTTGTTTTTCACGGCTTCCATCTCTCCATTTCTTCTGCCTTCTCTGTGGGATGCTGTTGCCAAGGGGATGGTGGCAAGTCTTGTTAGCTTGCTTGTCCAAAGGAAAGGCAGTTCATTATAGGTTTGACACAAGAAATATGAGGGTGAGAGGGAATAACTTACAGTTAACAACAATAACAAAAACAAGCTCCCTATTGTCTTGTTGGTTTTTTTGAATCCTTCTCAAGTAAAAGGTGACTGGAAGGGTGTATTTGAGCTCTCTCTCTCTCTCTCTCTCTCTCTCTCTCTCTCTCTCTCTCTCTCTCTCTCTCTCTCTCTCTCTCTCTCTCTCTCTCTGTGTGTGTGTGTGTGTGTGTATGTGGTGGATTGCATGGAATTCCTGCTAATTCCTTTTGCAGCAAAATACCCAAGTTAGCCTTGGCATTTTTTCAACAGGCACAGAATAGTCCTAAATCTTTAGCTACTTTTGTTCTGATAACATAAATTATATCAGCTGTAAAAAGAAAGGTTCAATTCATAAAGGCCAAATTTAACACCATTTGTTAATATACCAGAGGTGCTCCCCCCTTTAAAGTGAACATGAACTGGACTTTATGTTTAAGGAAATTGTAATCTCGCTGGATTGTGGACAAAGTATCTGAATTTGTGCCTTCCCAAGAATATTTTAGTCTTTGTTTTCTTTCACCACTATTTCACCATGGAAATATACAACAATTCTAAAATGTGGAATTCCTTTAATCTTTATGAGATTAAATTATATGAAGGTAAAGTTTGTTATCTTTGGCTTTTTAAATACAATTTCCCCAAATCCTTTTGTCATGTTATTTTTCAAAAGTGGGTTTGTTTTAGAGCCAATGTTCCAAATGCAAATTATTGACTTGATTACTTTTCAACATGCCAGAGCTTTTTGTTGCTTAGAAAGTAGGAACAAAAAACATCTAGTCTTTTAGAATACAGGGTTTGGGAGCTACATCAAAAGACAAAAGTGAAAAAAAAAAAACCTACCCGAGATATACATTATAAGCAACTGCTTCTTCAGAAGGTCACGAGGAGGAATAACACTGCCTCTATCCACCCAGTACTTTTAAGTCTTTCCTTCTGTGGCAGCAGAAAAGCTTCTCCAAAGAAGTTGAATGGAAACAAACATGCAATCTCCTTTTGAAAAAGGTGTGACTCTTTTCTAGGAGCTGAAGCCGCTAATGGAGCGCAGGTTGTATAGAGAAGTTTGTCCTCACCTCTCAAGCTCTAGTTTCTGGCTCAGCTCCCAGTCGGGCTGAAGAATTTCTTATTTGTTATATAATGGGCGAGCATGACTAACAAATAATTAGTCTGGATGTTTGTGTGAACCTTTCCATAAAAGCTCATCTGAGCTGCCTGAAGAGGATGATAATGTATCTAAATGATTTCCTGTCTCTCTGGTTGCCAAACCCTGGCTGAGCCAACATAGCCAAGAAAAAGCTCATGCACAATGTATTTGTACAGTGGCTGGGAGCTACTTTAGGAACTAAAAATAGTGTGGGTTTTTTTTTAAAAAAAATAAAAAATAAAATAAGATCCAGTTAAATCAAGCCACAGCAAGTATCAACTGTATTGTTCACAGCTTATAAAGTTTTCAACTGAAAAAAGTAAAAAAAAAAAAATCAAACTTCTGCAGCATTTTAGTATGCGTTAGCTGAAACTGAGACTGTTTTGGTTCCATAGCTCAATTGGGCCTACAATGTCCTGATGCATTCAAGGGAACCTGATTGTATTACACTAATGGAAAATCAAGTTAACACAGATTCTTTAGCTTCACATTTTTATTAAGGTGGCAATGCATTTTCATTGGTTCATGGAAAACAATGTATCTTCGTTCATATCAAACTGTTAAAGGTGCAACTGGTAAGGCTAATATCTATGATCCATTTTTAAGTTTGGGATGGAATAGTACAGTATAACAGAGTTTCTGACCAGCACTCTGCAGTAAACAGAAATGGCAAAATATTGTGGTCTTGCTGCTTTTAGGTCTGAACTTGGACTCATACCTGCTGGCCATTATTGGCAGCACCGCTGAATGTATCTCCTTGGGCTTTTAAGTAAAACTTTTTCCACAATCCTCTAATTGCATCCTCCATAGTGCCATTCAGTGCTTTTTTTGGGGGGGGGGAAAGGTGCCGGAACTCACACATGTCATACAACCTGCCTCACCTACAACTACAAGGTTTACTTTTTTTTTATTAATGTTATCATGCACTATGTGCTTTAAATGACAATAAGGCATTTTATTAATATTTTGGGACATTTACCACTGGCATACCCATTTAGTTTAATGAATGGAAATGTCAGCTTTCTATGTGGAAATGAAATTGGCCCAATAAAACAAAATTTGGTTGCTTGTAAAAGATTGAATTATTTTTAAGAAGTTGTCAAACAAGGTGGAAAAATTTACGTTTGGAGTTTAATATGGATATTGACTTGAAACAAATTAAAGTTGAAACTTTGTCAGTGAACAGATTACTTTTAATTTACCTTTAAGTTAAACCCAATTTAATAAATAGTTCTGATTAAACCTCATATTGTAGGTCTATCTTTACATCTGACCAATACATAATTAATATATATTATTAATAATAATAAAACCTCCAAATCACAAGACATCGGCTTTATTCTTATTCTTCCCCTCTGCAGTTTGAATATAAAATATAAAAGACTAAAAAGAGATTTTCGTAACATCCCAGCCTTAGAACTATCCAAGGAACCAAAACAGCAAAGTTTCGCTGTCAGGCAAGCTTCCATGCCAGCCGCCTTTCTTTCTTCTCGCTTCACCCTCTATTTAACCTCACACTCCACCTTCTGTAAGGGAAGGCAAAAGGCTCATTCACCCTCTTGTGAAAGAGAACCTCCATGTTTTTGTGTCTCCTACCGCCACTATCGGCTTCCACCACACCACATGGTCCGACCCAGCCAATCAAGCCACGCTCTGGCTGTGGTGCTCTGGCACCTCATGGCTCTTCCTAGAGGAGGTAGACAGTGCCAGAGGGGACCCCGCTCACACCGTACTGCCAGCGGGGCATTTTCAAAAGCAAACAAGGATAGGAAGGGCAACAATAGGAAAAGAACGCAACTCTGGAAAATCCATCGAAAAAAGGTGCCGGAACTCCATTCTGGTGCGATTTATGACAAAAAAACCCTCTGGTACCATTCTTTGTTCCATGGGGGCAGCTATAAATAGAAATGTTCCCATGATTAAACTCAAAACTATCTCATATTCGTATCATAGAGTTAAGCAATTAATTATTAAGCAATTAAGTTATATAATTATTAATTCCTATGGCTAAAATCTCTTCAAAGTTTTCTTTACAAAGCTTACCACATACATACTTATAACTTGTATATGAATTTTTAAATCTTTCCTTAAACAACTGTTGTTCCAAAGGTTTTCTTAAGCAACTAATGCTGGTCACGCTATACAGGAGTGGTGCAGAGCTGTTGATCAGGGAAGGGGTGTTTCATTAGTCCTTAAAAGCTGGTCATTCCATCTCCTTTACCAAGTTCTTTATCTGGGACATTTTCAATATGTCAAGCTGAGTCAGCTTTGAGCCCAGGTTTAACCAGGATTGAACTCCAGGCTGTGGGCAGCGTTTTTCTGGAATACTGCATTTGAACCACTGTGCCACCAGGGCTCTAATATTTTTTGTGCACAATTTTGTGGTTCCCATGGCTTCCCAGAGAAAATTTCCCCTCCAAGTCTGAAGGAGGATCACTTATACATGCCCATTCCAAAGTGATATCCTTGGCAATGATGACAATTTGTTGCGATGTATTTTCTTCAGTGCAGCTCAGACCTTGATTGTGTTGATTCATCTCAGAGGGAATAGGAACTCTCCAAGGAGTTCTGGGAGATATTTTCTTGTACCTGGATGCTTGTTCTATAGATATAGAGCAAGGGATTTTCTAGATACTTGACAAGGTAACCCCTAATTACACCTGCTCTATGATCATTGTATATAGAGCAATTGATAACATTAAAGAGTAGTGGCAGGAGGCTTGAAAGCTATAGATTTAGGGACATGTAAGGACAGGAACAATCTATTCTGAAGCATTCACAATTGAATAATTGAATCACATTTCTGAGTGTAGCATGGAGAACCACTGATGAGAGTTATTTTGAATTGTTAGGCAGATGATCTAGTCTTTAGTGGTTCTGGTCTATGTCCAGATTCTACCTGACTTTCATTGTTCACAGTTGGGTGCTTCTTCATAAACAAGATTACTTAGATTCATGCCCGGTTTGATGTTATTTTGAGAAAAACCATGACAAGGGTATCCATCTTATAACTTCTGTCTGAGTCAGTATTGTGGTTTGTCTTCTGAGGAAGTAAATACAATTTTTGGATCTATTTGTGCCACTATTGGTACATTGGACCCCTCCCAAACCTAGGTTAGAAGGGCTTCTAAAACTCTTGATCAGGGGTTCTCAACCTTGGCAACTTTAAGACTTGTGGACTTCAACTCCCAGAATTCTTCAGCCAGGTTGAGAACCGCTGCTCTTGATTGTTAATGATCTCCAACATTTCACTTTTGTGGCTGAGTTTCCTATCACTTTAAAGGAAATCCCTTTCCTAAGAAATTATCTTTGGATCTACCTGATTTTAACAACTTGCTATATTCAGCCAAGACATGGCTTTTCCAGGAGTATTTAGATTAAACAGATCTTCTTGATCCTTTTCAGTCTGGTTTAGGCCTTAATAGAGTTAGCACAGGTTTTCCAAAGCTGACCTTGAGCATTTGTGGAGGGGATAGAAATAGGTGGTGGATTTATTATCCCTGCTTCCTATACTACTCTTCCACAAAATGGCTGCTGCAAGTTTCCCCTCCATCCTCTTTTAGCTCAGAAGTTTGTACTAGCTGTTAATCCTCCCTCCTCTCTCCCCCCTCCTTCCCCACCCATTTTTAGAACAAAGCAGATTGGGAGGGGGAGAATGGATAGAGAGGGCAGGCTGACAAGCATGGGAATCTGGAAGTCTATTCAGTGGTAATTATGGTCTCAATATGACTGGGGGTTGCAGGGGGGGGAAATGTCCTTATGTAGAATGGCAACTCTAACAGGCCAGAGAGACAGCCTCCTCCCCCAATTTGCTGAGGCTGATAGAGGTCCTGAAACAAGGGCTTGGCTCATGGAAAACAAAAAAAATTAAGCTGAGCAATATAAGAAGAGAGTGATGGCTACAATGAGACATAGAAAACCTGGGGATGTAAGCTCAAGACAGCTGAATGATATCCAGCATGCTGCTACCTTGTCAGAGATCCACTGAATGAGAAAGGCTTGCTGGTACCATTGCATCAAAGCAGTTTGGAGAAGGAAGCTGAGATATTTCTACATCTGGTTTCTAAGCCAAGCTGTACCGATCTCTGGAAAGAAACATTACTACCATTGGTTCAAGGAAGCTGAAATTATTAGTTATCATACAATGATCTTGTTTTCTGTTCTGTAGGAATCTCAGCCTTGTATGATTACCAACATCATCATAATATTTATATAATTAATTTCATAATTAAAGCACATAATTGTGCGGAATAACTTAGTCCTTCCTTTTTTATTTAAACCAACCATGCAGAGTCACTGGGATCAGGGAGACATATTAATATAATAAATTGTATTTGTGATTATTAACTTTTTAAAAAGATGGCTTCGTGGCACCACTTTCCCCATTACTTCAAACCCAATATATTGATGCAAATGATTGCATAGAGAGATACAAATTGCCACTTCTAAAGAGCCAGATTCCTTACTGGTAATCTCCTTTCAAAATATGGAGCAAAAGATTGTTCCTTTACAGTGACCTGTCTTTACTGGGAATTTTAAATCATCCTGCTCTTCCAAAACTCAGCAGCCCTAGAAGAAAAAACAAGAGTCATCTACAACATATAGTGTAAGTACTGCAAAAATCACTATGTAAGATAAACAAAAAGAAAAGTGGCATCTGTGAACACCAACTAGCAATCAGAAAACACAAACTTCTTAATTTCATGACACATGGACAGACTTAACCATAGTTTCAACTGGAAAATTGTGAGCATCCTAGATCAAGTCAAGTCCAAAAATGCTAGAGAATTCCTGGAAGCCTGGCATCCGAACAAATCAGCCATCAACAGGCACATAGAGATAAACAACATCTATATACCATGCAAAATAATCAAAAAGTCAAAAAGGAAACAAAAAGATCAAAACATCTCCTTGCCAGTAATCAACATCCAAATGAGCATAGATTAACACTAAGATTAACACTAGACCAATGATCTAGAAGTAAACTATACCTCATCAACTTGGGAGCCACCAACTTCGAGAAACAAGCTAACAGTAAACAACGTCCTAATGAAGGAACCATCAAAATGACTCATCAACATTCACAGGGCAGGTATATAAAATGAGAGCAAACCTCACTCCCTTCTAGTGCTGATGCTGTTACCTAGTTTGGTAATGAAATGTCTTCAAGAAAACAACCAAGCTGAAAGTACACCAAGGACCCCACAAGGCAACCATTGCATGGTAGCACAAATTATTAAAACTTGGAGGTCAGTATAAGTGCTGCATGTATCTGAGCATGTCTGTGTGTCATAACGTGGCTAAGTGAAGGAACAGGAAGACCTCCTAGCTATGATTAGTTTCATTCCTTTTCCCATGGAAGATTGTTTAGTGTATCCGTTTCTCAATACTGCTTGTATCTACTGAATGGAATGAAGCTTTTGCCCAGAGGGCTGTGATAATTGCAGCTTTGAGTCACAACCCCTTATGTGACTTATACAATGTATAATTAACAGAATAAAAAAGGATGGTCAGGTTATGCCAGGAAGTTCTGTGTCCTCTGTATTGCAGAGGAAGGTGGAGGGAGTGATGGAATTACCTGATTGACAGCTTGCCAATAGAGAAAGATAAAGATGAATCCTTCTATTGACTGATGGTTCCAGAGACTGGGTGCTGTGAAAAGCCAATCTACCTTAACTGCAGAGGACATGAAGCTTATCGGAGGCTTTCTGCAGGTGCAAGGCACTTCTTATGAGGAAAGTGGGATGAAAATAATGAATGTGCAACCTATTAGAAGCAAAGTTGATTAGGGCTAGGCAGTGGTCTAGTTCAGCATTTTACTTCTAGATTTGAAACATATACCAAGCAGAGGCTAGTGCAGATTATACTTAGAACAAGGAATTTTGTTTCTAAGAATTTATTTTAAGAACCAGAACTGAACTGATTTTAAACTCTTCTGCACAAAAATAAACTACTGATTGAACTACAACCACCAAACCTTTTTCACTGCACCCATACAGTGTATTACAAGTATTTCCTTACCTAGTTTTGCATCTGTGTATTACAAGTATTTCCTTATCTAGCATCTTTTGATTCTGACATAGATGATTGTTTTACACAATATACTGTATATATTCCTTGTTCATACTGCACGACTAAATGAAAAAGGAATATAACATTAACACTCTGAAACATTTATGTAAGATAGGGGTGTCAAACTGCCAGCCCAGTTGCATCATGTGGAGGCCGTGCCCACTCCAGCTCTGGCAATGCAAAAAAAGTTGTGATTCGTCGCAACACTTCATATGATGCAGCGAGTTTGAGACCCGTGATGTAAGAGATGACCAGGCTGAGACCAAAGGAGGGGGTCAAATGCATCATCAGTCTTGAGTCTGTTCACACTCACAAGAGATCTAAGTCCAGCCCACCTTGAATTCCGTTGACTCTTATCTATTGCCAATTTGCTTTGACCATTAGTAGTTCAGATTCTTATAGAGATCTTGCAATAAACCCTTATTTATAGTTGAACTGCCAGAGTTTCTTAATTTCCATGCTTGACACTTTATGTGTACAAGTGGTCCCCAACTTACGACCACAGTTGACCCTAAAATTTCTATTTCTAAGCAAGGCAAATGTTAAGTGAGTTTTACTCCATTTTACAATCTTTCTTGCCACAGCTGTTAAGTGAATCACTGCAGTTGTTAAATTAGTAAAACAATTGTGAAGTGAATCTGGATTCCCCATTGATTTTGCTTGTCAGACGTTCACAAAAGCTGATCACATGACCCTGGGACATTGGGACCATCATAAATATGAACCAGTTGCCAAGCATCTGAATTTTCATCATGTGACCAAAGGGATCCTACAATGGTCATAAGTGTGAAAAAAATCATAAGTCACTTTTTTCAATGCTGTTGTAACTTTGAAAAGTCACTAAATGAATGGATGTAAGTCGAGGACTACCTGCATATTGATTTGAAGAAGTATACCGGATGTAACATTGACTTTGTTGTAACTTGGATAAAAATTACAGTTTTGCTTTTTCCTCTAGACTTTTGCTCTAATCATGCAGACTGTACATTAAATGAAGTTTCCAGTCCTGCTAAGAAAAAATGTTTAAAATGTAATTATAATTTAAATCTAATCTTGTTTCTGGTTTGGCCCCACTCACTTCTTGCCCTGCCCCAGCATGTCTTTCAAAGGCTACAATTTTCAGATCCAAAAATGTTCAGAACTTCATTATTATGCAGAACACAATCTGGACTCTTCACACACAGGCTTTGCAGAAAATAAACTCATCAAAGTGCATTCAATATGAAACCAAAGATTTGGTCCTGCTTGGTTTGGGAACTGAAACAGAGACACAAGGATTGGAAGAGTAATTCTAGGATGAGGAATAGAAGGACTTTTTTTGCTATATGACCTGATTATGCTAATATCCATGATATTATCAGCAAAATTGACTTTCTAATATAACTTTCTTTCTTTCACTTTGCATTACTCTGTCTTGTTGCAAAATTATAAGAATATTTACACATATGCAATTAAGTTTTGCATTTCTATACTGGTCTTTTTCTTCAAAGCATTAAAATAATACAGTAAAGTAGGTCAGACTGAGAGATACTGAATGGTCCAAGGTCAGTTAATGAGTTTCATAGGTCAGAAAAGATTAGAAACAGGGTCTTTCTAGTCATCTATCCAATGATGCAATAAAAAAAAGGAACTTGGGTCAAAGCTGGCTCCAGTATTACTTATACTGGCTGATATGCTTTTGTCATTATTGTAAGTTTAGGAAATTGGATAACAGACTTTTGCTGATTGAATGATGACTTTTTATAATTTGATTATTGAGGAGAGATGAGATGTGGGGAAAAGAGATTATTATGGTTGCTGAAATTTTATAGAAAATGTTTATTGAAATTGCTTATACTTGTCTGAAGAGAGGGGGCAGTTATCTTTTATATACAGGTGGTCCTTGACTTATGACCATTTGTTTAATGACTCAATATAATGGTGACAACACTGAAAAAAGTGACTTATGACCATTTGTCACACTCATGACCATTGCAGCAACCCTGTGTTCATGTGATCAAAATTTGGGTGCTTGGCAACTAGTGTGTATTTATGAGGGTTGCAGCATCCTGGTGTCACATCATAGCCATTTGTGACTTTCCAAGCCAGCTTCTGACAAGCAAAGTCAATGGGGAAAGCCAGTTTCACTTAATGACTGTAGTGATTTGCTTAAAACACCCATGACAAAAAAGGTTGTAAAATAAGAACAACTCACTTAACAATTGCTTCACTTATTGACAGAAGTTCCAGCCCAATTATGGTCATAAGTTGAGCTCTGTCTGTATCTTCTTCCTTTTTTAATTTTTTTTCTCAACCTCTTTTAATTTCTTCCTTTTCTTTCTTTTTCTTATTGTCTGCATTGTCACATTGTCTTTGTATTTTCATGCTAAGCAGTGATGGACAAGAACACATGATTTTCTCAGCCACATTTCACTATGTTAAACAATTCAGATTCCAGTGACTTATTGTATTATGACTTTCAGCAGAGTATAATTATATGAGCATTTTGTCTAGGATAAATCTAAACACGCACAAGACAAACATGGCTAACAGCAGTTTAGGGCATTCCTTAGGCTTGTTGTTTTGAATTTCCTTTGAAAATTAAATTCTACACATTGACAATTAGCCCACCATATCACTAACTATAAAATATCTGCTAACATGTCATAGATTAGAAGAAAATAGCGATTCTGTGTACAGGTATATGTGCTTGGGCTAGGATGGAATCTGCATTTGCTATGGAAGGTGTATGTTCTGTGTAAATGGCTAAGATTTTGTTTCCTTTCCTGTTATTAGTAGCTTTAATGCCTTGTTGCTGTTCTTTTTAATCCCCATAAGCTGACTAAAGTCACCAATGAGCGGGCAACTGTAGAAATGTAAAATAAAAAACACACTAATATCTGATTTTATTCTCAAGGGGGGAGGTCAGGGAAACAGAATGGGAAAATTAATACTATACAAAATACTATACAAGAATTAGTACCAATGCAAATATAGAGAACATGAGCTACTGACATGCATGAAGTAATTACTGAAGTATCAATAAAGGAGAATATTTGTAGCTCAGGGCTGCAGTGAGAGGTCCTTGGTGCTCTTTGAGCTTGGTTGTTCTCTTGCAGACATTTCATTACCCACTGATGATGTTACCGTACCTAGTTTGAGTAATAAAATATCTGCTAGAAAACGACCAAGCTCAGAAAGCACAAATAATGTCCTCTCAAATAATGAAAAAATAATAATAATACAAAACACAAGTTTGATATGTTAAAAGTTGGTGAGGTTTATCAGAATACAAACCACATTAAGGATATTATTTTAATACTGTAGTTATTCATGGTTTATGTTTTCATAGCATAAGAAGAGAGCTCACAGTTTAGGCGCTCTTATAATCCACAAAGACAACAGAATAAAAGGACTGAAACGGAAGCAAATGATACATTCATTCCTCTCCATTACAGAGTTAGGATGAGGACCAGCCAAGTTATGCCAAAGATTCCCCAAAAATATATGTACTTTCTTTGTGGGGAAGAAGAATTTAGTCAGCAGGAAAGAAGACCTATCTTTAGTTATACTAATCCCAGATAAAAGTGAACATCCCAATACTGTACAGTGATAATTATGAAATATGAACAATTATACCTTCCTAGAATATCCACAGATGCACACTGGATGCAATAGGCAAACACATACAAGCCAGTTTTGATTCTGCCGAAAAGCCCAAGTTGCAAGGCCTTCTTTCTGTATCTAGCAAAATTCAGAAGAGTCCCTAAGGAATGCAACTCAAACATGCCTGATGCCTTCCATTCCTGTGGAAATATGGAGTCTTTCGTGTTCCTTACAGCTTGTAGTGTAAAGAATAGTCTCCACTTCTTTGGTAGCAAGAGATGGTAGCAATGCAAAACACCAGACTGCCTATTTTCTTCAGGTGTTGCCTTGTCTCCAAAAAGGACTTGCGCACATGAATTTACTGCACATGTTCATTCTTTAAAAAGTTTGATTTTAACTTTAAAATCATTTAAAAGAAGAAAATGGAATACACTTTTGAAATTGTGATTGATCTAAGTGTTTGAAGCCTCAGCTCCTCAGTGAGCTGGCAATGTGAGCATGTGTGTGAATGGTGGACGTGTGGGCATGTGTGACAATAGTGGGCACCAAATAGATTTGGTAGGAATGGCACATGCTAGCAACGGAAAAAAGCCATTTACTTTGGTCTGTGTTTTTGCCTACTGTTGGTATATTTATTGCATTGCCCTTTTGGGGAGTTTATTTGGCCAGTGTATTATTTTAGTTTCTCCTTGTGATGTAACATGTTTACCAGGAGCAGCTCTGCTGCCCAGATTAACTTTTTTTTTTTTTCGTGTTCTACTTGGGTCTTATCAGCAAGCAGGCGGGAACAGACCAGGCACACTAAGTCCTAAGCTGTCATCTCAAGCAACGCAGGTCTCGGTCCCCTCCCCTCTCCAAACTCCTTTTCTTCACTGCTGCAATAATTAGGATAATGAAAATCTTGGAGGTTCCTCTGGCCTCTGAATAGGAGCTTTGTATTTGTCAAGAAATGACTTGAAACTTATCTGAAGGAAGGTAATAGTTATCTGAAGGCTTCTGAGCAGTTTGGATCCTGACTCGATACAGAGAGCTTGTAATTTAAACTTCAGTCTACTTATTAGAAATGTGAGATACTGGTTTAATAATAAGAATAAGCGTAAGAATCAACTGTGCTTTCCCCTTCCCATCTCTTGTTTTACTAGGTTTGGTATTCATCATTCAATGCATCTCTTTTTTTCCCCACTCCGACATCAAAAGGGTTTCATTTATAATAATGGCAGCTGTTTAGAAACATCAACATCAAACACAAGTATTTTGTCAGATGGTTCTCAGTAGTTGCAAATCATCTTAACATGGGATTGCATTCCTATCACATTCTCAAGAATAAAAGGTCTGACAAATATGTAGGGGGACTGAAGGCTAGTCCTGTCATTCTTTCAGGCCAAGATAGCTGTATGTCAACGAAGTCATAATTATTTAGGGTTGATTCAGATATTAGGATTTATTTCACAGAATGATGGAAACAGTTGGTGCAATGCAGTGGTTCTGTTCAGGAAGTCACATGTAGCCATAGATATGTTTATTGCCAGACTGTCATATCTGCTTCTGAGTAATGAAAACTACTATGGGAATTATTGTTATGTATGTATCTATAAAATCACTGCATGTACTTCAAAAATATACACAGACACACCCATATATTATTCTATGTCATGTATGTA
Organism: Bothrops alternatus; assembly: GCA_034064705.1. Classification (NCBI taxonomy): domain Eukaryota; kingdom Metazoa; phylum Chordata; class Lepidosauria; order Squamata; family Viperidae; genus Bothrops; species Bothrops alternatus. The sequence continues at coordinate 19,504,081 of JARGCV010000041.1, forward strand.
CAGAACTGAAATCCTATAGTTCTCTATTGGATGCATGGTCACCCAAGGCAACTTCGTATGACAACGGCCCAGAGACCTTTCCCCCCCCCCACATAATTTTTATTGGTTTTTTTAAATTTACAAAAAAGACATAATAATAACTCAACCGAGAACTAACATATACTACATTTTCCAAACAATTAAAATAACTGCTCGGCACCCCCACCACCACATCCCCCTATCCCTAACCACCCTTCCTTCCTCTTACCATCTACCTACTTTCCTCTCACTCCTCCTCTACTTCTCCACCCACCATCTCTACCCCCACTCTTGCCTCCTCATACCAACTTCCTACGTACTTACCTCTACCTTCACTCCTCTTTCACTCCTCCTCTTACCCACCAGATGTGGTGCCAAGAGGCCACCCAAGCAACCCCTTAATATATATTCTTACATATTCGTACATATTGCCAACCCCGATTACAGTTGAGAAAACATAATATATAAATTATGAATACCCTCCCACCCCCCCTCCCCGACTTCCCAGAGTGAATACAGGGTAAAAACACAAGAAAACCCACTAAACTACTTGTTATATAAATCCAATATATAAATATTTAACTATATGCTAAATATAATTTCTTCAATTAACTATTTCCCTTGTATATAATCTATCCATTTTTTCCAGTCCATCATAAATTTTTCATTTGAGTGATCCTTCAGATATGCGGATATCTTGGCCATTTCTGCCATATTTATAACTGTTAATGTCCATTCTTCAATAGATGGTAATTCAGACGTCTTCCAATATTGTCCCACCAGTAATCTTGCTGCAGTAATCAAGTTCAAAATCAACTTAGACTCTATGGTGGTACAGTCTTTTATGATACCAAGCAAAAACAACTGTGGTGAAAATTCAACACGCTTTTTCAATATATTTTGAAGAATCCACCATATTTTTATCCAAAAAGCTTTGATTTTTTTACAAGTCCACCAAACATGAAAATAAGTAGCGTCCATAGATTCACATCTCCAACACTTGGGTTGCACATCTGGGTATATAAATGATAGTTTTTTCGGGTCTAAATGCCATCTATAAAACATTTTATAAAAATTTTCTCTTAAATGTTGTGCTTGCGTAAATTTTACATTTTTCACCCATATCTTCTCCCATGTTTCCATCGTAATTGATTGTCCAAAATTATGTTCCCACTTAATCATGCAATCCTTAACTAATTCAGTTTCAGAATCAATTTCAATTAATGCATTATATAATCTTTTAATATGCATAGGTCTTTGATCTCTAACTTGTTTAATTAAATTATCGTCCTTTGAGGAGAAACCTATCTTAAAATCTTTTTGCCATCTAGACTGTAATTGTACATGTGAATACCAATTATGAGCTATTCCTTCTTCCCTTAACCTATTTAATGGTTTCAATAATAAAGAATTCCCTTCTTTAATTAAGAGTTTCTCATAGGACACCACATGGCCCAGAGACCTTGCAGACCACAGCTGTGACCCAGAGATGTCCAGGACCATAGTTTCTTGCCCAAACCAGATCGCCCACCTGGAGTCTCCTAGGTGCCCACAGTTGTGACACCTGTGAAGCCACCCGGTCAGGGTGCAGCCTGTCCAGTTTAGTGATGAGGTGGCGACCCCAGTGGAGTTCAGCAGGGCTCTTCCCTGTGGCTGTGCATGGTGTGGTGCGGTGTGCAAGAAGGAAATCTGCTAACCTGTGATGCCAGTTACCGTAAGTCAGTTTCTTGAGGGCATCTTTGGTGGTGTGTACCATTCTCTTTGCCAGTCCATTGGAGGATGGATAGAAGGAAGCCGATGGTGCATGCCGGATCAGGTTGGCCTGAAGAAAAGCCTGGAACTCAGAAGACGTAAATTGAGGGCCATTATCTGAAACCAGCACATCTGGAAGACCATGTGATGCAAAAATTCCTCTCAACACCTGGATGGTCCTGGCAGTAGTAGTGGAGGAAACAGGAACAACCTCTAGCCACTTGGAATGGCTATCAACAACAACCAGGAAGAATTGCCCCTGAAAGGGCCCAGCGTAATCTATATGCATCCTAGACCATGGGGTTTGAGTTTCCTGCCACCTATGTACTGGGGCATGAGGCATGTCAGGCCGAGACTGTTGGCACACTTGGCACCCATGCACCTGGGCCTCGATGGCTTTATCGAGCCCAGGCCATCAAAGATGGCTGCGCGCAAGCGCTTTCATCCTGACTATACCAGGATGTCCCTCATGTAGAGAGATCAAGATTCTAGACCTCAATGAGGCTGGAATCACTACCCTGCTACCCCATAACAGGCAACCCTTGAAAATGGAAAACTCATGCTTCTTGTGCCAGAATCTTTGGAACTCAGTATCTGGGCACTTGTCAGGCTATCCTGACAACACCCATGTCAGCACGCGTATAAGCGTGTGATCAGTGGCAGATTTTGCAGCCACGTCCCTAGCATTGCGGGGAGACTCAGGCAACTCCTGAATGGAAAGAATATTAATGGCTGGAGCAGAATCTGGCTCTAATTGGTTCAGGGGTAATCTGCTCAGGCCATCTCAGGCCATTTCTCTTCCGGGTTTGTGAACTAATATATAGTCATATGCTGACAGGGAAATGGGCCATCCCAGCATACGAGGAGAAATGATATGGGAGGTCTGTTTGTTAGTGGTAAACAAACCCAGCAGAGACTTATGGTCAGTATAGACCGTGAAATGGCGGCCATATAAGAAATCATGAAATTTCTTAATGCCAGCCACTATGGCCAAGGCTTCTCTGTCAATTTGAGCGTAATTTCGCTCTGCAGAAGACAGAGTCCTAGAATAATAGGCCACAGGGACCTGTGTCCCATCAGCCTTCAGATGGCTAAGTACAGCTCCCACCCCATAAGGAGATGCATCGCATGCGATGCAAACAGGCGGTTGCTCATTGAAATGCGCTAAAACAGAATTAGTAGTGAGCAAGGCCTTAACCTCATTGAAACTCTTGTCATGGACTTTAGTCCACTGCCAAGGAGCCTGCTCGTCTAAGAGCCTATGTAATGGCACTGCCACTGCAGCTTTATGTGGGAGAAATGCATGGTAAAAATTTAATAGCCCCAAGAAGGCTTGCAGCTCATTCTTAGACTTAGGGCTTGGGGCCTGTTGAATAGCTTGCAATTTAGTTTCAGCAGGGTGAATGCCTTGAGCATCAATCCTGAATCCTAAGAAGTCAGTAGAAGTGACTCCTATCTTACATTTATCTTTCTCTAGTTTAAGGCCTGCTTTTTGAAAACGAAGCAAGACAGCCCTTAATCTTTCTGCTAAATTTTGAGATGACTCCCCAGCAATGAGGACGTCATCGAAGTAGGGACAGACCCCAGGAATACCTCGAAGTGTGCTCTCCATGACACTTTGGAATATACCAGGGACTACATTTACCCCAAATTGCATCTCTTGACCTTGAAGGCCTCCCTGTGAGTTACAATAGTCCTGGCCTCTGCAGCTGCCTCATCAACAGGTAGCTGTTGATAGGCCTGTGCCAGGTCAAGCTTCGTAAAAATGCGCCCTCCCTTGAGGGAGGCCAGAATGTGACTTACCACAGGCACTGGATAAGCGTGCTGTTGCAGTGCCTTATTCAGTGTGCATTTATAGTCTGCACATATACGTATGTCCCCATTAGCCTTTAGAGGCATTACTATGGGGGTTTCCCATGGACTTGAATCCACAGGTTCTAGAATGCCCTGCTGGAGCAATTTGTTCAGCTCAGCATCAATTTTACCTTTGTACCCTCCTAGGTTTAACCCTGATGTGCATGATGGTTGGGTCTAACCATAGCAAAATGGGAGGCCCCTTGTAGGATCCTAGTTCTGAACTAAACACAACTCCTTGCAAACTTCTGCAAGGCCCAACGTTTGCAAGCTGTGCAGCCCAGTTACCTGGATTCCCAGAGCCTCGAACCAATCGAGTCCAATAAGACTCGTACGTTCACCCCCAACAACCACCACATCTAGGGAACCTTCAAAATCCTTATACTGTACCCTAAGTGTGGCCTCCCCCTAACACCCACCATAGAATTTTGAAAATCAGTGAATATTAGATTTGATGGCCTGAGTTTAACTCGAAGGCCACTACTGCTGCAAATCCTTTTAAAGGTATTAATTGAAATAATGGAAAGAGCGGACCCTGTGGACCCAACTCCATCAGTAAGGGAATCCCTTGCAACCTTACGTTAATGGAAAGTTTCTTTTTAAGGGGCTTGTGTGTCTCTGTTCTTAGAATGCTCCTGCGCGATGCGCAGAAACCCACCCTATTTTGGCTGGGGACCCTGGTACCTTTCTGAAGCAATTCTTCCCGAGGTTGAACCTTCTGGTGACCCAAACAGATGGATGCAATGTGGCCCTGCCTGCCACACGCCCTGCAAATGGCAGAGCAAAACCTGCAGTCAGCTCGCTTGTGGCGTCCTCTGCACCCAAAGCATTGCAGAGATGCTGGCGCCTTGACCGGACTTCCCTTCTGCCTCCTCTCAGCTGGCTGGTGAAGTCTGTTGACCTCCTGTTCAGGATCCACTTCTGATCCTTCTTGAGCATCCTCTTGATGGACTGTAGCTGTGTCTGGAGGATTCCTGGCAAGGCGCAAGTCCTTCACAGCCCCGCCTGCTGCTTCCTCACCTGCCACCTCTCGCAACGCATCTTGGAAGGAGACATCTTCTTTTGCAAAAATCTTTTGTTGTAAGTCTCTGCTCCTTAAGCCACAGACAAAACGATCTCGCAGCCTCTCTTCCAGATCCTTGAACTCACAAGGTCTGGCTGCTTGCCTTAAGGCCGCAATAAAGTCCACAGCAGATTCACCTGGCCTCTGGTCTCTCTGCTCGAACGCGTGCCTCCAAGCAATGATGGATAACTTCGGCTGAAAATGTTCCTTCAACATTTTCAAGTCAGCATATGTTACTGACTCCAGAGGTGCAGGGGCCACCAGATTTTCTGTGATGTCAAAAGCTTCTTGTCCACAGACACACAAAAGAGTTGCTGCCTTCAGGCTGTCTTCTCTAATCTGATTTACTTGGAAGTAATTCTCCACCCGTGCTACATAGGAATTCCATCTCTCTGGGTGGGAGACATCGAAATCAGTCAAGCGGCCAATCTTCGACATTGTAAACTTTACGACATTCACCACTCGCTTCCTCTACAAGCTGCTGTTGGGGAAAGGGTCCTTTAGCCGAGCTCAACCTCCAGCGATGCTGTACTGGCAGGCTGGGACGTTGATTCAGACGCTGTCTTCTTCTCTTCAGGACTTCCTGGGTAAATCCTCAAATCTTTTGTTCCAGCTTGCAAAGGATCCCACCTTTGTCGCCAGTGTTGTGTACTTCGTTCGTGTGCGAATGATGAAGACACATGGCGATGTTAAACAAACGCTTTATTCCCGTACTACAACAACCAAGCAAAAGCAAAAGGCATGCAGGCCTTTTTATATGGCCAGAAACCCGGACAATGTCAACCAATAGGAACAGAGCGTTTTCACGCCTTGCGTATGTGCACAAGGCTGGCGCCACTCTGTCTGGTCCTGGGCAGCTTTTGGAATGTCTGGGACCAATGCAACGTCCTGAGCCTGCTTTTGCAGGCTCAGGACACAACAGAAAACATTCACAGAAACAAAACCTCATTTATGCAGAAAGATAATGCATTTTGAATAACAAGTCATCAATAGAATGGGATTTTTTTTAGTGCATAAATACATGCAAAAGCTAAGATATATGCTGATCATAAAATTAAGTTTGGATTTGACAATTTAAAAACCAAACCTATTTCAACTGTACCAATTCAGACAAGACACAAATCAATCTGAAAAAAAATTCCAAATCTAAACTATACTAAAACTAATTAAATAACTAAAATCATTTCTCATGTTGGTTAGAATGGAAGATGCAAACGGTTGCAACTTTTTTTAAATTTTTTTTTTTGACATTTCACTTTTTGAGATAGAGTGCAATTTTTGAGATAGATTGCAGTGTGCTGAGAGAATGAGGGAATCAAAGCTAATCAGGTGAAGTCAATTTCACTAGCAAGGTTAAAAAAAAGCCTCAGTAATAATGATCAAATATAGCAAAAATAGTCCACTATCACTAACCTTAAACAAATTCTCCCAGTATATTTGCCTGCCATCTATAAAAAAATAGGTTTAAAGGTTGTCTGCTGAGTGGGACTAGTACTTAACTTCTTCAGATTTTTTTAAAAGGAAAAGTACTTATAAGGGTTTTGGTGGATATTTTTTTTTACAGAATTAGATAGTATTGTTTCCTTCTGTGAGGGATAAACCCTGCCAGGTTTCAGAGGGATTAGAGCATTGACTCATGTGCAAGGAAAGTATTTAGGTGATTAAAAGTTTTCAGGTGATTAAAAAACAACAACTAATTCCTGATGTTGCTTCGTTGATAATTTATATGAAAACAGCAGATACTGTAAAACAGGTCTCTGCTAAGAAACTTGATATAGAATAGTAGATGGGCTGTACTAATTACAAAACCATAAATGGTTTTGATCAGAACAGAAATATAGGGGGTTTGTTATCTTCATTAAGATTTGGCAGAGATAAGCAATTCTTTTTTTCATGGACCTTATTTTGAGCTCTGAAATTGGCCAAATCTCACCCAGGACATTCCAGAAAGCCATCTAGTTCAAAGTTAAGGAAAGTGGGGTCTAGGGATTAAATTTGTGGAAAAATAGACTAAATCACAGAAATCACCGCTGTGATTTTCAAGCTTTGTTTTTTTAAAATAGTGTATTTGGGGACAGAAGGTAATTACATTAGCAAAGGAGTACAAGCACTACTTTGGGAAGCACCTGCACCAATTTTCAAACAGGCAGGAAGAATGAAGTCTATTGTGCAAAGGGAAGGTGCATTGATAAGGAATGATGCTATCTCTTTTTAAAAGGAGGAAATTATGTGGTTGAGGCAAAAATAGTAAGCAACCTTCCCCAACCTCGATGTTTTCCATTTGTGAGGATTTCAGGGCAAAAATCCCCAGCCAGCCTAGTCATTGCTTTAAATTCTGGGAGTTGAAGGCCACACATATGGGAGACATCCAGCAAGGCTGGCATTGATCTGAATCATAGACTTAGGTCCACCTATGCTGTGTGGCACCATAGGCAGCAATGGCTCTCCAACAGTTTTATTCAGCTGGAACAGTTTCTGCTTCTTCTTAAGTACTTTCCATCCTTTCTAGGTCTTCTGTCAACATTTTGTAAAGGTCTTGGATGGTCCAACTTTCTTGCTCTTCCTTTCAGATGGCATGCAGTTCCTAGCGGTCTTGGGAGGGCACTGGTTTGGCAGACACAGAGTGGAACCAGCAAAGCATACCCTGTGTACCATCATAATGACATGGAGATTTTCCATAAAATAAATCAGTCCTTAATTCAGATCAGCTAACAAAGGCAGCTCACAGGATAGCATTATACACCTATTGAAGAGATAGTAAACAGCTTAAGGGTCTCTCACAACCTGAAGAGGTCTTTACTACTTTTTCTCAAAGGCTCTAAGTGAGCAACCACTATTAGCCTGTTTTCAAGGCTCACTCTAAGCTGAGGGCTGACATGTCATTTAATTCAGTGCTTCCTCTCACCAACACATGCTCCTCTGGCACTTTGTGTCTCACATAATTATTTTCATTTTGTTCTTTCACATCCTCTTCCAGTCATTCTGTTGATATATAAATCTGGTACTTTTCAATCCAGAACTCGTGGTTTGCAATTGTTCTTTCACTGTCCTTTCTTTTCTTTTCTTCTTCCATGTGCATTTCTCCTCAAGGTTCACTGTTGATATTGTCTAATTCTGTAAAAAGTGGCTTTGTTCCCCCAGCTATAGCCCCCAAAAGACACCATTCTCATTTTTCTTGTTTTCTGAATGGTCCAATCTTTTTCTTACTCTCTCATCTTGTTCCTCTCCATCCAGTCATGACATCTAACAGAGTGTTTTTCCTCCAAATATCATAAATTCACAATCTTGTACAATTTTTGCCCTAAACTCATATTCAGTTCTTGTATAATTATCATTCACTGAAGTGTAAAAATGCAAATAGCCTGATCAAAGTGACCCAGCAGGAAAATGCTTTTTCACGAGAAAACTGAATATGCTTCCCTACGCAATTAATCTGATTCTTGTCAGGAAGGTCCAGAGGAAAGTTGGTGAAATGCCAGGCTTCAATTGCCTGGGTAGGACACCATGACCATTTTGTTTTGGTTGTTCCATTATCAGATGATATTTTCAGAGGTGACACAATCTAAATCCAGAAGAAAGCTTTTGTTCCTCTGCTTGTAAGTTTTCAGGATCCTTTGGGCAGACATTGGAAAGAAAATGGAAATTCCAACAGAATTTTGAAAATAATATGTACCGGTATGTAAAGCCCATGGAGTTCAGAGGAGAAACAAGAGGCCATCCAAGTATCCATCTATCTATCTATCTGTCTATCTATCATATTGGTATCTGGATTCTTACAAAGGGGTTGAAATAAAAGCCCAAATGATTCTTTAGTCTATTATCCTATAATCTTCTGGGATGATAAGTAGTAGAGTTCCAGATGAAAAAAGCTAGTCTAGAGAAAAAGCAGAATATAAATGTAATGGGAAAGAAACTAAATAGCAAATAAATAGCATGGTCCCCAGCAAAAACTTTTGGTTAATTCATTGTATATTTTTAAAAATAATACTGTTATTGTTAATGTCTAGCAAGAATTTAGTGAAATGTTTTTTAGTGGGTTAGTGAAATGTCTTTGCCTCTGAAATGCTTTTTCATGGGTTAGATGTGTTGCTCTCTCCCCACTTTCTCAAGATGCCCCTAGCATGACATCATTTGGCTTCTACAGCTTGGAGGTGAGATACTTTGCAGTTATTATCTAGAGCAAACAGCTCAAGATAAATAAGCTGGAGGAAGCAATAACATTAAAGTTGTTTCCTTTCTTAATTTCTCAGTTGAATGAGCTAAGTCCTCAGGGCAAAATCAAAACCAAGTGAAAGCAAGTCTTCACAAACCAGCATATTATTAATGCATATGAACTTGTTTAAGGATGAATAAATAAAGGACAGTTGGTATAGATTTGAGGCATAACTATTCTCATTTAGCTGTCAGGCAAGAAGACGATAATAATCTTACTACCCTAAAAATGGAGAAGAAGGAATCATCATTGGTGCGACTGGTAGCATACTGGCTCAGGGTGCAAATCTTGATATTTCCAGAATAATCTGAATTATTAGAAGAGCACTACTGATCATTATACATAATGTTACTATAGAATATGAGTAATGATCAGACTTAATCAAAGTCTGTTGCATATTTTTGACTTTTCTCTAATGAGTCCTGAGTACAGTGAATCCCTTGGTTTCATTGTACTAAAAAAGAGATGTCCATGTCTAGGTTAATCTATGGGATCTGGAGAAAAAAAAAGGCCAAATAATGAAAATGGCTGCATTTTCAATTATTTAACAGGAATAAATTTTAAAAGTTTGCAATTCAACACAAAACACATTTTGTTTTTTTATTTAATAAAGTTTTTATCCTGCCCTTTTACTTTAAAGGTAACGCAAGGCAGTGAATATATCCAACATACCACCCTTCTCCTATTTCCCCCTACCCTGTGAGGTGAGTTGGGCAGAGAGTCACTGGCCCAAAAATCTGTTGGAATATTCATGAGCAGGAAGAGTCATGTGGTAACTCAAGTCAGCCAATGTGAAGAAAGTGCTACTAAGTCTGTGCAAAAATGGTATTGAGTTAGGAGCTGAATTTTCAGTCTCAGGTTTGTCTCTGTATCTCTCTGTAAGAAGTCTTCATTGAGCTATGTTGCTGTAAAGAAGAATGTATGGTATTGTAAATATTTTGATATAAATATAAAGAGGTTATTTGAATCAGCTAAATGCAGTCAACTGTGAGAGCTTTTGATTTATATTTCACCAACAGGGAAATTAAAATTCTCTAACAAAATCACTCAGCCAGCTTTTATGCCTAAGGCAGGACTAGAACTCAGAGACTTTTGGCTTTTAGGCCAGCATTTTCAAGGTACCAAATTCCTGTATAACTGCTGGAAGTCTGAATGAATGCAGGACTTTAATTACAGTCACTGAGCAGCAATTCATGGAGTTGCTTAGTTTTATCACAGGAAGCCAAAGTTATATGAAGTGCTTCATCCTATTAAAATTAAATCAGGGTACAAATTTTACATGCTTTCTGATTGCATTTCTCCCAAGAAGACTGAAATGGGACAAAGGCTATTTTAAACAAACCATTTTAGTATTATTGAGGTATTTATGAATTAGAGCAGGGGTGTCAAACTGCTGGCCGGATGCATCATGCCAAAACTGTGCCCACCCCATTGCCAGCAATGGGAAAAAAGTTGTGATATGCTGCGACACATCATGTGATATTGAGAGTTTGACACCCGTGAATTAGAGGGTATTTTCTATGAGTAGCTTAATACACATACTTCTGTTTTTGTGGTAGTATAGCACAAAATAATCAAATGGGGCAAATTGAATTAATTGGAAGTGCCTTTTAAAGATTTGCCAATCTATAAGGGGAACAAACTTCATCTACAGCCTTAATCCACCTCTGTTTTTCCTGCAGTTTATAAGGAACGAGTGCGTGTGTATGGGGTGTGTGTTAGCCGCTGGGTGATGTTTACATACACAGAGCCCCACGTGGCATCTTGAAAGAGTGACTGCCATAGACAATATGAGTCCAGGTGTTCTTGTTAGGGCGTTTAGGTGACCTTCCGCTCGGCTCCGTCTCCGTCTCCCTTCTTTAAAGATCAAAGACTCTGGAAAATAGCTTCCTGCAGATCCACTAGCCTTCCCCCCCCCCCCCGCTTCTTAAGAGCTCAGCGCCACGAAAACCTGATCCCAAAGGAAGCCACTTACAAGGGCTTCCCTTCCTTAACCTCCCCCTCCCGGCTATCGTCTCCGTCTGCCTCCCGCGCGGCTTGCCTTGGAAGGGGGACGGGGCTCCTGCCGTAGGTGGCTCTGGGGGCTTTTGTCTTACTCCTACGAAGGTCGGGGCTGTTCGTCGGCCATGCAGCGGAGCAAGAGGCGATTAGATACGGAATGAAGTGGTGGTGGTGGTGGGCAACACTGAGGCGAGTGGAGGAAAGAATAATACTGTGGCAAAAGAAAGCAAAGGTAATTGCTATTGCCATTACCAATAGCTATAGGCGCCCTTGGGTACAATCCCAGAATAACCGAAACACCACTTGAACCACGTCGACATTGACAAATTCACCACCCGTCAATTGCAAAATAGACAGCTTTGCTCGGAACAGCTTACATCCTGCGAGGGTACCTCTAACACCATCAAATCTCCACATCTGCTTGAACTCAATAGGCGGATAAAAATGCCAAATGCAGTCTGAACAACTGACTGGCCGGGCGACCAACCGTAATATAAATAACAATCGCCTCTGTCCGTTTTCAACCCTGGACCTTGCTTTCTTTCTTGCTCTCGCAGGGCGGAAGTGCAGAAACCTCTGATGTCATTTTTGGGACTATGAACGACCGACGGGGGGGGGCGAGGGGGGGATTGACGCCATCGGCCGCTCCTCGCGAGGCGGCTGCCCGGAGGTAAAGGTCCGGCTTCGCTTTCCTTTGTGTGCTAGCGAGGCTTGGAGCGGCGTAGGCGACAAGCTAAGCTGCAGACGGGCCCTTCTTAATTAAATTTGAAAAACGGCCTATGTAAGAAGGCTTGGGAGCCAGTCAGGCGATGGGCTCGGCCTGAGCAACTGCCACAGGCTAGCACTACCACCCACAGCCCTGATCCCATGACATGTGCGCGGATTAGGGAGAAATCCCTCTGCCCTGAGTTTTGCCTTAACCCCTTCGGCTTTCCAAGACCGGCTTGCAGCAGACAGGATCCTGGCAAACTGGAAGATTTTTTTTTTTTTAAAATACTGCGTTATTGATGTTGATTTACACATTGTGACCTAAAAAGGATCAATTTGTTGTGTTTGAAAACAGCAGTTTTATTCAAATCCGCAAGCACTGGAACGGGCAGTGCAATAAGGAAAGGGGTTTTTTTTTTTTGTTTTGTTTTTTTTAGTAGAAAAGCAGAGTTGAGGATCCCTTATGGTGGCTTAAACTGTATGAAGGGCTTTTCCTCACTATGATTTAAATTGCTGTCCACCAATGATCCTTGAGTGAAACAAAAGGATCAATTTGCTGCCCCTATTGCCAGTCATTTATTAGTGGCCTGCCCGTCAAATGGTGCTGCCCTGATCTGAGTTTGTCATTTGCTGTAAGCAAGGTGATGATGGTTTTCTCCTCTGATATTGCCACCAACTTTCAGCTGATCTTAGGGCCTGCAGGGGGAAAAAAGCATCCATTCACCAGGGCATTGCAACAGTAATGGAAAAAAGGTGATTTTAAGACTTTAAGCTAGTTTTGTCTGCCCTTTCCATACCATGTTGACATTTTCCCAATTAAAAGAGAATAAATATGCATTGAAAGGAAACCTGGACAGAAATAGAGCTAAAGGAGAGGGCAGAACAGCTTCCCATGTGCAACTAACTAGGTCCTATAAGTACTTCAGTTAGTGAGTTGGTCATTTTTTTGTATTTAGAAACCTTATGGGGGGGATTGGTTGAACCTGACCATACTTGGCAGCTGGCATTTTCTGGACACTGCAATAATGAAAAACAGGGCTGCTGCATCTAAAGGCAAGATGCTCCCTTAGTGGCAATTGAGAAGACCTTTAACGTGAAACAGCACAATCAGAATCCTTTTTCCTTTTGAAATAATATAGTGGAGGTCAATTTTCCTCTACCTTGTTGAAAGCGTGGAAAGAAGTTGGTGTCAAAAATAGAGAAAGAAAGGAATTTGGAAAATGAAGTAATGGAGAGAATAAATGCCGGGAGAGAAATGATTTCTGCTCATACAACAGATTACTTATTTTTGTATCTTGAAGCCATGGTGGAATAATGATAGCTAAAAGGAGAGAAATTCTACTTTTATATGATTTTATATCAGCATTTCCAACTTTTCCCAGTGTAGGCATGGCCCAGCCATCATTTCTGGAGGGCAGGAATATATGATGTAACCCTCAACCTTCCACCTAGCCAACAGATGGTGGAACGTCTGCTCAGATTGTCTGGTTCCACATGCAAAACAGTATTTTCTGTCTTGTCCTGGCTGCATTTGTTACCTAGTTCCCATCCTGTGTTTCAAGTTCTTGTTAGAAAAGACTTTTATTTCAAATGGCTGTAGTAGCATACGGGAGGAAGCTAAGAAACTCCCTTTTCTATGATTGCTAGTTGTTGCTTTCCATTGCTATTTCTTTTAGACGTGGAATGGTGGCATTCTAGCACATCTTCAGGTTCCAGGTTGAAAAGAGCTATCTGAGTCATCATCATTAATCTTTATAATACTCTTCCTTCCACAGAGGTCCAGAGCCATAAAAACAATCCACAGAAAGAACAATTTGATAGAAAACCAAACAAGCTCTCATAAAAAAATGGAGTCCATTTCAAAATGCAGTTTAAAATTTGGTCTGCTCCAAGATCAGCTGCCACTTTACAGACGGTTAGGTGTTTAACTATGTCCTTTATGATATATAAATTAAACTACACCCCTCTCCAAAGCAGTGTAAGGTCAGTGCTGCAGAGAAGACCCTTCTACTGTTGACTACATTGGAGCCAAGCCATCCTCAAGCTGATCTTATTACACAGGTTCTGTGGCTTTGGGAGAGTTGGTCTTTTAAATACAAGGCCCTTAATCAGCACAGATTACTATTCTTTACCAAGCCTGTTTTAGGCTTACGCTATGAAGGAATCAACATGCAAAGGCCTGAAAGTTTGTTCCATTTTCCTTTTATTGCTTTTGGAGGGCAAACAAAGAAAATTACTATAGCCCCCATCTCCCTACCAACCCCAAAAGTTTACCAGTTCTTGGTTTAGAGAATATAAAGAGTCTCTGTCCTAGGATACTTTTAAACTACTTTTATGAAGAAACATGTCTCATTGTCCTCTTGAATTCCGTTGAAATAAGCATCAGATAATTACTCTTCCTTTTTATTGGTCTAATGACAGCATGAAGAGCCTTCTGTAATTTATGGGTCAGCATGTGATTCTTGAATAAGGCGTAGTTGAAGGCCTGTCATATGACAGCATTTATTCTGCAATATTTGTGGCTAGATTGCATGTTGAATCCTAGTAAAGTCAAGGTCATGTTTGCCCTATTTTCTGTTAAACTAGTTGTTTGAGATTGAGTGGAATGGTATGAGCAACAGGGCAAAGCATAAAATGAAAGAACTGCATTGTTCCTGTTGTTGTTGTTGACTAGTGAATTTCTTTCCATCTCTTTTCACCCTGTGCACATGATTTCATGAAAACTGTAAATGGTGACTGTTTATTTGAATTCTTGCAAACTCATCCTTCATGTCATCAGTGACAATATTTACCCATTTTGGCTTTTTAAAAAATTACTTTGGTTTTTCCAAACATTAGGGTCTTCTGCAATGACACCCTTTCAGTAAACAATCTAGTTTTACTACATTTAGCATTAGTTTCTTTGTTGCTATGGTGAAACATATTTTTCTTATTAAAAATTACAATTACAATGATTAAACAAAATCAAAACAAACAAAAAAATACAAAATAGAAAGTGCAGAAAAAACAGAAAAGAAAAGAAATAAGAATATAGCAAAGATATATAAGGAAATTATTTCCCACAACACATATTCATCACAAGTATAAACAATTTTAGTAACTTAACTTCTCTTCAAATACAACATATCCTCTTCCCATAGCCCATCTTCTATCTATAAACAAATCCATGAAGCCTCCTCAATTGAGTTCTGATGTCAGCAAAAATCTATTAAGAGTTACCAAAAAACATCTTTTTAAACCTTGATCTGATAAACCAACTTTATACTCCTTCCTTCTACAATTTTGATTTTTAGTCCCTTCAAATAATGTCATAGAACTTGATTTTTCATTTTTTCTTTGACCCATCTCACAAAATCCTTCAAATCTTTAACAAGCCTCTTTTGTAAATCCAATATGGGAAAACCATCCAAGTCATGTTCTTGGTTTGATATTTGCATATCCATTTTAATTATTGACATCAGTTTAAAATCTTTTTCATTTCATTTTCGTAGTTTGTCATTTCTAAATCCATATTCAAATCAGTCAAGTCAGGTGCAGCTTGTTCCTCTTCCATAACATCTTTTAAACACAGCCTATCTATAGAGACAAACATTCTTAAATTGAATCCTGGGTCCTTTGTTCAAAAATATCCTTCCATCCTTCCAGTATGTCCATTACTAAAATATTTTGCTTCATTCTGTATTTGTAAGTCAAGTTTGAGAGTTCTTCTTTAATTGTAATAATTTGTTCCCTCTAGTATCCAACTTTTAAACTCTTACTTTATCATTAAAAAAAATACTTAAAAGGCATTTCCTTCTCACTGCACTCTTGGGTTTTTTGCACACTCTTTTTCTTTGTTCTCTTCATTTTGTATTAGTTTGTTTTTGTTTTTATGTTCTAAAACTTTTAATAATTTTTATTTTTAAAAAGTAATTAATTCCACAATCTTATATCAAATTTAGTCTGCTTGTAGTTTTGTAAAATCAAAATTTTAATTACCTTTCTGTGGTGTACATAGTTACAAGTATGTCTCGGTTCAGCCATGTAACATGCCTACTCTGCAAGGTGCACTGGCTCTAAATGGACTCCTGGATGCAATTCAAAATGCTGGTTATCATCTATATGTAAAGACGGTCCTAGCATAAGTGTTGGTTATGACCTATAAAGCCCTATATGGCAATGGGCCAGGAAATAAATGAAATGAAATGAAACAAGGCTAGATTATTTGTGTGATTGCCTGTCTTCAATTATTTCGGCTCATCCATCCTACTAAGCAATGCCATCTAGTGGGATCCTGGAAGTTCACCTTCTCTGTCCCAGGGTATGGCTTTTGGAACATTCTCTTGAGAGGCTGGATTGCCAGACTTTATTTATTCATTAAATTTATATGTCGCCCATTCCATTGTATAGCAACTCTGGATGGCTTACAACATTATAGAACAACAATATAAAACAAGGCATACAGATGTGGTCCTTTCCTGGAGCATTGGGCCTAGGTACTACGCGAGTACCTGTTTTGATATGGTGAGTGTTAGCTTCATGCATGAAACATTTGTATTTTTTTTTAAGTATAACCTTTATTGTATTGCATCCTGTGTTGATAGGCTAGCCATATGAATCTATACAATAAATATTTTAAGTCTTCATTTCAAGTTGTCAATTTATCTGAGACTGTTACTGTTTCTTTTTGCAATTTTAATTCAAATTTTCATGTTTTCCAATCCAGCATTTCTCGCGATATGTTCTGCATAAACAGAATGAGTAAGATAATGGTATATAACCTTGTTGTATTTAATTTTGAACCATTTATTCCATATTCCATTTGAATTGTTGAACTGTTGCTTTAATTAAAATGCTGCTCATTTAAATGTAAATGATTGGATAGTGTGTGATAAAGAGATGAGTGGCATATACATTTTAAACAGATGAATGGATGAATAGATGGATATTTTAATGTGGAAGGAACAATGAGTTTTCATTTTTGTGTGTGTTCATTTATCACAAAGGTGTGATAAATGCAGTGTCAGTAAGAAGTAAACATAAGATGAATATATATGAAAAACACAGCCAGCATTATCTTCTATGCACTTCAATAAAAGCAGACAGAGCAATAAAACAGCCTTTGAAAGATGAGCCATTTTTTAAACCTTTGTAATTCATTAAAAAAAAAAACACCTTTCCTTATATCTTTTTTTTCTTGGACAGGCTATAAACCTGAAACATTGTTTGGTTTGCCTTTTCATGGAGGCAATGCCTGGGAGATGTGCTTTGGTGCAACAGGCTTAGCAACCCATGTTACCCCTTCATGTGGCATGTTAGGATATACAAAATGGAACATTTTCTACATGCTTCTTGGGGTGGCTGGGTGGGGGGCGGGGAAGACTCCTGTGGAAAAATAACCAGCTTGACTCACTCTGTCTGCTTCCAACCTTGGCTGGATTAATTAGTGGTGTTGGCAGAAGAACTGCAATACTATACAGAGTCTGCCTCCAAAGCGAGAGACTGAGAGAATTGGAAAACTAGCCTTTCATCGTTAGTCCATCATAATTTTCCCCTCAGGGTCAAGCTGAACGTGACAGTTGTCATGTAGTTCGTCTATGTGTGTGTGGGTGGGTGCTGGATGGAGTAATTTTTTTTTTTTTGCTTAACTATCATAAAGAAGAAGCTGAACTGCCTTGGAACGATGGGATAGAGGAAGGATACAAGGACACACTCAAACTGAACATGCATATATGAACAGACACACAACTTGCGCACACGCACACACACATATGCAAACTATCACAGATACACTACCAGAGGGGAACCTGTAAAATGCAGATTGAGAAAAAACTGACTGCTCCCATTGAGTGGTTTGTCCGCATTTTTTCAGCGCATGCTTGATAGTCTCAACTTTGGTCTTACGTATAGTTCATTGGCAGCAAACTTGTTTCCCACACAATATCTAAAATATCTAAAATATGAGCTAGTGCCACTGGAGTGTTCATTATAGTATATGGTAGTCTTTTTACACACACACACACACACACACACACACACACACAGAGTTGAACCAATCCTGAATTTTGCAATTCCCAAAATTTTATTTTAATTAAGCTACAAGATCTGGCAGCTCAATTAAAACAAAAACAAACCATAAAAATCAAATTTCCTACACTCCAGGTTTCCAAACCAATTCAGCTCATTCTTTGTGGTATTAAACAAAACAAAATCTCAGCACTCCTATCATATGGGGATACTCATAGCCACTTGTATTGACGCGAACATGGCTGGCTCTTTTGCCTATTTAGTTGAGAAGGAGAATAGTGCACAGGGTGGGATTCTAGGAGTGCAGATTGTTGGTATGAAACATAACATCATAAATAGCGCTCCACCATGGCATTCGCTCGCTTGGCTGCTCCGTTGGTGCACCTGTTCCTTCTGTGTCTGGAGTTTATCAGTTTATCAGTTTATCAACAGCTAGCAGGAGACAGCTGACACAGATCTTATACAATCCCTTCCTTTCTGAGAGTGTCACAGTCTATCTAGTATTATTATTAGGTGTATATCCTGTTTCTGTACAACTCAATACTCCCATCTCCTACTTACTCCGCAACAACAATCCTGTGAGGTTGCTTGGGCTGAGGGAGAATAACTGGCTCAACGTGCCCAGCCATTTTTCTAGGTAAGACCAGATTAGACCTTACAGTCTTCTTGTTTCTAGTCCAGCCCCTTAACTACTACACCAAATTTAACTTTTTTCTGCATGTGTGTGCCATCCTGCATGACATCTGTTGCATAGGTGAACCACCTTTGGAAGATATGCTCCCATATTTGCATTTCTCAGGAAACATCGTCATCTTAATGAAAAGAAAAGCTCTGATTCTGAAAGATGTAACTCCCACTTGGATGCCCAGTTTCGTGGGTGCACAGTACTATTTCTCAAGCAGAGGTCTGAAGCAAAAATGTAATGGAAAATTAAGTATTTCTTCATTTGCAACCCCTCTCTCTTTTTCTAAATAGGGTTCACCAGTGAATCTGTTTCTTTTTATCATACTTACTCCATTTAAAACACAGCCGTAAGACATTATTTTGTTGATTTGTGTGTTTAGATTATATGTGAAAAAAGGGTTAGGAATATATCTCACAAGTTGAAAGTGCTAACATGTTTTCATTGGGTCAGTACAGTCTTGAAAAATAGTCCATGAAAGTTACTGGACAATCTTACTTGGTTCTGGGTTTTTGTTAAACTGCCAAGCAGATATTTCTACATATCCATGCAGTTTGACATAGTTTTCTCTAAACTATGAAATGGCACAATAATATGGCATCCGGCATAATTTGCTATGGTCTTATCCTTATACCTTGCTTGCTTGCTGTGACATGAAGATAACTTGCTAACTTTTTAAGGGTTACCTTTTCATAAGGTCACTTTTATCTCTTCCCCAGCAACCTGAAATGATCTTTAATTCTACAAGATGTGGGAACAGCTCAGGAGACAGAGTTCTCAGGTTATATGCAATGGTTGTGGAAGAATCTTGGGGGAGCTGAAAATATAACAACTGATTGAAATGAACCAGACTGAATCCAACAGATATTATCTTTGAGCAGTAAACCTCTGCTCTTCAACTTTATCAGGTAGCTTCTATCTATCTCACAGATGATCTGCATGTTTTCCTCCCTAGAACCTTGTAGATAAGGAGCTCATCTAATGTCTGACGGACACCTTGTAAAGCACCAGAGAGGCAGCAGATACCACACACCTGTACAAAATGTCCATGGAAGAACACCACTTTAAAACTGAATCAGATAAATACATAACTAGATAACCTCAGCTATGTGGTGGAGTTGAGAAGAAGGGTGTGTCATGAGTTTGTGTCCTTCAAAAATGCCTGGAGATATTAGTGGGATGTGTGGATGTGCTCTAGGTCAGTGGTTGCCAGCCTTTTGGGCACCAGGAACCGGTTCTGTGGAGAGAGATTTCTCCACAGACCAGAGGGGGCATGGTCTCGCACTCTGCCTGCATCCCATGGATGAGGCTTCACTTGTTTGTGCGGACCAGTTACTGGCATGTCGCGGCCCGGTGCCAGTCCACAGACCGGGGGTTGGGGACCCCTTCTCTAGGTTGCTATTTGGTGTTGAAAGAAATGGGGTTTCCCCCCCACTGATTAGCAGATGGACTATGAATGCAGAAACTTAAACCAGGCAATTCCTTAATTTTCATAGGAAATTTTACTGTTAACTCAATTTGCTGGCATGTGCTATTTGTCAGTACTTTGAAAGAATGGCTTACCGCCTTTCATTTTTTTTCTAGTACTTTGCCAGAATTTTGAAATTAAGTTATCAGGAGGCTTAAATAAAATGAAAACTAGAGAAAACTCCTTATTACTTTGTATTTTACTTTTTTTAAAAGTCTTTTTAGATGGACGCAGAGATTCAGAAAAAGACAGTACTTCTCAAACTTTGGTATGTTTGATTTCACAGTCACTCTATCAAAGATTCCATCATGATAAAAACAAATGTTTCTTTCCCCTCAAGAAGGACATCTATACATTTATAGTCATTTTGTTGTAAATTTATCATATGCATACATTTATCATTCACATAGAATTCCAAAAGTTTAGTTAAAGTTCAGTGACTTATCCCATTTTCCATCCACACTATTTCTGAGTTCCCTTTGTGATATGTGGACTGCTTGATTGAGGCCCTCATTTCCAAGTCATGGATTGGAATTGTATTGTGCATACTGTACCCTATCTCCTTGCCTGCAAATCTAGAAAAAACAATTCAAATTCTTCACAAAAAAAAATAGCATATGGTCAAAACGTGCATACTCTAATTAAAATATTTTTCCTATTAACTTAGAGATAAAGTTTCTCTCAAAATTATACGTTAGCATTTTTGTTAATTAATTTGCCAGTTTCAATAAAATTCGTCTCAGGAAAAAGGTGCAGATCGTGTGTGGCAATTACTTTGGATGTTTCTCAAAAACAGGTCAGTATATTTTCTGCCCATTTTCTGAAACTCAAAGGGAAGAAAAAGATGAGTGGTAAAGTAAAAGTAATAGAGTTACATCTTTTAGTTTCAGTGGGACAAAACTCTGACTCAAAAATACATGCTAGGAATGACTGATGTTGGCCAAATGGCACATGATATGCATGGTTTTTCACAAGGAGTTTAATTTTTCTATTTAAATAACAGTTTTGAAGGTGCATGTGACCAGAACTGAGACTATGCCAAGTTATGAAACTTCCCTTTCTCCTTCATTGCAGCCTTGACACAAATCTTCCCTAAAGCTGTTATTTATATTAGGAAGGATTATTTTTGCACCAAACACACCTTTAGTATAAGAAACATTCTGAAGAGGAAATCTCTTAAATTCATAGAATGAGATAAAGAGATTTTAAAGCCAACATCCATCCATCTAACCAGAATTTGGGTTCTTATGTACTCCATCAGAGTTCCCATTTAAGAAAAAACTTCAACCTAGGGGCCAAGCTGTGCTATATGCTAGTTACATGGTTTGAGAAATCCACAGTGTGAGGTCTTAGGGCCATGTGCACAAACCCTTTCCTCTGGAAAGCTTAGAGGAAGTTCACAGAGCTCTTACAAAACTTGTCATTAACTGTAATCCTCAATGTAACTGAAGAAGATAGCCACAGGAAATCAGCAAAGGTAATTAATTACATTTAAATGAACTTACAATTATAGAATGAAATCAACTCTAATTTGTATTCTGATTCCTCTCACTTTTTTTCCCCGCAATTCCATCTACTTTTACAAGGATCATTCTTGGGACAGTAAAAATGATCATAAATTCACATCTGGTTACCTGATGAGTCATTTAACAACTGCAATGCTTTGCAACCAAAATTCTGGTCCCAATTCTGGCCATAATTTGAGGACTGTTTGATTAAATCTCAATCTCTGATTTACTATTTTCCTATGAAAGTCTTCTTAACTTTAAAATAGATTATAAAAATGTATCCTTCTTGGGGAAAAACAGGGGGGGGGAAAGCATTTCTCCCTCTTTAACAGCTTCTTTCAGAGAGGATGAATGGAATGTGAATGGCCTTTGAATCTTAGGCTGGGACTACACTCCAAAACATAAGTAGGTTTACTAAGATAGAGACACCAAAAATAGATGTAATTTAAATTTTAAAAATGACAATAGGTTTCTTCTCCTGCATACTTAAATATTTTCCACTTCTGACAAATTCATCTTGACTTTTTGGATCCTGCCCTGCAGATGCCTCCAAATATAACCAAAGACACAACAGAAAGTGAATAGGCTCCCAGCTGTCTCCCCAACTACACAAGTTGCACGAGCACTTCACAGTTATACAACTTTGTGCTGTACGCTAGAAAGGTGTTCCCTGTCAAGTGAGATATAGTAATTCAGATCCAAGACAGACTTGCATGTGGATTATCGTGGAGACATTTAGGGGGAAATGCAATATTATTTGGTCCTGCTGGGAAATGTTAAAAAGTTGCTATTTTGAGATGTTATTCCCCCTCCCACACCATTTTTTAATAAAACACTCAAGAAGTAAAGTGCCTAATTTGAGCTAATCTGGAAATCAACCCAGTGCCAAGACAGCAGGAGGATAACCTCAAGATGGCCAGCAAACAGACCACACTGACACAAACGATGGGAGTTGTATCCTCCCCAGCCCAGCATACTAAATCACCAGGAAACACCTTACCCATCCCCGCACTTTCCAATCCAGCTGCAGATCCCCAGACCCATCAATGCACACAAGCCAGCCCAACAGTACACATGATACAAGAATTAAAAGAAGTAATAGGGACGCTGGTAAAAAGGATGGATGGAATGGATAAAAAGCTGGAGGAAAGATGCAAAGACATAAAACAAATGCTGAAAAACCAAGGTAGGGAGCTGGAGAGAAAATGGGAAGAGCAACGCAGGGCGATGGCCGCAGACCTGGACCAAATGAAGGAGGCGATGCAAGCACACTACAAGGGAATAAGGGAAGAAATGGAGAAAAATTTCCAGGAGATCAGGGAGAAGGTGGACAAGCGGATGGAAGAAGTAGAGAACCAAGTAGAGAGACAGATGGCAGAGATGAAAGGGGTGGCTCAAGACCAGGCCACCATGATGCAATACTGGCAAATGGCGTCTGCAATCAGGTTCAGAGGCTGGAAAGAGGAGCCAAACGAAACCCAAGGGGGCCTGCTGGGAACCTTTATAGAAGCCCTGGCAACATTTCTGGGAAAGAGCACCGCAGAGATCACATGGCAATTTGACAGAATCTACAGAGTGGGCGCATAGAAGGCAACAGATAGGCGTCACCCAAGGGACGTGGTCATCCATTTTGGGATGCAGGGGTTCCGGAACTGCATCTCAGTCACATCTTACAACAAGAAATTATACATAGAGGGACAGGAAGTGAAAATACTGAAGGAGATCCCCCCGATAATGCTGCGAGACAGAAAAGATTACAAATTTTTGGTCGACGAACTGAGACTACGCACCATGCAATATCGATGGGAAGCCCCAACGGGGATATCATTTCTCTACAAGAATAAAAGATGCTACCTGAACTCGGTCCAGAAAGCCAGAGAATTTCTTGCAAAGGAACTGACGTCAGGCGGACCTCAGCACATCACGAGAGAAGACGCAGAAGGGCCACTGGAACGCGGAAGGGACCGAGAACAACGAGCAAGCCACCCAGAAATGCAGACCGACGCAGTAGCAAGAGAAAGGAAAGGACCACTCGAGACACGACGACACAGAGAACAGAAAGCAACAACAACAAGGGAACAGGACAGACTACAGAGGGCATGATACTAAGATCCACCACCAAACGCACGGAGCAACAAGACACGATCGCTCTACGCAACATGAACACCAACCTGGATACCATGGGAACGAGACCAAAGAAGAACACAGGAGATAGAACAGAAGCGGTCTTGCGAGAGTATCCTGAAACCGACGATGACAACTAAATACTTGACATGAAACGTTAACGGACTAAATTCCCCTCAGAAAAGGAGGAAGATATTTCATTACCTGTATCAAGGAAGAAACGACATAATTTGTTTACAAGAAACACACATCAGAGCAGCGGACCAGAAATATCTAACCAACTACAGACTAGGTACACATTTTGTTGCAGCGGCGCCACGAAAGAAGAACGGGATTGCTATGTACGTGAAGAAACATGTAATAGCTAAGCTAATAGAGTCAGACTCCCAGGGTAGATGCCTAGCAATCGAAGTGACACAGGAAGTTAAGAAAATTCTAGTGATGGGCATATATGCGCCAAACTAACAACAAGGAAAATTCTATAAAAAGATACACAAGAAGCTAACACAACTCAACTACAGATCATGTATTATCCTGGGAGATTGGAACGGGGTCATAGAGATTGCCCTGGACAAGAAGAAGACAAAACCTAACCCACAGAAACACTCCAAGTTGCCCAAATCTTTCTTCGACATGAAAGAGGACCTTGTACTGACAGACGTCTGGAGGGAACGGCACGGCAAAGAGCAAGAATTCACCTTCTTCTCCGACAGGCATCAGTTATTCTCCAGAATTGACTTCATCCTGACATCTAGTGATCTGCTGGCTCGCCTAAACGCTGTGTCAATCCTACCCAAAGTACTAACAGATCACAACCCAGTAGGGATGGAATTAAGACAGGATTGGAAATCGAGGAGATCCTGGAGAATTAATGAAAACCTGTTTAGACACGGGAAAGAGGTGGCTGAATGCAAAAGTGCCATGAAGGAATTCTTTAGCATAAATATGAACAATGAAACACCCATTGAAATGATTTGGGACGCAAGCAAGGCATATATGCGCGGGATCCTCATGAACATGAATGCCAGGCGCCGTCGTAATCAAGAACGAAAAAGAAAGGAGATGGAGGAGGAGATAAAGAAACAGGAGCTGCTATTAATACAAAGACCAGAAGACAAAGCCACAAAAGAAGGAATTAAGATACTGAGAAAACAATTCGACCTGCTGTTGGCGGACCAAGTAGCAAGGAATATACAATACGCAAAACACAAGACATTCTGTAGCGCCAACAAACCGGGGCGGTGGCTGGCCTACACCTTAAGAAAGAAACAGAAAGCCCACATAATTGAAAAGATAGAGTACAAAGGCAAGGAAGAATTCAAACAGGAAACCATTAAGAAAGCTTTCACCGAGTTCTACACAAAGCTATACGCCGCGGAAAAGATACAGGACAAAGAGATAGAAAAGTTTCTACAAAACGAAAAACTAATGGTACTCACTGACACGCAACGAGATGCCCTGAACGCCCCAATCACAAAGGAGGAAATACATTCAGCGATCAAACAACTGAAACAAGGAAAATCGCCTGGGACGGATGGAATAACGGCTACCTATTACAAACATCTTCAAGAGGAAATTATAGAACCCCTCAGAAAGCTATCTGTCAACATACAAGAAGGAGGCCAAGTCCCACCCACTTGGAAAACAGCCTACATCTCTCTAATCCCCAAAGAGGGAAAAGATAATGCGCAACCAGCAAACTATAGGCCCATCTCACTATTGAACACAGACTACAAAATCTTCACAAAAGTTCTGGCCAACAGATTAATGACTGTATTACAAAAAATAATTCACCCGGATCAAACGGGGTTTATACAAGGACGTCAGATGAAAACCAACGTGAGACAGCTGTTGAACATAATTGAGTACTTGGAAAGACACAACCAGGTACCGGCCACCCTCATGTTTGTGGATGCAGAAAAAGCCTTTGACAGACTAAATTGGCCATTCCTGACGAACCTGGTCCAGGGGATGAAAATGGGAAAGCAGTTCCTCAACTCTATAATGGCAATCTACCAGAAACAAATGGGCCAGATCATTGTAAATGGCGAACTGACAGACCCATTCAACATAGAAAGAGGCACGAGACAGGGCTGTCCGTTGTCACCGCTGTTATTTGTCCTAACGATGGAGATTCTGTTGAACAAGATAAGAGCAGCAGAGGGTATAAAGGGCATACAGATTGGACAACAAGACTACAGACTGTGTGCCTTCGCAGACGACCTGCTGGTGACTGTATCCCAGCCAATACAATCAGCGATGAGACTGATGGAGATAATGAAAGACTATGGCAAGGTATCAGGTTTCAAAGTAAATATATCAAAAACGAAGATGTTAGTTAAAAACCTAAACAACAAAGCAAAACAGGACTTGGAAAGAATAACGGGCTGTGAAATAGTCAAGAAAGTGAAATACTTGGGGATAGAGATAGAAACAACGAACGCGAAACTATACAAAAATAACTACGAAGTGCTGTGGAACAAGATACAAGCAGACCTGGAAAGATGGAAAACACTACGACTATCTCTGCTGGGCAGGATAGCAGCAATAAAAATGAACGTCTTGCCAAAATTCTTATTCCTCTTTCAAATGCTACCCATACTCAAACAGGATGTAGGCTTGGACAACTGGCAGAAGGGTGTTACTGGATTCATCTGGGACGGCAAGAAACCGAGGGTAAAACTAAAGATCATCCAAGATACAAGGAAGAGAGGGGGGCTAAAAATGCCCAATTTAAAACTGTACTACCACGCAGCGACATTGGTGGCGTTGAGCGACTGGATTAACATGACGAATGAAAGAATACTGAATATTGAAGGGCATGGCCTTCTATTTGGATGGCACGCATATTTGGTGTACAACAAAAAAGCTGACAAGAACTTCAAGGAGAACCCACTACGACTGCCATTGTTGTGGGT
This sequence comes from Bothrops alternatus, assembly GCA_034064705.1. Taxonomy (NCBI): domain Eukaryota; kingdom Metazoa; phylum Chordata; class Lepidosauria; order Squamata; family Viperidae; genus Bothrops; species Bothrops alternatus. The sequence continues at coordinate 19,530,396 of JARGCV010000041.1, forward strand.
CTGGAAGAAATATAAATACCTTCTACACGATGAGATCCCCATATGGATGATCCCCGAACACGCAATTGGGGACATAAACATATCCCAAGGACAGGGGGTGGTGCCATACAGTAAACTAGTACTAGCAGAAGAAAACGGGTTCTCTTTAAAGCCACCAACAACGCTAGCAGAGGAAGGAATAGGAGGTACTTGGCTATCATATCTACAACTGCAGTCTAGGTGGCAAGAGGACAGGAAGAAGGGCTTATCTTGGACTGACGAGAACTTAATTAAACAGATTAGAGAACAGGGGATCATGCACATCAAACGAGTGTACGGTATCCTGATAGACATAGACTCTGAATCTGTGCTAGTCAAGGACTGTATGGTAAAGTGGGAAAGAGACTTTGGGCATCCTATCGCAATGGACATGTGGGAGAACATCTTGGTGAGAAACGTAACATTTACGAAAGCGCAACAACTAAGGGAAAACTTCTACAAGATGTTCTACAGATGGCATTTAGATCCAAAAAAACTATCATACATTTACCCAGCCACCCAGCCGAAATGTTGGAGATGTGGTAGCGAGGAGGCTACATATTTTCATATATGGTGGACATGCAGAAAAATTAAAGCCTTCTGGAGGAAGATATGGTGGACACTCCAAACCATTTTCAAAATGCGTATCGAATTTCTACCTCAGGTTTTTTTTGCTAGGGATCATAAAATATTCCATTACCCCAGAAACGACCTTATTTTTAAACCTGATCACAGCAGCCAGACTGTTGGTGGGACAATATTGGAAGAACCCAGACATACCACCTATAGAAGAATGGACTTTGAAAGTAATAAATTTGGCGGAGATGGCGAAAATATCAGCATACTTGAAAGATCGCTCAAATGAACAATACTTGAATGACTGGCAACCGTGGATAGACTATATACAAGAGAAACACCAATCAAATAAAATGCACCTGGCGTATAGTTGAGGCTGGACGCAAGGAGTGAAGAATGTTTACCAAACCAGACGTTTACAAAGACTAATACCTGTTGTTGTATGTTATGTTCTATGATGATTGCTTCTTAATATGATCTTATGTTTAAGGTTGATTACTTTAATATTGAAAAAGCAGACTGAATTTTTTATCTCAGGTTATTGAATTTCTACCTCAGGATCTTTTGTTAGGGATCATAAAAGATAAAATGTGACAGGCATATAGTTGAGGCTTGACGTGAGGTGTGAGGAATGTTTACCAAACCAGACATTTACAAAGACTAATACCTAATGTTGTATGTTGTGTTCTATGATGATTGCTTCTTAATATGATCTTAGGTTTAATGTTGATTGCTTTAATATTGAAAAAGCGGATTGAATTTCCACCTCAGGTTATTGAATTTCTACCTCAGGATTTTTTGTTAGGGATCATAAAAGATAAAATGTAACAGACATATAGTTGAGGCTTGACGTGAGGTGTGAAGAATGTTCACCAAACCAGACGTTTACAAAGACTAATACCTAATGTTGTGTTCTATGATGATTGCTTCTTAATATGATCTTATGTTTAATGATGATTGCTTTAATATTGAAAAAGCGGATTGAATTTCCACCTCAGGTTATTGAATTTCTACCTCAGGATTTTTTGTTAGGGATCATAAAAGATAAAATGTAACAGGTGCATAGTTGAGGCTTGAAGTGAGGAGTGAAGAATGTTTACCAAGTCAGACGTTTACAAAGACTAATACTTAGAGTTGTATTACAGGTTCTATAATGATTGCTTCTTAATATGATCCTATGTTTAATGTCGATTGTTTTAATAAAAAATTTTATATAAAAAAAATAAAATAAAATAAAACACTCGAGAACCACCTCGGCTAGATTAACTTGTTTCTTGGGAGCTTGTTTGGAAAAAAGTATTTTCTAACAACCTTTGTTTCCAAATGTATGAGTCAAACAACAAACTGATGAGGTCAGAAGGCAAAACTCTCAGCAGGCCTTCCTCCACCTGCTGTTTCCAGATGTATTGCACTGCAGCATTATGAAAGCCAACATCCCACATATTTGGAGGACAACACAGAAGCTCATTTCATGGCAGTTGTCTGAAGGCTGGGCCTATAGATCTCTATTCTTGCCTACATTTAGCTGTTAGACACACACACACACACACACACACACACACACACAGAGAGAGAGAGAGAGAGAGAGAGAGAGAGAGAGAGAGAGAGAGAGAGAGAGAGAGAGAGAGAGAGAGAGAGAGAGAGAGAGAGAGAGAGAGAGAGAGAGAGAGAATGAACTTTGTATTGAGGAAACCTGACCAATTATTATACAGTTTAGGAAGGATTGCTGAAGCTCCTTCCTAATTTACTACCAAGATTTAAGAGTGCAGACGGTGGATTGGTACTTTAGCCACAAAGTGCTTGAGAAGCAGTCATTAAATACTCCAAAGACCAGTGGTGGGATTCAGCCAGTTTGCACCATTTCGGCAGAACCAATAGCTAATTTTTTGTTGCCCAGGCCCAGAATGGACTTCCGGAAGCAGCATCCACACAGAGAACCGGTTGTTCACGTATTTGAATCCCACCATTGCCAAAGACTACACTTAAGGTTGTAATGAGATAAAAGAAATGGACAAATAAAAAAATATCCAGGATGCTGTATTTAAGAATGAACTATATGATGTTCTATAGCTCAGATACTTGGATTTGATTTATAATTTAGTTTATGACAGTACTCAAGGACCCAGAAACTAATTATCACTCTTGCAGCAAGATTTTCTTTTCAAGAATAATGTTGCTTCGCAAGAGAAAGATTGTCCTTAAACAATCTTTTTTAAAAAAGCAATTTAGCTTGCCTTTTTGACAACTGAGAGTAGCATTAATCAGATTCCTAGGAAATCTTGCTAGGTGTTGCCAGAATCAGAGCCAGCAAATTTGCCACACCAAGCAGCTTCATAGTAATGTACTACATGGCTGAATGTCTCTCTGATGTGGGACGACTTGGTGCCACTTTCAGGATACGCACAAGTGCAATACAAATGGGCTTTTAGGAACCACTGGATTTTACCTGAGAATTGGAGGTGCACCTTTGTCTCTGCTTTGAACTATACCATACTACAGTAAATAGCTGGTGGGAAGATAACCATTATTTCTGCTCAGTCTTGCGTCTAGCAATTGTTGTAGTCCACTACTCTGGCCATGAATGTTTTAGAGTGAAAGCTCAGCTTTTCCCCCATACAAGAGCTAACTTTTGGCCTTGCATGCTTAACTTACTTATCTCCTTTTGAGATATCTGTCTGTACTTGTTCCAATATTTCTTGCCTGCTGACTTTCTTCCATACCTCCCATATGCCATTATTCATTGATTGGCCTACTTGAATTTAACTAAGGTGACCAGATCTAGGCTGCAAATCCCTGGAAAACCTTTGGATGGCCACAAACAGAATCAACTCTCTATTGTAGTACAGGCAGTTCTTGATTTACAATCACAACTGAGCCCAAAATTTCTGTTGCTGAGTGAGACAGTTGTTAAGTGAATTTTGCCCCATTTTACAACCACTCTTGCCACCGTTGTTCAGTGAATCACTGCAGTTGTTAAGTTAGTGACATGGTTGTTAAGTGAATCTGGCTTCTCCATTGACTTTGCCTGTCAGAAGGTGACAAAAGTTGATCACGTGACCCCAGGATACTGCAACCGTCATAAATATGAATCAGTTGCCAGGTGTCTGAATTTTGATCACATGACCATGGGGATGCCACAACGGTTGTAAGTGTGAAAAACAATTATAAATCCCTTTTTTCACTGCCATTGTAACTTTGAACAATCACTAAACAAATGGCTTACAGATCTATTGAGTTCAGCTGGACTAATATTTGAAAACCTTTAGAGTAGTGTGCTGTATTGTTAAAAAGCTAAACCACACAACACAAATTCATTCTGGTTTTGTCAGTCACATGACATTGTTTAGTAGAAGAGCTGGAGCTGAACATCTAGAAATGAGTTGACATTTCCTAATCTGGGAGCACACAAAATGAATCAGTCTCTGGAACTGGAGAGCTTACGGCCACAGTTGAGCCCAAAATTCTGTTGTTAACCAAGAGAGTTGTTAAGTGAGTTTTGTCCCATCTCTTTTATCCCATGACTTTTCTTGCCACAGATGTTCAGTGAATCACTACAGTTGTTAAGTTGGCAACATGGTTCTTAAGTAAATCTGGCTTCTCCATTGACTTTGCTTGTCAGAAGATGACGAAAGGTGATCACATGACTCCAGGACACTGCAACCATAATAAATGCATGCCAATTGCCAAGCATCCAAATTTTGAAGATGTGACCATAGGTATGCTGCAATGTGTGAAATGTGTGCAGTGTGAAAAACAGTCCTAAATCACCTTTTTCAGTGTCATTGTACCTTTGAACAGTCACTAAACGAATGAGTCAAGGACTACCTGTAATTATGTTAGTTTAGCATTAGGGAAACAAAGCTGTAACTTTGCTGTGGATTCCCTTCCTCCTCTTTTGCAGAATGCAATAAATGTGCAGGTGAGCTAAATCATTATGTTCCAATTTTCACAGAAATAAGGATTTGCTATTCACACTCTTTTAAAATACCATTTTTAAAAAAATAAATGCCAATAGTCTTAATTAATTTGAGAAACCATGAGATTATATAATGGATGCATTATCCAATTAATCATGACCTTTTTTCCCCATGATTTTGCCGTCTAACTAAGATGCAGGGATCCGTATAACCCAGTGGTTCTCAACCTTTTGCAGGCTGCAACCCTGACCTGTGCGGCGCATGTGCGGCACTACCCCGACCTGCACCGTGCATGCACGGCGCAACGGCCTGCACCACACATACGCAGCACGACGGCCCGCATCGGCATGCGCGGTGCTACCCCGCAAATGCGCGGTGCTGCCCCCTGCGCCGGCCGAGGGGAAAAGGGGAACAAATGGTGGACTGCGTTGTTTGGCGACCCCCATGAAATGGTCATTCGACCCCAAATGGGGTCGCGACCCACAGGTTGAGAACCGCTGGTATAACCAGTGGTAAATGGACCGTGTCCTGACTGTGGTGAGCAATTCTGTTGATTGGTATCTCTTCTTTCACCTTCTCATAAAAGGTAATTGTGATTGTTCTGATTGTGATTGCAAATCATCTATGGTGTGCTGAACCTTTGGCGAACAAATCAGGATCAGAACATTTGCTTCAGTCCATCTAGTTTATCTGAAGTAAGTGTTCTGAAATATGTTCCACCTAGGAACTTAGACTGGCAATGCCAATTCGCATTCTTACTGTTTAGGATCTAACCTAAAATGGATGGCAAATATTTCTCCCAGAATTAATATATCAGATCTTACTTATTTTTTTCATCCTGAGCAATGCCAGACATATTTTTCTGATATATTTGATTTGAAAGAATTGCTTGTACAATATTGGTATGAATAAATATAAATTATGGTTAAAATAAATGTCTCAGGCATACTAAATACATCCAGAAAAGCACTTTTTGAAAGTCCTAAACATTTATCTTCTGAAAATTTTGGCTTCCACCAGAAGGGGTGGAATTCAGTGACACACCCCAAGGTAGAAATATCTCCCACTTATATGAGTTATACAATAATTTTACGGCACCCAGACTAAACATGGATATTAGGCTGGTTATCTGCACTTACTTATACAGAAACACACAAAACAGTTGGCATTTTATAAAAGCGCATGGCTTTTGTTAATAAACTTCATGAGATGAAAGACTAAAGCAATCTCTCTTAGCCAGCTTTGTACCAGGTAATTAAAAATCCATCACTCTGAGTTAATTGCATAGAGATAGAAGCTTTGCAATGTATATTTTGCAAAAATAATAATAATAATCATGTGAATCATGTTTCCTTTTGTTGTTCAGGCCACAAGTTTCCGAATGGAAGGATAAGTGCTGTTTCATACACTTTTCCCTGTGGGAATGAAAATGCTTGTCAAGGTTATCCAAAGTACCTTCTCCAATAGGCCAGATAAATGCAAAATCAAAGTTAGAATTTAAAACTCTATAACATTTCTTCTAATATTTCCTCTGTAATTAAGTTTGTTTTAAATCTGCAGTGAATGGCCAGATATGAGCAGCAGCAAGACAAAAACAGTCATGATATTTGTTTTGCTTATAATTTTGCTATTATTTTTCTTTTCTGCTCCTTCCAGTAGAAGTGATTGGTACTGAAGATATGGTTAGAATAACATTCCAGTATAAAATTTCCCAAAAGTGATTCATATGCTTTTTTAAACTATAATAAAACTAATCTTGTATAGACAATCCTGGAAGCATATTTTCTGTCAGTGAAAACCATTTGTGGATAGATAGATAGATAGATAGATAGATAGATAGATAGATAGATAGACAGACAGACAGACAGACAGATAGATAGATAGATAGATAGATAGATAGATAGATAGATAGATAGATAGAGATAGATAGATAGATAGATAGATAGGCAGGCAGGCAGGCAGGCAGGCAGGCAGGCAGGCAGGCAGGCAGGCAGGCAGGTTTCATTACAGAGAAGAGGCAGACTGCAAAGTAGACTCCTCAGATCTGAAGTGGTACTTTGTTCTTACTAGGATGCCCTCACAAAATACTGTAGATGGGAGTCTCAGTTTTGTATCTCCATCAATTGCATCTCTAATAGTTTGACCATTAAGAGGGAAAAAATGACATTCTACATGTATGAGAGAGGTAGATATTATTGTTAGTTCAAATTAGGGTAGCCACATTGTGTAAAAAAAGAGTAGTGGTTTAGTTTAGTGGTTAGTGTGTTGAACTGGGAATGGACAAATCCAGGGTTGTGTGTCTATTGACCATGAAGATTTCTGGGTTATCTCAGCCCATGTCATTGACTTCCCATCCAGCTCCTTTTTGTTCTTCAGATCTGGTTTACCAGAGAAAGCTCAAGAAGCATTTCTATCTAAAAATAATTGAGGCAAGTTCCAACCTGCCTGTGTCTGGCTGAGACAGAAGACCTTAGAATGATTCAAAGGCCATGAGACCAGAGTTGCATGTGTCTAATGCATGTGTTAATTCAGTTTCCACTGGATGAATTTAAGTGCTATCATTTTACCAGCAATAAAATTTGTTCTTGACAATCCTTATCCTGCTATGGAGACAATGTTGGCAAATGGGGGGGGGCTGTCCTTATTTATAGTGGGTAGGACACATTAAGGAGAGTTTATCGTGGATTCCACAGCTTTGTTTTCTCCCCCTACCACCAAACATCACCAACCAGTGTGCGAACATCACCTCCTCAATGTGAGATGGGGCTTCAGCTGAAGAAAGCAACTAAGTGGCTACAGCATCAAATAGCACTAAATCTATCCGGTCATCAACTGATGCCATACAAAACACTTGAACTAAGTTTGTTTTGTTCATGGGTTTAGCACCATCGCAGAATAATGTTACATTTATATTCAAAGGCAGCCTGGTGTAGATCAAAGAATGAAGAGAACATCTGTTTCAGAAGCTGCTCAAACTGCTCCTGATTTCTGAGGATCAACTTGAAGACTTGGAGTTTACAGGCAAAGAGGTTGGCTGTAAAAGAATTGGATCCTCCTTCTGCCCAAAGCAGAATAGATCTTGAATACAATGCTCAGGTTCAGCCTAAAATGGCCAAAAGTACCCAGCTGTATCCATCCCACTCCCTAGGAATCACCTAGCTGGACTATTGACAGAATGGCTGGGTAAATACAATTAATTATACCCACAGAAAATCTTATGTTGAGATAAAGAGGAAAATACTATTTTATTTTATTTTTATTTATTTTTTATAAGTTTTTATTGAGTACAAAGAAAAAAAAGGATTAAAAACATTGAACATGGTAAATCATCTTTGACTGACATCTCAGTCCATATTGAACATTAATTACATATAATATATCTATATACAAATATACATTTCTGGTCTCTATCTTAACTTATCTCTTTACTGTGACCTCCATTTTTTCCCCTCCATCTATAAAATTTATTCTATATTCGATAAAATTCTGTTTCTTCCTGATTTTTTAATCTTTTAGTTATCCTGTCTAGTTCTGCACAATACATAATTTTCTTTATTTTTTTTATTTTTATTTATTCGGATTTGTATGCCGCTCCTCTCCGAAGACTCGGAGCGGCTAACAACATATATATATAAACAATTGAACAAATCCGAACAACATTAAAAATACAAACCCCATACATACTCATCAATCACACCACAATCAACAATCATCCCAGGCCTGCCGGCAGAGGTAGGTTTTTAAATTCTTTCGGAAGGCCAGGAGGGTCGGAGAAACGCGGACTTCAGGAGGTAGTTGGTTCCAGAGGGTGGGCGCCGCAACAGAGAAAGCCCTCCCCCTAGGGCCCGCCAAACGACATTGTTTCATTGACGGGACCTGGAGGAGGCCGACCCTGTGCGCTCTCACCGGTCGTAGAGAAGTATGTGGCTCGGAGACCAATAGGCAACCAATGCAGCGTGCGGAGAGTTGATGAAATGTGGGCACAACGAGGAAGACCCACAACTGCTCGCGCAGCTGCATTTTGCACTAATTGTAGTCTCCGAACACTCTTCAAGGGTAGCCCCATGTAGAGAGCGTTGCAGTAGTCGATCCTCGAGGTGACAAGGGCATGTGTGACTGTGAGGAGTGACTCCCGATCCAAGTAAGGACGCAACTGGTGCACCAGGCGAACCTGGGCAAATGCCCCCCTCGCCACTGCTGACAAATGATGATCCAATGTCAGCTGTGGATCAAGGAGGACTCCCAAGTTGTGAACCTTCTCTGAGGGGTTTATAGATTCACCCCCCAGAGTAATCGAAGGACAGATAGAAGTGTCCTTGGGAGGCATCACCCACAGCCACTCTGTCTTATCGGGGTTGAGCCTTAATCTGTTAACACCCATCCAAACCCTCACAGCCTCCAGACACCGGCACATCACCTCAACCGCTTCACTGATATGGCCAGGAGTGGAAATGTACAGCTGAGTATCATCAGCGTACTGATGGTATCTCACTCCGTGGCAGTGGATGATCTCACCCAGTGGCTTCATGTAAATGTTAAAAAGTAGGGGGGAGAGAACCGACCCCTGAGGCACCCCACATGGGAGTAACCTAGAGGTGGACCTTCGATCCCCCACAAACACCGACTGCGACCGACCAGATAATCGGCTTCCTCCAGAGACCGCTGGAGCTGATGCGCCACCACCTTCTCGACAACTTCCCCACAAAGGGAAGGTTGGAGACCGGACGATAGTTGGTCAAAATTTCTGGATCCAGGGAAGGCTTCTTGAGGAGGGGGCACACAAGTGCCTCCTTTAAGGGAGCCGGAAAGGACCCCTCCCTCAAAGAAGCGTTGACAATCTCCTGGATCCAGGTATGTGTCACCACCCTACTGGCCGAAACCAGCCAGGAGGGACACGGGTCCAACAAACAGGTGGCAGAACATACAGATCCAATGGCCCTGTCCACTTCCTCAGGCGTAACAGCCTCAAACTCTCCCCAGATGACCGGACAAGAACATCCCCCTGTCCCCTCAACTGAATCATTATCAGTCGACTCTGCTACACAATTGGAGTCTAGGTCAGCCCGGATCTGAGCCACTTTGTCTGCGAAACAGTTATTAAAGTCCTCGGCACTACCCTGCAAGGGAGGCCCCGGACCCCTTGGGTTAATAAGGGATCGGGTCACCCTAAACAGGGCGGCCGGACGAGATTCCGCAGACGCGATCAAAGCAGAAAGATACAAAGATCTTGCCGCCTTAATCGCCTTCAGATAGGCTTTAATAAATAAGCTCAATCTGGTTCGGTCAGATCCGGACTTACTTTGTCTCCATCGCTTCTCTAGACGTCTCTTATGGCGCTTCATCCCCCTGAGCTCCTCAGTAAACCAAGGAGACCTCCTGGGGCCAGCACCATGGAGAGGTCGCAAAGGCGCAATCCGGTCAATAGCCCCCTTCGCGGCCGTATTCCATGCCGCTACCAGGGACTCCGCCGGACTGTGAATGAGGGAGCTCGGCAATTCCCCAAGCGCCGTCTGAAAGCCAATTGGATCCATCAGGCGTCTGGGGCGGAACCACCTAATCGGTTCCGCCTCCCTGCGGGGAAGGATTGGGGCCGTAAAATTCAGTCGAAGCAGAAAATGATCAGTACATGACAAAGGCATGATATCTAAGCCCCTTAAAACCAGATCATTACCCAACTGCTCCGAAAGGAAAATCATATCCGGGGCGTGTCCACCCTCATGCGTATTTCCCCATTCGGCACTTCCATTGCTTTCCACTTTTGAGCAAATAGTATCCTTGCCGCAGTAACCACATGAATAATTAAATATGTGTCCTCTTTATTTACATTTTTTTCTAGTATTCCTAATAATAATGTCTCAGGTTTGTATTGAATGTTTTGCCTAGTCATTTCTATTGCCCATTCCCAGACCATACGCCAGTACACCTGTGCTTCTCTACATGTCCACCATACATGAAAAAGGTGCCCTTTTCTTTTTTACATTTCCAACACATAGATGAATATCCGTTATACATTTTGGCTAATCTGGCTGGAGGGAGATGCCATCTGTAAACCATCTTATACAGGTTTTCTTTATATGATGTCACCAATGTGATTTTTTTATTTCGCTCCCATACTTGCTGCCATTGATCCATATTTATATTATATCCTAGCTCTATTGCCCATGTCACCATTGTTTCTTTAACCTGCTCCTCATATAGCTTATGTTCCAACAGGTGTTTATGAACATTCTTTATTTGTTTTTTTCTCCGGGCCTAGCAATATTTTATCTAATCCCCTATCTTGTCTGTTAATACCCCATTCTTGCTTATCCTTCATGTATCTTGCTTATATCTGGAGATAAGACCACCACTCCATGTCTATTCCTTGTTGTCTTAGCTCTTGTTTTTGTTTTAAATAACCTTCTTCTGTCAAGATGTCTTTATATATAATAGCCTTGTCTTTCCTATACAGATTGGGATATGTGACTGCCTCCAATGGCGATAGCCAAGCCGGAATCTTTGTGTAATATTGACCTTTCACTATATTCCAGCTTTTTATTAATTCTTACCGAACCTTATGTCTTAAAAAATATTGGTGGTTTCTGCTTTGCCCCATCCATATGTGAGCATGCCAACCCTGCTGGAGGTCATAACCCTCTAAATGTAAACATTTATTTTCTAAGGTTATCCAGTCTCTAATCCATGTTAGGACCGCTGCTTGGTAATATAGCTCCCAATCTGGGAAACCTAAACCTCCCCTCTCTTTGGCATCCTGTAATGCCTTTAATTTTATTCTTGCCTTCTTACCGGACCACACAAATTCTAAGGTTAATGTATTCAGCTCCTTGAAAAATGTCTTGTCTAATTGAATTGGGATATTCTGAAACAGGAATATCATTTTAGGTAGGATGTTCAAGGAAAATACTATTTTAAAGCAGTACAAGGAAGGATGACTTAGGGCTGTCTGATGCAGGGGCTGGGGAGTGCATGAAGAAACATCAAGAAAACAAAATAAGAAAAACAGGTCATTAGGGTATGTTTATGCCACAGTTAGATACAAGTAAGGAAAGGATCGCCAGGAGGAATAAAAAATGAACTTCCTGAAATTAATTTGAACAAATCTGAAGGGAGGAAGGGCAGAACAAACATTATTTATAAATGCATCTCAAAGACTCAAGGTTTCCCAGTTGGAATCCATGGTCATAATTCTTATACTTGACATTCCCATTATCTTATTTCCTTGGCACCTGGAAAATCTGACTGTAGTAAAGTTTGTGTTCTTAATTTATGTCTTAGTTCTGGTTTACTTGGGACTTTCCTGAAGTCTCCCAGCTTTGATCTTTTAGTCCTGTGTGCTATTTCTCCTTCCTGGCTATGAAACGCAAGCAAAGATATTCAGCCTCAGGCAACAGTCTCCAAATTTAACCTACCTTTATGAAGTTATTGTGAAGTTTAATATGGAAAGAGATGTACCATAAACAACAACAACAACAATAATAAAAATAGAGTTGGAACGGACCTTGAGGTCTTCTAGTCCAACCCACTGCTCAGGCAGAAAACCCTATACCATTTCAAACAAATGGCTGTCCAATCTCTTCTTAAAAACTTCCAGTGTTGGAGCATTCACAACTTCTGGAGGCAGGTTGTTCCACTGATTAATTGTTCTAACTGTCAGGAAATTTCTCCTTAGTTCTAGATTGCTTCTCTCCTTGATTAGTTTCCATCCACTGCTTCTTGCCCTGCTTTCAGGACAATTATGATAGTTCGGGATTAAAGGAGTTGAAATATTTGGAGAGCACCAAGACAGGAAAAGCTATCTTTATATGCTTTACAAACAAATAAGTTTAACATTAATTGTGAGATTGTAATTAAAATAAGCAGTTTTTAACATGTAAATGACAATTGTGAAATCCAAGGATTAGGACTACAGATAGGCCTCAATTTATGGCCTACTGTATTGATTAATGATTGTTCAAAATTACAACGGTGTGGAACAGGTGCTTCATGGCCCATAAAGCCCTGGCCATTGTAAATTGTTATGCTCCCTTTCCCTGAAGTCACATGATTGCATGTCATACACATCAGCTTTATGTTTTCATGATCATGTGTCTGTGATTCGTATTTTTTTTTTGCTTGTTTGTGGTTAAAAAAAACACATTCAGATGAATGAATTTATTTAACATTCACAGCATTTGCTTAACAACTGCTGTGAAAAATGCTGTGAAATTACTTCTGGTCACATGGTTGCCTCAATTTATAACCATAATGACTTATGACTGGATTTCTGGTCCCTGTTATGGTTGTAAAACAAGGACTACCTGTAGAATTATTGTTGTAGGACTTGAGGAGGTGGTACTGAAAATTTATCTCAATTGCATTTTGTCTGGAAATAATGCTTCCTTTGGAACTAATGAATTCTGAACCATGGAAATGCTGCTTTAACATCTAGAATAACTGGAAGATGCCATCTACAGAGGAAGAAAACTCTCCATTTTCTATGGTCATAACTTAGTCATCCTGTTACTGGAATTTTGAAATTCAACCACATTAGTTGTGCTTATGTAACAAAAAGCATATCTGTGTTACTCACTCTGATAACGAAGATGATTAAAATGTTCTTTCATAAGGCTTTATATGCAACGTATTATGAAAATTACTTGGCAATCTATAATAAAAAGATAAAAACTTAAACCAAAATTCAATCTGTTAAAATGGTGTAATCAACAATTAAAATCCTGTCCTCAGAGATGTGCTTTAAAAATTAACGAAGATTTTAAGTCCCTAAATGTACCATGAATTCTCTTCTGAAGAATAATTTTAAACACATTTAAGAATTTCAACAAAATTTATGCCCACCAATGCACTTATCCATTATTTCCTCACTCAGCAGAGCCCTCATTTCTCCCCTTGGATTTTGGGCACTAAAATGACATTTAAAAAGCAGGGTGCATCACACTGGTCTGTATTATTTGGGCAACACACTTTCCTCTATGTCTGATGGTAGACAGAATTGGGTTTTCCTTCCCCCTCAGTGAATTTAATTTGTCTGTAACTATAGCATTAGAGGGGAAAAAAAACCTTTCAAATCAAACACACGGAGGTCTAGATTTTGCAATCTATGCTCAGATCTTATCAGGGATACCGATTATATAACTTGGCTGTACATCAGAGTTGGAGAATCTTTCCCAGCTGGAACCTCACCTAAGGCCACATGATATAATGGTTATGACATTATTGCTCTTCCTCCACAAAGCTCCACCCCCGTTTAGAGACCAAAGAACTGACTTCATCGGCGGCAGCGCTCAGTTTGTGTTTTTTTTTTTTTTAACAAGGAACTCTTACTACGATGGCAACAAAAATTCCAGGCTTTATCTGGAGATTTAAGTCATTGGCTTATCAACATCCCTTAAAAAAATTGATAATGTTGAAGGATTTGTGATTTCACAAACCTACATTTAGATTGAGATCCTTCCTTGTATTACTAATTATTGGGGTGCTTCAACATACTGGGTGGGGGTTGGGGGATTTAAAATCCAGCAAATCTCATGTTGCTTTAGTTTCTGATATACTAAAGTGATATGCAACACTCCAATATGTTATATTTCAAATCTCATGATGAAGATACTTTATTGTCATGTTGTAAATTCAGCAAAGACTAGAAGTGATCCTTCCAATATTCTTCTTGTGGGCATATTTTAAAGCTGGGAGGATCCTTCCTTCCTTCCTTCCTTCCTTCCTTCCTTCCTTCCTTCCTTCCTTCCTTCCTTCCTTCCTTCCTTCCTTCCTTCCTTCCTTCCTTCCTTCCGATCCATCTATCAGAGTCAGTTCCAAAGCAGGAAAGAGAGATTATGAGATTTTGTTTCTCAGCAACAGAACAGAAATTATTATTACCGGTATTATTTCATATGAAAATCAATTACCAGCTTACTACTTTTTGTATTGTCTTAGAATGGACAGAAAGCCTTGTTTATTTAGTACTAATAAAGCAATTGGAGTCATAAGTCCATGCTGATCTGTTTCAAATCACTTAGAGATCTATCAGCAGATCTTTATCTCCCCATCCACTTCTGCAGCAGAGGAAGCGGCAGCCTCTCCCATTTCCTCCACCTTGTATAATATCATGTCCATAAAATGGTGTTGGAAACAGCAGGTGCTATTTCCCCAGTGTAAGCAGCTGGAAGGCTTGATTAGTTAAAGTCTAACAGCAAATGCCTTCAGTTTCTCTGAGTGACTTGCAACAAGCAGAAAGGATATCAGCCACATCCAGAAAACTGTCTTCTGAGTACAGTGATTAATTATTTTGGTATGATTTCACAGCACAAGTTGTCTGGAAATAATAGGAACTGTTGTCCCCCACGAACCTGGGAGGCTTCTGGTTGGGACAGGAAGTATTACAAATGGCTGTACACTATGTGATTAATTGTGTAGCAGCTCACTCAGTAAGTCACTACTACAGATCTTGCATATTTATATGAAATGTCTATCTGAAGCTCAAAAACCAGTGCAATTTTAGGTTTTTGTATTTATCCAGTTAAGATAGGCCAGTGTCAAAATTATTAGCTTAATATCTGAAGATCAGATCCAGAGATTCCTATCTTTCTGGAAACAGATGATCCCTGCCCTTATGCTGTCATACAGCATTTTGGGTAGTTTATTGATTTCAGAAATAAATGTAAGGTAGTGTGGAAACGCTGAGGGTAGAGAAAGCCAAGGCTCTTCCTTTGGTGCATCCAACTCTAAATTCTATATCAATCTATATATCTTCCTTTACTCTTTCACTTTTTTTATACCTCACAGTAGTAGAAAGACCCCATACATATTACAGTGAATATGTCCAGGTCACTGGTGTTTAGAAGCTGGTTTATGGGGTTTGTCCTCTTCCCCAAGTTTGAGAAGCTGGTTTATGGGGTTTGTCCTCTTCCCCATAGTTGAGATAAATCACTTTCTACCCAAATGGAAAGATAGGAAATGTCTAAGGCTGATTTAAGTCCTTGCCTCTAAGTGCTTAACAACTGCATCACAGGATGAAATGTACTCAGAATGGTTTGCTTGGATTTTGCTAGGACTCCTTGCCATTTCAACCCAGAGTTCTTACTGGAGGCACAAATGACCAGGCTCAGATTGTCCTGCTTTGGAAACATCATGCAAAGATTTAACTCTCTTAAAAAGGCGGTAATGCTGGGAAAAGTGGAAGGAAAGAAAAGAGGGTGATTCTGTGTTCTATAATTAGGAACAAGGTGGATGGATTCAATTACAGTGGTGATGTTACAGATCTCAGTATAGATGTCCACAGATAAATGTTGTTCATCATTGGAAGTCCTGAAAGACCAGGTTAGGGACAGATTATATATGAGAAAACCAATTGTTATGGAGAAAATCTATGTGATGACTAAGAGTTGACACTGACCTGAGGACTCATAATCAGTCAATCAATCCTCACTGTTACCACATGGCAACCCACAATAAAATGTTACTCATAGTGGAAGATGGAAGAAGTAGTCCAGGGAAAAAAGCATTCAAATTCAGTAACTTTCATCCTTCCAATATTTCTGTGCAATTATTGTTAACCATTTCTTCTCTCTGGCTCCTTTCTGTTACCTCCTCTCTTTTGGTTTGAATTATATTTTATCTTTCTTCCATAATAATCCATTTTGCCTGAGCACAACAGGGTAAGTCGATACTAGTCTTTTGCAAGGCCACTCAAAGAGCTTCCATAGCTAATTGTGGACATTCATTGGGTCTCCCTCATTTCTAATCAACTTTAATTACTACAGCACCCTAGATCTCAAAGAGGCTGCTGCAATGGAGAATGCTTTTTAGTACATTTTCTACTTCTGTCCTTTTTTTGCCTTGGTTAAATAGCCAGTCTCCACAATCACAATGCTGACGAGAGTGGAAAGTTACGTGACAAATCCTAAGGATGGCCCAAGCATTTTAATTCTACAGTGGATAGGCCATAGATTTTCTTCTTTGCAGGTACCTGAGTTTTTCAGTTATGGAAGGATTGAAAAAGACTTCGATCTTTGGCTTGGATGTCATTATCTCTCAAAACTGCCTTCCTTCACCTATAAGAAAAGGTGAACTGCAAGGTCAAGTGTCGCTCAAACTTAATATTAAGGTGACCAACTTTTTTACAATGAAAAGGAGGACACAAATAAATTGAAGAAAAAAATATCGTAAATAAAAGAAACATTTTATTCATTGCAGCAATAATACAGAATACACTATAATATGATAAATGCATAATAAAACATTTGTAACAATAACATTTAATATTTAATTATGCTTACATGTCGCGCCCCCACCCGCAGCCACCCCACCAGCACTGCTGCCCCATGTAGAGCGGGCCCCGCGGCTCCCAAAGCACCAGCTGCGCCGGCTCCAGCCCCAGGGGGCAGCCCGCCGTCAACACACCCCGCCTGCAGCCACCCCACCAGCACCAGCGCCCACCCTGCACAGTCCCATGTAGAGCAGGCCCCGCAGCTCCCACAGCATGGGGGGGCAGCCGACCACCGCCGCTCCTCACACACCCGCCCGCCCCGCTGCCCCTGCCTCTTGTAAGTGCAGCCATTATTGCCCTAGCAGGGCCAAAGATCAAGAGAAAGTTACCGTGGCATCGCCGCTCCAGTCTCCTCCAGGTATCTTCGGGACTAACTAGGAGGTGGTGTAGTTGGGTAGCAGGGAGGGGTGCAAAGTTCCTGACAATTCTCCTTCACTGCAAACAACTTACATGTGCAAAGTTTGCCGGCCGGGTGTTTTGGCGCGCTCAGCAGCAATTCCTATTGGCTTTTGAAAGCCAATAGGGGGAGTAGCACAGCTCATGCAAAATTTGAAAAAAAAACATCAAAAAAAAGGTGCCAGAACACCATTCTAAGCGTTCTATGAGGGGGAAAAAAGCCCTGCAGATTAGTCTTCAAATATCAAAAAGGAGGACATGTAGGAGGACACTTTTCAAGGGAGGACAGAACTGACAAAAGGAGGACTGTCCTCCCTAAAGGAGGACGGTTGGTCACCTTATTAATATGGATATCTGTTTCCAATGGAATTGAATATAGAAACTTTAGCCAAGGACTGCAATTAGAGAGCATGCATACTATATTTACTATCAGTAATAACAATGTCTGTTTCATGTCTTCACTAACACAAATGGCTTGGAATAAAATTTTGTAGTTATTATTTTCTAAAATATATCAAATGTAAAATAACCTGAAATTAAATGTGCTGCTGATAGACACATATAAAATAAAGAATTAGCAAGGGGCAATATTTCTAGAAGAATGTAAATGTATATATAGAATTTGAGAAGTTGTCCCTTTATCTGGAAAATAATAATTATTCCTCCAGTTAAAACTAGGTATTTATTCTAAACTAGCTACCAGTGCAAATATTAATTATCTATGGGGGGGGGGAAAAGAAAACTATTTTAGCTATTATCATCAGAATTTCACTATTTTTATTTTTGGAGGGTCAGATGCTTCCTTGGAATAATAACACAATGTATTTGAAAAAGCATTTATCTCTATCTTTTTTTAAAAAAAATTTTTTTTTCAGAAAATTAGTCCTAACAAAGGGATTAATTAACCTGGTACAGCAGCAAAAGTTCTTTCCTTCAGTTTTTCTTCTTGATACAAACTTTAATTTCCTGGAGTTTGCAACTCTTACATCCAAAAACAAAAGCTCTGAATGGTATGGTTTTCTAACTTCTTTTTGACACAGTCCTATATCCATTAGACAATGCCTCAACTGTACATATTTCATATTCCCCGATGTAAAAGTAATCTGGTGATAGATTTCTCCTTCTGCCTTTCCAAGGTTTATATTTTCAAGACTAGAAAATCATAAAATTGGACTTTAGTGTGTATGGGATGTAAATTGGAGGTCAGGGACCTGCTGGATTCTAGGATGCACCACTAACCCTCCAATTTCTGGCAAGGTTTAGAGTTCTAATTCAATGTACCAAGGAGAAATTTCCTCACAAAATCCATAAAAAGGCAACACATTCTTACATCCTTCTACTCTATTACCAGAAAGATAGATTCATATATTAGAGGGCTATAAGATCAAAGGATCTCAGCTCAATTCTTAATAATCTGACAGGTTACTTTTTTTTTTTTAATTCCAGAAGTACATAAAATACAGTGTCCTGCAAATTCCTTAGTAAATCATTAAAAGGATTCTGACTGGACCCTTTTTCAGTACCGGAATTGACATTACTTCAGTATCAGCTTTAAAGTTTCTTTTCAAGGCATTTCTAGGAACTGGACAGCTTTCTTTAACAGAGCCAATAAATACTTTTTCCTAAAACAGGAAATGTAAAAGTGAGGTATAGTAAGCTTGTGAATTTCTTAAGTGTGGAGATAAATGGGTGAGGACCTGCAGAATGAGAATCTTAAGGATTAAATCTCCATGCCAACTATATATTTCAGGGGCCAGGGGTGGGTTGTGTGGAGACACAGAGACATGCTATGGAGCAGACCAATAGAAGAATGCTTTCCATGTATTTTTCAAGTTTCCACTTGTCTCCTATAATTACAGGATATGCTGGGCTGATTAGCTGTTCCCAAAATAATAAGAGGTGTTGAGGTTAATAGCCAACAGGAAGTTGAAACCTTCTTCCAGGTCACCAAGGACTATTTTGTGTGGAAGTGACAAAAAGCAGGTAGGATTAAGAGCTGTTGTTTGGTAAATCACAGCAGAAAGCTATTTACTTCCCTTGGGAAAGTTTGAAGTAAGAGGAACTTGCTCTTTGCAAGTGTTCAAAAGCCTGAGTTGCAATTACACGGTTTTTGTCAGTTTTTGAGGCGAAAAGCATTGGTGGATAATGAGAGCATATACAAGTAAACTTTGGACATTACAGTAGATATTTGGACATTGCATTTTGCTTTTCAAAATGCTTTGAGCTAAGGGAACAACATTTGAAAGTTTGTAACTGAGCAACATTCTTTATATGTATTTCATTACTTACATTAAAATGCTGTAGATCATAATATTACTGATGAATGATATTCCTTATTTGGCATTATTACACATTTAAGAAACTTGTAGTTTATTCTGGAAATGCTTACATGAGCTTTTAATTGATTGATTGATTAATTAAATTAATTAATTAATTAAATTTCTGTTCTGTCTTTCTGTCTATCCAACACTTGAGATGATCTACATCTACATTAATGAAAATTGTAAGTCATTCTCTTTGATGTTTGCTTAGCAGTCATGACATACTTGAAATCCATATCAAAAACTGAGTATTTCAGTATTTCACCAAATACTGTATATTCACTTGTCAAACGACTGATTAAAGGATGAATTTTGAGAGATTTTGAGAATGATATTAATAAAAGGATTATTTTGTTTGTTTTTATTCTGCTTATTTATTAACTTCAGCAGACACTATGAAATATTTTCAGGCCGTGATCCTAAATATATAAGTCAGGTACATTCTCTATTAAATATACTTAGATTTTTTTGGAGGGTGCCAATGGAAAAATAGCAGGGCTACAATTCAGTTGTCAGACAGTAACTAACAAGTTAGTCTGCAGAAACATTGCAGCCTTTTAAAATGGAAAAAGCATTCAGATCAGATGAACTATCAGATGAATGGTATGAAACATTTATAGTCTTATTGGCATCTATGTTGTAGGACAGTGGTGGTGAACGTTTTAGAGACCGAGTGCCCAAACTGCAACCCAAAATCCACTTATGTATCGCTGGGTGCCGGGTGGGCATGGCCTGCTGGGTGGGTGTGGCCCACTGGGTGGCCGTGGCTATGGTAGGCATGGCAGACTGGGTGGCCATGGCCAGGGTGGGATGGCCAGCTCCATGTTGGTCCTGGGGAGGGATGCCTGAGTGGGCCAGGCAGGGTTGGGGGAGATCCAGGGAGTCTCTAGTGGGTGGGGCAGTGGACTGAAGGGTGTCTTGCTCAGCTGATGGCTTGGGGAGAGAAGGGGGCAGCTACACCCCCTCCCAAATGCTGCTGTCTCATGAAAGCAGATAAAAACTCCAAAAAGTTAAAAGGAAAAAAAAAGTTAAAACAGAGTGTCTCACAATGGTTTTCTTCCCTGGGGGAGTGGGGGGGGGCAAGGGGGAAGGCTCCTGAGCCCCACAGCTCTTCCAAGGGGGAGAGGAGAGTGGGGAGGGGCTGTGCTGAGATTAGGGCCCTTCGTGCCTTCCGCTGCCCACCTGCGCTCTTCTGCCGCAGATGCTGTGGCTCCACTTGCCTGGCAGGGCAGGGGCGCACTCATGCTTGGGGACACATGTGGGGCTGCTGCCTCGCTTGCTGTGCCGGGGCTGGGCTGGACTGGGCTGGGCGTGAAGCCTCACTGCATCTTCCCCCATGGACATCAGGAGTGCCCACCCCACCTACTGCTTGTCCCGGGGCAGCTGCCGCCATCCAGTGCTCTCCAGCCCATTGCTGGCTAGCCAGCTCCTCTGCGTGAGGGTGTGTGCAGGGAGAGGTGCTGCCTAGCTTGAGTAAGCCCTGGTCCACCTGCAGAAGGAGGAGGAGGATGGAGGAGGCATGGCCAAGGCATCTGCAGTAGAAGAGCAGAGGCAGGCAGCCGCCGCGGCTCTACTTGCCTGGCAGGGTGGGGGTGCACTCGCACTCGTGCACAGGGATGCGCAAGGAGGTTGTCTAGTTACATTATATTATTTCTGTAGTTGTAGCCATATGCAAACCTATATCCTGCTCTCTTTTCCTCCCCATTACTGAGGATGATAGATTTCAAGATCCTTCCATTAAAAAATGTCATCTAATGAGACCTTGGAAGCATGCCTTTTCTGTCACAGCACCTGTCTTCTTGAATGGTATAGCTGTCCCCCTTCCATTTGTGTATGGCTTCTACCATAAAGACATTTAGAAAAGCATTAAAAACCCGGTTATTTTCCTGGGCCCTAGGATAAAATGGTGGCAAACATCCATAAGATTTGGATTATCTTTTCTGGTTATACATCTCTTTGTTCTGTTACTGTATGGTTCTGTATTTTACTGGTATAAAGCATTCAGTGTCACTGGGAGTAAGGTTTTTTAAAATAAATTTATGTAAATAAATAAAGTGTTGTTTTTTTTAAAAAAAGTAATGATGTAGATCAGAGGTCCCCAACCTTTTGGGCACCAGGGACCAGTTCCATGGAGAGAGTGCGTGGTTTTGTGTAATGCCTGCATTTCATTTGTGCGGACCAGTTGCTGGCCTGGCGCAGACCGATACCAGTCCACGAACCGGGGGTTGGGGACCCCAATGTAGGTATTGAGGAACAGACTGAAATCAGTCCATCTGTGAGTGAACATTATCTTCAAGTCAGCAACAAAGGTCAATTTTAGGTGGAACATTTTTCCAAACAAGGAAGTTTGGGAAATTCTCAGATAGGTAGTAAGCCATGACCCTTTATGGATCTGGAAGAAAATTTTCAGAACATAAGAAAAAGTATTTTAAAAGGGGGGAAAAAAACAAGCATATGCCGAAAGAATGAAAATTAAATAAATATCTCCTGATGTGTATTTAAATATGGATGGAACTTGTGCTGGATATTTTTCTGTGCTTCTTCCTCCACCTAAGCTTTTGTGTCAGTGATCCAATTTATCTGCTAAAAAAAAAAGAAGGAAAAAGCATAAGAGACTGTAACCCAACTCCACAGTGACCTGTTTAATCCTGTCCTCTGCTACAGTATGAACTGAAAGATTTGCAGGGCAAACAATGGCTGCAAAACAGATAGAGCAGCAAGATGAGTATCTCCTTCTCTTTGTCTTAATTGCCTTTGATTTCTTGCGGAAGAGACCTGCCACTATTTTGGAAAGGTTGTGCAGGCTTCAGGGGCATGTTGTAACAGACCTTTTTTAAAGCGGAAGTTTTGAATTTCAGGGAATAGAATAATGCAACAGCTCCGCAACAAAACATCATGAAAGAATAATAATGCTCCTTGCTAATGCCAGAAAGTATAGAATTCTGGATCAACAATCAGAGACAGTACCTTTGTATTAAATAATGGAAGATTCCTAAGGGAAGAGCCAAGGCATCAAAGTTTCACGTGTGTGTGTGTGTGTGTGTGTGTGTGTGTGTGTGTGTGTGTGTGATGTGTGCCTGTGTATATGTATATGTGTATATGTAGTAGAAAATTGCATGGTAACTTATTCCTTAGGTATTTTTTAAAAAAAATAATTGATGTGTATTTAACCCTAGCTGGTGGTAGTATCTAGCTGACCTTGGCTGACCTTGATGATGCTCAGAATTGAACCTGCTTCTTACTGGAAGAAAGATCACCAGAAAAGCCCAGGCCTATCTGTGGATTTTTTAAAAAAAAAAAATCTATATTGCTGACAGCAAAACCATGCTCAACTCAATAAAGTCTTTCCTTTTAAAGAAAAAAGAAAAGGTATAAGTTTAAGTGAATAATTTATCTGCATTGAGGGTTCACATACTTCAGTTCTGGACAAAGGTCTTCAATTTTACTTCTTTAATTAATTAATTAAAATTAAGAGATGAGAATTCATGCAAGTGTGCCAAAAGCTCTGGACTATTTATGAATTTATGCATTTATATCTACGAGTCTGTCTTTCCCTGATTTAGGAAACCCACCAGCTTTACATATACACACATACATTTCTCCAGTGAATGTATATTTGGACCTTCAGAGCCAGCAAGCATTCATATATTGTTCAATGGGGACAAATCATGAATTTGTGGTCGATCAATGCTTTACAGTATGTCAACTTTTGATGCAAACACTACATATGGGGATATTAATTAGATTATACTATGGATTGGTAAAGGGATCAACATTTTAAAAGAAAACCTGGGGTGGGTGGTTGCTTACTGCAAGATACTGTAAGCTGGTGATATGGTGATGCTAAGAGGGCTGGGATTCCCCACTTTGTGGAGCTTTTTAAAAAGTTCTGTAGGACTGTGGGGCATGGTTGCAAAGAATCTTAACCACAATTTTCATTTAATTGCAATATGCTTATGAATCTTTGTCAAATTGTGTTTAATTGTATTTCTTAATTTAGAAAATAAAAAATACCCTATGAATTAACTTGCATCGGCAAGATGTGCATCTTTTTTTCATGTCTCTGTCTCTTGACCTGTTATTATTCCAAGTAGTTTTCTGTAATAGGATAAGTTTCTCCAGCATCTATATATCGTTATGCCTATTTTTTTCAAAGTGCAGAAAAACACAGACGTTGATATGTACATGCAGCCAATTTTCCTGTAAGCATGGAGATACATTGTATACTAAATTTATATTACAAATTTGAATGGAATTGATTATACATACATGTCTCTCTGCATCCTTGTGCAAATGAGAGATTGTCAGAACTCCCAAACCACAGACTGTGCCATGAGAAGGACTAGTAAGTATATGATACTCACTATAATACTCTACCAACCCCCTTTTTAAAACTCATTAACAAAAAAATCTGTAACATCAATTTTGCCCTTGGTCTGCCTGTTTCATTTATTTCAGCAAGTGAGCAAATATGTAGTTAGCTAGCTTTTATCAAGTAAGGTTTGGTTGCAAGAGGAAAAGAAAAGACATCAAGAATTCTTTGTTCTTAAAGATTAAATGCAATTTGGGGAATTAAAACCAGAAACCTTTTTAATACCATAAACTTGTTGTTTTGGTTTAAACTGGGATTACCTTGTATACTCATGGAGTATCATCATGCCTGGAATGTGTGTCTTAACCTAGAGCAAGGTTTCTCAATCTTGGCCAACTTTAACATATGTGGACTTCAATTCCCAGAACTCCTCAGCCAGCTGTGTTCGCTGGAGAATTCTGGGTGTTGAAGTCCACACATCTTAAAGTTGCCAAGGTTGGGAAACCCTGGCCTAGAGCTCTTCTGATGTGCTAAACCTGCCTCTGTTGTGCTGGATGTTCTAGCCATGTGGATTGGATATATTTTTTCTGACACGTTTCCAGCCTTATTTAAAACATTCTTGAGATGTTGAGGTTGAAGTTTCCATGTATTTATTCTCTCAGGTGGAAAATATTATCCTGGCTCTATCATCTCCCACTGCGAGGCACTTTCCACTCTATTGCTTTCATGTCAACCTTCAATACTCATCATATTTGAAAGATATCTTAACAGAAGAATCAAATTCCCTAATCTCTGTGTAGCTAGGCTGCTCCAATCTGTAGTTAGATTTCATATTCACTTAGCATCTATAGTTGGGGGGAAAATAGCCAGCTGCCCAGGCTGTTGCCAAGTTTCACTGAGGAAGAGAGGATTTCTCATGAAGCTCAGGCAAACAAGGATCTGTAATGGATACCCTGCCCCACCTTTAATGCCTTGAGATTAGTCATGAACTCTTCAGTGTTAATTACCCTAGCCAAATAGCAACTTTAGTTCACTTGGGCTGCAGCCTAAGGAATTATCTGAGAGATGCCTCAAAGGCCGTATATATTGGTTTTCCATCCAAGGTAAAAAAGGTCAGATTACATTGGCACCCTGGGAACTTGTGCAGGCCTTGCAACATTTCCTATAATCTTTGTTAGATGTCATGTACTCACTTGCACACAACCAATTATTAACCGATCGTTGATGTCAGGGTGTAATTCAGGAGTCACATTTATGTTTGAGTGACACAAAACAGAGCCAAAGTGTCACAAAGTTCCAGTGCATACAGCATGGGATCACTCAGATGGCAAGAAAATGCTTTGTTACAGCCTTCCCAATAGGGTATTTCCTGATATGTTGGGACAGCAACCACCACATGGCCAGAAATTCTAGAATTATATTCTAAAGGTGATGGGAGAGTGCTGAACTGGAAAAAAAACTGGTCTATTAAACAACAGTGAAGTTGCTAGGATTGGTGGACAAAGGTGTCTCAATTCAACCTTGACTGCAAGCCAAACATGATTCTCCGGATGTAAACCCCATAGAGTTACATGTCAGCATATGTGTCTAAAATTCAACTGCTAGGTACTAATATTTTTTGTGCCAGAGAACTGTACTATTAGATCTAGTGGTGTGTGTTTTACTTATGTTTATGAGATAGCAACCTGCTATATCAGGCATGTCAAACTTCCGATCTACGGGCCGGATGCGTCACGCCAAAACCACAGCTACCCCATTGCCGGCAACAGGGAAAAAGTCCTGATACGTCATGTGATGTCACATGACATTGCGAGTTTGACATGCCTGTGCTATATTATATGCCAAAGAATAGCTCTTAAAGCTTAGGGAAAGGCAGTTTGTATGATATGGCATGGAAATTTGTGTAAGCCTGCATATGCATTGAGATATCTTTCTGGATAGTGGCCAAATGTTTGGAAACTTTTAAGGACATTTCACATAGAACATTTGGAGACTGCCTTGTGCAACTGTTTAAAACAGATTGGTTCTGTTGAGACCTACAGATATACAACTGTTTTAAAGAAAGGAGTTCCTTTCTTTCTTTTTAAAAAATCAAATTAAAATTGTGTTCAGACTGGACATTCATAAATGATAGTCTATTTCGGAAAATCCTTGCACCTGGATATATACTTTTCCTTGGAATAAGACCCATTGAACTCAATACAAATGCACTAGTTTAAAGAGTTAGCTTTGTGTAATGGTTTTTCAACTGGTCACTCACCAGAGCTTTTTTTTACTTTTCAGCACTGATGGAAATGCGTCAAATATTGAAGATTCAGCCTCACTCGAAGACAAATGTTGGCAAATTTCCTTTGCTTGAGATCATTTTAGCAACAAAAATAATACTATTTTCAATGGATTATTGCTTAAAAGAAGGACCATCCAAAGGAAAACTGTTGGGTTCCTAGAGCAAAACAATTGTGATCTCCATAAAATCACTTCAGAGGCTTACCTTGCAATATCAGTGTACTTGAGATTTGAGCTCTATTTCACACAAAGGATGTCTATGGTGTACTGTTTGTGCTCTTGAAGTGTTTTTTTTTAAACCTTTTTTTTAAAACCTTTTAAACCTTTAGGGGAGAAGATTCTTCTGAAGCTTGGATTTTCCAGGAAGTCATGTAAAAAGTATCAGGGTGGCACCTCTTTGCACAAACAAAGCAGACACCCAAATGAGCTGAAGACCAGCCTTTTTCAGACAACTTAATATGTTATTCTCAAATAAATAATAAGTTGCTACACACTGTGTTCACCAGTGATGTGATAATTTGGGGAAGTTGCGTGACTTATTTGTGCTGGCTTTAGCTTCAGATATAACACACAAACAGTGCAATCAGCCGTTGCTCACTTACTGAGGCCATAGAAGGTTGGTCTTGTTATGTAAATCTTGTAAATATGAATAGATATTGACTATGGTCCTATATTTGGTATCTGGAGCAAGTTGAACTTGGTGGAATTTATTGCTGAATATAGGATGGACAGGATTATATTGACATAGAATAGAATAGAATAGAATAGAATAGAATAGAATAGAATAGAATAGAATAGAATGGAATGGAATGGAATGGAATGGAATAGAATAGAATAGAATAGAATAGAATAGAATAGAATAGAATAGAATAGAATAGAATAGAATAGAGTTGGAAGGGACCTTGGAGGTCTTGCAGTCCAGCCTCCTGTTCAAGCAGGAGAACCTATATCATCACATGAATATTTAGTCTCTTCTTAAAAATCTCCAGTGATGGACTGCCCACAAACAATTTGGTTGATTGTTTTCGCTGTCAGGAAGTTTCTCCTTAATTCCAGGTTGCTTCTCTCTTTGATCAGTTTCTAACCATTGTTTCTTGTCCTGCCCTCTGGTGCTTTGGTGAACAATCTGGTTCCCTTTGCCTTGCGGCAGCCCCTCAGATACTAAAACATTGCTATCATGTCTCCCCTATTTCTTCTTTTCTTTAGACTAGCCAAACCCAACATCCTTTCATTTCTCATTGATTGATACATTCCCTTCAACCAATCCACTTTGCAGAGAGGGCACTAATGGCCCTAATCTATACAGCTGTTCATATAAAGATTGCTATGATCGATTAAGTGCCATCAAGTTGGTGTCAACTCTTTGTAGATAAATTTCTTCCAAGATGATTTTTTTCTTAATATAGTATTTCAGTCTTCCAAAACTGCGCACTTATTGTTCCTATAACTGAGACTATTCACCATTGGTTGGTTTGTTGTGCTGTCCACAATATTTTCAGGAATCTTCTCCAATACCAACATTCAAAAGCATCAATACTCTTTCTATCCTGTTTCCTTTTGCTTCTATAAGGTCACAGAGAATATCATTGCTATTCTTATTCCCACATGGGAATACCATGGCTATTCTTATTCCCACATGGGAATACCATGGCTATTCTTATTCCATATACAAGAATACAATCATGAATAAGGTTTAATTAAGTCCAACATCTGCACTGTCAAATGTCAAAAGAAAGCACTGAGTGCTGCCGGTCAGTTGTGGTTGTACCACCCACTAGAACAAGGAATGTTATGGGTCCTGACCCTAAGGGACATCTAGCAGGACCCAGAAGAAGTTCCTTCTCTGTGGTGGCTCCCTCCCTCTGGAACATCATCTCTCCGGAAATTAGACTGGCCCCCATTCTGACACTCTTTTGGAAGGCCCTGAAGAAGTGGTTCTGCCAGCGGGCCTGGGGACCCCAGAGTGGGATGGAGCCCATTAAATGGCTGGTATGAGTATGTTGTCACCGGGGTGGGTGGAGAATTATTATTTTATTATTTTTATTTCTTTTATATTGTGCTTTTATTTCCTGTAAGCTGCCTTGAGTCACTGTGAGTGAGTAGACAGCAATATAAATTTTCCAAATAAAATAAAATAAATAAATGATAAATAAGAGACATGTTTCTTTCTAAATTTATCATATTCACTGCAAGCATTTTTGCATTGATTAAAAACTTTGGGATTAGAGATGCATCAGAAAACTATGACACAACTAGGAACGTTCTTAAAAGTTAGTGAATGTGGTAGCATCATCAGTCTCAAATTAGTTGAGTTGTACTGTAATTAAGAGTGCAAATTTGTGTCAATGTCCCAGCATTAATATACAGTTCCTTGACAATTCTTCAGTCTGTTTTTGGGAGAAACTATTTCTTGATTTTCCTGCTTTGTTCCAAGTGGGATCCCAGAAAATCAGGAACACTATAATTGGATTTTTTAAATTTTTAAATGAAATTGCTATAGTTAAATCATATTTTAAAATCTTATTTAATAGTTCAACCATATTTTAAAATCAAGTTAAATCTTCTATGTAAAATCCTGAAACAAAGATGATGTAGATTTTTATAATGCATATAAATATTGAGTGGTAAAGAAAAGAAGAACTAGACCTGCCTGCCCTTGACCCCCTCTCTGCCCTCAGTTGCAGCTTTTATATTTCATAATATCTCATATAGGCAGGTATGTAACATCCATTGCAACTTAATAGCAGTAAAGGTTGGTTAATTTCTTTTTAAGTAGATAATTGGCCTTCAGCTTGAGTAATTATTTATATTAATTTCTCAGCAATGAATAGGTTGCAAAGCTTGTCCCTTCAGATATCTGTAGTTTCCTCACTTCTCCTTTGAGATTAATGAGGCAATTTTATTTCTGTACTAGAGAGAGGAAAAGGAGCAATTATTCTCTGTCAGTTAGACAAGAGTTGGGATCACACATCACCTTGATTTGCTCGATCACATTTAGTGAATCTGCCATAATAAGCAAGTTTTCCATACATTTTTAATATTGATATATGCAGGGCTGTCCCCAACAACTAATACTACATTTCCAGATGAATTATACTAATACCATTTAATTTACTCTGCTGTAAATGTATTAACAATGGAATTTTTAAAGCTAACACTTGTGAATTGTGTGCTAGAGCAATGGCAGAATTTATTACAGGTAGTCCTCGACTTAAAACTATTCATTTAATGACAGTTCAAATGGCACTGAAAAAAAGTGATTTATGACCATCTTTCACCTTTATGACCATTTCAGCATCCCCATGATCACATGATCAAATTTTGGTCGCTTGGCAACTGGCCTGCATTTATAATGATTGCAGTGTTCCGGGGTCATGTGATCATCTTTTGCGATCTTCTGACAAGCAAAGTGAATGTGGAAGCCAGATTCACTTAACAATAGTGTTACTAACTTAACAACTGCAGTGATTCACTTAACAATTGTGGCAAGAAAGGTCATAAAATGGGGCAAAAACTTAACAATTGTCTTGCTTAGCAATGGAAATTTTGGGCTCAGTTATGGTCATCATAAGTCAAGGACTATTTGTATGTTACCTCAACATATTAAGCTGGAGCACACTGAGTCAACAATTGCAAGCAGAAGATCATTCATTATTCATATTAAGTTGTGGACAGTTCTGCACAATTTAATGGTGTCAACATGCTCTTCCTAATTCATCCATCCATATGTACATATATCTGTAATTAATGATAGTTTTTTTCATTCCATCATTTTAAAATTTTCCGAGCAGCTCACAGTAAATATAAAATCTATTTGTGGTCAATAGCTTATTGTTTTTTCAATGGACATTATTTTTTCTAACATGTACTATATTGTTCGGAAGCAGAACAAACCATGATTGTATGAGCTAGTGCAAGATACCATCTCCATTTTATTATCAGTACTGGCAAAGTGGTAGAAGCCTCATATTATTTTGGCTAGTTTTTCTCAGGACGTTTTTCCATTTTCTGCTCATGAAAAAAAAAGGCACATGAAAAGTGAGGCCTTATTTCACATTTGGAAAAGAGACGGCTCAGCGGACTGTCCAGCTGTAGCTGGGCTTTCTCAGCAGGCCGTCCTCTTTTAAGAAAGTCTGTACTTTGCAGACAACTTCATTAAGGTAAACCTCCAGAGAGAGGGGCATGGCTGTCAAATTAGGTTTGTCAGGACATGGAAAGATTGCCTCCAAGACCTTTTTTGAGTTAGGGGAGAAGAAGGAGAGGACCTCTTAGCAAAGCCCAGATGGTTTCCCTTGCTGACCTTTAGCAGCAAGGCCAAATCAGGGAGGAGAGCTATTGAGAATTGTTTTTCATTAACTGTTGCAATCTTACTTTCAGCTACTATCCCAATAATTTAATGAACATACAAGGTATTGGAATATTCTCCTCCTTGAGGTAGATCTGTCAGGCCATAAGTCATCCTGTTTCCCCTAAGCTGTTCAGTTAACTAATCATATTATTATTGTTGTTGTTGTTGTTATCCATTATTACATGGATTTACTTTTCACCACAATAATAGCACCGTGACGCTTAAATTTTTTCAAAGAACACTTAGAAAGCATTGTAGAATCAATTAATTGATGTGGGTGGGTGGATTATAAAATACTCACTACACAAAGCAAAGCTGAACAAATTGGTTTCACAGGGACGTTGAGGTAAATTGACATATTCCGTTCTCACTGATAGGCTGCATCAAGATGTACAGAGAGCCAAATTGTAAGGAATAGGAACAACCAATAGCAATTTTTTTTGTAGCTGACAATAAACATATTCAATTTTATTGTTGTCTGCTGATTCGGGAGAATTGGATTGTAGGTAGTATCTTCAGTGAGGCTGGGAATAGGGTTTGTTTAAAAAAAACCCTCTTTTCTCAGTTCACATTCTATAGATCTATATGTACATGTGTGTGTTTCCACAGATACAAACACACACACGTACTTAAATAACAATCTATTTTTAATTACATATTGTCAATAGAATAGAATAGAATAGAATAGAATAGAATAGAATAGAATAGAATAGAACTGGAAGGGACCTTGGAGGTCTTCTAGTCCAGCCCCCTGCTCAAGCAAGAGAACTGTCCTATAATATCTCAGACAAGTGACAGTGTAGCCCCTTCTTGAAAACCTCCAGTAATGGAGCGTCCATGATTTCTGGAGGCAAGCTGTTCCACTGATTAATTGTCCTCACAGTTAGGAAGTTTCTCCTTAATTCCAGGTTGCTTCTCTCTTTGATCAGTTTCCAACCATTGTTTCTTGTCCTGCCCTCTGGTGCTTTGGGGAATAACGTGACCCCCTCTTCTTTGTGGCAGCCTCTCAAATATTGGAATATTGCTATCATGTCTCCCCTATTTCTTCTTTTCTTTAGACTAGCCAAATACAAGTCCTGCAGCCGTTCTTCATATGTTTTAGTCTCCAGGCCTTTGGTCATCTTAGTTGCTCTTCTCTGATTTTTTTCCAGACTCTCCATATCCTTTTTGTGATTTGTTGACCAAAATTGGCTGTAGTATTCCAGGTGTGGTCTTACTAGGGTTTTATAAAGCGGTACTAATACTTTGTGTGTGTTCTTGATTCTATGCCTGTTTATACAACCCAGGATTGTATTAGATTTTTTGCCTGCTGCTGCACACTGCTGGCTCATAGTCAAGTGATCATCCACTAGGACTCCAAGGTCCTTCTCACAGTTACTGTTTTTAAACCAGGTCTCACCCAATCTGTACTTGTACCTTTGATTTTTCCTGCCTAAATGTAAGACTTTGCTTTTCTCCACATTGAAACTCATTTTGTTGGATAGGGCTCATTGTTCAAGTTTGTCAAGATCTTTTTGGATCCTGAGTTTGTCTTCTGGAGTGTTGGATACTCCTGTCAGTTTGGTGTCATCTGCAAATTTGATGAGTTCCTCTTCAATTTCCTCATCTAAGTCATTGATGAAGGTATTGAAGAGTACTGGGCCTAAGACGGAACCTTGTGGTACCCCACTGCTTACTTCTCTCCATGTGGATGTAGTACCATTGAGGACTACTTGTTGAGTATGGTTTGCCAGCCAGCTACAGATCCATCTGGTGGTGATATTGTCTACCTTTTTCTAGCTTACCAAGGAGTAGGTTGTGGCCTATTTTATCAAATGTCAAGTATACCTTGTATGTCATAGTATATCTAAGTATACTATGTCCACAGAATTTCGCTGGTCTGCTAGTTTAGTCACTTTATCAAAGAATGAAATAAGATTTGTTTGGCATGATCTGTTTTCAACAACCATTCGTTTAGTGAACATTTGAAGTTACAATGGCACTGAAAAAAGTGACATGATCACTTTTCACGCTTACACTGTTGCAGCATCTCCATGATCACATGATCAAAATTTAGGTGTTTGGCAACTGCCCTATATTTATGATGGTTGCAATGTCCCGAGATCATGTGATCATCTTTTGCCACCTTCTGACAAGCAAAGTCAATGGGGGAAGCCAGGCTCTTTTAACAACCGCATGATTCGCTTAGTAACTGCAGTAATTCGCTTAACAACTGTGGTAAAAAAGATTGCAGGATGGAGCACAACTCACTTAAAAACTTCCTCAGCTTAGCAACAGAAATATTGGGCTCAATTGTGGTTGTAAGTCGAAAACTACTGGTACCTGTAATATCTTTCTTCACCTTCCTTCTCTTTATTGTCATTCCTTTAATTGATTTTTCCTTCCTTCTTTCCTTCCTTCCTTCCTTCCTTCCTTCCTTCCTTCCTTCCTTCCTTCCTTCCTTCCTTCCCAAGGCATCAGACATACCTAATATTCCTTCCTCTTCCTATTTTCCTCACAACAACAACCCTGTAAGAGAGGCTGGATTGTGGGAGAGTGACTGGCCCAAAGTCACCCAGCTAACAGGACTAGAACTCACAGCCTCCTAACTTCTAGCCTGGCTAGAAACTGGCTCATTTTGTATTGTCTTTTGATTTGAATTATATTTCTATTTGGGGGGGCAGCAGATGGATAATGGCAACTATTTTTCAGGGACAGATTGCTGAGAACAAAGGATTCAGAAGGTTTTGCCTTCCCAATGAAAGCTCCTGTTTCAGCAAAAATATATGAAGCAATCTCACATCATTTTGGCAGGAGCAGTTAGGTTTTGTTGTAAACTACTTACCATAATTTTGCCATCTTACCCCATATGATGGTTCAATGTTAGACACTAGTTTTTAGTAACAGAAATACATGACATAGATAGGACAAAAATGTAACCTTTTTGCCCTAAAAGATATAGAATTATTCATTGCTACTTTCTATTTTGGATAATAATATCTGATGGAGAGGTCACTACATGAAGTTCCGAAATATGAGACAATTCTTCATGCTAAGTGAAGCTGTAAACCAGAAGGCTGAAATTTTCTTTTGTTTTTGGTAAAATTGTTCCTTCCCCGGTATCTGCCAATTAAAAAAAAATGTATATTTTGAATATAAATTCCCTTCATGATATCTCTGCATCGTCAATTCTGGCCACATTTTGTGACATTATCTGATTCACTACAACGTCCTCAATTGTCTGACACTGTGCAGGTAGTCCTCAAATTATGACTGGTCACTTAGCAACCATTTGAAGTTACAAATGGTTAATTACTACATGAATTTGAAATTCTGATGGCTGCTACCTCTGGGTCACATGTTGACATTTTGGATGCTCAGAGCCGGCCTGCACGTACAGTCATTTGCAGCATTTCACAACTATGTATCACGAAAATAATGACTTTTTTTTTGCCAGAAACTGTCATTTACTTCCTGTTTCCAGCAATAGTCATAATGATCATGGTAATTTACTTAACCACCACCACAAAAAAGATTGTAAAATCAGGCCTGCTTAATGACTGGCATGACTTACAAACCTAATTCCAGGTACAATTATGGTCATAAATTGAGGACTATTTTAATCCCAAAGAAAGAAAGATTACTTTAAAAAATTGTACTAAAATAATTTAAAAGCATCTGGTAAATAACACACCGGCAGCAACAGTTCCAAGCAATTATTGCTTTACCAGGGATGCCTAAGAATATTGATTAATACTAGAAACATCTGGATTATTAACTAGACTTTTGGAAGATGCTTGAAAAATGGTTGGTTCGGAATATAATTTTTCTCACTCCTACCCTATTAACTTTTTCTTTCTGTCTTTCAGTCAGTGTTGATTCCTGGAAACTGCCTGGACAAACCCTGTCAGTTTTTTTGGCAAAATTTTAAAAAATAGTTTGTCATTGCCTTCTACTTCTTAGGCCTAGGAAAGAGTGACTGGCTAAAGGTCACACAAAACAGGACTAGAAATAAATAAAAATAAAAATAAAATAATAATAATAATAATAATAATAATAATAATAATAATAATAATAATAATAATAATAATAATAATAATAATAATAAGTTGTTGGAAGGGACTTTGGAGGTCATCTAGTGCAACCCCCTACTCAGCCATTTCAGACAAATGGTTGTCCAGTCTCTTCTTAAAAACTTCCAGTGTTGGAGCATTCACCGCTTCTGGAGGCAGGTTGTTCCACTTATCAATAGTTCTGACTGTCAGGAAATTTCTCCTTAGTTCTAGGACCTACGTTGCTTCTCTCCTTGGTTAATTCCCATCCATTGCTTCTTGTCCTGCCTTCAGGTGCTTTGGAGAATAGCTTGACTCCCTCTTTGTGGCAGCCCCTGAGATATTGGAATACTGCTGTCATGTTACCCCTTGAACTCTTGATCTCCTGTCTCTCTGTCCAATTTAGGAACCTCTAATGCCATCTATCAATATCTAAAATTCCTAGGTTAAAAAAGAATTCTTTTCACAGGCTGAAAATTGGCAGCTATGTCGGGTAGCTCTTTTTATTTTTTAGGACTCCTATTTGTCATCCCTCTTATAGGGGAATTCATTCCATCTCGGAGGATTCCAAATAGCTGTGCCCAAGTGCTTTTGGCACCGATTCTCCATTTAATCAAGAGTGTGGTGAAAGTTGATAGAACAATATTACACCATTATCAGCAAGAATCGTCCATGTGCATATTGAAATGACGTGGAGCACAATTCTAGTCTCAGAGTGCCTTTGGCTTGGAACCATGAAGAGAAGGTAGGAATTAAATCTTTTAACGTTGCTTATCCCACCCCCCCTCCTCCTGCTGGAGGCAGAATGAGTTGAATGGCATGGCTGAACTCCAGCCCCTGTCTCAGCCACCACCTCTTTTTCTCCTCAAGCCCTCCCTTGCCCTTTTGTGGAGATTTATAGAACTGAGAACAAATGAGCAGACATGAAGGCCTATGTGTTTAGCATACTAATAATAAGACCCTGCTTCTGTACTGCAGGGCAATGCAGGGTCAGGCCAGTTTAGCCATAAACTTTATTTATGTGGTTTATTACAGAGCAGGTGCATTGCCCAGCCTGACCTATAGATTGAAAGATGTGTCCAACAATATATTTATTTTTTTTTAAAGTAGCCAGGGGTCAGGAAGGAGATATTGAGGCCTGTAGCCCAAAACAGAATGAGTTCACTTGGAAGCAAATCACACTGACTTCTACTTGGATTCATTTCCCAT
Organism: Bothrops alternatus; assembly: GCA_034064705.1. Lineage (NCBI taxonomy): Eukaryota > Metazoa > Chordata > Lepidosauria > Squamata > Viperidae > Bothrops > Bothrops alternatus. The sequence continues at coordinate 19,566,069 of JARGCV010000041.1, forward strand.
AAAGGTGTCTATTACCCACTTTCCACAGAATAAGTCCCACTGAATGCAGCAGGATGATTTCCTGGCAAATGTGTACAGGATCAGATTGTTCATGACTAACTTTCTGAAGTAACAGGTGGTGAAAAGGGAAGAGAAAGAGCTTCAAAAATGACAGAAACATACTTCTTTCTTTATACTAATGAGCAAGGAGAGAGAAAAAAGTCCAGCAACATTGTAATTTTCTAATCTTACAATGCTGTTTTTTTTTTCTGTAACACTTTCAGTGGTTTTGCAGTTCTCCGGCTCCTGGCTTTCAGTGGTTTTGCAGTTCTCCGGCTCCTGGCTTTAATTTTTTCCCATCTGAATCTCATGACATGATTAAAAAGAACTGCAGCCACACAGAAATCAGATGACATGATAATCTATTATTTTGTCATTGGATTCTTAATGTTTTCCCAACCAATATTCATATGTTATAGATACAAAAAATATTTGTTTTTTCCCAACTCCCTTCCCCCTTTCCTCCTAGATTTCTAGCATTTAAAAACATAATTTCCGAAGACAACAAGTACAGCAGTGACAGTAATGCAGTTTGTGAACCTGCAGATCAGCTGAGCTTGTATTATTTGTATGGCTCCACAATGTTGATATTTTGAGCATAGTGTTGGAAGCCCTTTCGGCAGAAGCTTTCAAGGGCTGCTTTGTGTAATTTGGCAGAGACCTGATTTTAGCAGATTTCCAGCATAGCAACCTTGCCCTCACAGTTTTTTAAAATAAGGTTGCTAAAACAACCTTTATGCAACCAAGTCATTTAATATTATTATATCTGTAGGAGCTGTGATATCTGAAATAGCAACACTCAACATCTCTGATACTATAATTTTTCAGTGCCCCGAATAAGAAATTTGTTCCATAATAATGAGTTTCTTCTGTTCATTTGTTGATCATTTCAGCATTGCTGTAAATGTGCAACTGTATCATATTAATCTTTGAAATAAGCTCCATTTCATAACCGGGTACAGGTTTTTCTAATCTTACATTGCCAAAGGAAGTTAATTCTGCTTCTGCCATTGTCCAACTATAAACTTTCAAGTTTTGTTTAATTTGTCACCACTTGAGGTAGCTTTTTTGTGGCTCTTTTCTTGCAATGACAAGCTATCAACACAATCTGAAAATACAGATTTACATTATTAAAATCATGTGAATAATTGGGGAGGCACCATGGATCAGTAAATCAAGCAGCTGATTTATAGGCAGAAGTTTCCGCTCAAAGGGTTTTTGAGAAGCTGGTCTGCCTGAGATCTTGGTGAACCAGTCAGCAGAGATGGGAGCAGGACCTCTGAATCATTTTAGGCAGCTCAGCATTATATGCTCAAACGGCTCTTTTCAGTGTTGGATAATAAGCTCAGACGTTTAGATCTGTGTCACCATGGTTTTCAGTGGAATGTGGAAATGACCCTTGCATTCCAAAACCGAAACAGATGCTCCCACAGGAATCCACAGGAGGCGAAGGAAAACTTGTGACTAACTAGGAAAGGAAGGAGATGGAAGAGAGGAAATGAAGCTCAAAAAATCTATCTCTTGCTTAAGATTGTCAGGTCTACTTAAAAAAAGAGAGAGGGAGAATTCTGTTCTATAGAATTCATCTCCGTTGAAAGGACTTATTATAAATGGTCTGTAGATCTGAAAATAAAGCCCTTGCTTAAAGTTGTTTCATTGGAGGATTCTTTCTCCTTTCTACCACCCCTCGCTGAAAAATGAAAAATGGCGAATATTTTGCCCCTTCCTTCCATGTCAGTTATACTGGACCTTCACTCACATCCCAGAAAGCAGGAAGAAAACAAGTGCAGATTGCAAAAGAGAACAGTGGCCAGGGATTTTACCCTCTTCCCCTTCTCACCTCACATTTTCTCACCCACTGACTGTGCAGTTAAATATAAGCCCGCTGCCACCCACAGTTCTGAATCATTGCCTGGAATGAGTTCATTTATTCTTGACCTTAGCTGGAAGTCTAAGGAAGGGACGGTCTCTCAAAATCTGTTTACACCTGAGTTCCTGCAAGTATTGTGTTTGGATATCGTGATATACAAAACTCAAAACAGAAAAAAAATAAGTGTGTGTGTGTATGTGTGTCTGAGGGGAAATAAAATCTTTGGTGGCAACTGACTAAGCATTCAGAGTCATGCAATCTGTACAATTTTCTTTGAGAGCAAGAATATAGTGCTGCCTCCTCATCATCACAAACTTAGTGTAATCCCAGTCCAGCAGCATTTAATTTAACACTAAATCTGATGAAATAACTTATTTGAACCCACATTTCTGTCTGCTCAATGAAATAAGAGACAAACATCTAGGATTAGATAAAACCGGATGTGGAAGAGGAAGAAAAGCACAGGATTTGGGCATCATAAAAGCCGGCTGGGTGATTTTGGGCCAGTCACTCTCTCTCAGTTCAATCCACCCCAGCCTCACCTGTTGTTGTTGTGGGGAAAAGAAGAGGAAGGAGCATTATGTGTATATGTTCATTGCCTTGAGTTATTTATAAAGTAATAAAGGTAGGATAAAAATCAAATAAATAAACTGGGAGATTAGGAGGCGTTCACAGGAAATGGACAGAGAGAAGAAAAGAACCTGGTCAAGAGCTTCTCAGCTGATAGAAAAGGGGCTATTCTCACTGATTTACAATCCTAACCAACATACTGGGCTGCAGGCCTACAGAAATGCCCATGGTACAAAAATGCCCCCAAATAAATGTCTGAAAATGAGTTCAAAAGCTGTTTGGTTTCCTAATTTATCTCCATAGTCCTACATTTAATGACTGTTTGCATTTGCATGCTTTTATGTATCCATATGACCAATATTGCCTGGATTTATATTTTACTTAGTCATGGTTTGTTTCAGTTATGATTTGCTGAATAAGCCACAATGGCTTTAGAAGCCTGATCAACTAGATTCAGCCCACACATTAACTCAAAGGTTCAGTTATAACCTCTACAGCAACTTTTTCCAACCTCCTGCTCCCTCCATGTGTGAGATTGCAATGCTGTGATGGACTGTGCACCTGCAGCAGCAGAGGGGGAGGATTTTACCAACTTAAGAGCCTTCCCAGAAAGAGGCCTGGATTAAGAGACTGCACTGTCCTAAATTAGATAGGGGAGGGTGGAAGAGGTTCCAGCATCTCTCAGGATATACCTAGTAATTGAGAAATTTGTAGCATTAGTTTGACAGAACTAAAACTCTTTTGTCTATTAGGAATGTGCAAATAAATGATTGAACTCAACTGGATCTCACTGTTTTATCTTTGGGCTTGGGCCTGACATTCATTCATAATCCACAGGAAATTGTTGGCTCTTGGCTAAAGTAGTTGGAAGAACTTCTTAGAAAAAGGCAACAGCAAAGTCCTCCTATATTGTTGCCAAGAAAATACTTAGACATGTCAATGAAGTCACTATGGGTTGAGTTTGACTCAAGGATGAGTATTTTTTTAGCCTAACACATGAGGGAGGGGAACTTAGACTTAAGAGCCCCATAAGAGTCTGTGATATAGAAGACAATGAACAGTTTGCTAAGATCTGCCAAGGGATCTAAAGAAGAGAAGAACTGAAACAAAATTTTCATTGGGAGGACATGAGATCTTATCCTCCACAAAACCAGTCCTATGAGATCTCAAACTCATTTATGCTACACTAGAATTTCAGAAATAAAGACTCTGGTACTTAAAACAGCTCCAAGAAATTTTGGGAGTTAAATCTTCTAGAGAAATTTAAAAGTTGTTCCAAAATTGCAATTTTATTTCAATGGAACAGAAAGGGGAAATGATTAAAGACATGACCTGGATAGGAAATTATATATGGGAATTATATTTAACCTAATCATGTGTAAATATAATTTCAGTTAAATAAAATTTAGGGTTTTGTTCTGACCTTTGAAAAAACCAAGTGTGGTCTTTGGTCCTAAAACCATTGCATACCCCTACTTTGTGTTGTACTTTACTCAGAGTTCAGTACCATTATTTCAGTGGAGTATATTTCCAGGCAAGCTGTATAGCATTGCAGCCTCAAACCTCTGTAAAACAAGTTAAACCACTTGTTAGCTATTTGAGGTGTACTGTAGTTGAAAAAAGTCCTGAGGTCTTTACCACAAGTAGTCATAGACGTTCACTATAATAAATCCTGAATGTGCTTTCTTTAGCGGGGGCTCTGTTCATCCATATACAAGTCTTTTGATGAAAACATTTTCTTTCCTTTCTCTCCAAGTGCACCCAGATCATTTGCAAAGCAAAACATCCACCCATTTGTCAACTGAAACTTTCAGAGTTTCCCTCTGTACTAATCATCAACCATCCCCAGGAACCTAGGTTAATATTTTGCTAAGATCCTGTTGCCTAATATCGTACGTTACCATGCATTTCACTTCCCGTTCTTTGGGTGCTTAAATCTGAGCAGATTTGCAAGGAGACCTGTGAGAAATGGGGCAGAATGCAGGGTAACTGTTCTCTAGCCCTTCCCTGGAGCCGAAGGGGATTTTTTTAATCTGTTCCCAATTTTTTTTTGGGTAGTACTTCTGTAAACCTCAGAAAAAAGGCTGATAACTTCCTTCTTCTAAGCAGGTGGTGCCATTCAGGTGATTGACAATGGAACTCAAAGAGGAACACCAGCATTAGAAGTACCACATGAGACCCTAAAACAGGATCTACAATATGCCTACCATGTCATGAAATGTTTCTCTTCACCTATTGCCTCCCATTTGCCCACTTTTCAGACTTTCTGGCCAATCTCTCCTTTGAAATTGTCAACAGAGTATGCTGAGACCTTCTGGAGCTATTTTGGATTTTCTTTTTCCTATTAAAGTTTTGATTCTGTCCTGTCAAGTTTATATTCCTTAAACTTTTGATTACATCCAGTTCTCTTGAGTCTGGCTAGTGCTGTTTTTAAGTACACAAAACTGGCATTCTCAGAGATGGGGAAGCTGTTACCTTCTAGGTTTTACTGACCCCAGATATTATGGCCAATTAATATACATGATGATTAAACAGGTGTGGATAATACAATGTCTGATGAGCCAACTGTATTCCCAAGCCTCTCCCTCATCCAACCTAAAATAATGGTTTTGACCTGTACTGGAAGAGACTTGAGGGACTAATCTGCCTTCTGGTAAACAGTGGTTTTACTCATCATGACAGTTATTTTGTGCTTGCATCCATTATATGCTCTCAAAATTCCAAATATATCCTTAGCCCAAAAGTATGTCTATCATTTTGTTAGAGGTAATATCTGAAATAGATGGAAGGGTATGGGAATACAAGCAAACCCAGCAAAGGTCTCTGCAGTTATTAAATACATCAAGAACTAAGTCCTACCCCTTTTATATGTGTAACAACATCACATGCCATGCAGAGGGAACTTTGTACAGTGGTGATTGCCATCTTTAATTTTATTGACTCCCTCTGCCCATCTCAGATGCCACTGCGATCTACCAAAGATGAAGTCTTCCATAAGGTTGAAATACAGATCGACCTTGTTGTCAATTTATTTGGACAACTTCGTGAACCAGAGTTTTGCCTTTGTGTATTAAACTTCACACAAACACGTCATGAATGCAGCCGCCATGGTGCAATAAAAGCAATGTAATATTTCTTATGTGTTTCTTCCCGTTTCAGCTATAGGCTTTCCTTTCTTCTGCAGAACTTATGAGCAACTTATATCTCCATCTACAGAACTCCTGCCTCCCCATATCTTTCAGCTGCTGGACTTCAGCACATCTTTCAAGGGAAAAGGTGGTTAGATGTCTTTGTGGCTTTCCTTCACTGGAATCATCCAATATATTTGGCATACAACCAAATAAATACTAAGAACACAAAGCAATGCCATATCTTTCAAGCAATTTATTTTATTTCCCCTTTGTAGGACGGGGAAATTTTTGCTTCTCCATGATTAGTTGAAGCTTTGGGTGGGGTAATGATTAAATGGCTTCCTTTGATCCTAGTTCTCAATGTTTCAAGGATGGTAGAAGTAAAAATGAAGGGAGATTAAGTTTGCACGAGAGAACTCAACTTCACCACTACCCAAGTACTCTGATTCTGTTTGTCAAAGCAAGAGAGTGATGCAATGCCACTTTCACTCCCCTTGAGATTTACTCCAAAATTCTCCCCGATGAGCCATTTGGGTCATGTAAACCTGGTAGATCAATTGCTAGAAGCCGTTTGGTGAAATAGTTGCCTGGCAGCACTGAAATAAGCTTTTGGGCATGCACAGCACATGAACAGAAGTCTTTCCAGCTGTTGGAGCTTAATAGGAAGCAAGACAAAATGAAGTAGTGTGTCTCTTTTGCTTTCAGAAGCCTTAATGGAAGCCTTTTAGAAACCTTGGAATGATGTCAGTTCATCAAAGCTTTGCCAGTTTTACACCATTTTTGAATGGGCATGGAGTGGAAGGAATAGGGGTTAGGCGAGGGAAGGAGGAATTGCCATATAAAAGGATGCCATGATTTCGTTGAGCAACAATATCTAAGCAATTATTCAAAAAGAAGAACAAAGATACAGCACACAATGAGAATAGTGTGACTATTTTTCTCAAACACAAAAACAGGTACCTTAAAAAGAAAGGTTAATCCAAAGTCTAGATGACACCATGAAACTCAACATCTCTGTATTTTCAGAATATAGTTCCTCAGTTATAATTGCAATCAAAATAGTCCACATGTTTTATTTTTAGGTAACTTCAAAGTTAGGGCATAGGATAGGGCTAAGGAAGCATGACTTCAGTTCATAGCCTTGTTTGTGAGCCAAAAATAAGGGGATGAAGCCATGGAGGATCACCATGACGTTCTGCAGTCCAATTTGGCAAAGATGGATAGGATAGTATTCAGCTGCAACTTAGAAAGCAGATTAAATGGTTTGCAGCATGCCTTTATGTATACATGTTACAAGCTTATCCCCCTGCTTCTTTTCTTGCCACAGTTGATAATGTGACCATCTCATTGAAACAAATCACTGTTTAGCATGATCTTTTAATTATTTTTTCCTTAGGAATAAGAATATATACCTGGCTAATTCTAACAGATGCCATTAAGGTTGTACAAAACTCAGAGGAACAATTTTGTTTTGGTTGCTTTCACTCCCTGTGATATGAAGATACTGGTCCTCGCTTATATGCGCCATAGGGCACTTAAGACCTTCAAAGAAATTGGTTAATCTGAAAATTGACAATTGGGTAAAAATTGATTCCCTTATATCATACCACTGCTATTGCACTCCTCAATAGATTCTATGTCTGGTTTGACTCTAAACTAAAACAGGCATTAAAGATCATTCCTGCAGTCAAAGTCTTGCTGCTCTGCAGGACTAGCTAGCTTTCAGGATCTGAAGAAGATGCCAAGAAAATGGGAGAATTTGCAAACACTCAACAGCCTAACCTTTCTGCAAAACCTTAATTTTGAAAGGGAGAAGATGGGGAATCCATCAGAATGCAAGGGTTAATATTTTCTCAAGTCAGGAAATTCCCTTTTTTTTATTGTCCTTGAACATAGCCTTCCAGCATTACCAAAGGCCACAATTAACATGTAAATATACTCTAGCCCATGCTTTGTTTTAATGTTTTACTTTTTGTAATTACTGAAAATGGCTGTAATTTATTTTGACTTATCTGCTATTCAGAATGTTGTTTCTCATCCAAAGCGGTGTACCACCACTGGGACAGAAATACATGTATGTGCCTGTTGAACTGTCATTAAAACATAACTCAAGAGAACCTTGGGGGGGGAAAAAGAGCTGTAAAGATCAAGCTCACCATATTCAATGAGGCTGATCTTTGAGGAGGCTTTGATAGGATAGGAGAACAGCCATGCAATTTTATTAGCCAGATCCTGTGGGGGGAGGGAGGAGAGGAGGGGGGGAGAACATTTTAAAAAGGTCAGGATTTGCTTCTGAATTAATATTGTGCTGAAAAAGCCAGTTAGCATCCAATCCATCCTTCCCAGCATGGAGGCAGGTTGATCACAGTTTCATAATTTTATTTAATCCAGAGTGTAGCACCTGCCATTATAACCTCTCTGGCTTGGTTTGCATTGGTCCTGGCAAATTCTTTAAGAGTTATTGCTTAGTGGTTACTGTGACTGAAGGGAAAGCTCTTATGTACAGGAGAGTAAAGGACAATGTATGCATTGCATTCAAGTATTCTAATTTTCGTTCATTTTAAATTATATCATAAACACATTAGCATTTACCCTGACATGATCTAATCCTCTAGCCTGGCCTGGATCCTAAATGAAAAATGTCAGCTTGATCCCTCTCTCTGCTTTCAACTTGTACTTTCACCTCACTCATGTAAGGCCAATTTTGCCCTGCCACTCTTCAGGCGAGGCAGGCAGTAAAAGAGGGGAGGGTGGGTATGCTTTACCTGCAGCTGCTGGGCTTCCTACAGGTAAGAGTGGTGCCTCACCCCATGCAATGCCAAGGGGCCCATAATGACAGCATGCTTCTCTCTCCCCCTCCATCTGCATGCTGGCTGGGGAATTCTGAGAGTTGAAGTCCACACCTTTTAAAGTTGCCAAGGTTGAGAATCACTGGTCCAACAATAAGAAGAGATGGGGCTGGCCAGGGCACAAGAGATGAGCTGTGGCAGTAGGCAGAGGACTATTTCAACCATCAGAGCACAGAGAGGAAGGAGTGGCTTATGGGAAGGCCCTACTTAGCAGGACCTCACTTTATTGCAGGCCTATGTGGCTGCATATGCTGCCATCTCTTTAAATTGATCCTGACTTAGAAGGACATCTTCAGTGTGATTGCCAAGTAGTACCTCACCCAACATTTCTGAAGCGCAGGCCTATTGTGCCTTTCAAGATGAGGGACTTAATACTTTTCCTTTCCTTTTTTTTTTTAAAAGGGAGGGAGAGAATTAATTTGGCTACTGTGTTTCCACAAAAGTAAGACCTACCCCGAAAATATGTCCTAGCTTGATTTTGGGGGGTGGGCCTAATATAAACCCTACCCCAAAATTAGGCCCTAGTTTTGGGGCAAGGCACATACCTAAAAATCAAGCTAGGGCAGAGTGGTGGGGGATGGAGCTGCCCCATGCGCCCCACACCCACTTATCTTGCAGCCAAGCCTCTCCTCACCGGCCCATTCTTCTGCAGCATCCCCAGGCCTGCATTTTGCAGTCAGGCCTTTCTGCAAGGCCTCTGCAGCCGAGAACTGAGCTATGGATTTAATCCATTGCTCGGTTATCGCTTGCTGAGGCCTTACGGAAAGGCCTGTCTGTGAAATGCAGGCCCAAGCTCTATTCTGAGCTGCAGAATGAAGCTGCTCCTTCGGCTGCAGAAGAAGTGGGCCAGTTGGGTGGGGCTGTTGGTGTCAGAGGTAAGTAGAAAAGACACCCCCCCTCTGAAAATAAGACTTGGTGCCTCTTTTGGAGGCAAAAAAATAAAATAAAACCCGGTCTTATTTTCGGGAAAACACGGTAGTTCTCTCCCTCCCTCCCTCTCTCGAATTGTATTGATTTTCTATTTTTACAAATCATAAGTGTTTAGTAAACAACCTGTTGCCTGGGTTCATTTTTTACTTAACAATACATATTAGAATTATTTTGTGTCTTCTTTTTCTTTGTTCTTCAGTATCGCTCTATCAGTTTCTACACATTCTGGCTGTTGAATCCTTTGTTCGCATGCGAATGATGAAGACACATGGTAACTGTTAACTACTCTTTATTCTCCTTCTCCAACAACCAAGCCAATTACAAAACGCACGCAGGCCTTTTTATATGGCCAGAAACCCAGACAGTGTCAACCAATAGGAACAGAGCGTTTTCACACCTGGCGCCGTTCTGTCTGGTCCCGGGCAGCTTTTGGAATGCCCGGGACCAATGCAACGTCCCGAGCCTGCTTTTGCAGACTCAGGACACAACACTGGCATTTGGCTACTTCTCAACTGGCATTGAGAAGGTCCTGTGATCTCTCTGGTTACTGAAGGGCCTTCATTTTATAGGATTCAAAACTGCACATAATCTGTTCATTTTAGAGTCTACATTAAGGGAAAAAAGGATCAGTGTTAATATATATATATATATATATGCAAAAGGTATGAACAATCACAACTCCAGGATCAGAGGCTGGCCTCAGCAACAGCAAAGCATCTGAGTTCCACCAGGATCCAGGATCATCCTAGGCTAAAGAACTGCTGATTATCACTTGCTACAAGGGAGGCATTCCATTCAAATTTAAATTCAATGATCAACAAGGTGAAAAAGAAAAAAAAACCCTTAGGAACAAAGAGCAAAGTAAACTAGAGTCAGGAACCCATTGAATTAAAATACAGCAAAACAATATAAAACAGCAGATAAAGCAGAAATAGCATAATTATTCCATTTCTTATGCCTTCTCAAGGATGTTGCAGATAGAAACTTAGCAAATCTATTGGCAGAGGTAGAATTCTGAGTTGTGACACTGGTTTTTTAAGGGATGTTTACAGTATAGCACACAGGTCAGCAACCCGCGGCTCCGAAGCTGCATGCGGCTCTTTGAGCCATCCCCTGCGGCTCCGGAACCTCCTCCGCCATTTTCTTTTTTTTTCTTTTTTTCTTTTTTTTATAAAAAAAATTTTTTTTATTAAAACAATCAACATTGAACATAAAAACATATTATGCAGTAATCATCATGGCACCTGATATACAATGCTATGCATTAGTCTTTGAAAACGTCTGAGTTAGTAAGCCTTTTCCCCACTCCTCGCGTCTAGCCTCAACTATACTCCTGTTACACTTTGTTTGATTGGTGTTTTGCACTTCCTCTCTCTCTCTCTCTCTCTCTCTCTCTCTCTCTCTCTCTCTCTCTCTCTCTCTCTCTCTCTCTCTCTCTCTCTCTCTCTCTCTCATGTGGATTTGCTCCCTCGCAGGGCTCCTGATTGGCCCTGCACCCGGGTGCCCCACAACCTTGGAGAAGGGCTGCCAGGAAGTCCCTTTCCCGGGCTGGCCCTGTCTGAGGCACACGTGGCTGGGGAGCCGTGTGGGGAAGCCCCAAGATCCCCGCTGGGAGCGGCCTGCCCGAGCCTCTGCTGAGAGGGCCAGCCCTCCTGCAAACTGCAGCCCTGAGGGAAGCAGCCCCTCCGATACCCAGCTGGCACGACTGTTGGCCATGCAGCAGCAGAACCGGAGAGAGAGGGTCAGTGGCAGGGGGAGGGAGGAGGCTCTGAGTCCATGGAGCACTGCCGCAAAGCGGCCGTGGGGCAAGTGGCACGCCCCCCTGGCTTACTTGTTCCAGGCTGCAGTCTCGGCTGGGCATCACTTCCTGGGCCGTCCCCGGGCTGCTCCCTGGGCAGCCAAGCCAGCCACATGTTTCCCCGGGCCAGGCGGCAGTCATGGCTGGGGTGGCGGCCCCCAGGAAGCCGAGCTGGCCACATGTCTACCCAGGCTGGGCCGGGCAGCAGTCATGGCTGGGGTGGGGCTGGCGGGGGCATCACTCCCTGGGAAGCTGAGCTGGCTACATGTCTCCCCAGGCCGGGCCAGGCAGCAGTCAGGCATGAAGCTGGCCTGGCTGCCGCAGGGCTCCCCAACACCTGGCCCCACCTCGGCCCCATCGGTGATGCCTTCCTCGGCCAATTTCGGAGAGCCGCCACCACCCTTGGTGCTGCAGGAGAAGGAGACCTTGTGCTGTGAGGGCGGCAGGGCTGGCAGTGATTGGGACCCCCCCTTGTCCCCGCGGCGGCATTCCCCATTGCCGGCGAGCTGCCCATGGTGCACCCGGCTTTGGCACCCTCCTCTTGCGATGACAAAGTGGCTGAGGATGCGGCGGGGGTGGCAGCCAGGCCGGGGGCAGCGGGGACCCCAACGATGCTGCAGTGGCTGCCGCTGGACCTGCTGTCTCCCATCCTGCTCCCCCTTCCCACCCGTTCAGCTGAGGACGCAGCGGCTGGGCCGGGGGCAGCAGGAATCCCCGACCACGGCATAGGGGCCACTGCCAGGGTGCCGCTGCTGCCACTGGAGCTGCTGCCTCCCATCCTTCTCCCCCTCCCCGCTTGTTCGGCACCATCTGCCTTTTGTTCTCTCTTTCTCTCTCTCTCTCCTCACCTGGAGGGAGGGGGAGAGAGAGAAAGAGAGTGAGATAAAGAGAGAGAAGAAAGAGAGAAAGATGCAAGAAAGAGAAAAGAAAGAGAGAGGAAAGAGAGAAAGAGGAAAGAGAAAGAGAGGAAAGAGAGGGAAAGAGAAAGAGAGGAAAGAGAAAGAGGAAAGAGAAAGAGAAGAGAAAGAGAGAGGAAAGAGAGGAAAGAGAAAGAGGAAAGAGAAAGAGAGGAAAGAGAAAGAGAAAGAGGAAAGAGAAGAGAAAGAAAGAAAAAAGAGGGAAAGAGAGGAAAGAGAAAGAGAGGAAAGAGAAAGGGGAAAGAGAAAGAGAGAGACAGAGAAAGAGAAAGAGAGAGGAAAGAGAGAAAGAGGAAAGAGGAAGAGAAAAAGAGGAAAGAGAGAAAGAGGAAAGAGGAAAGAGGAAAGACAGAGAGAGAAAGTTAGAGGAAAGAGAGAAAGAGGAAAGAGAAAGAGACAGAGAAAGTTAGAGGAAAGAGAAAGAGGAAAGAGGAAGAGAAAAGAGGAAAGAGAGAAAGAGGAAAGAGGAAAAACACACACAGAGAGAAAGTTAGAGGAAAGAGAAAGAGGAAAGAGAAAGAAGAGAGAGAAAGAGAGAGGAAAGAGAGAAAGAGGAAAGAGAGAAAGAGGAAAGAGAGAAAGAGGAAAGAGAGAGGAAAGAGAGAAAGGAAAGAGAAAGAGAGGAAAGAGAGAAAGAGGAAAGAGAAAGAGAAAGAGAGGAAAGAGAGAGAAAGAGAGAGGAAAGAGAATGAGGAAAGAGAAAGAGAGAGAAGAGAGAGGAAAGAGAGAGAGAGGAAAGAGAGAAAGGAAAGAGAAAGAGGGAGAGGAAAGAGAGGAAAAGAGAGAGGGGGAGAGGAAGGAGAAAAAGAGAGGAAAGAGGGAGAGAGACAGGGAGCGGAAAGAGAGAGAGAAAGAGAGGAAAGAGAAAAAAAGAGAGAGGGGGAGAGCAAAGAGAGAAAAAGAGGAAAGAGAAAAAAGATTTAAAAAAGAGAGAGAGAGGAAAGAGAGAAAGAGGAAAGAGAAGAGAAAGAGACAGGAAAGAGAAAGAGGAAAGAGAGAAAGACGAAAGAGAAAGAGAAGAGAAAGAGGAAAGAGAGAGAGAGACAGAGAAAGAGAGAGGAAAGAGAGAGAGACAGTTAGAGGAAAGAGAAAGAGAAGAGAAAGAGAGGAAAGAGAAAAAGAGAGAGAGGAAAGAGAAAGAAAGAGAGGAAAGAGACAGACACACAGAGAGACCCTTTTGACATCTAAAATGAAGATAACACTGCATATATCCTTTTTACCTTTATTTTATATATACACCCACACCCCCCACACCCCCACACACACACATTAAAGGTAAAAAAGGATATCTGCAGTGTTATCTTCATTTTAGATATCAAAAGGGTTTTGCGGCTCCCAGTGTTTTGTTTTCGGTGGGAAACGTGTCCAAGTGGCTCTTTGAGTGTTTTGGGTTGCCTACCCCTGGTATAGCAGCATGTAAACTGGTGTAGAAAAGGTAACAGAAAAATACATGCAAATTGGTCTCAGGTTCAATCTGATCACAAGGGCAACATCCTTCATCAAACAGGATCCTTCCTGTCTCCTGTCCAATTATGTAAATAGTAAGGTGTTGAAGCAAGCTAAAGAAAAAGACTCATATTCTTTCAGCACATGATTTTGTGCATAGAATGTTCATTTTCTATTGCATGAATGCTTGTGAATGTCAAACATATGAGAAAGTTTGCTCCTGATTAATTAATCAGAATAAATATACAGAATTGAGGCTCTTCATTTTCATCATGGGATAAACAGACTGTAGATATGCAGATAGAAATGATACACTTTGGAATCTAAAATATATGCCAACCTAACTGAGTTTAAATTGTGTCTCTGACCTTGAATGGTTTATGTAAATCTTGCTTTAGTATAGTAAGCAGCAGAATTGTTTATCATCTGAGAAGGTTAATAAAATCAGACCAATCCTCCCAGCACTTGCAAGTAGGCATTCAAGATGAGCCAGAAAATGACTGAGGCAGTAACCCATTGCACAACTTAAGGATACAGACAGAAACTAAATGAACTAACTAAGAGTCAAACATGCATGCAGTGCTGTCATGTTTAATCTATAAGGTGACCAACCGTCCTCCTTTAGGGAAGACAGTCCTTCTTTTGTAAGTTCTGTCCTCCCTCAAAAAGTGTCCTCCTACATGTCCTCCTTTTCGATATTTGAAGACTAATCTGCAGGGCTTTTTTTCCCCTCATACCGTAGAATGCTCAGAATGGCGTTCCGGCACCTTTTTTTGATGGTTTTTGTTTTCAACTTTTGCATGAGCTGTGCTACTCCCATTATTGGCTTTCAAAAGCCAATAAGAATTGCTGCTGAGCGCACCAAAACACCCGGCCGGCAAACTTTGCACATGCAAGTTGTCTGTATTATTGTTGCAATGAATAAAATGTTTCTTTTATTTACGATATTTTTCCTTAAATTTATTTGTGTCCTCCTTTTCATTGTAAAAAAGTTGGTCACCTTAATCTATAAGAGTAATAACATGTATTTTCTCTTCTTGTTTAGTTTCTAGCATCAGATGAACAACAGATGAAAGGGAGCCACAGACCAAAAAAAAAAAAAAGGGTGGATGTCATCTCACTTCTTATCAGCATAAACAATGCACAGCAGTTTCATTTGATCCATACATTTTTAAATGCTACCTGTGTGGTGTCTTGGGGAATACAGAAGAATCTACCCTTCACTACTATTCACTTCCTGGTTTTGAGAAGATGTGGGCAATCTGCCTTATAGCAACAGCAATAGACTTACATACCGCTTCATACCACTTAGACTTACATACCGCTTCCTAGTGCTTTACAGCACTCTATAAGAGGTTAACAGAGTCAGCATATTGCCCCCTTTTCAGCTTATGGAATTCTCTGGCCTTTCTTCCCAAAATATGAGAGCATTTTAGCCATTATTTTCATACAATCATAGAGCTGGTTTATACTTTCCAAGTCAACTAGCCCAACCCCCTTCTGAGTTAAGAATCCACTAAAATATCACTGACAACCCACCAACCGTGCAACCAGTCTGTGTCTGTGTAGAAGCACTTTCCACATGATGTGGCAGTCTGTTTCCTGGCTGGTATCTCATACAAGCAGAAAATTCCTCCTGATGCCTAACCTGGACTTCCTTGGTTTTGGTCCTGCCCTCTGGGGCAATACAGATTGCACCATTCTGTATGACAGTCCGTCTGATATTTGGAGATGGCTTCTCTCTCTCCCGCCCATAGCTAAACATACCCCAATTCTTTATCTATTTCTCACAGAACAAAAACTGTAATGTAAATCCCAAAATATACAATGTGGTTAAGAAAATACAAAATAAACAAAAAAAAAATCCTGATATTTCCCCCCTTTGCTTACTTACAGAAGCTACTCAGGGCTTGACTTGCATCTAATCAACATCTTTTTTTGTCTAAGTCCCTATGATGTTGCTTTTGTTCCATGCTCCGCCCCTAGATGAGACAAACTTGGCTCCTTCTTAGCTGTTCTGGTATAAAACTGCTGCTTTCCTAAGAGTCTGCACTGGGGGTCAAACTAGTCAGTCTGATCAAAGCAGCATTCCAATGCAACCTTCTTCCCTTTTGTTCATGTATTGTGATGTCACCTACATGTCCAAAAAGGACAAGAGTCTATAACACAATGTGTAATGCTGCTTTCCTTTTTTTGAGGAAAACCACCAGACCTGAGAAGGCTCGTGATTTCCTTCCTGTCCCAAGGCTGTCTAACACCAGCTTCAAGATGTGTAAAAATTCTGTTGAGCTTTGTCATCCATTACATTGAAAGGAAGTCAGCTGACTGAGAATAAAACTTCAAAGAGACAGAACTGGACCTACAATGTGGGCAGTAAATGTCATGCTACCGTAGCAGAGTTTTCTGCTGACTAAAGAAAGAGTGTAAAGTACTTCAACTTAACAGTGGGGAGGTCACTGCTTTCTATTATTAACCTTGCTCTGTGAGTCCTCCCCCCAATATAATTATCTGTGACTTTCCACCAATATAAAGTTGTCCATCTCTACATTAGAACAATTCTTGATGCTTAGTACAGAATGCAGTGTATAGTTTTGCACTAGATTTCTTTTTTGTAATGTCAAGGAGTAGTAGATTGGCTAAAGTTGATTGGTAGAAACTCAGACTTCCAATTTCCCTGCAGCTAATGGAACTTATACTCCATGTTTTTGGCTTCACTGAAGCTGCAAAGCTGTTTTGACATAATACATGTTTTATGTAAGAATTACTATATAACATGTTCATCATGCCAGGTCAGTTCATCAATCATGGCTCCAATTGGGACCATTGTTCTTATTGATTGCCTTTAACTTTGTATACTCATTTGCAACTTCTTCACCATATTGACAAAGAAAAAGGCCCCTTTTTATTCAAAGAACAGGAACATACTGTACATAGATGAAAATCCAGTAGGAAGATGCAGAACTGTGCAACAAATGCATTTGTCTTTAGAATGTTCATATTCATTTATTTAATCAATTTTTATCCCACCTTTATTATTGTTTATAACTAACTCAAGGGAGCAAACATCCTTCCTCCTATTTTCCCCACAACAATCCTGTGAGGTAGATTGGGCTGAGAGTGTGACTGGCCCAAAGTCATTCAGCTGGTTTTTCATGCCTAAGGCAGGACTACAATGCACAGTCTCCTGGTTCTTAGACCAGTAGTTAAGGCACATCAAATGAGATTCACAAGCAGTCCATTATATTTATGTACCTATCCAATTGCCACGATTCCAAGGTTGTACAGATTGATCACCAATGCAATTATAAATTTTATCTGAGTTTTGCCAGCAGACAAAGGCATATAAGGCTTGCTTTAAATTCATGGTGCAAATATAATGGTTGTTCTGTTTCACTGATTTTTATAATTTACTTTAAAAATATATATAACCAATTAATTCATGATTGTTACATTTATAGTGTATACAAGCAGAGTGAAAGTATAAGCACAAATATTACATACATTAACAGTTAAAAATAAACTACACTGTTTTTTAAAATTGCTTTTGAACTGGCATGTTTTAGAAATTGGATACATGGAAAAGAAATATACATTATTTTGTCCAGGCAATTATTACGTACTTTCTTCCAGCAAGTTGCTGGATTTGTGAACTGGCAATCAAATAATAAAAGTTTGGATAATACATGAATTTTCTATATTGTAACCATAACATTTACAAGTATTTTATTAGCACTAATTAGCAATTAGTGTTTAGCAAAATTTACAATCTTGTTAGCAAGTTTTTCCATTGCAGCTGTTATCATGAGCAAACAGTCTGGCCTGGGGTTTTGTTGACTTCCACCTTGTCTCCCAAGCCTATAGAGCCATGTTGTTTGCACACTACTAGTATAGGTCACATCAGCAAACTGTAGAGTATGCATCTACTCCACAAGTAATATCCATCCTCGATACCTGTTCTATTGATTGATATGCTTTGGCACCCGAAGAAGTAACTTTTTGCAGCCTGACTTATTTTGAAATGGCAATAGAGTTATTAAACCACATTCTTCTTTTTCTTTTTATCCACTTAGATTAATATCTAAGAAGGTCCACAACAAAAGAGATCGTGTTAGCAATTTCCTATGGCTGATGTAGGTACATTACAACATAGCCTGCTGCAACAGAATATAACCACTTATTAAGCATGCCTATTAGCTTCTGGATATTTACCACAATAAAGAAAAACAGAGAGCAAAGATTAATCAGTTTTAGCTAAATTTCTGGAAGTTCACTCTATTGTCCAGGGAATCTGCCAGCTGAATATCTGCCTCAATTCCTATGTTCCTGACCTGCTCTCTATATTTTTCAATCACTTACGTGAGGTCTGGTTCTTTCTCAAGTTCTTAAAGAAAAACCTATTTTGGTTTTCCCTCAGTTACCAACCATGTATTGCATGATGCATGGTTAATGGAAATACATTTCCCATTGTTCTTCTGGTTTCACGCAGTGGTGGGATTCAGCCAGTTTGCACCACTTTGGCAGAACTGGTAGTTAATTTTTTGTTGCCCAGGCCCAGAATGGACTTCCAGAAATGGCATCCACACAGAGAACCGGTTGTTCACATATTTGAATCCCACCACTGGTTTCACATACACAGGATGCTGACTGGCCAGGCTGTTAGGCTATACAGGTCGTCCTCAACTTACAACCACAATAGATTCCAACATTTCTGTTGCTAAGCGAGTCAATTGTTAAGTGAGCTTTGCCCCATTTTAGGATTTTTTTTGCCACAGTTGTTAAGTGAATCACAGCAGTCCTTAAATTAGAAACACGGTTGTTAAGTGAATCTGGCTTCCCCATTGTCTTTGCTTGTAAAGGTATCACAAAAGATGATCACATTGACCCCGGGACACTGCAACCGTCATAAATATGAACCAGTTGCCAAGCATCCAGATTTTGGATGGAGATGCTGCAATGGTTGTAAATGTGAAAAAAAAAAGATCATAAGTCACTTTTCTTAGTGATGTTGTAACTTCAAATGGTCACTAAATGAATGGTTGCAAGTCAAGGACTGCATATACATCATGGGGGCCCATCAAAGGCTCTCCATGTTTAGGTGGCATTTTCCATGGATGCTCTGCCTTGGTCTTCCTCCCATCCACCCAATCTTGACCAAGTCTACCTCAACTATCCCCACTCCTTTTCTCCCTTCAGAGGAAACAGGAGTTTCCCATTGATGGAATTACCCTGCCCACAATGCCCCCCTCCCTTCAGCCTCTAGGCCCAGAGAGAAGCCTTCTCTGGCCTGTATCTGCATGACAATGCAACTATGTGGGCTGCCCTTCTGCTATTAGGGTCTAATGAAAATGTAACCATATTTAACCCCCCACTGCCCTAGATTAGTGAAAAAGGAAGGCCTAAGTGGATTGCATTCTTTTGTATGATAAGCACCACTCTCTTCATAAGGACTGGGCCCTCCCTTTGCTACCCCAATCTTACTCTACAGGAGGATGAAAAAAGGGGGAGGGGAGTAAGGGGGAAAGAGAGAGAGACCGTAAAGCTAGCAATGTATGACTAACTCTATCCTCTCAGCTGTCTACTACACAATGGGCAAAGTTATCTTTTGTGGCATTAATGGCTTTGGTGGAGGGGGGGGCACTGGAAGAGGTAAAGAACAATATGTGAGAAGCTGAGGCTGCGGGTTTCCCACACGGCCCAATATGTCTCTCCGTGCCCCCCTCTGGGACAGGGAGTTTCATAACGAGCCGGCCTACAGCTGATCCTGGCTGATTGGCTCCCCCCACCCCATCTTCTTTCCCTCTCCCCTCTTGGCATTGTGCTCTTGAGGGGTGAAAATCCTTTAACGGGCAAGAAGGGCGAGGTGTGCCTGCAATCCTCTTTTCCTGATTGATTGGCCATGTCACATGATGGCCAAATCTCCCAAGATTCGTGTTTGTATGTTTGCTGGATGAGGAGAAAAGCTGTTCTGGCATTTTTTTCCTGTGTTGATTTTTTTTTATCCCCACCTTCCACCCCACAGATGTTTATTCATAAGATCCATGGATTGGCTGAAGGAATTTCTCTCTGTGTGTGTGTGTGTGTGTGCATGCGCTGGCTCGCGTATGTGTGTGCATGCGTGTCTGCATAATTGTGCTTGGCAGTTAAGAGGAAAAAAAAGATGGGGACAATGCCTCATGAGGATCTTCTGTAAAAAGGTTCCTTCCCAACCTTCTTAATAGTTGCAACTAAAGAGCAGAAAAAAGTCTGGGACAGTGAAAGTAGAGATGTTTATTCAATGTCACCGATGTCTTTGTTCCCGGATTTAAGCCTCCGAAAAGAAATGGGATGGATTAGAGTAATTATTTTCCTTGTACTCAGGAAAATAAGCATTTTACAGCAGGATATCTTGCCATCCTGTTTCAAAGGAGGAAAGCCTGTGAACACTTTATTTATCCTGCAGTTCAGTTCAGCCTACAGGGGTTTTCCAAAGGAGATCCTAGGAAATGTCTCTCATTGCACAAGTCAAGGTGGGTGTAGGTTTTGAGCCTTGCCTGACCATTCACCCGTGTTTTATTCCCCTGCCAAAAGAGTTCACTGACATTTAGCCCTGCCTCAATGGGATAATATAAATCAGGTTGTGGGTTTTCTTCTTTTCCATCTATGAAATATCAGAAATTATGTAAGAGAGGAGCACCGCATTGGGTCCCAGTTACTTCTTACCTATTATATTCTCAACAAATCATTTCTTCTCACTGAGATTTTTAATTGCTACTTACTAGCATTTTTATTGACCAACATCATTACAGATAGTCCCAGATTTATGACCAAAACTGAACTCAAAATTTTTATTGCGAAGCAAGACAGTTGTTAAATGAATGTTGCCCTATTTAACAACCTTTTTTGCCAAGTGCTAAGTTGTTATGTGAATTACTGCAGTCATTAAGTTAGTAACGTGAATCACTGCAGTCATTAAGTTAGTAACATGGTTGTTAATTAAATCCCATTTCCCCCATTGACTTTGCTTGTCAGAAGGTTGCAAAACATCACCCGGAGACACTGCAACCATCCTAAATACACGCTAGTTGCCAAGTAGCTTTTGATCACATGACCGTGGGGTTGCTGCAACAGTCGTTAAGTGTGAAAAACAGTCATAAGTCCCTTTTTCAGTGCTGTTGTAACTTTGAACAATCACTAAACCAGCGGTTCTCAACCTGTGGGTCGCGACCCCATTTGGGGTCGAACGACCGTTTCACGGGGGTCGCCAACCACCGCAGTCCACCATTTTTTCCCCATTTCCCCTCGGCCGTCGCGCGCGCGCCGTGCATGCGCACTTCGGCTCGTTGCGCCGCACATGCGCGGTTCGACCCATCGTGCCGTGCATGCGCAGTTCGGGCCATCGCACGCACGACGCGCATGCACGGTTTGGCCCGTCATTCTGTGCATGCGCGGTTCGGGTCGTCGCGTGCGCGCTGCGCATGCGCGATTTGGCCTGTCACGCACGCATGCGCGATTTGGCCCATCACGCACGCAACACGCATGCGTGGTTTGGCCCGTCGCACCGCGCATGCGCGGTTCAGGTCGTCATGCGCGCACCGCACATGCGCGGTTCGGCCCATCGCGCCATGCATGCGTGGCGCAGGTCGGGGTCACGCCGTGCATGGGCAGCGCAGGTGGGGTCTCGGCCTGAAAAAGGTTGAGAACTGCTGCACTAAACGAATGGTTGCAAGTTGAGGGCTACCTCTACACTAGTATCCTTTCTCCAATTTGATGGTGAGATCTACCAAAGACATGCAAATCCATGTAAGGATTTTTGCAAAGAAAGCGAACTGCTTTGCAGTGTGTACCTCCTTGAATGGGAGTATGTCCATTTTGTATATTTGGAATGACTAAAAGAAGACATGGTTTCAAAAACTGCAGACTACATTTTTACTGAATATATAAAGATGTCTCCAATTTGTTCATTATTAGAATAATTCTGAGTTCTGGAGAATACTGGTCAAAGATTACAGGAAAGTTCTATGTGTGCTAAACATTTTTGAACAGAAAGATTCAGCAGTTAATAGCTTTGCAAAACTGATGTGGCTATGTATTTGCCATATACTGTGTATTGTTATAAGTATGTATATGTGGTAATTGAAAGTTGTTAACAAAAACCTGTCCATAGAAAAGCCTGGGTTTTGGTATTGCTTATTTGTTTGTTTGGGCTTGACTCTTCTTCAATATATGGTTTATAGTCTTTGTCTAGCATCAGAAAAGACCATGTTCACATCCTCATTGTGTTTTGAAAGATCCGCTTAAGTGACTATGGACTGGCCACTTTTACCTGGTTTTATACTGAGGGTAAAACAAAGGGAAGGATGGTGCCTGGAACATTTGCAGAAAGAGAGGCTAACAATAGAATTAATGAATGAACTATGAATTGAGGAACTGATCCAATAGTCTAACAGTGAGTCATAGAGATCTTAAACTTCAATAAAATCATGAGCTTAGAACAGTGGTTCTCAACCTTTTTCAGGTTGAGACCCCACTTGCGCCGCCCATGCGCGGCGCGACCCCGATCCGCGCCGTGCGCGCGACGGGCCGATCCGCGCATGTGCGGCACGCGTGCAACGGGCCGATCTGCGCATGCACGGCGCGATAGGCCGATCTGCGCATGCGCGGTGCGACGGGCCGATCCGCGCATGCGCGGCACGCGCGCGGCGGGCAAAAAAATGGCGGACCACGGTGTCCGGCAACCCCCACGAAATGGTCGTTCAACCCCAAATGGGGTCGCGACCCATAGGTTGAGAACCGCTGGCTTAGAATCTCCATCAATTAAGGCCTTCTTTTGAATCTAAAGTGTAAAGAAGGGCCAATTTATGTACTTTCAGCAGGGTTTATGTTTAATCCAAGTTTCATTCTCCTGCTGAGGCATGGATTGTTGCATAGCACAGTTGATGCATGATACTGCCCAAAGTGTATTTATCCCACCCAAGCTATTTTTCCACATTCCACAGTTTATAAGAACTTTTTGGGCATTTTTCTCTAAACAAAATCCGCAGTCTTTGTGCCTTCTGGGGTGAGGTTGTAAGAATCTCTAGAACAGTGGTTCTCAACCTTTTTCAGGTTGAGACCCGACTTGCGCCGCCCATGCATGCCGCGACCCCGACCTGCGCCGTGCGCGCGACGGGCCAATCCCCGCATGCGTGGCACGCGTGCAACGGGCCGATCTACGCATGTGCGGTGCGATAGGCCGATCCGCGCATGCGCGGTGCTACGGGCCGATCCGCGCATGCGCGGCGTGATGGGCCGATCCGCGCATGCGTGGCACGCGCGCGACGGGCAAAAAATGGCGGACCACGGTGTCCGGCAACCCCCGCGAAACGGTCGTTCGACCCCAAATGGGGTCGTGACCCATAGGTTGAGAACCGCTGGCTTAGAATCTCCATCAATTAAGGCCTTCTTTTGAATCTAAAGTGTAAAGAAGGACCAATTTATGTACTTTCAGCAGGGTTTATGTTCAATCCAAGTTTCATTCTCCTGCTGAGGCATGGATTGTTGCATAGCACAGTTGATGCATGATACTGCCCAAAGTTTATTTATCCCACCCAAGCTATTTTTCCACATTCCACAGTTTATAAGAACTTTTTGGGCATTTTTCTCTAAACAAAATCTGCAGTCTTTGTGCCTTCTGGGGTGAGGTTGTAAGAATCTCTAGAATAAAAGAGGATATCTGTAACTCAGGATTGGAATCCTTAGTGCTCCCTGAGATTGGTTGTTTGCTTGCAGATATTTCATTATCCAACTGGTTAGCTGAGATATGAACTAGCCAGATAAAGAAACGTTGCAAACAAATAACTAAGCTCAAAGAGCACTAAGGACTCCATAATTACTGTATATCTACATTAATGTCTCCATCAGCAGGACAGTTCTCTAAGGCCTTGATGACCATGGGATATTTCCTATAATTGTGAGGAAAGCATGGATGGGGAGTAAGTTCTATGGGAAGACCTTTGAAGATTGCACGACATGATAGAAGGCAGCTGGGAAAAGGAGTTCTTGTGGAAACTGTGTTTGCAACTTTGCATAGGTTACCTGGCTCCTCCATTGGATTGCAGACTACAGTACAAAGTTGAATTCGTGACAATCGTATGTGAGATGCGCTGATGGTAAGTATATCTTCAAAGACAATAACTCAGAGTTACATTCTATAGAATAAGCTGGAAGATGATTAAGGCTGCTTTATATTTTGAAGAAGGGTAAAAAACACACAACTATCTAAAGCAGCGGTTCTCAACCTTTTTTAGGTCGCGACCCCTGACCTGTCGAGCGCCATGCATGCATGGTGCTGCCCCCTGCGCCGGCCGAGGCATAGGCCGCCGGCCGTTTGGGGCAGCGGCAGGCAGGCCCAGGTGCTCCTGGGTGGCCGCGGCAGCGATGGCGCAGGGTGACCACGGGCTGGGCCAGCAGCTGGCCCAGCCCAAGGGAGGTAAAACACCCGCCAGGCCCCACACATGCCAAAAAACCTCTCTGCGCCCGCCGCTGCCCTGCTAGCCTTACCTTCGCTGCTGCCCGTTTGGGGCGGCGGCAGGCAGGCCCAGGCACTCCTGGGCAGCCGCGGCAAGTAGCAGCGATGGCGCAGGGCGACCACCGGCTGGGCCACCAGCTGGCCCAGCCCAAGGGAGGTAAAACACCTGCCGGGCCCCAGGCATGCCAGCTGCCCTCCCTGCGCCCGCCGGCCTCCCACTTCCTGGCCCTCTTTTACTTACATTTTTAGTAGTTGCTCAGCAGGGAGGGGTGGAAAGTTCCAGATAGCTCACCTTCGCTGCAGACAACTTGCAGCACCGTTTGCAGACTGGGACTTTTGGAGGGTTCAGCAGGGCAGAGACAGCATGGACAATTCCTATTGGCTTTTGAAAGCCAATAAAATTAGACTCTATTCAAGAGAGTCTATTCTATTGGCTTTCAAAAGCCAATAGAATAAGAGGGAGTAGCACAGCTAAAGAAAAGGGGGAAAAATGGTGGACTGCATTGTTTGGCAACCCCCGTGAAATGGTCATTCGACCCCAAATGGGGTCGTGACCCACAGGTTGAGAACCGCTGATCTAAAGCAACGTGATGTGTCTCGACTTTTTTTCCATTGCCAGCAATGGGTTGGGGTACAGTTTTGGCATGACGCATCTGGCCCATGGGCTGCCAATTTGACACCCCTGATCTAAAGAATCTTTTAATATAGTCATACCATCTGGAATCTAAAGTTACCAAACAGCATAACAGTTGGAATCAATCACGAAGTCATAAAACCTCTGGAAGGGACCTTGGAGATTCTTCTAGTCCAACCCCTGCCCAAGGCAGGAGTCCTTATAACATCCCAGACAAATGGATATCTAATCTGCATAACTTTTCCAGGACTGGATACCAACCTTAGACATGGAAGAGGGAAAAACCCAACGGGGGAAACACCTAGAGTCAGAATTCAAGCAAACGAGAGCTTTGTTTTGACTTGGGTGACCTCTTAAGCAATCTGGAGTTTTCCTTGGGCCTTGGGAACAGGTGGGAGGAGGAGCAGGAGGAAGGAGAGTGGGCTTGTACGAATGTAGCCAGCTTTTTGTTCTATGGCTTTTATTCTCAGACCTCGATGAGGCTGATTTAGAAATCCTAATCAGGGAACAGTCTCAAGCCCTTCCTCAGAGAGCTACAACTTGAACTGATCCTGGGCTGCTTTTGTTCTCCAGTGACAGCTGACTTCATGCAGCAGTGGGAACAGTTTGAACAGAGCTCCACACTGCAGGAGCCAGCAGCTGCAGACTTAACTCTTGCTTGTCCAGCTGCTTAGTTGGAGCTGGCAGGCAGGAGTTGCAATGGGGAGAAAGCATCTGACCAATCACAGCATAGCTTTGGTGGGAAAGATGCTTAAATGCTTCAACAGAGGATCAGGTTCTCTCACACTAATGAGAAGAGAATAGAATTGGGGGAGGGGTGACTGAAGAGACAAGACATTGGGGGTGAGGGTGGGGGTGGAGAGCAGAGCAATGTTTGCTGTCAGGATGGAACCAGATGATTGTATTAAGAATGGCATTCTTTCTCATTTTGGTTCCAGAAAGTGAAAAGTCTTAATGAGAAAACCTGTTTTGGATTCTATTGTTGCAATGAAGGTAAAGAAGGTGTCCATGAGAGATTAAGGAAGAGAGGAATCGATTTCACCAGATATTCAAAATTCTCCAGGAGCAGATTAGAGCTTGTTCATACATTTGACTCATTGGTAAATCACAGTCATGTGTAACAGGGCTCTTCCGCAGTTGTGAAAAAGTAGCACACCTATGATAAATCATGCTTTCTTCAAAATTCCCAGTAGTTACAGATTCCATTTTAGCCCATCAATGTCAAAAACAGCCTCAGTCTTAGCATCATTTGGCTAGATACCTTCACTGGCCTTCTAGAGTTCCTAAAATAGAATAAAGAACATTTTATTGCAACTGTATCTTCACTACAAATATGACTACGATTATGTTAACACGGCAACTGTATATCACCTTAGAATCATTGTGTGGAAGTTGCTGAAGCTCATCTGGAACCTGCATAATGGAACAACTTTAAAAAAAAAAAGATTCTGGTGCCACACATCCATATTACTAAAATTATTCAACATGTAACACACATGTAACACATTCAACATGTAGGGTGTAGGTTTATACATATGTTGTATGTAGCATGTTTAAATGTGTGTTATGTATGTGTACATTTTGAGAGCAAGCAACTAAATTTCATTTTTAATGTATGCCAATGTGCCCACAGTAAAAAAATGACAATAAAGATTATCTTATATTTGCATCCTATATGAACATCTACTTACTATGCCAGCTGTTAGAACAATGCTTCCACATTGTAATATTTGTTTCTAATCATCAGAGAATATCCATATATGTGGATGAATAAAAGACAACTAGAGATAAACCTACAACCATGTTTATATCAGATCTATCTATAGAATTCCTGAAAGTAGTAGTGCTTAATTTACTACCTAAGAGCGGTAAAAATTACAAATTAATACTACCACTATGTCTTATGCCTCTCTTCTTCAAATGGGATTTGCAGGGGTAGAATTCTTTTCACATGCTTGCTGTCAATTAACCAGTCACATCTAATTAGCAAACCCTATCATGTTGTTGTCTTAGCACCTGTGTCTGTTGTACCCCTTTTCCTACTGAAGTTTTCTG
Organism: Bothrops alternatus; assembly: GCA_034064705.1. Lineage (NCBI taxonomy): Eukaryota > Metazoa > Chordata > Lepidosauria > Squamata > Viperidae > Bothrops > Bothrops alternatus. The sequence goes on from JARGCV010000041.1 coordinate 19,592,794, forward strand.
GTTGCCCAATCATGCTCGACTGATATCTCCATGGCAATGGAAACAGAGTCCATGGTACACAGTCCATTTGTCACCAATTGTCACTGGTTTGTTCTCCTTGCATAAGAACTAGACCCTGTTACAGGGAGGAAGACAGGAGCCATAGAAATTTCTCAGCTATCCTTAGGCAGGAAATCTGCCAATCAGCTTGCAGTCAGAGATGAGGTAGGTGAACTAGACATTGGGATTCAGGGTTCTTATGCTTCTGATGATGATCTGTAATAAACCAACATATCATGACATATGTCAATGTGAGAGAAGCTATCTAACCAACCTGAAGGAATCATATATGGATTGCTAATAGTAAGGAATTGGGGGAAATAGGGACAAAAAAGAATGAAAAGCAACAGTGTAACAGGAATATCAATGTGAGAATGGCCAACTAGACAAGAATCGCCATGCCATCTTTCTTCCTGCCTTTCTTTCCCATGCTCTGCTGGCCTAACAAGACCACTACCAAAAGGCAGCACGGAGGAGGAGAGATAAAGAGATATGGATGTCAAGCAGTGGAGCATTTCATGTGAGCAAATAGAGCAGTCGTGCAAAGGGAGTCATGACTTGGAGCAGAGGTTCCCAAACTGGGGATCTTTAAGACATGTGGACTTCAACATGTGGACTTCAACTCCCAGAATTCCCCAGCCAGCCATCATGAATCTCTGAGAATTGAAGCCCACACATCTTAAAGTTGCCAAGTTTGGGAACAACTAGATGGAAAGTAGTTTGAGTTTTGTTTTCCTGACTCCACACTCCCAAGAGTTGGTCTTACAGTGTCTCGGGGATGGTAGAATAAGACTAATTCTTGAATTGCTGGACAGCAATTTACAATCTGTTGTTGCTGTACAAGGCAGCAACTGAGACACCCATACCCAATAAGGATTCCCTTGATTTTGTAGATACAGCTCTGGGGTGAAAAGAGAATAGGAAAGAATTGAGGGATGATAGAAAGGACTTGGAAGGATTTTTTTTTCATTTCCCTGACATTCATGTGACTAGCCATAAACTCATGTGATTTGACTGGTTTAGGATGAATTCCGATTCTCTTCCTAGGAAGGAGTTGCAAATCATCTTCACCCTTATCTGAAAGTGACCTTCAATCATACAAACCTCTACTACTACTCTATTATACCACCCATGGGGAAATCTGTGGCCTTCCCACAATTTTTGATCTCGACCCAAATGGCATGGCTGTGTGTGTGTGTGTGTGTGTGTGTGTGTGTGTGAGAGAGAGAGAGAGAGAGAGAGAGAGAGAGAGAGAGAGAGAGAGAGAGAGAGAGAGAGAGAGAGAGAGAGAGAGAGAGAGAGAGAGAGAGAGAGAGAGAGAGAGAGAGAGAGAGAGAGAGCAGGCTACTCAGAAAATTGCAGGCTCCTGTGCTGTTGTCTTCCCTTCTCTTTAAGCTCTCTCCCCAGCTGCAGCATGGGGAAATTGGTTATAAAAACTTTGCTATGAAACAGCCCAGGGTGAGGGAAGTGTGTGTAATGTTTATATGGAAGAAAGCCCGTAAGCAACCTTTTTATCTAGCAGTACACCCTATGAGTAGTAGTAGTGGGAGTAGTAATAGCTGTGGGCAAGAGTGGAGAAGAGTGAGGAGTGAGTAATAGTACATGAGTAAGCAAGGGCTTGTGGGTGCCAGTGGCGGTGGGGAGAAATACTGAGTTAAAAACTAACATTTGCTCTCCCTGGTTAGCAGAACCTAAAGTCTTACAGGGTTCAGTTGAGCTTACACCTAGGAAAGTGGACATGAGCTTGCAGCTTGAATCGATATTAAGCCATCTAAGTAAAATGACTGTCAAAGGATAATCATGCAGTATTTGAGAATACATGTTAAAAACAAGGAAATGCCAATTTTAAAGATTTACAAGGAATGTATTGAGGATGTAAATGACCAGTTTATCAACTTTTGGATAAGATATGACCTAATCCGCTTTGCCTTTCCGGGCATGTACTTTACCATATTGTTTTACTTGGCATCAGTCAGTCGGAACTTCTCATTTTACAAAAGGCCCCTGCCTTCTCTAGAAGTTTATCTGCCTAATTTGGTTTGGATTTTCCAAGAGAGGGGAGAGGAACTATAAGTGTCTGTCCTGGCAGAGAGTGTTGCACTTCTTCCATGCCTTCCTGAGCTTTCTGACTATCAATGTGATCACTCAGGAGTATGAAGTTCTACTTTTTGAGCAGCATTATTTGAATTTATTTATTGATACAGTAGGAATTCTAAGAGAACTACTCTATACAGAAAAGGTTGGTCTCTCCAGGTAATAAGAAAGAATTGGGACTTTAGGGCTAAGCAGTCCTTTATTTCTATTTCAGCAAATACCTGACGGCTGGATGTGAATGTAGTCATTTGTTAGCCATAGTTAGTTGATTAAGCTACACTTGACTGATTGTACATCATACACTTTGCTAAGCCATAGTTCAGATTCCTGGGAAAGGACTTGCATTATAATCTAGCCAAACTTAAAGTTTTAGGGGTCTGTGTGATATCTGAACCAATTCAATGAACTTGCTAGGGAAGAGGATGAGAGAAGGAGGCAGGGCCCTGAAAATCTTATTAGACCTCAGTGCTGTGATCATGTTGGTGACTGAATCTATTAAAACCAAAGGCTCTCCCAAAAGTGCTTCCAAAGTGATCACAAATATCATTGTTGTGCATATTCTGCATTCAACGATATATATGTATACATATAAACCTCTAAAGCCAATGGATCACCAACACCATCTTGCCAGCAATCAACATCCAGATAAACTGAGATTAACACCAAGATTAACAGATCAACAATCAAGTAGTAAACAATCCCCCAATCAAAGAACTACCAACTCAGAGAAACAACAGCCTAATTGGAGAACCACCAAGAACACACTCACCAGCACTGACTGGACAAGCCACTTTGAATATAAATGGACAGCAAACCCCACTCCCTTCTAGAACTGACTGTTACATAGTTGGGCAATGAAACAACTGCAAGGGGAAAAAAAAACCAAGCTCAGAGAGCACCAAGGACCCCACAGACATCTAGTTCTGTTTTGTTATCCATGTCAGTTCTGAATTATATGTTTGAGGTTAACTCTTAGATTTGGAACACTGTGATGTGGTGACTAGATGCTCTAAATCCAGATTCCTGTTTTGTTATCAAGCAAATAAGTGTACCAGCCAAGACAGGATTTCATGATACTTAATATCTGGGAGGTAACTAGAGCTTTGCAAGGATTATAAATAAAAATACAGGGCCCTTTTAGACTAATTCCATTTCCATTTCCCAATCTCTATAAAGCACTTTGAAAACAAACCTGCAATCAACTTTACACCTGCTTATCTGGAGCAATGAAAGCAAACTGAGAACATCCTATGGTCAACCAATTGGAGAATGCAAAATGCAGTATCCACACCTTTGAGACACAGTTGCTCCTGAAATCAAAGCAAAATCCCCTAATCTTTGGCTCCATTCACAAAAAAAGAACATGTGATTTAGATTCAGACTGGAAAGCTGGAGAGTAAAGTTCATTTGTATTTACTCCTGGACTATTTTCTATGGGTTTCCCTCTTAAAACAATAGCAGCTTTGGTGAACAAAGTAATTGTATTGACACTTGTTAAAAATGTTCTGGGTTCAGTTTTGAACTTGAGTTTTCTAGCATGCAATCTGTAGTATATGGCAGCCTGAAAGAGAGATGAGACTAGGAAACCAAGGGTAATGCATGCTGATACTACTTTTAGTATAAGGTTATGGTAACAGAATATTGCCAGTCTGAATGTGCTTCCCCTCTCCTTTCATGAAAATTAAGGAGAGTCGCATCCAAGATGTTTTCTCAAATTACAGTTCTGCCTCAGACTCTGTTTTCTTTTATCTGTCCTGTTGTCTTGGCTGCAACTTTTCCTCCTGTTCCTCAGGGCTATTCCTTCTGCCTATTGCAACATGAAGCTGGGCTTCGTAAAAGGAAATCCGTCACTGGGCCTTTCCTTCCTCACAGAATAAAATCAGGGCTGCCAACTGTTTTGGCTGAGTGGGCATATTAAGAAATTTCAGTACTTATTATGGACATGCTCATAAAATTGTCAGGTACAAGGAACCAGAACTCCTCTGAAAGTAGGGCAAAGTAGTTTCTTCTTATTGCCGTTCACCTACAGTATTTATAAGAATATCTCCAGGCTGCCTTCTCTAGGGAATGGGAGATAAAGTCTTCAAGAGTCTGGCCTGTTATTTGCTCCCATGGAGCAACTCCAAGCTAGACCCCCTCCTTTACTCCCTCTCTACCCTAGCAAGAGATTCCAGCATAAAATGGCTGTCATGGAGCCTCTGATCAATCACCAGTCACTAATTTAACACCCCTCTCCCCCAATAATATCTCCCATTTCTAGTTGCCTTTGCCCTGGTGGAGGAAAGCACATTTGGAAACATAACAAGGGCTGTAGCCAGCTATCATGCTTAATTTCTCAGTATCAGGAAATATTTTTGGAAATCATCCTGACATTCCATGGCTGCTTTGCCTCACAGTGTTTTAGCCTTTTGATTCCTTAACCTAAGTGTAGTGAAAAAGTATTATTAAGAAAGCAATATTAACAGGATCCATGGAAGGCATCATTGGGCATCTTGATGCCCACAGGATTCAAATAGGGAATTCTCCTCTTGGTTTATGGCCCCAAGTTACAGTATATGCAACTATTATAAATCTGTAGCTGAAAAGGACATCTGCCTTCAGGGTTTGGAATGAACTCAAATGAATTTTAGCATAGGAAATTAAGGAGGCAGAAAAGGGCGAGAGAACCTCATACTGCTACCTCATGCTAGTAGCAAGCTGGTATTTATACCAGTATCAAACCTATGTGTCTGGGATGGGTTGAGAGGTGCTGCAAAATAAGAATTTCAGGATCATATTTGACAGGTATGCCTTGTTTGATACTAAAGGCAACATATTTCAGGACTGATGCCTTTGTTTCTGTTGGGCCCTGTTTCCAGAAGACAAATCACTGACTCCTCAGGCACTTATCCCAGTCTTGGCTAATCTTGGAAAAGCTACACAGGGTTAGAATGGGCTAGTACTTAGATTTAGTCTTCATCAGAGATCCTATGGCTGTAGGCTAGATTGGCAAGAAAAAAAAATCCTTCTGAAGAAAACAATGGCACCTCACTCCTTTATTGGTATGTTTATCAACAGTTTGTCCATTACTATGAAATCGAAAACATGAGAAAGAATGTCTCCTGAACTGGTGGATAGGATTAATGACAGCAAATATATCCCTCTGGAGGTATTGCTCAGACCATTTCTTAGACACAAACAGTGATTCTTTGTAAGTTTTGCTGAAAAGGCCTGGTGCTAAAGATTAGGAAGGCCATTTCAGAGCAATAAGGGAATATCAGACTTGTTTTGTCTTTTGTAGTTCCTGGCCAATTCAGCCAATGATTTATTATTTTCTGGGTCTCCCCCCCCCTTCTCTACTTAACTTTCCTTGTGATCTCCTGCAATTTAATTTAAAGATATGGCCATTTTCCACAAGAGTAGAAGAGTTGGTATCTTATACATTTAATAAATAATGAATGGCAAATTCAACCTTCCTCTAAAGCAGTGTTTCTCAACCTTGACAATTTTAAGGCATGTCAAGGTTGAGAAACACTGCTTAAAGGATTATTCCTCTCTGAAAGCTCCCTTTTGGGGCTTGTAATCTCCTTGCCATCTTTCTTTAGCTTGGCAATCCCAATAGCACCATACTTTGTTTTCCATTGTTTCATTTAAAGATAAAACCCACTGAGGTTAATAGGAGTTTTCCCAGAGAAGTGGGAACAGGATTGTCAATTTGGGAAGGTAGGGGTGTGCCCCATTCCTCCAATGTCACCAGCAAAATGAAATTAACTTATAGATGTGCTGCCACATAGCAAATAACCAAAGGGCTGGAATTCTTAAGCCTCTCTGAACATAATGCCTTACTTGGTTACCAAGGTACAGGGCTGCCAGTTTCCAGCCTCAGGCCAGCAAACTGTAGAGGGTTAGCCTGCTGCTTTGCAATAGGGGATTAAGAAACTATTGAAGAGTGAGATTAGGCAGGTTATTTAGAATTCCCTGGGATTGCAACTTGCCAAATGTTAATCAAACAGCAGGTTTATTAGAAGGATCTCAAAGGACACTGGAATTTATTTGATGACAGGAATACATTGGATAGCAATTGGGGAGAAACACAAGATTGGGAGAAGCTTTCTTAACCACTTCTGTGATGGAGAAGATATCCAGTTGCAAAACTCAAAGGAAAAAACTAAAAATCTACATCACCAGTAGAAGTAATGTTGTGTACTTTGTTTGAAAAAATAAAAGCAGAACATGACTGAAGCAAATATATCACTGTGGAAGATAATAAGAATACAGCTAGTGTATCAGATATCCAAAATTATAGCATCAATGCTGGCAGTTCCCAACTTCCCACCTAGCTTAATTCCAAGTGAAAAGTCATAGTTACTGTCTTCATTTTTCTTCTATATTCAGAGGTGTCTAATTATTTCTGCTAATTCTCTCTTCCTCTTTCCCCAACTTCAACTCTGGTAGATTTTAGGATTCCAGGCCATTGAGGAACATTAAAATCCACTTATACTTATTATGCTTATTCATAAATGAAGCAGCTAAATTCATAGCTACACATTAACATACAAGTTATATGTGCCTCCAGTCCTGCTTGAATTGTTCTTTAAAGGACAAAATCAGATAATGCAACACTCACTTGAGAAACCGCACTTATTTCAACAAGAGTGATGATGCAACATATCTGGCAAGGAATGCTCCAAAAGTTGTTAGATCAAACTTGCATACACAACTCATTTATTAACCTTTTCCTTTGTATCTCTAGCATGGAAGCTCAGGAGGGCCAGATGGCAAAATTTCTGAATAAACGCTCTCCCTTGAACTTAAAAATCCAGGGAAAAATTTGCTCTAGACTTTTGTGCTTTTGAATTTTCAAGAAGAGAAGTGTAGCTGTCAGGAAAGGAGGGGGAAAGCCTACTTCAGTATTATGGAATACATATTTTCTAGGAAGGATATAGGAAAAAATGAATCACAAGCTGATTTGGAGCAGGGGTTCTCAACCTTGGCAACTTTAAGACTTGTGGACTTCAACTCCCAGAATTCCTCTTTTTTGCTGGCTGAGGAATTCTGGGAGTTGAAGTCCACAAGTCTTAAAGTTGCCAAGGTTGAGAACCCCTGATTTGGAGGTATGGTATCTAAATCAGATTGGGTTTACTTTGTTTTTGGATATGTTAAACACAATTCATTTGGAGATGCTTCATGTGAAGCTCATTTGAGCCTTTCCGCTGTTCTTTATAAAGAGCAGAAAGATGAACAAATTTGACTTCTTTTAGTTTTGCTTCAAACTATTTCCCTGATGAGGTGGGGCAGAGAAAAGGGAAGAGAGTGAAAAGTAGTATCACTTTGAGCAATAACAGGTGCATCTTGCTGAATTATCTGGATGTGATGAGAGAAATAACACCTGATAATAATCAGAAAGATCAATTAAAAAAAGAACAAGAATGCATCCATAATGCCTTAAAGGAAATTCAAGCAATACCAAACCTACACTGCACATGCACTTGCCATGCTGAACATTCAAATCATATGGATTCAGATGCAATGAGCAGAAATGACCAATGGAGTAATACTTGGAATTTAAAATCATACAAATGAGATAAAGAAAGAGCTGGAAGTGTATAGCTTATCAGGAATGAATGTTATAAGAATGGCATTGTTTTCAAATAAAATTATTACTGTCACAGATCTTTGGCAAAATTTGCTACAGTATAGTTTGCTAGCTGTAATAGAGGCTACTACTGACTGTATTTTCTCTCTCCTGAGTCCGTATGGGAAGCAAGAAAAAGTTGGAATGTAGCCACTGGTGGATAAAAAAGCAAAAAATGTATGGAACCTTGGAAAAAAAGGGAAAGAACACCTAGGAAAGCTCCAAAAAATCTCTTTGCTATTGGGCAAATGATGCTACTTCAGGGATGAACTGTTCTTAATTTTGTAATTGGGCAAATCAAGCTCAGAACTGGCAAAATGCATGGCTTCTCCTAGAGTATTTTTAAACAAATCCCCACTGGCCTATATTCTACCTTCTCAATTTACAATATCAACAATTCCTTATCACTACTGAAAGACTGGAGCTGCTCCAGTATGTTTCCAATCTACAAGAAAGTTGCACAGAATAATCCAATTAGCTATCACCAATTAGTATGCTATGTACAATCAAACTATCTTTGTTACAAACTTGTTGAGGGGATGGTCCAAGAGAATACCTTCCCTTAAGCTCCCAGAGTAGAGAGTTACAGTCATGTAAAAAACACATTATGGGGGCATGAGATAATGTAACACCTCTGTTATCTCTCTGTCTAGAGGTTGTGAAGAAAGTTAGTTGTTTCTTCTATTGATCCTCAGTTTTTCAGGTTGATAATGCAGGTAAATGAGACCTTAATGCAAACTAGATGTAAAAACAATTGAGTAATTAATTGCATCCATTTGCATCTCAAAAGGAGCCAAGCAGGGTTGCACTCTGGCTCCCCTTCTATTCAATTTCTATATTAATCATATTATTTGCTAAACTCAAATTCTGTTCCCCAGCCCTCTTCTACTGGGTCATTTCTATTCCATTCCATGAAGAAGTTGCTGACATTCTATCTATATTCCAAGCTGGCTTCACAGATGCCGAGGTCCTTTTTGTTCTAAGAAAATCCTATACATTGATTATTCACATTCTATATTTTAATTAAGAAGCATTTCAACATTTTCTATATTGCAAAATCAATGATAAGCCTAGTGATGAGGAAGTCAACAAGTGAGCAAATGAACCTGAAACATTTAGGCAATAATTTCCCATTAGAGACACCAAATAAGTGAGCTTGCATCAAGAGCACAAAAAGCTCAAGCAACATCTATTTCCTTGCAGCAAACACATTATATAAAATGAAAGTTTTACACTGCCATACAGTGACCAACTTCATGAGGACAATACTTAAATTACAAGGTAATTTAATCCCACTTTTTGCAGGTGCCTTGTCCAACATACAAGATTCTCAATTGAAACTTGGATGCATCTGTCTTGAGGATCATTTGAGACATTACTGACTTAAATACTAGCATGCCCTTGGCCCAGCTTTGGGATAGTTCCACCTTCTTCTTCAAAAAGCAAATGCATTTGGATTTGTCTTCTGGCAAGCTATTCCTCCCATCAGAATGTTCTATGGATCCAGTTAAAGCTTAGGCAGAGCTCAGAATGTTTTGAATCTTGGTATTCAAATATATAGATTAAACATTTCATATCTTCATATAAGCTGGTGGCTGCTCATTTCTCATACCTAGATATTTTTCTCAAATCGTACGTGCGCCTCAAAGAAGAGCATTTACAGTACACATGGGTGCAGTTTGATACCCTGACCTCAGTGATTGCTGTAGAGAGATAAAACAATATTCCTTACAGTATCACCTTTGCATGTGCTCATGCAACAAGGCAGTGTGTGTGGAACATGTGTTACTAGACTGTAATATACATCATGCCTTGATGTGTATTTCACCAAACCACTTATTAGTTATCTTTCCAAACTATCATAATCCATTATTGTAGATCAGCTGCTGCAATATCAGCATGCCAAAGCATCTAAGGCAGACATGTCAAACTTGTGACGTCACGTGACATTGTGCGACATATTGGAACTTTTTCCCCATTGCCGGCAATGGGGTGGGCGCGGTTTCCTTGTGATGCGTCCGGCCTGCGTGCTGGCAGTTTCACACCCCTGAACTAAGGCCAGAAAATTTGTAGCTTGTTAATAACAAATTAAGTCCAACCTTTCACCTTTGTTGTCTGCCTTGTGGAAATGACATTTTCTGCTGATTTTTAAATCTACATTTGTCTGGATTTTGCTATGCATTAAATGCTGCTGCTCATATATTTTAACTCTTCCTAATTATTGTATAACTTTACTTTTTTTAATTAATTTAGTCCGTTACACTAATGTATTTAATTGCATGGACAATTAAAAAGGGAAAGCATTATCTCTGGACTGAAGGAAGGAAGGAATGAAAGCACTCTTCTCTTGAACTTGTTTTCCTGCCTGTGATGAAGGCACATGTTGGTCTATATGAATTTGTTGGCAGTGCTGGATTAGTGACAGCAGCTGTCCCATCAGAGAGGAAATATCAAGTATGTGAAGAAACAACTTCATGGTAACAGGATTTCATAAGCACAAATCCTCTCTTGGCTGAAGTGTTTCCTCTTAGAAACTCCAAGTCAAGTAGATGACTAAAGCATTTACACTTCTTCCCTTCCTCCCACCTCCTTTCCCCCTAAGGAATAAAAACTTGGGTTATTTGTGCCAATATTATTTTAGATCATGGCCGGGGGTGAGAAAATGGTGGCCGGGGACTGAATTTTCTTTGTCGCTTTTTTCATTCTTAATGCCACCTGCAATGAACTAATCAAGTGCCAATCTTCAAATTCTGGTCATGTGCACAAACTCAGTGCAGCTGCCTGATGTGTGCTGCTCATTAAATACACAGTATCAGGGAGACTCTTCTTGTTTGGAAAGGTTAGAACAGGGGTCTTCAAACTTGGCTGCTTTAAGACTTCTGGACTTCAATTCCCAGAATTCCTCAGCCAGCCATGAGTTGAAGTCTACAAGTCTTAAAGCAGCCAAGTTTGGAGACCCCCTGGGTTAGAAGAAGGATGAAGGGGATTGGTTGTAGGACATTCTGTTGCCATTTTTCTAGAATCTAGATCAGGGGTGTCAAACTGCTGGCCCACAGGCTGGTTTCATCATACCGGAGCTGCGCCCACCCCATTGCCGGCAATGGCAAAAAAGCTCCGATACGTTGCGCGACGTCATGTGACGTTGCGAATTTGACATGTCTGATCTAGATAGAAAAACAGGATTGAAAAATGAACAGACTTGTTAAACAGGTGTTTGGCAACTTCCTTGCAGAACATGATTTTTTTTTTGTTTGTAAACAAAATGGTATAGTCAGTTTTATTCCTATTGCATTGCATTGCTGTTGTTCCTATGGTGTATTAAGTGTTCTATGATGCAGCTGATGAAGTGAAATAACTGCTCAGGACTTGATCATACAATTCAAACCTATTTCCATTTGAAGAACTGATATGGGAAAGTGGCATTTTTCAAGGGAAAATCAGGTAAGAGTTGGTGAACATTCTTGACATTCATGCCTTTCAGTTGTGAAGATTTTTTTTACCATCTCAGTATAATTTGACTTCGGTCCATATTATTACCCTAATCCCATTAGGAGAGCTATCAAGATGAGAAAGGGCTGCATATCACCCCCAACTTACATAGGCTATATTAACTTCCTTCAATTCATTATGTATAGGGGTGAGCTTTGTCTAGGATTCAGTTTATTTTCAAGAGCAAATTTGATCAAATATGTTCCACTTAAGCAAATGCTTCTCTAAATTAGACCTTTATGAAGTCCAAAGTTTCTTTCATTGTTTACTATAGATTTTCTACATTGTACTGTTTAATGCTACTGGCTCTCAGTCCTTCACTAGTTGCTGAGGTTATCAAGGTGCCCTTGTAAGTACGGTACTTGGGGAATTGAATGAGAATATCCTGACTGGGGGAAAAAAACAACAACCTAAAGATGGCTAGTTTTCTTTCAGTAGTTTTTTTTTATATAGATATGTATGAATATGGCTAATTTATCAGATTGAAAAAAATGGCAGAAAAGCTAGAAATCCATTGCTTAGGATTCCCTCCCTCTTTTCCTTCTCTCCTCCTTTTTCTTCTAGTCCAGGGGTGTCAAACTGCTGGCCCATGGGCCAGACGCATCACAATGAAACTGTGCCCACCTCATAGTTGGCAATGTTGGCAATGGGGAGTTTGACATGTCTGTTCTAGTCTCACACTACTTTAGCATCTTCCAAGCACTGTTCTTGCTGTTCCCACCAATTGATTTCCTGCTTGCCTTTATAGATGAAATAAGACAGTCAAGGCTTTCAGGCAAATTATCCTCCTTTGAACAATCCCAGCATCCCCTGGGAGAGAGCTGAAAAAACGGGCAGTCCAGATAGCCAAGATAATGAATTTCAGCAACTCTTTTGCAGAGCTAAAGTGGGAAGGGTTAACACTTCAGATCCTTCTGAGGGTTAGGATTATGTATGCCTTGTAGTTCTCAAATGTCTTAAACATTTCAAAGGGGAATGTTTAAAGATATTTCCCTCTACAAATTGGGCCCACTTTTGGAGTGTGGTTTGAGCATACTATATACACAAATACCAATGCATCTCTCATTCCTATTCTAGGATAAGGTATGAAACCTAAGATGTTTTAAAGTAGACTCATCTGTGATGCAGGGCCTATTCTGAAGGCATGTTGTGCTTCTAGTGAACTCAAGAATCTGGCCCATGCTTTGAAAGGGGCAAGATTCAGTTATAATAAATCAACATACAAAGGCTCATTTCTCATTTTCCAACCATGGCAACCTACGCTTATTTAAAATCTGTCAATTCCCTTATCAATTGCCCTTAATCAAAAAGCAAACCAATATATTCTTGGCATCTCTAAGTCCAGATACACAAGCCTGCACAAAAGCACTTTCAGGTAATTGGAGGCGAGCATTTGGAGGATTTATTGAATTTTTGTTGTTGTTGCATCCCCTCCCATCCTCATTCAGTTTGATAGAGAAGAAATTGCTTTTAAATTTAGATTTTTTTTTTCCAGGCAGGAGACAATCCCAATGGATTCCTCATGAATAAAGTAGAGAGTTTTAACTATGCAGTTCCCAATGTGTGTGTGTGTGTGTGTGGAGAGAGAGAGAGAGAGAGAGAGAGAGAAAGAGAGAGAAAGAGAGAGAGAGAGTTTGTATGTACGGTATGTGTTTCATTGCACGAAAATCTGGTGAGTTGCAGCCTCTCTGACTTTCCATAATATAAATGCACCACAAGTGAACTTACCTCATGAGTCATTTTTTAGATGACTCAGAAATGTGGGCAGCCATGGAGGCCACAAAAGGATGGAGAGAGTGTAATTAAGAAACAGGCATCACCCCCCCTTCCCATTACTTCACAACAATAAAGGAAGCTTAAGATGACTGCAAAAAGTAATTGAGAGTGAAGCAGAATAACCATTGCCTGTATTGCGAATTCTCAGGGCAACCGAAAAACTAATTTTGGCCTTGCGGTTCTGTAGCCTGCACACTAAGAGAGAGGTCCTTACCACTGAAGTCACCCTGAAAAGATAAATGCATCCCTATTTACCAGGCAAAATCCTGAGTGATGTTTTAACAGATTAGTTTCTCGAAAGATGTTAACCCTCCCAGGTTATGTGTCTGCATGTTTATGGGACTCAGAATTTTACACAGCCTCTCCTTTGCGCCCTCCTTCCATCCAGCTGGCAGAGCCTGCTGTGAAATCAGTCACATACACCCACACATATGCACACACAGAGACAGGCTCACAGATGCACATGTGCGAGCGTGCACACACACACACACACACCACACACACACACACACACACACGTGATAGGCAAAGAACTTGAACTAAACTGATACCTTAACTGTTCTAAGGGTAAATGAACAGGATATAAATATTAGCTATGGAACTTTCTTATTAATGACAAGGTTCGACACATCACGGGCCAGATGCATTCCTTCTGCTTCCTTTATTTTCATATGCTGCACCTACACAGGTCAGCTAGATTTTTTTTATTGCTGTCCAAAACAGTAGGGAGAGGTTAAAGGGGGGGAAGGGAGAGAAAGCTCTGCTATTGTTTAATTTTGGAAAAGAAAGGGGAGGAGAAAGGGTTGCCATGATTTTAAACCGGTCCTTCCAAAAGGTACAACATACATTGCAACATTCCTAGTCAAAATTCCTACACTTGGGTGGCAGGCTCGAGAACAGCTGCAGGTAGCTGATTCATTGCCCAAATCTCTACTAGGGGGAGAAAAAAAAGAAGCTGCAGGGCCCCCTGCCAAAAATGAGCAACAGTTTTTCAAGCTGGAAAAGGCCTCCTGAATAAGGTGGATAAGGGAGTGTGATTGGGAGCGGGGAAGCAAAGTTCTGGAAGCCGGTGCATATTTAATCAGATTAAAATCTATGAGTTTCCTCAGCAAGTTCTTAAACAGTTGAGCTGCCAGCTCCTGAAATAAGGACAAGTGGAGGAAGGGGAGTTGGAATGGCGTTGTAAAGCAGGGAAGGAAGAAATCTGATTCAGAGTTGAAACACTATGTGGGATGTCTGTTTTCCAGACCTTGTCCCATTTTTTTTTCTTTCACCTTCCTTGGATGGTTAGGCAATAGACAGAGCCAGGATTCCCAGGTTGTAGAGCTAAAGAATTGCAAAAGGCAAAGTCTGAGGACAGAACAGCATCACTGTCTGCGTGACAATGTGAAACACTGTCACAAATCCACATTTCATCCCACAGCAGCAATCTGTTATTTAGAAAGTGCAAAAGGAGGCTTACAAATGGATTGCAAAGCCAAAGAGTTATTAAAAGCTATTAAAAGTTATTAAAAGCTGGCTGAGGAATTCTGGGAGTTGAAGTCCACAAGTCTTAAAGTTGCCAAGGTTGAGAACCCCTGCAGTAGTTCATCTCCTTCCTCGGTGGTCACTTCCAAACGGTATTGATAAGAGGGGAGAGATCAAGCCTGCAGCCCCTTATTTGTGGAGTGCCTGAAGCTTCAACCTTCTTCCCCATTTCTATTTAACATAGTTAGGAAACCATTCGGTCAGGTCGTCCATCAGTTCAGGGTTCAGTGTCATCAGCATATCGATTATATCCAGCTTTAGATGGCAGCCCTGGGCTGTGCCAGTGAAGTGGTCATAGTGCTGCAATTGACGTAAGTGTGGAAAATGGCCATATGTCACTTTTTTCAGTGCCGTTGTAACTTTGAACGGTCACTAAATGATTGGTTGAAAGTTTACTACTCCCTGTAATTGGTGCTCCCACCCAACCCCCAGCAAAAAAAAAAAAAGGCTTCAATCCCTTTGCGCAAACCAAGGAGAATTGTTACATTACCCTATTGCTAACCATACTCCCCGACTATAAACAATGTGAAAAAATGTAAGTGCAAAAAGCTGCTGGTGGAAAAAGATGGTTGCCCTTTGTTTAACTCAAGAAAAACAAAAACAAGATATTAAGGAAATGGCAAACAATAAATAAATAAACAAACAAATAAAATCTTCGGAGTCTTCGGAGAGGAGCGGCATACAAATCCGAATAAATAAATAAATAAATAAATAAAATGGCAGTATTACAGAATCTGACAAAATTGGTTTGACCAGAGCAGGACTTTAATAAGTGTCCATACTGCAGTCAGAGAATGCTCTACAATGCTGCCTTTGTGTCTCTGCGAAGCTAATCTCCAATATAGCCTAAAATTGAAGGCATGCAATAAAGGGGGGAGGTGGAATGGAAGAGGCAATGTGCAGGGTATAGTTAATAGGGGAATTATGACAAAATTATTACCATTCCTTTTCCTTCCATCATTCCTGTGTTTTTGGTTTAATGCACAGAACAAATGGCGTGCATTTTAACATGCTCACTTCTTTGGGATGGAGAAATACATCTGTCTGCAGCATGATGATATCACTCACAGGATGATATTGTGTATTTCAAGTAGAAGCAAGGTACAACAGAGGCACAATGGCTGCGGTTTCTGTCTTGTAATTACTTAAATTTTCCCTCTCTCCATTAAGTTAATGACCAATAGAAATAATCTGAGAAAGTACATTAGGCCAATTTTGGGATTTTACATTCCAGTGAACCCTTTAAATCTTTGATCGCTTCAGAATTTTTTTGAAAAACACTGAGCTGGTCTAAGTTCACAACATAAATAATGGAAACTTGTTCTTGTGAATCTGAACCTTACTTATGTGTTTATTTTGTTGTTGAACTAAAACTCCTTGTCCTATTTAAGCTACCACCATTACTTTCAGCAAACAAACTATATTTAAAGCTAATTTGGAACATTGGCTGGCTATAGCTCATTTCACATTGATGTCTATGCTACACAGATGTATGTTGGCATTTCTTTGTCATTCTCTTCTGAGAACAAAAATTCTGTAGACATTACATACTACTTGAGCACACCTCTAGAATGCAACAAAGTGGGCATGTACTATTTCATTTAAATTAAAGCAGGGATCTCCAAACTTTAAGACTTGTGGACTTCAACTCCCAGAATTCCTCAGATAGTATTGCTGGCTGAGGAATTCTGGGAGTTGAAGTCCACAAGTCTTAAAGTTGCCAAGTTTGGAGACCCCTGAATTAAAGTAACCCCTTTCCCCCATGTTCATTGATTGAAAATGGATTTATTGATGCTGATTAACAAACATTTCCATGTCCTTGGATATGGGAGCGTAGTTCAGACTGGCTACTAATGTAGCTAAAGTTAACAGATTTCTCCCTTTAAAGATTAAAGATGCTGCAAGTGGTTAAACCTGATTTTTCTTATTAAAATACAAAAAGGTATTGTGAGTATTGGAAGCGGTACTTGAGTTGAAGTTCGCACCTCTTAAAGTTGTTGAAGTTGAGAACTGCAGCTATAAAGGAATATCAATATTTTTTCTAGAACATTATACATACACACATGTTATAATCTGCATGTAAGAAATGAGAATCCTAACCCTCATGACATGAATCTTGGGAAGCAATGCATTTTAGAGGAGGTACTCTGAAACCTAATACTTAATTTGATGAATCTCCCTTGCCAAGGCCCTTATTTTCAGCTACGCTTTCCTAGATCAGGTTCTGGGATTGAAAAGTGGTCCAAACAAAGAGGATAAGGTGTGTCCAATGACCTTTGTGCCCTCTGATCTTGCATTAGGTTCTCATCACAAACCCATATTTTGGCTTTCTGGTCTATCAACTACAGATGTAAAATGGTGGCTTGCAGGTTTGCATATGTGATTTCATCTGCATGTAGACAGATTTCAAAGATATGCAATATTTCCTTTTAGAGGAAAAACTGCAGGCTTGGCTGCCTGCTTGTCTTCTCTCCAGGAACTCATTATAGAAGGGGAACCCATTTCATATCAGAGTTGGACTGAATAGCTCTTCAAACAAAGGACTATTCTGTTAAATAAGATCTACAGTCACCCAAATGTTTCCTTCTCTCTCTGTCTAAGGCGCCTTCACATTCCTCCTTCTGAGATGGAGAAGGAACATCAACCCTATCTTTATGAAGTTGTCTTTCTGTGAAGTCACTGCTGCTTCTCTTTTCTTCTTTTCTTTATTTCAATTTCTTCTGTTCCAAAAGCCAAATTCTGGAAGTGGTTAATGGCGCCTTTTCTGTTCCTCTTAGTTGATGAAGCACCTGAGTCTGCCCCCCTCCCTCATCCTACCATGTGACTGTGGCTACTGATTTCTTTCTGATGTTGCCTCTGCCTTCTAAAACATACATAGTTGTGGTGGATTTTCCAAGTGCTGCTACTGTTCTTCTATAGCTGAAGGAGAAGGGTTTATTAACCTCCTGTGCCTACTGGCACAAATAGAAAGGCTGCATGGAGCTATTTTCATTTACCAGCTGCTTGATTGAGCCTGGCTCTCCCCCAGACTCCTGAGAAATATGGGATTGAAATATACTAAAAACTTGGCTATATTAAAGTATACTGTTTTAAAGTATACTAAATAGTGAGGTTTGATGTTTGTTTCTAATACTTCAGTGGGAGATCATTAGGAAGCAATAGATTATAGGCGAGGCCAAAAAAAATAAAAAAAAATATGGGAAGAAGATAATGACTAACTACTTCCATACGGTTGCCCAGAAAACTATACAGATGTACTCATGAATTCACTAAGAGTCAAGCGTGGAAGAAATTTTACCTTTATTAGCCAATAAAACTCCAGACAGTTGCAAGATTTGCTGCTCTAGTTATCCTCTAGATCGGTGTTTGCTGAGGTTGAGAAACAATATCTAGATTTCTTTCAACCTAGATAGGATAGTCCTTCCTTTATAGCTCATTCAACAAATCATATAGTTAAAACTTTGTGACCTTACATCATGTATGACTAGTTCAAGCCTGAAAGTTATCTGTTCTAAGAAAAAATATTGTCAAAATGTTTGGAAATTAAGCAATGGACATAAATGAAGAATACTATTTTTACTAATAGACTAAAGTGTTATTTCTCCAAAAAGCAGTAAAAATGATGATCATCTGAACCTCATATTTAAATTTTGTGACAAAAAAGGGTAGAAATTTCAACAGGGAGGAAGTATGTAGGACAATTAATAGGAAATTCCTAATTTTACCTGTTATGAAGCACTTCCTCTCCCACAATTACTTTTAATTTTAAATTAGTTCATCAAACACTAAAATTAAATTTCAATTTACTTTGAGCTTTGCATGCTATATTTAATGGATTGCCTGACATTTCATTTAGCCATTATTTCACTTCAGGGTGATACTTATATAAGGCTTTTAAAATTAGCACCGCCTTTCAAGCTGAGAGGGTCAGAACAGAGTCTGCATGGCATAAAAAGCTTCTTATCAAAGCTTATTTCCTCAGATCTACCTTTCATCTTTTATAATATTTACTTTGCAAATCCTTGAACTTAAAAGCATTAAACAGGTTAAGGGAGGGAGGGAGGGAGGGAGAGAGAGAGAGAGAGAGAGAGAGAGAGAGAGAGAGAGAGAGAGAGAGAGAGAGAGAGAGAGAGAGAGCAGAAGCAGGAGCTAAGATACATTGAATTTAGATTGTCGATGGCCTGTAAAAAGTTGTAGATAAGGATAAAACAATTTAGGGCATTTTCAGAATCAATAAAAACATATAGCAGGTTGGAAATCCTCTCTCCTCCCTGTTAACATCAGAGGACAGAGGGTGTTCTTGCCTTAAGGCTCAGGCATGAACAAGGAAAGGCAAAGATTTCTAACTTGGTTCACTTCCTCTCCTCTCTACATATGATAGGGTGAAAAATTCCATCTCTTGGAGAAACATCACCATCACATCAACATAAGACAGTACTAAGTTAAATAGATCAGTGTACTGACTTGGTATAAGGCAGTTCCTATATTTTTATGAGACCATTTAGTCTGGTTACTTGAATTGTTCCAGGGAGTGCTGGATTGTAAATTTTCCAGCAGGTTTTTAGGTTTCAGTTCTACTACCGCTAGCTTCTGAACGTTACAGCTAAGATCCTTTAAGTCACCCTCAGTTGGACTTTCCAATCTCTTGCTAACATACAGGATCGTGTGGCTTGCACTAATTCTCTAATTGCCTCTCAGATAAAACCCATTTTTGGCCATACCCCTTTGGCTAAACAGCTGCTATTCCACCCAGCTGTTTCTTTGATATGTCATGTATCAATCAACTTATTCTGACTTTTCTGCAAACCCAATTGTGTTCTACCGGTATCTTGCTATGCTTGTTTCCTTGCATGCCTTTGGATTCAAATAATTTAACAACCTGTTCTCTGCCCTAGTGACCATTTTAAGTATAAAAAAACCAGTATACCGAAAAGTAGTTAATCATTTCAACCATTTAATACTTAAATAAGAACAATAAAAGAGGTACACAAAACTAGATTATGTTACAAGAATAGTATCAGTATTTAGAAATAGTGATACTTTTTCTTGTATGCACCAGTCCCCCCCCCACCTTTCCTGTATGCAGCAATCGAGAACTAGAGAGATGAAGCGTCTATTCCTGAAATTACTTCTGGGAAGCACCACCTAGTTTTCACCTGAGCAACGTAATCGAAGGTGCCACGTCTCCGATTGGTTTCCATCTTTCCTCTCTTGGACTTTTGGGGAGGGGTTTTTTTCCCCGCCTGGAAGGAAGTTGAACAAAAACCAGACGTGTTCCGGAAAACACAGATTTATCAGAACCGGTTGGCCGACCTCAACAAAAAATTAGGTATCGGTTCTGCCGAACCGGTGAGAACCGGCTGAACCCCATCACTGGGTTTGAAGCTTGACAATTTGGTTTATTTGAGATGTCCTATTAGTGCTTGCCCACTTTTCCATTGTTTCCCATAAATTGTTTTTTATTACTGTTTTATCCAAGTTGGCTAAGGATGCTGCATTGAAGATGAGGTGAATTCCCCCCCCCCAAATCTTGTTTGTTTGAGCCATGGTGCCTGCTTGTCCTATAATGACATTCTCTTTCATTCTTTTTTAAAAGATTTACACCACCTGTAATCCTTAAGATTGACACGATGCAAAGTGCATGCAGTGATGTATATGAGACATTGAAATTTGCCATTCCTGTATTATATACTTGCAGTAGGCCAAAATCTGCCTGCAAATTGCTATTACTTCAAAATACTTGGTGTCTTCAGATTTCATGAGGAAAATACTCCAAATACATCTCTTCCAGTTTGTGAAAATAGGATTTGAGATTGGCTAATTTTTAAGAAAATAATATATGCTGTCCTATGTTTGGGAAGCACCCTGCAGGCTTAGTGTAGTTGCACCTGTCTTTCATGAAACTCTAAACACCTAGACATCTAGATTGCTGAAGCGCAAATACTTTGGCCACCAAATGAGAAGAGAGGACTCATTGGAAAAGACTTTGATGCTGAGAAGGATTGAAGGCAAAAGGAGAATGGGACGGCAGAAAATGAGATGGTTAGATAGTGTCATCAACGCAATGAACATGAATTTGGACAAGGTCCAGGAGATAGTTCAGGTCAGGGAAGCCTGGTATGCTATGGTCCAGAGAGTTGTGAAGAGTTGGATATGACTTAGCGACTGAACAACATCAAGACATCTAGACACCTGAACCTACCAGAATCTTATATATCCAAAATATATTTGAAAGTTGGGGATCATCCTGCTCTAATAATGCCTCTTTATATTATTTAATGTACATACAAATTGATCTAAATATTTCTATATTTTGGATCACTGCCCCAGAGAATTTGGGACAAGAATGATGTTCCTTTCCCTTAAAAACATCAACAAAAATATTTCTTTATTGAGCACCTTACTCTAAAAACTCTTCCACCATCTTTTCTGCAACAGGTGTGATAGCTGACCTGTATTTGTTTACAGACATGGGTGGAGGAAGCTAATTCTAGAGAGCTTGGCAAGGTGATCTGGATTAATCATTAATCACAAACTCTATTCTTCAGCTTCTCTGTGGATTTATCTTCTCCTTAAAGAATGTTTTGAAGTAGCCGCATTTACAATAACAGGCCAAGTGTGGATGAAGAGCAGACAGAGTACAATTACACAACAGCGATAGGACATGTTACTCACTGCACGTGGGTGGTCAGGAATCACTTTAGGCATATGCACAACTGTCAATCACACATGTGTTATTGATCAGACCCCCAAAAAGCAGGGTAGACATTGGCCTGGGCAATCCTGTGAACACATGCTGTTTGGCCATGCAATTGGATGTACCTTGTTGAAATGAAAATGTGCACAGCTGCTGTCCCATGGTCCCATAGTGCAGACTCCCCTTTGATCAAGACTTTTTCACTCACCAGGCCCAGTCTCTTAACAGCTTTTCCCATTTAGTAAACCAATGGCAGTACACTTATTTATTGGAGTATTCCTATACTGCCCTTACAGTTTAATAAAATGCCTGAATCAGCAAACAGACTAATGCTGAAACACTTGCATTAAAAAAAAAGAAAAAATGTGTTGAAAATAAATAGCAGTAGCAGGTAGAAAGCCTAGTCACTCAATCAATCAATCAATCAAACTCCAGGGCTATCAGAAGGCTGAGGAGCAAAACCATCAACCAGACTATGCTGAGTTAACATCAGGGAAAGGAATGGATCTCTTAAGGGCTAGAAATAATTGTAACAAGAGAATGCCCTTTCATGTCACAGGATATGCAGAAAGCCTTGGCTGACTTTGGTAGACTGAAAAGCTCATGTAGTCCAACTTGCCAAGTTGTTGAATGCTGACTTACATTGTCAGTGACACTTTGGAGCAGAAAGCCAAAGGGTGAGAGGTTAACCCAGGGTCATCTTCTGTATAATGAAGAACTGCTTATTTTATAGACAGTCCTCCCTGAGTTCTTCAGAAAAACTGAGCAATGCTTTCCCTGTCCCTAATAAAATTAACAATGGAACAGTGAGATAAAAAGTAACCCAACCTTACTAATTCTCACTGCACATTTAAAAGCAGTTAACCTACTTCGTTTTTTCTAAATGACTCATCCAGCTACCTAGAGAAAGAAAAGTGAATGAGATTGTGGTCTAGACAAAGATCCTCTCCCCCTCTGAAAGTCATTGGCAGAGATAAGCTGAAAGCCCCGCTTCTGGTTGCTTAACTGACTGTGGGGATGGACTTTCCCAGCCGGATGGTCGTTTGAATGTATTATCCTTGAAAAACTCCTTGGTGCTCTAATGCTGATTGATTGGTCAGTTGATTAGCTGACAGAGGAAACAGATCCATCAGTTCATGTATTAGTTACAGTTACTAAAAATATCCATCTAGAAGCTGTTAAATGCAAGGGTGAAAAATGAGAGGTTGCTTTGAAGTGAACTGCTTTACTGCCCAACCCTTGTTGATGCACAAGTGTTTTCTCCTCCCAGCAGCCTGCATAGGAACAAGCACTTCCTATGTCCTATTGCCCTCCTCCCGGCTTTCTGAAATCCGTATCCCTAGGCAAAACACAGGAAGTTGTGATCACCATGGACATCCAAGGCCGAAAAAGGTCAAAACCCAATTCTGGCTGGAGTTCCCCAGTGTGTTTGCTTTGCCTGCCCCATGGACCTTCTGACCGAGGGAAACTCGGGCGCTGACCTTTCTAGTGACCCAGAACTGGCTCATTGAAGCTCCTGATTGCAACCTTCTGGGTGACATAAGCATTTTAATAAAATCCTGTGGAGATCAGACACTTAATATGACACTTCCAGAATGCCTCGGTTTTCCAGAAGAACTCTGTTCCTTCCCGGAACCAATCAGTCAGTCCATTTAATTAAATGTTTAAAACCTATCGGTGCTCTAAAAAAGCCAAGTACTTTGGTCGCAATTCTTCTGTAGCATATTCTTCTTAAAACTGGAGTTGAAGCCACAGTCATTTACAGAGTTAAAGGAAAGGCGCTTTGATTTGAGCATGACTCCTGCGGAGCTCGTAGGTCCCTCAGGTTATTTTCATGGCAACAGTTTGAAAGTGGATTGTCATTGTGGTGTTTTTCTGGATTTCCCCCCATTTTGTTTTTATTATAGCCGTGTTATTTCTGGGCAGTATCCATCCATCCAAATGCTGTTCAATTTTGACTCTGTTTACATTTTTCAGATCAGAGAAGACTGCAAATTCGAATAACTTTCAGGTATGTATTTCAATTTTTAACCATAGATGATATTCTTATATTCACAGAATTTTACCAACTTGTCACATACATCTCAGTAATTTCTATTTCTACTGAAATGGAATGGGACTGTAATACACTAGGGCTGGCTGGTAGTCTTAATGTCTACATTGACTGGGAAGTTATGGGGTTGAAGTCCAATACATCTGGAGGATGCCTAGTTAAACTAGATTGTGCAATCCTGTACAATTGATTGCATTGCATGCATCTCCGATTGCACAGGATGTATAAATGCCTGGAGACACAATTTTACCAGCAGCTTTTGACATTATTAAACTCTGTGGTTCAAACTTTCTGGAGCTAATTTTTGATAAAAGATATTGCCACATCATATAAATTGATGATGATTTGGAGCAGGGGTGTCAAACTCAATTTCAATTATGGTTGCCCTTGGGTGGCCAGGGTGGTTGCGGCTGGGTTGGGTGTAGCTGGGAGATCACAGCCGAATGGGTGGGCATGGCCGGGGAGGGCATGGCCAGCTTGACATCACTCATCTCAGGTATCTGTGGGAGCCCAGGGGGGATCCAGGAGTCTCCCATGGAGGGGGGCATGACCAGGATGGGCACTGGGGCCTAATCCACCGGATGATCCTTGCCAACCTTCTTAGACTGTGTGGTGGGGGGAATGAGATGGTAGCACGGGCTGTCTGGGACTCTGGGTAGCAGGCACCCAGCCTGGCCCTTGACTCTCAGGGTGTTTGTTGGAGGATAAGTTTGGATGGCAGGGGCCGAGAGCATAGGGGCTGTGACATGGTGCCCTGCCTGCCCTACCACCTGCCTCCCCTTGCCTGAATGGGCCCAGATTTGGCCCATGGGGCTACCTCAGAGATGGCAAGGGACTGACCTCTGCCACCCCAGTCCAACCTGACCGGGCACTCCCCTAGCACATGCACAGGAAGTGGCAAGCACACTAGGGGCAATGATTTCTGGCAGCAGGCGCAGCCTGCCAGCCCCTCGACTAGTGCATTCTGGGGCTCCATAGCCTACTGAGACCACCAGGTTGGCCTTCGAAGCAACAGGCGCAGTGGTGACACCAGCAGTAGGAGAAGGGAGAGCCCTGGGGAGGCCTGCGATCTGGCCTGCTGATAGTGTGGTGGCCACACAAAGACAAAGTGGGATGGAACAGGCATGTCCGGTGGGCTGGGTCACGTGCGTCCCCCCCAAGTGGCAGTTACAGCACTAGGGCAGCAGTGGCCAGTCCCTTGCCATCTCCGGGATGGCCCCACGGTCCAAATCTGGGCCCATCTCAGGCATCCGGCCCATGGGCCTTGTGTTTGACATGTCTGATTTGGAGGATGCTGAGGTTCATTAGGAAATGTTGCTAAATCACAGAATAGAAAATTCAGATGCAGCCAAGTTATCATATCAATATTTCATTTGCCCTGCAATTGAAGTTTTTTTTTCCTATTCATTGGCTCTGGTACTCTTTTTTGCAGCTAGAAAAGTCATACCTGACCTTGTTCCCATATTTTTTTGCATTTGACACCTGAGTAGTTGTAACTGGAATGCTAGTCCTTTTAAAATTATTTCAGATTTAACCACCCCTGTTCTTGGGAGATTTAAAAGATAAAATATGACACCTCTGGGCCACGAGTAGCATTGATTGCCAGTTTGCTTCAAAGTCCATTTCAAGGTGCTGGTGATGACCTATAAAACCTATATGATATAGAACCAAGTTATCTGAGGGACTGCTTCACCCTGATTGCATCTTCTCATCCCATCAGGTTTAGCAGGAGAGGCATGTTATGGATCCTGTCTATAAGAAGTGTTATTTAAACAGGGCACAGGCAGAAAGGCTTTTCTGTCTTGGTGCTGACCCTTTGAAATATTATTTTTAATCTTGCTTTAATATGATTATTTGTATTTTGTATTTTATTTTGCTGTGGTTGTTAATTCTGTGAGCCACTCAATCGCTCATGTGAGATGGCGGCTGTATATGTTGAATCAGTAAATAAGTAAATAAAATAGGTGGCTGTAATGTACCATTTTGCCCCTTGAAAAAACACCCATGATGATAATTATGCTTTTGCTACAAACTTTCAATAGTGTATTCTGAAGGGGCACATAAATATGGGTGGGGTTTCATATACAAGCCTGCAAGTTTCCCATCCTGCATATTTATCTAGGGCAAAAATCCAATCCTATCCAACCTGGTAGAACATATTGCTCAGCAAACTAGTACTGGTAGTCCTTGACTTATGACCACAATTGAACCAAATTTCCATTGCTAAGTGAGACAGTTGTAAAGTGAACTTTGCCCCATTTTACAACCTTTCTTGCCACAGTTGTTAAGTTAGTAATGGTTGTTAAGTGAATCTGGCTTCCCCACTGACTTTGCTTGTCAGAAGGACACAAAAGGAGATCACATGACCCCGGGACCCTGCAACCGTCACAAAGACATGCCAGTTGCCAACCATCCAAATTTTGATCACGTGATCATGGGGATAATGCAATGGTGATAAGTGTGAAAAATGGTCATAAGTCACTTTTTTTCCGGTGCTGTTGTAACTCCGAACAGTCACTACATGAATGGCTGTAAGCTGAGGACTACCTGTATTAGATTACCACACTTACAAGTACAAGAATTTAACAAATCAATAACATATGAGTTAAAATAAGGGCACATCTTATTAAAAGAGCATGGTGGCACAAGACTGAAGAGGAAAAAAATCCAAAAGGGGATAAATGGTAGAATCCTAAATTTTGGAAATGTTTTTTAAAAAGATCTGGCACAAATCTCAGGAGAGGGTATGGTCTTGATGCAGGAGAGCAGCCCGTTGTGTTTGGGTCAACACAATCTGATGGCAAGTGGTTGAAAAAGTGGCAGGTCCAGTCTTGGCTTGGAAACAGAGCAAAACAAAAGAGTCAATGGATGGGGCTTTTCTTGCAGATGTGTAGTGCATCTGGATATGGGAAGAGAGAGGATGGGGAAGCACAGGATACCAAAAAACAGGTTGAAAGCCCCAATTCATCCCTTCCAATAAGGCCATTGTCTGTCTGTATCAACTTCTGTCAAATAACAGTAACAACCATAACACCAACTGGCTGCTGTGAAGTTGTCCACCCTTGCTGATGACACTAAATTGTTCCGGGTTGTGAAAAGTGAAACTGATTGTCGGGAGCTCCAGAAGGATCTCTTGAAATTGTGTGAGTGGGCAACAAAGTGGCAAATGCATTTTAACCTAAACAAGTGCAAAGTTATGCACATCGGGGCAAAGAACCCCAATTATACTTACCAACTGATGGAGACCAAACTTTCTGAGACAACCCAAGAAAGGGATCTTGGGGTTTTGGTGGACAGCTCGATGAAGATGTCAACCCAATGCGCAGCAGCAGTAAAAAAAGCAAATTCCATGCTTGGCATGATTAGGAAGGGAATCGAAAATAAGTCAGCAAGTGTTGTATTGCCTCTGTACAAATCGATGGTGAGACCACACTTGGAGTACTGTGTACAGTTCTGGTCACCGCACCTCAAGAAGGATATAATGGAACTGGAAAAGGTGCAAAAAAGGGCAACAAGAATGATCAAGGAAATGGAGCGCCTCCCTTATGAAACCAGATTGCAACGCCTTGGTCTCTTCAGCCTTGAAAGACGGCGTTTAAGGGGTGACTTGATCGAAGTGTATAAAATCATGCATGGGATAGAAAAGGTGGATAGAGAAAAATTATTTTCTCTATCACACAATACCAGGACAAGGGGGCACTCCCTAAAGCTCATAGCTAAGAAAGTGAGGACAAATAAAGGGAAATATTTCTTCACCCAGAGGGTCGTTGATTTATGGAATTCACTTCCTGAAGGGGTCGTGACAGCTGTCAGCCTTGACAGCTTCAAGGCAGGGCTAGATAGATTCATGGATGCAAAGTGTATCGGTGGTTATTAAAACAGATGTCCATGTGCCGCCTCTATGTTGGTTGAGGCAGGCAGGATTCCCTTGAGTACCATTTGTTTGGGGGTCAAGGGAAAGGGAGGGTTTTGCCTTCTCTTTCTGCTCAAGATCCCCATGTACATTTGGTGGGCCACTGTGTGACACAGAATGCTGGACTCGATGGGCTTTGGCCTGATTCAGCATGGCTCTTCTTATGTTCTTATGTTCTTATGTTCTTATGTTCCTAAGTGGAGGGGGAGGCAAAATAAGATAATTGGTGAAATGCTCCTTTGTTTGTGAATTTGTCCTATCTTCCTCACTTAGTCAGAGTTTCTGATATTTTTGTTTTCATTAGTGACTGCTAAAAAAATCTGAATGGTCAATATCTTTTGTCTGTTGATATAGAATATGTTTGCATGGTGAAAGTCCCAGGTTTAGTCTTCATCATCTTTAAGGAAGTTCTTGAAAGATTCTTTTGAAAGTTACATATAGGCAGTATAGCCAAAACTCAATTAAATGAGCCTGAGGTCCACAAGTCTCCTCTATTCCATGATAAGACACTAATAATGTGCTGATCTACCCCAGTCAAAGCATTCACAAAAATAGAACAGAATAGAATAACAGAGTTGGAAGGGACCTTGGAGGTCATCTAGTCCAACCCCCTGCTCAGGCAGGAAACCCTATACCATTTCAGACAAATGGCTGTCCAGTCTCTTCTTAAAAACTTCCAGTGTTGGAGCATTCACCACTTCTGGAGGCAGGTTGTTCCACTGGTTAATTGTTCTTACTGTCAGGAAATTTCTCCTTAGTTCTACGTTGCTTCTCTCCTTGATTAGTTTTCATCCATTGCTTCTTGTCCTGCCCTCAGGTGCTTTGGAGAATATCTTCACTCCCTCTTCTCTGTGGCAGCTCCTGAGATATTGGAACACTGCTATCATGTCCCCCCTCATCCTTCTTTTAATTAAACTAGACATGCCCAATTCCAGCAACCATTCTCTATATGTTTTAGACTCCAGTCCCCTGATCATCTTTGTTGCTCTTCTCTGTACTCTTTCTAGAGTCTCAGCATCTTTTTTACATCGTGAAGACCAAAACTGGATGCAGTATTCCAAGTGTGGCCTTCACCAAAGCATTATAAAGTGGTATTAACACTTCACATGATCTTGATTGAAAGTTAGATCTCTGGGTGGCCTTCCCATCTGGAATAGTCCCATGGGTGAACTTTCTTCCTCTTTGTAGGTGGGCCACATAGGATGTTCCCAAGCAGCAGTCCTTGGTTTGTATGTGCATATTTAAGACTGCAAGTGTCTAAAATAGGCCAAAGGGAAAAGGAATTGGATATGGCTCTAGCCTGATGATAGGAGAATAAGGAGAAGCAGACTGATTCATTCCCTGGTATCTGCATCTACCTTAGGTTG
The DNA here is from genome assembly GCA_034064705.1 of Bothrops alternatus. Lineage (NCBI taxonomy): Eukaryota > Metazoa > Chordata > Lepidosauria > Squamata > Viperidae > Bothrops > Bothrops alternatus. Next base: position 19,621,363 of record JARGCV010000041.1, read on the forward strand.
TGTACTCTTCAGCCTTCCATGCAGTCTCTCAAGCAGATTAAATGGGAGTACTAAAAGCTATAGGTTCAAATAATGCGTAGCCTCATGCTGGGCTGATTGGCAAGTGTTGCAATACAGAATGTGTGCTCTGGGGAAGAATCAAAGGCAGGGAGACTCCTAAAGGTCACCATCAAAATTTTCTTTCCTCTCTGCACTAGCCCCTGATGTCCTTTTTCTGTTGTTCCACAGGATGGATGACTGGAGAGAGGAAGAAAGCAGGCTTCCTGATGTGCCTTCTTCCTGGTTTGCAGCCTTAGTTGAGTGCACCTGTTTACCTCTGAACTCAGTCTTCATAGTTGGTGGCCCATATTCCTCAGTAGGGTGGGAATATGGCAGGGGGGAGGGGTTCTATTCCCAATTTGCCTTTCTTATTACTGTAGCAGTTGACTGACTAGTAAACAGATGGAGGAAACTGGCCTGTCACTCTCCTACTGATAAGGATCTTCAGAGTATACACATCTCTATTGCAGATAGCCTTTTCAAAGAAAATGCAAGCTTTTCAGAAAACGCCTTACATCTGATTCTTTCATATGTTACATATAGAAATGCAGATCTCCATGGATGTAGCAACTGACTGCACTGTCTTAATCAGTGATGGCGAACCTTTTAGAGACTGAGTGCCCAAACTGCAACCCAAAACCCACTTATGCATCGTCGAGTGCCGGGTGGGTGTGGCCCATTGGCTGGATGTGGCCCATTGGGTGGGCATAGCCCATTGGGTGAGCATGGCTGCAGTGGTAACGGCAGACTGGGTGGGACTAAAAAGTTCAATCAATCAATTCCAACTTTGCAAGATCTTTTTTTCCCCGCGAAAAGTTGAAATTGACTGAACCTTTTTTTTTTTTGCACATGGCGGCGGAGGCCTAAAGCGAAATTTTTTTATAAAACCCAGCTGAATGCCTAGGACTGGGGCAATGGCACGCCTGCCCACAGAGAGGGCTCTGAGTGCCTGTGCCATAGGTTTGCCACCTCTGGTCTAAGTGATCTGCATTTCCATTCTCCAGCAATGAATGGGGGGAAAGCTAGCAATTTCTGCACTCCCTTAATGGGGAAAGCATTTATCTCCTATCATAAGAAATGAGTGTCTTTAGGAATCTAACACTCAATGAGTTAAGGACATTACTTGCTTCCTTCATTATATAGTTTTGTAATGTGTTAAACAGATATGGTCTGTAAAGTTTAGCCCATAATGACCTTAAGGCAACAAACAGTTGTTCTAGCAACAGTGCAACACTATAAGCTACACAAAAGACAAATACGAAATCAGAGTGGTTAAATGAAGACTTCAAAAAGTAATACCTTAATACGGAGCTACATATAGAACATCCATTAATGTCATCTGGGAGTAGAATATTTTTCAATGACTGATGCAGATTTACATCATCTGTGACATTTGTTTGATGATGTCGTGATGGTTTCCATCGGACACCCATCTTTCATTTCTCTTTGTGGTGGTTCTGGGTGCTGAATGGAAGGAATGAAAAAAAAAAAGGCAATAGACGTTTGGAGAAAGAGCAAGGACTTGTAGCAAAAGCAGTGGCAGTGGCACATTTGTGAACTATTGTTGGTAGCAAAGGTAGCTTTAACTTCTATTCTTTAGTTTAATTTAATTTAATAAGTGTGAATATTAAATTTAGCTTCTGGATGGAGGCTGAGGCTTCTGGACATTGACATTGTCAGATGGAATGGAGTACTCTGATCACCATGCAGCTAAGATGGAGAAGTTAGTAAGGAGAAATTTTGAGCATATGCATATACATGTATTTGTGTGCATGTATAGGTGGGTAGATCATAAACATTTCTCCAGCTTGGTCCCACAGCATCCCAAAGGCCATTCATTCTTATTATATCTGAATAGAATCTGAGAAAGGATCAGAAGTTCCCTTCTCTTAAAGTTCAGGGACCTTTGCTCTACTTAGCTTGCATATTGAGGTACCACCCATGTGTTTGATTATGGTTTTGAGTGCCTTGAGAGTAAAGGGATTATGGAAGCCAAGAAATTGTTGTCTCATAATGTATCCCCTCTCAAGTGTTTGCTGTTCCTCTAAGCAGAACATTGAAATTCAATATTGCCTGCCTGAGGTTCTCTCTAATACAAAAGCCAGTAGCAACTGCGTTTCAACCAGATGTCATTCAACTCAGCTCGAAGTTGGAATCATAGATATTTGCATTGTCCTGACCTGGAGGCAACTCCTCTAAATCTCATGATTCATCATCCATCAGAAATTACCAAGAGGTTTTTGAGGCAAACCTCTCTCACCCCTATGGTTTTGGCAGCAGAGGGAGCACACAGAGCTCTTGATATTCGGCAGTGAAACAGTGTCATGTTTTCATCAGAGTAACTTTGGCCGAAAACATATTTATCTATCTTTGAACTACAATTTTCTTTTGTTAAACACTTTGTAGAAGATGTATTAGAAGAATGCCAGCCCTGTGGTTGTGAATATTAAAGCACAAATCCCCAAAATATTCTATTCAGTAGCACCTCACTTTCCTACAAAACTGGGTCAAACAAATTTGGATTTGCTCTGGTCTTCCATCAGGTTTGAGAAGATGCCAGATGAGATGTTTTTATGGGCACCATTGTGGCCACTTGTCTGCTTCTTTTTTCCTTGCTCCCCATTTCTGCTACTTCCTTCTTCTTCCTGCTCCTCCTCCTATATGACCTTCTCTCCTCTCTGCTACCTTCTCCATAAAGCTTTCTTCTCTGAACTCACTGATTAGGATCCAGAAACAAGACATTTCAACTGCACAGGGACCAAGCCTATCATTTTACCAAATATGGAGAGTGACACTGGAAAAAAAGAAAGCTGGGTTAATACAACTTTAGATCACACAAAGCACTACAAAGGAGCAACTTAATCAGTGTAGGGTAAATTTTTGCGTCTGGATTTCAGGAGCAGTTATGAATTGTAACTCAGAAACCATAAGTAAAAGCCAAATCTCATTGATGCTTGGATGGGAGACCAAAACCAGTCCCAAAAGAAATCAATGGAAAACCACTTTGTCAATAAAATAATATGAAGTCAATAGGAGTCGAGCTTCACTCATGGAGGAAGCTTCTCATGAATTCTAAACCCTGATGCAACATTGATGGAAGGAATATTAATTTGGACAAGTGGCTATTCATTTATGGTGTTAGATTTTGGCCTTCTGACTAATATGGATTGGATTTGGGATGTCTTTTTGTGTTGGTTGCAGTTTGCTACATTATATGTGGGTGGATTCTAGAATCCTGCCAAAATTGGTAAAGATCAGCTGTGAATGAATGTGTCGTCTAAAATGGATGATAAGAAATAAAAGCCTTATGGTGTGAATAGAAATAAAATACCTGTTATTCACCATGATTTTTGGTATTATAATGGTTCTATATTTTAGATCCGTAACTTTATTATTCTTTTGTTCTAAATAGTCATTTAATCGCCTTATATAAAATGTGAAATACCTTAGGTATATTAATGTTATGCCCAAAATTCTAAAAGTTAAATTTACAATTTTACTTTGTATTATGTAATTCTATAGCTTGTTTTACTCTAGTCAATTTCTATGCTGTATAGGTTGTATTCATATTCAGTAAGTTAAAGGTGACTCTTATTTTGTTTTGCTGGTCAATGACTGTAATGAAATGATTGACAGACTCTTTCTGCTACAGGCAAAAAAGTCTGAACTGAAGTCTGTAATGAAAAGAAAGCAAACCTGTCTGTGTCTTGGAAGCTTTCAATTGCCAATTCAAATCATAATTTTCCAGGATCCCAAATTGCAAGGGGGAGAATTTACAGAGAGAAGGTGCTTTCCACTGGAGAAAATCCCCTTTACCTGAAGGGGATCTAGGTGTTTCAGATTAGTATTCTTCTCTTTTTTTCCCTCTTCCCCAAATGTCAAACTGAACTTTGTGAGTTAGAACTGGGGATAACCATGTTTAAATTCTTGCTGAAATTCACTGCTAACATTGGGGCCAATCAGACTGAAGGCAGAAGCGTGCAGATCCTTTCGAAGTTTGGCCAGTTCTCAGACCAGGAACTCACAAAAGATTGCTTCATAGAGGGTCTTTCTCATTTTTTTCCTGCCAACTATATTTATGCAGTGGTCGTATGCTGCATGTATGCAGCTTCAGTTGCAGCTATGGCCACTCCCCCTCTTCCACAGATGCTCCTGGAGAAAACAAAGTTAAGGTTATAGTCCAATCACTACCTTAACCTGGCCTACTATACATCAGTAATAATAATAACAACAACAACAATACTAATACTAATACTAATACTAATACTAATACTAATACTAATACTAATACTAATACTACTACTACTACTACTACTACTACTACTACTACTACTACTAATAATAATAATAATAATAATAATAATAATAATAATAATAATAAGAAGAAGAAGAAGAAGAAGAAGAAGAAGAAGAAGAAGAAGAAGAAGAAGAAGAAGAAGAAGAAGAAGAAGAAGAAGAAGAAGAAGAAGAAGAAGAAGAAGAAGAAGAAGAAGAAGAAGGGAGGAACTGGTGGATAATACTGTACTCGAATGTGGCTATCTGGAAGAGCCTTCAGACCTTCAGAAGCCTGGCTTTTCTTCCCACGTGGTGCTTCCTTTATTCTGGAGTGGATGGACAAATAGCTTAATTTGCATAAGGTAGCTTCTTATGATTTTTGTTTTAAGGAGCAAAGAGAACTATTCTTTTTTCTTGCGAGATCTTGTATTCATTTGAGACAGAAGATGGGATCAAAAAAAATAAGGACTTTAAAAAAAGGACTTTTAAAAAAAGTTTTATTCTCCCCCCTCCCTTTCCTTCACACGCAGAGATACGCAATAGCACAAATACACACTGATCTGTAAAGAGAGTCCTTTTCAGCAGCTGGGATCGGAAGCGTGCCACGAGTGGGTGCAAGAGGATCCAACTGTCCCCAATTAATTAATTTTGAAACTATGCAGAGTGCCAGTTTGCATTGGCTAAAACTGTGTGAGAAAGTGTCTCCCAGATTTCTGTAGTTGTCCAGGATGCAGTTTTGTCATCTGAGGCTGCTTTGCATAACAGTGCATCGAACTCTAATTATGCACAAGAGATGCTAATGGGCCCCAGGCATGTTGGAGCACCCTGGGAAAAGTTTCTCAAGGAAGGGAGAGGGGAAGGAGGAAGGAAAAGAAAGAAAGAAAGAAAGAAAGAGAAAGAAAGAAAGAAAGAGAAAAAGGAAGAAAGAAAGAGAAGGAAGGAAGGAAGGAAGGAAGGAAGGAAGGAAGGAAGGAAGGAAGGACGGGAGGGAGGGAGGGAAGGAATCTACCTATTGAGACAGAGTGCTATATGCTATAAATGTTAACACATTATTATTATTTACAGATGATCAAAGACTATATGGCCAGTATGATAAGGTACCATTATAGTAGTCTATGGCTCCTCTCAACATCAGACCCCTCAAACTCCTCCTTTCACCACCCTGTATCACCTGAATTGCCTCTATAAGGAAGAATCCATTATGGAACAAGACTGAGGAAATGGTATTTTTTTAGTGAGCAGGAATTCAGACAGTAAGGGAGATATGGCGCTAACTGGTTTTGGTGGTAAGATTGTATTAACTACAATAGGATCCTTCAAACTGAGCTCAACTCCTGGTTACTTCATGTAATTCACTTGGCAGCAATCTGGAAATGGTTTGGCATGAACTTCTTCCATGATGTTCTTAGATTTTTAGCCTATGGCTGTGGGATTCCCTGGATCTCCCAGCTAGGTACTAACCACACCCAACCCTACCTGGATTCTGAACCCAGATCAGGTGACAGAGGCTGCTACTTGATGAGGCTGAAGCCACAGACAGTGCATAATATTAAGTTTCCCAATCTCAGCAACTTTAATATACAGGATGTAGACTTCAACTCCCCAAATTCCCTAGCCAGGAATTCTGGAAGTTGAAGTCTGCATTTCCTAAAGTATCCAAAGTTGAAAGTGGTCTAGTGTAATGTCTCCCAACCTTATGGGCACCAGGGACCGATTCTGTGGAACAAAGGTTTTTCCACAGACCAGAGAGGGCATGGTTTCTCATGTTGCCTGCATCCCATGGATGGGTCTTCGCTTGTTTATGCGGCCTGGTTTCCCACATGCTGTGACCTGGTGCCAGTCCACAGACCAGGGGTTGGGCACCACTGATCTAGAGCAACAAGGGATCAATGTAAGCAATTCTGTGTTGTATTCCCATCCTAAGCAGACCCACGTACATTAAAGTGTCACTCCCCTTCCCACACACACTACAGTTATGCAACAGAATCAATTGTGCTTCAACCCATGAGTGCTTGGAAACCTCTCTTCTCTCAGAGCTCTACGGATAAGCCAATTTTTCCACAAAGCCATTCTGTGATTAATCTAGTGATTAAAATTTGGCAGCCCAGCAATTATCAACATAGGCCATTTCTTTGGGCCGGTGAAAGGATTTAATCATCTTTGACTGCTTAATAATACGATTGGCTCTCTCTGCTTGGTAGCCTCCAAAGGATAACAAAGGCTGTGGTGAAACCGTAGCACTTGAAGTCTGGTATGGGAAGAAGGAGGAAAAGACAAGCCAATGGTGAGGATTTGAGAAATGGTTGAATGTGGGGATGCTGACTTTTTTCTTCTTGGAAAAACAACAGCCGGACTTTGTATCCCTTCCTGCCTCCTCTGCCAAAAGATGCTTATTGTTTGATTGGGCTGGGAGACAGATTAGAGGCCCCAGGTAGAAAGTCATCAAAATCTGCATTTAAATGGGCCAGTTATAAAAGGTAGGGAGCCCAGGAGCCCAAGCCATTATTCTGCCTTCTCTAAGCTCAGTAATCGCTCTTTATTTTCGCTGTAGTCTGACCTGGGAACAGAGTTTCTAATTGCCAGGTCACTGCCGCTAATATTGTCATTTCCAGCCAGTGAGGGTGAAACCATGGCAACACCACATTTTGTTCCAAGTATTTTGAAGAAAGAAATTTCCCTCCTCATCTTAGAAAATCGCAGGGCATTGTTTTTTTAAATGTTCATTAGTTTTAGAGGTTTTTAGGGTTTTTTCAACATACCTTTCATTCTTCCTATCTCAGTTTTGCCTTTTATTAAATCTGCCCTTGATTAATTTTTTTCATCTTCAGAGACCAAAGAAATTCTGAGAAAAATATATTTTTTTTTGCCTGATATGACGATGGTGCTTGATCTAGCAGTTTCCTGTAGAACAAAAACATCACAATAAGTTTTATATCATTTTTAAACAATAATGAAAAGAAAACATGATTGCATTATCATGTCATTTGATACTGACCTACAGAACTATCTATGGAAACATGGGTCAGTCTGGGAAGGTGGAAATCTGCAACCTTGGAGAAGAACTCCCGCACTGAATATTTCACATACTTCTAAGCTTGGATCTGGGACTAAAGTTCATGGTCTTCCTCAATAACTATAGAGTCTAAAATGACTATTGGGAGATTGGCAGGTCATGTGGATAGCAACAAAAAGGACCAGGGCAGTTGGTGGAATGAAAGGAACATCAGGGCCAGTGACGCTAACTGTAGCATATTTTCATACAAGAGAGAGAGAGAGAGAGAGAGAGAGAGAGAGAGAGAGAGAGAGAGAGAGAGAGAGAGAGAGAGAGAGAGAGAGAGAGAGAGTTTTAAAAAAATATTTTATAATTATGGAGACACATGTGGACATATGCACTATCAAAATACTAGTTTTACTGTGTTTACTTTAAAAATAGATTGCTCTTTTCTGCAGCAAAGGGACACAATATTACAAACTGCCCTGGCCAGCCAAAGAGAAACCTCCCCTGCAAATTAAGTTAAACTATTAGATTTAAATTCTAAAATTTACCTAGTGCATCAATGGAATGAATGAATGAGACTCATTTGTGCCTAGATATCACTAACTGTAATAGTTGCTTCATACATTTGTCAGGATAAGTACAACATAAATCAGAAGCCTTTGCTAAACCTTTCCTAGGCTGGATATTGAACATGATCACTCAAATGGAAAAGCAGGGAGTCTGGTAAGAATATGTATTAGGTTTTTATTCATCCTTTATTACTTTTATAAGCAATTCAAAGTGGCAAACATACTGTAACTCCTTCCTCCTCCTATTTTCCTCACAACAATAACCCTGCAAGGTGGATTGGGCTGAGAGAGTGACTGCCCAAAGTCATCCAGCTGGCTTTCAAGTCTCAGGCAGGACTAGGCCAGCACCTACATCAAATATGGCGGATACCCCCTCTATTTATTAGGAAAAGTAAAAAGAGAAAATTGGGACAAGTTGAAAACTTCTCCCTTGAACAAGGAGCAGAAGTAGTAGAACAAGCACACTAATTCTGTCCCTTGCCTAGTCTTCCACATGTTAGGAAGCAATTATTGCTTCTATAGTTGAAGATTCTGCATATGTTTCAGAACCCTTAAAGCCACAGATACCAAATAGATATGTGAATGCATTTTTCCTTATTGTTTGAAATTACTTGTTATCTCTTTTGACACTTTAATTTTAAGATGCACTTTTATTCATTCCGCTCTTTTAATATCTGAAAATCTTTTTGACAAATCGCATACATACAGTAAAATTGTTTCCCCCCCCCAGAAAATGGAACTTACAAATTGATCCTAATGCCTCAAGAAAGTTATAGGAGTTGTTTTATTGGTTTAAAAAATAAAAAAATTGAAGTTAAAAAAGAAAGAAAGAAAGTTATAGGACAAAGACCCCTGGTCTAGTCTTGGTGCATGACTTCAGTAAATAGCAACTGTATTTGAAGAAGCAGATGGCTTCTGGTCCCACCAAATACTATCCCAAAAAATCAGGGAATGGGCTGGTGTTATAGGGAAGTTCTAAAAGTAAAGGGGAAACCATTTCGGTCCTCTGCTTTCCCCATTTCCCCATTTGGTGTAATATTTTAGTGAGTTGGGAATCTGCTTACTGGCATATGCCTAAAACATGAAGGCACATAACTTCCCCTTCCTTTAAAAACTTGTTCTCCCAGTAATGTAAGTGGCAAGTGGTAAGGGAATCCATAGTTCTGACCAGAATTGTAAGAGTTCAAACACTTCCCTAGCGGGCACATTAGGAGGAAAGGAATTTGGATCAAGTTACACAATGCACTGCAACATCTGTAACCAATTTTTTCAGTAGCAGCCACCATTGCTGGGTTTAAACAATGGGCAATAATATGATTTGTTTGGTTTGGGCTTAGTGTGATGTCTGAACTCATGCATTATGGTTTAAACTATAGTTTATAAGAGCAGTGCAACCTGAGGTCACTGCAGTTTTCATTACGATCTTAGAAATCTCCAAAACATAGTGTGTTAGATTATAGAGAGTCATCCTTCTATAACATGTAATTTTAATTTCATTTTTATGTAAAAAAAAATGAAGGAACTTTTTTTTTTTTTGCTTACCCTAAGTCTCCTCCTACTTTGGGGATTTTGGCACATGGCATACCACTCAAAAGCCAACTGTGATAATCAAAGTTGTGCATCAGGATTACAACTTTGCCTTATGTGTGAAATAAGTCACTATACATTGTTTAACAAATGACAATTCAGTGCAATTATGAACTAGTATGATCCAAGAATGTTAAGAGTATTGTTGACTGAGTTAAGAAGCAGTATGGCAGCTGAGAGTGGTCAACTTTCAACATTACCTTCTCACCCAAGAAGGTAATGTTATTTGCTCCATACAAGAAAAAAAAAGCATCATGCAATCAACTATATTTCTCACTCCCATTAACATATAAGGCCATGAGCACTGAGGACAGCAACTGAGATCAGGAAAGTAGCACCAAGCAAAATTTAAATTATTTAGCAAACCCCTCTTGCTGTTTTCTTCATTAAAATCATCTATCCCTACTTCCCACGACTGCACCGATTGAGAAATCTCTCATGATCTCCCAGCATAACATGGACTTTGGCTCCCTGTCTTAGGGACTTTTGGTCACTGAGTTTAGCTCATAATATGGAGATACTGCCATGCCCTTTTCAAGGGGTGCCATGGGAATCTAAGCGATTTAAGAAGCAGAGCTGGAATCACATTGGTTGATTTTTCCACCAAAAGGGAGTAAGTTAATTTTAAACTGCCCACTGAAGCTTTAAAACTTCTGTCCAGTCCTGTTATTAGTAGCTTAAAATTTATGAAGTGAGACTTTGTGTGTTGATAGCAGCTTGATGGTCAAGCAACCTGGTGTAATTAGTCCCCATATTTAGGGAACAAAGCCCAATTTCACATTTACACCATCTGTTTCTTAACATTTTCCCTGTATCCAGAATGAGCACAGCCCTAGGTCTGCTATGAAATATCAAGGAGTGGAGGAAACTAAATTATATTGAGTAGAATATACTGGGGAGACCCAAGATCAAATTCCTTATGTGACCAACTACATGTTCATGGAAGATGCATAGAGTAAGTTCCTATTATTTAAAAAATGGAAACGGGCTGTGGAAACTGTGAGAGAAAGAAAGCAGATATCCCAGAGATAAGCCTGCAGCTATTTAATAACAAGCTGAATTGGGCCCTAAGATAATATATAGAGACCTGAAGGTCTGTATAAAGTGATTTCATCAGCAGGAACAAGGATACTGGGTTGGCAATTTAAAGTTGTTTTGGAGTGTTGCTGAAAACCAGAAAGTGAATATAAAAAGTAGGAAGGTCATAGGAAGGCTATATCTGCAATGAATGTATTATTTAGGGGTAATGATAGCCTTGTATGCAGGTCTACTCTGGTGTCATTCAGATGCAGCTGTGTACTAGAACAGTCTGTGGAGCATGCTTACATGCATGCTTACAACATAAGCATTAGCATAGGCCTCGTTTCACTCTGGTTTTGCCCTTCTGAATGCATTACGCCAGGGGTGTCAAACTGCTGGCCCACAGGCCGGTTTCATCATACTGAAGCTGCGCCCACTCCATTGCCGGCAATGACAAAACCGGCCCAATATGTTGCGCGACGTCATGTGACATCACGAGTTTGACACCTTTGCATTACACTCTTTATATCTCATCAGAGTTCCCTCCCAGTTGGGTCTGAAAGTGATATCAAATGGAATCCGACTACACTATTATTCAGAAGAATAAACCAAATCAAAATACTCAGAACTAAGTTGGGACTGGGGCTGATTCTTCTTCCTGTTTGTCACTTCCTGTTTTAGGCTGCTTGTCTGTCTCTGAAGACTCTCACATACCCCTTCAAAAACCTTTGAACAATATTCTGAAATGTCATTTTATAGATTGGCAGGGGAGTCAAGATCAGCATTTGTCACACCTGGCTGACCTTGTCTGTGATAGGAAGCTAAGTAAAGAGTGGCCTATTTAGGACCAGGTGGCAGATCACCAGAGAGCTCCAAAGCTTTAAATCAAGAAGTCAAGAAATACCTTAGCAAAAGTCACTAACAACTAATTATGTATTTTCATCTAGAGAACTGACTAGTTATAGCTATTCTCGCCAGGAGTTGAGCTTGACTTGATATCATCTTTATGTGTTTGTTCCAAGATTTGAAAGAAACTTACGATTCTGTAGATCATGTCAGAATGTGAAGCATATTAGGCCTAATAACTGAGCTATGTGTGTGCATTTTCAAGTCATCGTTATTTTGTAGTGACTTCCTGGACAACTCCATGAGGTTTTCTTGGCAACATTTTCAGAAGTGCTTGCTAGTGCTTTCTTCTTAGAGCTGCGATAAAGTGACTTGCCCAAAGTTTCCCAGCTGGCTTCATGCCTAAGAAAGACTAGAACTAGGTTTACTGGTTTCTATCTAGCTTGATGCCTTTAACCACTGCAGTGAAATGGCATTAAAGGTTACGTTAGATTATCTGTTTATTTTTTTTAGAAGCCTTTAAAATAAACTTAGGGATGTTGTAATTATTGAATTTGAAAAATCAAAGGGGTACAAACTAGGAAAGGGAACGAGAGAATGAGACATATTATTCCCATAGCTGTTTAACTTGAATAAATGGGTAATAAAAATAGCAGGATTGGAAGAAATGACAGCTGGAATGAAAACTGGAGATATAAAAAATTGAGATATATAGATGAAACTACTTGGCTACTGGAAAATAAAGAACTCTTAGAAGTAATCATGAAAGTAAATTAATTTAAATACAAACGAAATGCCAGTCAGCCTGCTTAGTGAATTTACAATTGACAGCAAAGATATGAAAGTGGTAGATAGTTGTTTTGGGAGCTTAAAAATAGTATACTTGGAGAATAAAGATATCAATTCTAGGGAGGAAGGCATTGGTAAATATATACAAGATCATGAACAACAATGATATGTCTATGACAACAAAGGTAGTACTGTAATAAGCACTTGTGAGAACTGGATGCTCAGTATCATTGCAGATTTGCAGGGGTAATTTGAAATAATTATTTGTTCATAAGTTGCTGGTCCAACTCAATGTACCTAACTAATTCATAAATGGGTTGTTCTTACAATAGAATAGTGATGGCGAACCTTTTAGAGACCGAGTGCCCAAAAACTGACCCCGCCCCTGCTCCACCCCCTGCCCTGCTCTGCCCCCCCATCCCCCACACCACCTGCCCACAGGGCCACTCTCCACCTCCAGGGCCCACCGCAGATTGCCCAGGCAGCCCAGCAGCACCATGGCAGCCACGCCCTCTGCCCGCGCCCCACAGCATCAACTGTGCGGGATGGGGCGTGAGGGCAGAGTCTTGTCTATGCTGCCTGGCTGCCATGTCCTTGGCTGACCTGCTCCGTGTGGGCCACGCTCAGGGGCGATTCTCCTCCAGGAGGGCTGCTGGTTAAGAGGGGGTCATGGGGGGAGGCAAGGCTGGGGCAACGGCACATGTGCCCACAGAGAGGGCTCCGAGTGCCGCCTCTGGTACGCGTGCCATAGGTTCGCCACCACTGCATGAAGATTGCAATTCTATTTGAGCAATTGAGGCATATGGTTGAGAGAAAGTCTCTTTCACAAGTTGTAGTAACTGATTAAGAAAAGGATTAGGGAGAAATTGTGGACAGCTGTGGGCAACAGCTGTAAAAAAGGTATTTCTATGGTGGTATCTTTGGGGAAAGAAATGAAGGACAATATCATAACACTTTTATCAGTTCACTGATGGAATTTTATCATTGTGTATAATTATTGTTAGTGCATCCCACTTTGAGGTTTTTTTTAAAGTATTAATAGAGAGCAGTTCAAAAATCATTGGCATCCTTCAGTCTCGAGAGATTATGGTACCGTGCTCTGAAAAGAGGACCTAAGACAGCATCTGGTGTGGCTAAAAAGGCCAATTCGAGAATGGCAGTCCCTTCCACACTGAGGGCAGATACAATCTGTCCCCTGTCTAGCCCCCAGATTTCGCTGGTTCTGGGACTGCCTCTTTGCCTCAGCCTGCCACACAAGTGTCTCTTCAAATTGGAGAAGGCCATGCTGCGTCTTTAGTCTTAAGGATTCCCAGCTGTTAATGTCCATTCACAAGGCTTTAGATCTCTCTTGCAAGATATCCTTATATCACAGCTCAGGTCTCCCTCTGGGGTGCTTTCCCTGCACTAGTTCTCCATACAGGAGATCTTTCAGAATCCGTCCATCAGCCATTCTCATGACATGCCCAAGCCAGCAAATTGTGGTTCAACATCTATTGTGGGCTTCTTGAATTACCTCTAGAGATTCAGAGAAGAGCAAACAGGATGATTAAGGGGCTAGAAACTGCATTTGATAGACTGAAAGATCTGGGTAAGTCTGCTCTTGATAAAAGAAGACAAAGGGCATATAGGGTAGCATTCTTCAAATACAGTGAAACCTCATTTTAGCAAACTAACTTGGTATTTAATACTTTTGATGAATGTCCATTAAATATAATAGTACAACATTGTGGCAGTATACTGTACATCATTGCACTCTTTGGTATCAAGGGCTGATAAACTGAGGGTTTACTGTCCCTGAAAGGATGTTAGATAGAAGAAGGTAAAGTCTGCTCCCACTAGTTGCCGGGTGCAAGTTATGGAATAATGGATTTAAATTTCAGGATGGCAGGGTCTGACTGAATGTTAATAGAAACTTGCTAACAGTAAGAACAGTTCAACAGTGGAACCAATTGTCCAGAAAGGTGGTGAGCTTCCTTCCTTATGTAAGTTGCAATGAAAGCAGTCTGGGACATTTTAAGTTGGATTCCTGCACTGAGCAAGCAGTTGAAATTGTTAGCCTAAATGGCCCCACCCCACTCTAGGATTCTGTCATGCTACTGGGCAAACCTGGGTGCTACATATTTCCCTTCTCCTCTTTCATTTTTTTCAATATATCCCCTCTTTTAGAACAAGCTTCCCTAAATGATTTTCCTTAAAAACAAAATCTTTGTATGGAATCCCTGAAATGAGTTGCAAATTAAGATCAATGAGCTCATAGACTATCAAAGCAATAAAAATCATGGTCAAACAGATTCTGAAGAGGGTCTATGACAATTCGCCACAACCAGGATAACTCGCTGCAGGACAAGAGTTACACTAATATCAAAGAAATGGTGGAATAGAATCATTAAAGGAAGGATGCAGAAGGAAGGACAGAATGAAATGTGAATGGCAAAAATTAAAAATAATTATTTATTTTAAATAATTAAATAGAATTGTTAAGTTGTCCTGGCTGCAGCGAGTTGGTCACAGTGAATTGGCTGTGGCAAATTGTCCCATTCCATCTGACGGATGTGCTCAGAAGCTGTAAGAAAGGACCTTTATGAAGTTGTCACTGTCACAAATTGTGGTCATTAAATGAGAGGCCTGTACCTTGATATCTTAAGATTGACTTAAAGACAGGGCAGAGGACAGGCTCTCTGAGGACCATTTAGAGCAGAGGTCTTCAAACTTGGCCCTTTTATGAGTTGTGGACTTCAACTCCCAGAATTCCTCAGCCAGCTTGGCTGAGGAATTCTGGGAGTTGAAGTCCACAAGTCATAAAAGGGCCAGGTTTGAAGACCCCTGATTTAGCGATATCAATAAGTACATAGGGAGCAAGTGAATCCCACAGTGATGCACTTGATTCTTCATTTAAAATAATTTGCAAATCCTTGTCTGACTCCATAGCATGTTAATTCATAAACATACACCCACACACACACACACACACACACACCCCCCTACATCTCTAATAAGCCTGTGATCATTTTTGTTTTTGTTTTGAAGATTGCTTTCTTTCACAGAAAGAAATTGGGGTATGGAAATAGTCTGAAAATTATAGTGTTTGCTATTGGTGATACTTGGAAGCTGATTCCCTCAAGAAATGTAACAGCAGCATCACTGGTTCACACAATCATAAGACTGTTGTATGTTGCACAGGAGACTTGGATTTGGGAATACTTAAGAGGCTTCATATTGCAGGTGCCGCTATAATAGTTGAACCAGCTCTGCCTTTTAAACTTCACTTTCATTTCATGCGTTCATATGGCTAATCTTCCCCTTAGACTTTTGCTGACTATATATGTGGAAGCTGTGTTTTTTTTTTAAAGGTATATCTGCAATGGAACTATTAGCCTTTAAAAGCAAGGAGCGATATAGAGGTCACTGCACCAGCAGAGAAATATGTAGGTGAGGGATATTATGGGACAGATGTTTATTTCAGAATTTATGACAGTCGAAATCTGTCTTGGTTCACACCTTTGAACTGATTTAGGTTTCCCAAACTATGCTAAAATTGTGTAAGAATATTGTGTACATGTGCTTTAGCTTACCAACAAATATGAGTTCAAAACATCATTTTGAAAGAGAAGTTTACTGTAAAAGCACTCTTTTTCTGTAATCCAGAATACAGTATACATTTCTGAAGAGAACATCTGTCAGGGTCACATCATTCAAACTCCCAAAATAGTCTTTAGAACAGAGCTAGGATGAAAAGAACCATTTGTGTTTCTGGCTTGGCCCTTAAGTGTTGTTTGCAAAATGGGATTAGACACAACAGGCAGCACAACAATCATGGATTCCAGTTTGAACCACTGGCATATTATTTGGACCAGAGGGTTTCAGAAATAATTCTGAGCACACCAAAACAAATTCCTGCTGGTGGGTTTAGTTGAAAGTCTGATTGTATGAATACAGTATAAGGAATTTTTTTAAGCAGGAAAGGGCTGGACTTAACCAATTAACTGAATTTGGCTGATTAGGCCTCCCTATTAAGACCTCAGCTGACAACACATTTCCTGAAGCTTGGCTCTTTCACAGTACAGTAATGAGCTGGCAGTGAAGAAAAGAGACAAATATGGATGGCCAGACATTTTTGTGTGCATGGGAACATAAAGGGTGCAATCTGGATGCATCTGGTCCTTGAATAGATGCTGTTAAATTTCAGACCACTAAGTTGGTTTTTTTAATAACAGCAAGTATTTCTTCTTTTCAAGCAGAGCAGCAAAGAATATGTATTTTACTATGTGGAAGGAAGTCATTTAAAAATATTTAAATGTATTTAATAACAGTGTGTGTATGCATACACAATCTACAAGTTTAATTAATAATAATATAATTGCTTTTCTAGATGTAAGCAACCATGTAATAATTCAATTCTGCAAGAGGGGAAAAAAAAAGAAAAGTATTCTTTATGAAACTTTGGAGAACGCTTCTTACTTAGTGGGACCAAGAATGGACCAGTCACTCGATTTACGAGACAGCTTCCTTCACTGCAGTTAACAATCCTTACTTATTTCTTTGCATTGTTTAGAGCAGTCAGGGTTGTAAAATACAGCATCTTTTCTATCTTTTTCTGGCTGAGTTGGAACTTACAATAGACTTTAGGAGTCTTGAATAGGGAATCAAAAACAAGGAGTTACAAAAGAGAAGGCAAGGTTGGAATCAAAATGAAAAATGAAAAAGGTGTCAGAAACTGTCTGTTCTTAAATTGGAGTCATGGATGGTACAAAGCTAAAGGACTACAACTGATAGTGGGAGGATTTCATCAAGTTCTTGGATTATTATTTTTTGGGTTAAAATCAGTTTTCGTCAAAGATTTTACTTGGATGGTCTCTTTCTCCATAGACACGGAAACAGCTAGGATATATTTGACTCCCCCTCTCTCTGGGCTTAAGAATTTAAATAATTAAAGTCTGATTTCTTTCTTTCCATATACATTGGCCAAATTAAAGGGAGCTGGGATTTCTTTCCAATGTTTTCTAGTAAGAGAAAGTAAAATAACAGAATAGCAGCTTATGTGGGAATAGTTCCTGGGCATTTTGTAGGAGAGGTTTGGAAGAGGAGCAAATGACAATAGATGCATGTCATCATCATGCTACTGGTACAACTTACCTGTGACAAAAGACTGGACATAAATACATAATGCTGGAATTTGTCTGATGGCATCATGAGCATGTTGTCATGGCCTAACCAGTTTGCTACAGATGCTGCTGCTGCTAAGGATTATTTTTTGCATCCTTTCTTACCAAGATTGGTAGCTTCTCCAAGACACGTTGTTTCCCTCAGTGTTTGCTTGTTGAAACTCACCTGTCCTCGTCTTTAAAATGAAATTAAGACAGCTGAACATCAGACCCCCCCCCAAAAACCCCACAAAAATATTATTTTTATCCCTTAACAACAGAAGCAAAACTAAGCAGTGTGGTTAACAATCCTCAAAAGTTGGCACTAAATCTAGGTCAGTGATTATTGTTGTTGTTTTCCCCTTAAACTGTTTATTGACATCTCTGACTGGAAAAGACCACCATTGGGATGGCTTTACTGCGGTTCTTGGAATTGTATCTTGCTTTTCATGGACAGCTAACTTTCTCTGTTGTTCATGCCATTACCCAGATCTGTGTGGGCAGAAATTTCACCAACGCTTTGAGACCAAGAAAATCACTAGGAGCAGCAGCAGCAGCAGCAGCAGCAGCAGTTTAGATTAAAACCCAGAAGTTCAAGGAATGACTTCATATGTTTGTTTTTCTGGAGAAGATTTGCAAGCCCATATGATCCTGTGAACTCCCTAGGTGATTCATGCCAAAGCAAGCAGTCTACCTTGTATCCTTCCATCGTCATTACCTTCAACAAGGCAGTGTGTTACTTAGCCAGGGTTCTGTTCTAGGCAGCCACCCAGGCTAAAGCTGGCAAGTGCAAGTCAATTGTGAGGCCAAATGTGGGCTCATGCTGCATTAAGCAGAGAACTAGGCAAAGGAAGGACAGATTCCCATAAGCTCCAGGCAGAAAAGCCAAAGACAGATGTTATGAACTCCAAAAGAATCTGAACGGCACCCTGCTACGTTCTTCTAACTGTCTCAGCCATCGGCACCATCCATATCTCATTTTTTTTTTCTGAATGAAGGGTGGTAGAAGGAGATTTGCCCAGTGGGTGTGGCCAGTGGTGTCTATGAATTTCAGGTGGAAGCAGGAACCAGTACATGCACTTTAGCATCTTTTGCTCATAAATTGCTTGCCTTTACCCATTTTTAAATGATATTTTTAATTGAACATTTTAAAGGGAAAAAGAAAGGCAGAAAGAAACAGAAGCAAGGAGAAAAGAATAAAAACACAAAGTGAATAAGCAGGAGATTTATAAGCATTACACGAGTAAGTAAATTAAGTACACATCCTGAGACTAAAGTTTAGATCTAAATATTTATATTTCCTATTCTAAACTGCTCATCTCCCTCAGAGATTTAAATATCCTACATCATTTTGAAAATATCGTTATTAAAACTGATTAATGAAGTTAAAGTGAAAAATTAGTCTTATCTTGTAAAAAATCTATTTAGATTTACAAAATCATCTTAAATAAGACAAGCCTAGACTTCAGATATGGTACAAGTCCATGGGTAGAATTATAGTCCAAACATAGTTTTCATATTAAGTTTTGGGTCAGATTTATTTTTAAAATGTGAAGCTATCTTAGACAATGAAGCATACTGTATTTGCTCTTTATCTGCTATAGGAACTGTATGCATTTTCTAATGAGAACTGTAAGGTACCCTAGATGTAGTTGGCATGTACAAAGATAACTCAGTATGCTCTGTAAAAATAAATTTTAGTAATATTTAATAGAAAGATTGCAAGTTAGAAAGGAAATTCAACTTTTAGAATGTTTCATTCTGTTATAGATCTTTTTGTAAATTTCTTGGGTTTTACTACATTGCCATTAATACAAGGGCAAGATCCAACCTGATTATTACACTTTCCAGGCTTTTTTTTTTTTAAGAAAATGTATTACCATTTTTAACAATCCATATTGGAGTGGCATATTATTTGCAATGCTTCATACCAGTTTTCTCTTAAGTGTGATATTTACTACTATTTTTTTTATTCTACTGAAATTCCCGTTGTGCATATTGTTTTCGTGCTAAATCCATTTAATCATACAATTTTTAACTTGTTTTGTTTCCAAATCGTGTATTTCCTTAGCCATTTTAAATAAGGCCCAGCAAATGTTCCAAATTTTGTATTACATAGTTTTCAAATTCAGTTGAATCTTGAAGCATTCAGCCTTTTTTTTTTTGTAATTCCTTTGGTCAAAGATGTTGGAACTGGTCAGGTATTCCTGTGCATTCAGAAGACAACACAACTTAAGTTAATCTATTGTAGCAAAATTCATGTGTGGAAAAGAAAATGGTATTTTCAGGTTGTGTAAGAAACAATATGCTGTAATATTTAAACAGGGAAAATAAAACCTCCGGTAGTTTTAAATCCTGGAACACTATGATTCCTTCCATTTATTTTGGCAAGAGAATTAGCAAGCAACACATCTAAACAGACCATCAATCCAGAAAAGTTGGTTAGCTATATTTGTGGTAATTTGTAAACTGATTTGAGTCTGATAACTATGTTATTATAGAATAGGGTTGTACAAGTACTCTAGACCCAGTTCCAAAACTGCTATGAAGAATGTAACACCTGTTTTTACTCTTTAAACCAGTTGTGACTTTTCCAAACCAAAGCTGGCTGAGGAATTCTGGGAGTTGAAGTCCACAAGTCTTTCTTAAAGTTGCCAAGGTTGAGAACCCCTGCTTTAAAGAGTTGTGGATAGGTGGTGCTGTACACTCCAAAGTTGGCTTTGGTCAGAACAGTATGCACTACATTTTTCAGTATACTGTATATAGATCACCAGTAGATATAATTGCATCAAACAGAAATAATGCATCTTCACTAAGGTCATTTAGATCACTTCTAGAATTGCAGCTAAAATAGCTCTTTCATTCCAAGTTTAATACAATGTGTATTTATTGCAAACAATAATATACAAAAGGATAAGTTTTACAGAGACCCAAAGGGTATGCAAACAAAATGACTGAAAAACTGTTTTTATCTAAAACTATTCTTTTTGAAAGGACATTACTTAAGTTACAGAAATACTTTCAAGAGATCTGCTTTTTTAAATACAGTAGAAAAGATACCATATTATAAGAGTGCTTTAAGCTTTTCTTCTACTGAATTCCCTATAAAATAATTAACAAATATAACATTTTAAAATAAAAAAGTTAGCTAACTTTTTCCAAAAGCAGTATTTTAACTGTTTGGCCACAAGTTCACCAGTGTCGCTTTCTCTAATTTTCCTCCCAAATGAAGTGAAAGGCTGTCTGATGGTTCCAGCAGCACCCATTCATTTCTCTGGCCCCTTCAAGAGACAGATAAATAATGGAAATGTGCCACTTCCTGCCTTGTTGGTTTACATTCACTGTTGCTTTGCATCACTTGGGCAGAATAAGCCTAGGCCTATCCAGACAAAAGAATAAAGAGGTGGAACCTTAAGGCAATACGGTGGATTGGACCATTTTGGATAGCAATTTAGGGAATTTGTTAAATGTTCCTCCATGCAAAATGAAATCCCCGCAAGTCAGACATCCGCATGTAAAGGAAGGGTTGCTGATTGGCTTTAACTTGGGGAATTTTTCACAAACGAAAGAGTGGTTCAGTCCACTCTTACCTTCTGTGCTCACCACAGAATAATGTTGCAATAATTTAGTCCGATCCAAATCATGAGTCCAAAAGTATTCAGGCAGGAATAACTCAGTGATACACTAATTAGCCATGTTTTGTTTGTACAATGAGAAAAACAACAGAAAAAGCTTTCCAGTTTATTCTTACCAAAGAAATAGAAAAGATAGAAAGACAAGTAGGAGCCAGGTATTTGTACAAACCTAAGACACATTCTGAAGGAATAATAAAATACAAAAAGACTGAGAGATAAATAAAATAAAGGGTTATTGATTTAGACCATAATTTAACAATTAGGCACCATATACCCTCTGAGTAAGATGCTGGTATTTCTGTTTACATTACAAAGATTTCTAATATGGAAGGGGGGAATTGAAAAAAAAACCTCGATTAAAAACATCTTTTTCACAAAATAAATATATATAATTTTAAAAGAAGAAAAACCACCTACTACTGTCATCCATGAACCTTGCTAAAGCTGGTGTCCCTGTGTCATTCCCTTCTCCTTCTTTTGTAAGCTGTCTTCATGGAATAAAGAATTCTAGTTTTTCATGCAATTTACAGGGAAGGCTCCTGGTTTTATGAGTGACCTCATTTGTCTCACAAATGTTGGCCTGGTGTTGGAAGCTGAAGAAAAGGGGTCAAGGTAGGGAATGCTGGTTCTGGCTTTCAAACTTGGTGCTTGTAGTTGCAAATAAAATAATAATAATTAAAAAGTTTCAGACCTTTAAAACTCTCTTCTTGGGAATTCCATATTTTCCCTTGGCAGGGGGAAAAATAATTGTGCAAGTCTTTTGGAAGATTTCACAGGATTTTTCTTTAAGGCGTCTGATAGTGTTACTTTAAGGCTCAAGGTATTCTTGCTTTTTCTTTAATTCTTTTTTTCCTCAACATATTTTATTTCCATGCTAGAAAAATAAGTCTCTTTCCAAACTCCCACAATCATGTTAATGAGCACTTATTTCCTTCCCCCCAATTTTTTTTCCTTGATTTTTAATGCACACATTTTAGTCTCTAAAAGTATCAGTTAGCTATAGAAAAATACCTCTGACAGCAGGGAAAAAAGCTAAGGCATAATCTTTTGCTAAGTGTGGTTCAACTGACCCCCCCCCCAAAAAAGGAAAAAGCAGTTTTTAAAAGTTTCTCTAAAAACAAGTACGTATAAATCCCATATTGGTAACAAATCATAAACAATATACTAAAATATTTAAAATAGAGAATACTCCTCACAGAGGAATACTTTTGAGTTTAAATGTTTTCATTTTTTTTGTTTTTAGTTATTGTTAAAAAATAATTAACAAGTTCATACCTATGCAAGCTAAGCTGGCTGTTTGAAGAAAATAAAAAACTGCCTTCAAATCAAAGGATTTAGTCCATCATGGAATGTTTCTTGACTGAGAATAATCTGGTCAGTTTTGAAGGGGTCTTGTAGTGCACAATGCATTTCTGAGATATTTTTTTTCCTCTCTTCCATTCACTTTTAGCTTAAAAAATGTTTTTATAAGTCTGGGGAATTGACACCATCCTTCAGAGCTTTATGGTCTGGTGAGCTGTGTATAGACTGGCTGTTCCCAGTGTTGTGGGCTATGGGTCTGAGGAATGGAAGGTACCCCCGTAGTGTCTGCAATTGGGGTGTACATGGGCCTCTGGGTGGGGTTCATGTAAGTGAATGTAGAATAGAGGCTGGAACTCTGGCTGGCAGCATGGCTGTAGTAAGTATTGGAGCTCTGATGGTCTGTGTAGTCATACTGGGAGCGAGTGATGGTCGGGTAGGAAGAGCCATAGTGCTGGAGATTGAAGGAACTGTAGCTGATCTGCTGAGGTGAATGCTGCTGTTGGTCAGTGTAATGGCTGGGACTGAGCTGCTCGGTCTTAATATGTGTCCTCTGTTGAGGCTGACCTGATTCACTACTCAGGGTGGTGAGTGTGTGCTGCTGCGGCGGTGGGGGTGGTGGTTGTGGCTGAGCTTGGGAGGGTGGCTGCTGAGAAGGCGGTGGTGGCTGCTGCTGCTGCTTGGACATCCAGACATGCCCAGTGCCTGCTGGAGTAGCTGTGGTACTACTGATCCCGTAGCTGCCTGCGTAGGTGACTTGGCCAGGCTGGCCATGGGTGACTGGAACTCCTGGGTGGCCATTGGGTGGGAGATACTGGTCAAACTCATTAACATCAAAAGTCTCAATGTTAGATATGACATCACTGCTGAGTTCCCCAATGTCCACGTCTCGGAAGTCAATATGGGGTGGCTGTCTTCCTCCTTCTTGCAGTGGGCGACCTTCCCGCTTCAGGTCCTGCTTACCAGGCTGGACATCTGTTTTAGGAGTGGTAGGAGGAGTAGGTGGCCCTTGAGATTGCCCTGTAAAGAATACAAAGGAGATAGTAGTTGTTACAAAGGGAACAGGTTCTCTTTGATGCCTTTGAAGTCACATGGCAAGCAAGCCACACCTGGGTCTCTTTCCTTTCTGATAACAGGCACCGCCAGAGGGCCATAAAGCTCCCACCAGCGGCCACTTTTAATGAGCAGAAGGTGTTGCATGGCAGCGATAACTTAGCTAAAGATTAACTGTGGCTGGATGCAAAGGAGACGATGGAGAGCTTGCCAATAAGAATGAAGTACCAATGCAGATTGTTGCATGTAGTTGAAAACTGGCTGCTTTATAAGGCCACAATAATAGGTGTTTATAGTTTATAAGGGGTGGTAATACACCAAGATGAAAACTAAGACTAGTACTACTGGTTGAATGGCTTAGCAAAGCAATGAATTTGATACTGAAATATTTCAGGACAACCTACGACTATCTAATTCTCATCAGTTTCATGGATAATATTATTTGAAGACCTGTCTAGTAGCTACACAAAAGCTATTGCTTTTTCCCAATAGCCATCTAGCTCTTTTGTGTTTCCTTGACAAACTGCTCCAGAAAAGCAACAGACTGGTAACTGGAGTATCTTACAGATAGTCTTCTTCAGAAGACTTGTCTACATGGGATGATCTTCCTCGTCTTCTACAAGGAGGGGAAGATGGCACACTCACCAGAATGCTCTCCAGGTGAATGTACTTCACTCATGCTGGATGAAGACTGGGGCGAATCTGCTTGCAGGGCCTTGAAGATAGCATTCGGAGAGATGTGGGTCTGCTCCGATCCTTCTTCTTGCTCAGCCTGTCCGTTCTTCACTGACTTTCTCCTTCGTGGCTGGTACTTGTAGTCTGGATGATCTTTTTTATGTTGCACTCTCAAGCGTTCAGCCTCCTCCACAAATGGGCGTTTCTCGCTCTCATTCAATAACCTGAGCAATTAAGCAAAGCCATGCATTGGCTGATTAAGTTCTACCCTAAGCTTAAGTTTCCTGATTTTACTACTTAGAGCACCTTTGCTTTGCTAGAAATTTACTCTACCTTCTGCTGCTGCACCACTAGGCCAGCATCCCTGCAGGCAGCTGTCAGAAGCCCCAAACTTGGGTAGAATGAACTTCTGATAATGCAGAGGACAAAACATAAGGTGTATAAAATCCACCATAAAATGGCAGGCATCCAGAAAGGCAACCTTTAGCCTTCTGCTATTCCCGCATAATCCTCTGGGTAG
Source organism: Bothrops alternatus (assembly GCA_034064705.1). Lineage (NCBI taxonomy): Eukaryota > Metazoa > Chordata > Lepidosauria > Squamata > Viperidae > Bothrops > Bothrops alternatus. The sequence goes on from JARGCV010000041.1 coordinate 19,645,809, forward strand.
AAACACACTGCAAAGTTCTCCAAAGCCTCTTGGAAGAAAAAAAAAAAAAAAGATTCGGACCACTCCTTTCATTTTTTTTCTCAGCAATTCTTTCAATCATTCTGGGGCCCTACTCTCTTTCCCATAAGAAAGAAGACCCAAGACAGCAACGGGTCCTCTTTTCTCACCCCACTCAAACGCTGTGTAGACACATGCACATAAGCAGCTTCAGCCACAGCTCAGATACCAGGATTCCTCTAGGCATTTGGGGAATTAACATCTAAATTCACTCCCAAGCTTTCTGCATCCACAGAAGTGGCTCACTTAGCCTTTTTTTGCAAGTCATTAGCTTTATGCTTCAGCCAGCTGACTCACTTTCTCTTCTCTCCTGCCTCCACACCCCACGTTTCTCTTGCTAGTCATCCTTCTGTGCCAACTTCTTATTGGTTGGCACTTGCTAATTCGTGCCAATCATCATTACACCCAAGATGTGCTGCTCCTGTTTTTCTCCAGAGAAGGGCTCAAGTTATGTCAAGGGTTTAACTTTGTCATTTTTTTTTAAACAAGTAGGCCAAATATCTAAACAGAGAAGACTTGCTAGACATATACAACATGCTTTTCAGAGTATTCTTCCTATATCTTAAGGAATATTTTTTATATCTGTTCAGAGATATAAAAAGCCAGGCTTTCATGAAGCCTTGATCTTGTCTTTCTAGCAAGATTCCATGTCTAAAGCATTCCCATCTTTTTCCTCAGGGGTTTCTCTTCTAACGCAGGGCTCTCGTTCCATCTTTGTCCCTCGGCTCCGGCCCTAAACTAAAACTCTTTCTGGAGGAGGAGCAGGAGAAGAGGGCAAGGTTTCGCCCCAGATCCCCTTTTCGGAACAAGCGAGTCTCCGGCAAAGCCCAGAGAACTCCTGTGCGCCTAGTGCTCGCCGCCTTCCTGCCCAGTTCCACTCTCCTGCCATCAGGTTAGAAAAGTTGGCCTGCTGCGCTCAAGCCACGCACGATTTCGGCCCTTGCGCCTGCAAGGCATACATACCCCCTTGATCCCAAGCCGTGCCCAAACAGCCGCCGTAGCGCTCCTTCCCTTCGGCCTCGCTCTTCTCCGCCCCTCCCGCGCTCGGCCGGGCGAGTCCGCAAGCTTTCGCGCCCTTTCCTGGGAGCAGCCCCGAGCCGCTTCCTCCTCGGCTGCCCTCGCCCACCCGGGCGCCCCAGCCTGGCTTTTCTCCCCACCCCCCCTCCTTTACCTCCAGAGCTTCCCCAGCGTCTTGCTCAGCTCGGCGTTGTGCAGGTGCGGATACTGGTCTGCCAGCTTCCTCCGAGCCGCTTGAGCCCACACCATAAACGCGTTCATGGGGCGCTTTACGTGGGGCTTGTTCTTACTGGATCCGTTCACCCGGACGGGCATGGGCACCAGGGTCCAGTCGTAGCCCTTGAGGACCTGGCTGACGGCTTCTCGGATGCACACCGGGAACTTGTCCTCGTCGCTCTCCTTCTTCAGGTCCTGGTCGCTCTTGGGGAAGGTGTTCTCTTGGGGTCTCGTGTTCTCCGTGTCCGAGCCGGAGCCCGAAGGGCAGGGAGACCCCGCGGAATCCTCCGACATGGTCGGGCTGGGAGCGCCAGACAGACACTTTTCCTGCTCTTCGGTCATCTTCATGAAGGGGTCGAGGAGATTCATGCGAGAAAAAGGGCGGAAGCCAAAATATGAGCGGGCTGGGCGGGGGGAATAAAATAAAATAAAAAAAAAAATACCGAGGCGGAGGGGAGAGAGGGGTGGGGAGGAGAACGGGGAAGAGGGCTTAAAACAAGCGGCAAGAGCGGCGCCTCTTTATAGACAGCTGGGAAGGAGGCGAGGAAAAGCCCCGCACGCGCCCCAGGCCGAGCGTCTGTTTCGCTCGCTCGCTCGCTCGCTCGCGCCCGCGCGCGCGAGAAAAGCCGCGTCTTGTGCAGAAACTCGGCTGACGGGCGCGCTGCTCCGAAGTCGCCGCTTGAGGAAAACGGGTCTCAAGAAACGGACATGTGGACGAGGCTGCCGCTCCCGTCCGCGGAAGCTTGGAGGCGGCGGGCGAAGTTGAACGAGGTGGAGGAGGGGGGGGGAATATTTTTTTCCCACCCCTTTTGAAAGAAGGGAGACGAATTCCTCAGCTGCTGCTGCTGGTGGTGGTGGTGGTGGGGGCCGCGCGAAAAGTCGTAAGGCTCCCCGGATCGCCTACTTAAAAGCTCAACTTCGGCTCTGCTAACGCTCACTGCGACTCTCTTTAATAAATACCTCTGCCTCTGCTATTTCGCCGTAGAAACGCCAATGGCAGCCCTTGCTGGGAAGGGCTGGCACGCCGTTGATTGGCTGAAAAAGTTTTTTCCTCCCTCTGGAGAAGGAGGGGGGCGCCGAGGCGAAGGGAGGGGGGGGGTGAAGAGAGGAAAAGTTGGTCGCACGCTGCCGTTGTGTCTTTGTACTACCAACTGTTGCGATAGTTGCGATACCTCCGAGTAAATTTCTCCTTGCCTTTTTCTCTCTATCGACTGAAGCAGATCTCTGGGGTTGCTTGCCGGGGGAAGGAAGGGCTTGACATCTCTAGCGCACGTCTCGCTTTAACTAAAAACGGAGCAGCGAAAGCCACTCTTCCCGTTTGCTCGGAGAAAGAACTTTGTTCGTTCTGCCTTTCACCCTTCTCCTCTTCCTCCTCCTCTTCCTCCCCCCCCCAGTCAGTGTTTTGTGACTCACTTCTCCTATGGGAGGGTTTTGTTTTGATTTTGCTCATCTTAATACTTCACTCGTGCTGAAAAGTTTCAAGGCGAAGAAGGAGGCGACGCGCTAAGCTGCCGTTCACGGGACGGGGGGGGCTATGGTGGGGGGGGGCGTGAGAGGAAGAAAATCGAGCTAGATACTTCTGAAGTAAGGCGACGTTTTTCTAGCCATTTAGCATAACCTTTTAAACCAGCGGTTAGCATTTAAGGCCTCCTATCCTGCTTTGTGCAAGTAAGGTTAATGGCCCCTTTTCTTTCTTTTTTTTTTAAAAAATACTGTTTAAATGACAGCTCAATCTTCCCTAAATGATGTTATCAAAAATGTTCTCTTATATGACAAGACTTCCCTTTCGGACTGTGCTGACTAAGCATTTGTAAAGTAAAAAAATAGGTTTATCTAAGGTTAGACTTCTGATTTAACGTGGGAATTAACCTTCCTTTGGATCCTGTAGGACTGAGTTAAACGGCACAGAGCAAGGACTGCAAACTTTTATGAAATGGGAAAAGAATACGCTTGCAAAGGGGGATATATCATAATCAGAGGCGCAGTTATTTCTCCTTTAAGCTAAGTCCTTTCTATTGAAGATCTGAGTTTACTTGTTGAACGAATTGACAAACTTCAGGCCTATGTATCTCTCTGATACTCTTCCCCCTCACCTTCGCTAAGAGAGACCAACATTTTTACTAAATTAGTTTTAAAAGCGACCATAGTCGTCGCTGATTTCAGAGGTTCCTACTGAATGGGTATCTGTAATGCGTGAATTTGTGAACTTTTAAAATTAAGGTTTAATCCCCGGAATCTCGAGTCGTTTTTAATGTTTGGGGGGGGAGGGGGCAGTGCTTTCCGTTCCTTTTTCTTCTAAAATTAATTGAGGCAGAGGAGGAAAAGTATGCCACTGAACAGACGATTAAGTTGTCAGTGCAGCGTCCGGGAAACTGAGTCAAGATGGCTAGAAAGAAACCGGGTGCACTGGGTGATGGGTTGGCCTCGTGATATAATCGCCCCTTCATCGAAAGACAAACGTGGGCATCCTCTGCAAAGGCAAGGTCTTTTAGGGAGCCCGTCGGCGATGGGCGCTTCCCGCATTGTCAATTCTTTAAATCATTAGCTGTCATGTTGCCTTGCCTGGGAGGAGAGGCGCCTTTCCTTGGCTTGGCTTGCGCTTTTTCCACTCTCCTTTCAGTCTCGTTTTTCTTCTTCTTGGAATTTAACAGTTATTTCTATACAGTATAAACAAATCACCTTTGCGGCAGATAAAGTGTAATTCCCACTTCCATCCAGAGGGGGCGCCATAGGCTCAGAAACTAACCTCCCTGATGCTTTAAGTTAAAAGATGTTTCTTGAAGGTTGTTACCGGTAAAAGCGCGCACACGCACACTCGTACGTATGCAGAGCACGCCCCACCCTCCCGCGCACACTAAAACGTGGATTAAGTCTCTGGCGATTTCATCAGTCAGCCTTCAATCTCATATATTTTCCTTTGCCCGGTTAGTGATTCAAGAATGAAATTAATGAAATCATTAAAGTCAATGCAAATGATAGACCTATCAAAGGGCTTTAGAATAACAGGGTAGTTCTTGTTTTCAAAGAGATTTACAAAGGTGGCAGCGGCGCTTATGCCGAAAGCAGACCTTCCCCCTCGCTCCTACTACTTCAAATCACTTCTCCGCTTCCACCTCCCAGAATTTTCCCAGATGTGCAACAACTGCTTCTTTTGCATTATCATCCATTTACCATATAAGGCTGCAACGTAAGTATGTGCAATATTGATGCACAATCGCGCATCAGTAGGAAATATGGGAGACACGCGGGGTCCCCAGTGGAGACGGCCGTACTTAACCTCGGAGTAAATCTCAGTGAAGAAACTGGGGAAATGATTCTGACGAAACGCAGCGCAATAATAAGGTGGAAAATGTTTAGCTGACCTCGGTGGGTCTCCCCAGAATAGATGGTGAAGTATCACATAGTTTAATGAAGAGAAGGATGAGGGGGGACATGATAGCAGTGTTCCAATATCTCAGGGGCTGCCACAAAGAAGAGGGAGTCAAGCTATTCTCCAAAGTGCCTGAAGGCAGGACAAGAAGCAACGGATGGAAACTAATCAAGGAGAGAAGCAACCTCGAACTAAGGAGGAACTTCCTGACCAGTGGAACAACCTGTCTCCAGGATCGGTGAATGCTCCAACACTGGAAGTTTTTAAGAAGAGACTGGACAGCCATTTGTCTGAAATGGTACAGTTTCCTGACTGAGCAGGGAGTTGGATTAGATGACCTCCAAGGTCCTTCCAACTTTATTATTATTATTATTAGATATGTATCTCTCCCTGAATTATTTGAAGGAAAGACATTTTTAAAATCCAATCCCTAACGGTTGCCAAAAGATGCTTATGCATTCTCCCTACCTCAGTGCGCAAAGTGAGGCGAGGGTGAAAGGAATACGCGTAGCCATTTTCCCCAATGCGGAGAGAAGAGGGCGAAGGAACGGGTGAAGCAACTGTCTGCCCGCAATTTGCCTGCAGATCTTAGCTTCTCCCAACCTGAATCAACTCGGGGACGTTTCAACCGGATTTTTCTTAAGAGGGGTGCTCCGTTTCGAGACGCTGCACTCTAAGCTGAGATTGTCCTGGTTAGCTAATTCGTTTCACAGACTGCAGAAGTTGGTTTCTTAGGTGCATTTTTAAAAATAAATAAATAAAAGTCGTTTCACACGATCGTATGATTAGAGTATCACAATTCCCATTGTAATATGATCGTCATTAACACCAATACAGGGGAATATGAAAGAGGCTGTCCTGTTTGAGCGTCCTGTCCGCTGTTTGATCTGCGCTCTGTTCTTCGCTCCATGTCTAAACTGGGGCGAGAGTTTACTTAAGTTCCGAGTTTAAAGAGAAAAAAAAAAACATATCCCCGTAAAAGGGGGGCTGCTCCTTGCAAAGGCGATGTGCATTGACTCCGCGGCCTTTCTAATGAATCCGCGCGCAGTTCCAACTCCCAGTTGTCTGCCTCGGAACTCGGTTTCTCCTTTTCCCTCCACCCCTGTAGCTTTTGTGCTGCTCTAGATCGTTCTCAAAGGCCACTTGTATTTAGGAGAATCTTGTGTTTTTATCTCACCGCGGACTGAATGACCCTAACACCCGATTGGATATGTTTTAAAAGGATTGAGGTACAGAATATAAATTGTGAGAGCTGTTTCTTTAACCACCACGCCAATATAGTAGTGACTCCCCGCCCCCAATATATTTAACAATAATTAGCGGGAGGGGAGAGTTAACCGATCAATAAGGGGTTAGCTGGGGAAAGAGGGAAGCTATCGCTTTGTATATTTTTTGCAACATTTAACAGTACATTTCACTCCCTAGTTCAGAGGGAAATAAATGATATATTTGGCACCATATTTGCCAGACATTAATTATTGCGTTCGGTTTAAATCTTAGCCTCTCTTAGTTCCCGATGGCATTTAGGACGAACTCTCTTGTTTTTGTTATGAGTCTGGGGCACCAACACTTTCCTTTAACGGAGAAGATGGTTGTGAGACTGGAAGGAAGAATTATTGTTCAGGGCTTCTTTCTTCGGCGGGGCAAAAAGCTTCACTTTTGTCAAACTAAAACCATTTCTTTCTTCTTTCCCCCATCCTCCGGGAAAAAAAAATCAGGCTTTGTCGAAAATTAAGAGATCGGGAAAACCAGGTGACTTTGCACGTTTATGCCGAATAGGCAGGAATAAACAAAAACAAAATGTTTCGTTGGATGACGTTATGAGTAGCAATCAACTAAGTAAGGCTAACGTTCTTCGTTCTAAAATATCAGTTGCCCCAAAGCAGAAACAATATTATCGTGGTCACATCTCCACCCCTGTCTATGGGTCTGTATTTGTATCCACCTATAAACTTCATTTTAATAAGATTGAGGGATAATACTAACAATAAAAATGAGTCTTGGAATCATACTCTATACCAATATGAGAGAGAGAGAGAGAGAGAGAGAGAGAGAGAGAGAGAGAGAGAGAGAGAGAGAGAGAGAGAGAGAGAGAGAGAGAGAGAGAGAGGTCATGTAGACCGTGCTTTATATTTGGATTTCCCGATGGGTGCGGAGATTGATCGCAACGGCTGTTCTCTTTTGAGTCCCCCCCTTTTTATTCCCATGCCAATTTGGAAATAAGGGGAAAGTACCGAGAGTTTTCTGAGAAGTTGCATTTTCAAAAAAGCGGCGCGGGGGAAGGAGGGGGCGGGCGGCTTGAATCCTAGACCCTAAAGTTTTCGGAGCGCTTCTCTGCCGCGCTACCGGGGGTCGAGAGGGATTTCCGACTGCAGATCAGGCGAACCAAGGTCCAAGCGGGTCGCGGTCGCTAGAGGCAAACCCGACGCCGTCTTGGTGGGGGTCCCGGCCAAGTGCTACAAGTTCGCATCCCGGGCTACGTTACGAGCTCGTTTCTGGAGTTACTTGCAGGGTTTGCAAGTCCAGCTGCCTCCTCATTCACACCCACCCACCCACACACCCCCCGCCCCGCCGCCTCCTTCCCTCCCCCGCGATCCCCCAAAACTTTTTTTTTTTTTTTTTTTTGCAAGGCGTCCCGCTCTTTGCCTTGGGCGCGCTGAGCGTTCGGGCCCCCGAGCTGCTGTTTGCAAAGCGTGATGTCACCCGCGAACCTGCGGTGACGAAGCGGCGAGAAGGTTTGAAGCAAAAGAGAGTCAGACAGCCGGCCGGCGCTGGGGAGGAGGGGGGGGAGAAGGGGGGAGAAGAGGGGAGGCGGGGGGAACACAACCGCGAAGAGAGGCGCGAGGAAAGTTTCTGGTGGGACGGTGCCGGTGGGGAGCTGGGGGGCTCTCTGAGCCGCCGCGGAAGGAAACCTGATTTTTCTAAGGACTGTAGTAGCCCCTGCTCTGAGACATCAAAGGCAGGAGCCCCCCCTCTCCCCTCTATTTTAGTGGCGCGCTGGAAGCCGTTTCGAAACGCACCCGCAGGGCACACAATGGGGAGAGGACCCTGCCTTTTGCTTTAGGCACATCTCGCCCAACTAACGACTTTCGCCACCACCAACCCCACCACCCAAAAAAAAAACCCACCCCGGAGATAAAATAATACCCTTTTATTTCCTCTTAAGTGTTTTCCAAACCGTGCAAATCCACTTTTAAATAAAATATATGATAGGGCTAATTTTTGTTTGTTTGTTTGTTTGTTATTGGAAAAGCTCGCCTTTAATCCGTTCAGTTGCTTTTTATCAAAGGCATTTTACCCGCGTCGGTTCCTTTTATAATCTTTTATTTATTCCACCCACCCCAGGGAAGATGATGCTTAGAAATACTGGAGGGAAATTCAAAGGCTGTGATTGACTTGCCCACAGAGGAAAGTTTTTAAAGGTTTCCAAGAAGGGGGTACTATTTCTATTAGGTACTTTTAATAGTTCCAAATTAAGAAGGTTACAGAAGAGGAATATGTTGTACATCCTAATCTCCCTCATTCCCCTGTTTCAGAAGAAGGAGGAGGAGGAGGAGGAGGAGGAGGAGGAGGAGGAGGAGGAGGAGGAGGAGAAGGAGAAGGAGAAGGAGAAGGAGAAGGAGAAGGAGAAGAAGAAGAAGAAGAAGAAGAAGAAGAAGAAGAAGAAGAAGAAGAAGAAGAAGAAGAAGAAGAAGAAGAAGAAGAAGAAGAAGAAGAAGAAGAAGAAGAAGAAGAAGAAGAAGAAGAAGAAGAAGAAGAAGAAGAAGAAGAAGAAGAAGAAGAAGAAGAAGAAGAAGAAGAAGAAGGGCAGATACTTGTTCCAGTTTCTCTGGAAAAAGGAGCAAGAGCTACAATCTTTCTTGAAACTGAGGAACCACTGTTGTGCTTTTCACAGTTGATACCATTATAAGCAGAATTGACTCCAGGTTTGTTTTTTTTAACCAACAAAACAAAACAAAGCAAAACATAACACACACACACAGTATATACTCCTCCCTCCCTTTTTTAAACAGCGATTACGTAATGGTAATCTTCTATTATTTACATTTCCCCCCTTAATTCTTCTTTAGAATATTTGTCCTTGTTGCCCCGTTGTTTCTTATTTACATTTTTCTTCCTTCATGTTCTACTTCTTACTAAGAATAATTCATATTATTATTATTATTATTATTATACATTATTATACTCCAGTTTTAGTAGGCAGTGGCAAGAAGCTCAGTCTTATATCTTGCCAGCCATCAGAGAGATAAACAGTGAGTGAGCAAGTGCTCTTTGTGTTTTGCTATAGTGAAGAAAATTTGGCTGCCTGGTGTTGACTCATAGAAATTACCTATTGTAGAATGATTTCTTTTTATGAGATACTGCTCATCCTTTGTTTGGCTGAGCTTCAGGTAGAGTTCCTTAAGTTCAGCTCTAGCTAATCAAAAGGGTAAAGACACCTTCAAGTCAAGTTTTACATCTGGCGACTGCTATGTTGTATATAGTATGCTTAAAGGTGTGTTATGCATGTGTACACTTTGAGAGCCAGCAACTACATTTCGTTTTTAAGGTGTGCCATTGTGCCTACAGCAAAAAATGACAATAAAGGTTATCTATCTATCTATCTATCTATCTATCTATCTATCTAATTGTGGGAGAAATCAAAGGGTGATCACAGAGACATCAGAAATCAACTGACCTCTGGATGAGGGGCAGTAAGTTGCCAACAGTTTTTAACTATCCATAGTTTAACATTTAATAGTTAATAGGAATTTAATTATAGGAATAATTTTAAAATTGATATTTGTTTTTTAAAAAACATTGCAATGCTTTATGGTCACTGTCATCCCCCTATTCCTGACATTTCCCTTTCTCCCCCTGTTTTAAATGATTGTCTTTGACCAGGCCTGGCTTTAATAGCTATTTCAAGAGATTAGTGTTCAAATTCTGAATCAAGAGCAATGATTTCTTGGACTACCATGTGTATAATAAGCCTATTGGTGGAGTAGGGTGAGCCATTGACTCATCTGCCTTCTGTTGTTGTTCCATTTAACTTTAATTGGAGTTTAACTTGGAGTTTCTACCTGGTTTTGATTAACGGGCTAGTGCAACTAGCCCGTGCAACTTTGTCCACTTCGGATTTAAACTTGCCAGTTCCACTATGTGGAGTATTTGTTTCCTATCCATTGTGGCTACTTGTCCTGCAAGGCCTGAAAGTCTAGCTCCGTCATAATATCTGTTACCACAAGTTTGACAATATAGCAAACGTGATTTTTTTTTATTTATTTTGCATTTTGATGTAGAAATTAGGGAGTAATGATTTATGGTTACCCGATTTGTACACGTACACGTACATGCACATGTACATATACATATATGCATGTGTGCCTACCTTTGCAATACATACCGGGTACTATGTTTAGGTATTCTCAAAAGCTGCCCAAGAAGGCAGATTCTGAATGTAAGAAAATTAGCAAAGTGGAATAATTTAGGATTTTGAATTTACTTAAAGAAATAAATTATTCTATAAGAAATTCTAGTATGCAACAATTAACACCTAAAAAAGCCTACTTGTGGAAATCATTTCTTTGATGCATTTTCTTAAGATTAAGAAAGACTTTTGCTTTAATAATTTCACTAAGATGATGCATTTTACTACTGTTGCACTGAAAGATATTTAATTTGCATTGGAGTAAAATTACAATTTCCAACAATTTTTAATCCCATTAAAATTATGCTTCTAAAAGCCTGATCCTCTTATTACCTTTTTCTGTATTTATTTTTAAGAAATATAAATAAGTTGCATTTCTGTGGACGTATAATGATACACAAATAAAACAAGAAGTTTTATGTTTCTTGATTTTATACATTTAGAGAAAAGAGTAACAATTCTTGATTCATTCTTTAAAAAATACTACTTTGTATTGCAATCCCCCAATTAGTTAATCTCCAAAATTCCCAGCCGTGTTGGGAAATGTGCTTTCTATGCATAATATCAATCCCCCAAATTATTGTACTATTTGTTTTGTTATATTCAATAAATGTTTTGTATTATATTAAATAAGGATATTTTTAAAACATTTCTTTTAAAATTAAAGATCAAATTTAATAACAGGATATAGTTACATATTTATTATAATATCTCTTCCACAATACCACAGTATGGCTATCAATTTGTTTGCACTTCTGCAAAAATATGATTTTGAAATATTGAAAAAAGCACATTAGTTAATTCAAAAGAAACAACTTCACCATTTACTGGTAAACAAACTACTGCATTATATTTAAATGGTTTTTCTTGGAAAAATTATGAAATAATCCTGTACTCGCTTACCTGGGAGAAATCTCCCTTGAGCTCTGTAGGAATTTACTTGTGAGTAGGTATGCATAAGCTATTTCTAAGAGGAGGGATTTCAGCATGAAACAGACCTAGTCAGTAGAATGGTAAATAAAGAGCTAGTGAGGGATTTTTAATCAACTTCTTGTAAGCAAATCAGAACTCCCGTTAAGACTGATGTGTAAGAGTTATAACATCACACTGATTCTATCATAAAACTTTCTTATTGAGGATTTTTGAACAGTTCTAATGCCTTTTCGTCAGAGTGTATAGGAGCTGTACATTATCTGAATGGTTTAAAGGATATCTAGAACAGGAAAATTATCAGACATTGAGATAAAGCAATATGCTTTCTCCAGCTTTTCTTGTTTTTACATGTGATGGCAATATGCACTGTGAAACTGAATAGCTAACTTACAGAGGTTTAGTAAAATTTATCTATCAGTTTATCCTATTTTCTGAAGCTTTCCTGCTTATAAATAATAAATTTGTCAGCTACTTGAAATTTGCATAGATGTTTAATACAGATAATTTATTCCACACTATGACTTGCCATAAAATGATGAATTGGATAAAACAAATAGACAACATTGCTGCTTTAATACACATTTTGTATATATATTGTACTAAAACTGAACTAAAAGGAAACCACTCAATTTCTATGAGTGTCTTTGCTGGATCTGGGACTATGTTTCTTGAAACAAGGGCTTATAGTGTACCCTATCATGATTGTCTTTAGCTATAGTAGTCTCAGCCGTTAGTCTTGTGGACTTCTCAGACCGGGAATTTTATGATGGAATTTAGTGAAGGGAGGAACACGTCAAAAGGCAATAGTAAGGCAATAACAGCAGAAACTTGCTATAGTTGGTAGGCATGATTGTTTTCTTACCAAATGTACCTGTTGCAATGCAGGCTTCATTCCTTACTGGAGGAGAAGAAGAAAGGAAGGAGGCCTTTTTTTCTTTATGTCTCATCTAGAAAGATAGAAGAGCCCACAATTCCTGCACAGAAGCCCAGAAAAATGAGCCTTGTGAGAAGAACAGGGAACATAAAGTTATCTAGAAACAGAGAACATAGGAAAAGGGTACCAACAGGTTAAAAAGATGTCACCAAGAATGATAGGATGCTTAAAAGAGTCCTAAAAGAGTAATAGAAAAGACTCTTAGGAAGCTCATTAAAGAGAGGGAAAAAGATATTTTGGAAAGAGCCATGCAAACCTCATCTGGAGGGATTTAAATTAAACCCGAGCAGGAAAAAAAAAAAAATCCTGGGTCCTAAGAATGTGGTTGCATGTGATAAGGAAATATGAAACAGGAAACGGTAGCGGAAATCCTCAAAACATGATAGTGAAAATAATAACATTGCCAGTCTCTAATGTTTGTAAACAAATGCCTAGAGAACAAATGGGGTGGGAGTGGCAGACTAAAAGTCCTAATATGGAAAACAAATGTGTTAGTTATCATATAAAAATGATAATTATCACATAAGATAATGGGATGAGAGTCGGGATTAGAAAGTAGAATTGAAGAATACAACCTATTCAAAAGAAATAGATCCAGCAAAAAGGGAGGAGGTGAGAAATCCCCTTACCTGAAGAAATATATATCTTCTCACCTCCTCCTTTAAGATTAAATTGAGTAGGAAACAAAAGGGATATTAATGTGAGAACTTACTACACAGACAGTTATCCAGGCAGAATATGAGGACAATAAATGCCTTTTAAAACCAACTGTCAAGTTCTTAAAAGCACAAGGTACAGCAATAATGGGAGACTTCAACCAACTTGATGGAAAACTAACTCAGCCAAGCATGGAAGGTTCAAAAAATTTCTGATCTCTCTTGCTAACAACTTCATTTTGCAGACGCGGAAGAAATAAAAAGTCAGTAATTCTGGATTTAATCCTGACATAGAAATACTGGAAGATAGACATCTTAGAGAAAAGCAACAACTTCATGGAGGACTTCAAGACAACAAGGTCAGAAGAAACTGATGAGGTTACCTAGTTGGGTAATAAAACATCTGCAAACAAACCACCAAGTTTGGAGAGCGCCAAAAATGCCACAAACTGAGATTAGTTAGTCAAGAATCTCAGCCTTCAGGGAGACTGAATTTATTGACTTCAGGTGCAGTGTAGGTATTCTATTGTTACAATTTCTTAACTCATAAGTTAAAAGGAGAGGAGATCCTGAAAAAAAAAAAGAGAAAATCTTCAAGATGTCTATGTGGATGAATAAAGAGTTTACTAGATGAACACAAATGGAAATTAGGAAGGCTAAAATTTTAAATGAGGTTAATGTGGAGAGGAAAGCAATTTAAGAAGAAATGCTTGGGTAGGGCATATTAATAAAATAAATCTGAAGGAACATTTTTTTTCTTAGAGAGGTTATAAGATGTTTTACAATTGGTCTATCACTCTAGATTGGCTTGCTAAAATGAATAGTTATTTTTTTTAAAAAACTTTGGAAATATAAGTAGGTTGTATCCTTTTTCATATGTAGTAACATTATAAAACCTAATAATATCAGAAAATGATTTATTAAAAAATGGAACAAATTCTGAAAGTTGCAATCCCATTGCAACCTCAGATTTTCTTACTAAATTTCACTAAAACATATATCCCTTCAAAATATACTGAATTGGCATTGTAGCAGCTGCAAGAATTCTATACCCTTTTCCAGTAAAAATCCTTTGATTCTGTCTTTGGAAGAATGGTTAATTAAATTGCGGAAGTATGTTTTGATGTGTAGAACAACTTTCTATTTGAAAAGTAAATCCAATATAGCATTTAATTTTAACTGGAAGCCATTCTCGGACTGTAATTTTATACATGGAATTGCGCCATATCCAAAATCTGGATTTTAAAGGGCATGTCTTAATTTGCTATAATATCCATAGCATTAATTTAATGCATTATTTACTATTTTATAGTCTTATTTAATAAAATGATCTCTGTCAAACAAATATTTTTAGCTGAAAGCTCAACAGAACCACATAGATTTTGATTAGAAAGTGGGTGTGAAATCTCTCATAATAAAAGAAGATTCTAATGATCCATTAGAAAATGAAATATACTTTATATCTGTAACTTTAAATCACATTTTGACTCCTGGAGACCACGTGGACAAGTCCCTGTTATTTTAGAATGTATTAGTTTTATGATATTTTATATCTGTTATTTATCTGCCCATATTTCTCTATCTCTGCCTGATTTTCTGTCTATTTCAAAATAAAGTAAAGTTATACAATGGCAAAATAAATGGTGTCGAGCAAGCTATTAATCTGTTACATAAAAAAAGTTAGATAAATAATATCAGGTAATGTGGAAAAGGTAGAGTTGCTTAACATATTCTTTGCATCTGTCTTCTCTTGGAATCCTCACCAAATTTTTGTTATTTTTCAGTGATTTATGTTTTAACTGGTTGCGCTTTATAGTCTTTAACATGATAATTAATGTTTTTAGTTGTAATTTTTTTTGTTTGATTGGTAGCTGCCCAAGGATGGCTGAAAGATGGGCGGCTATATAAATGGTTTAAATGGATAAATAAAATAAAACTCTTCCTCACATGATCCAGCAAAGGAAAAAAGAAAAAAAAACAGTTCAGAATTGTTAAAATATGGAAAGAATCCACATCGCAATCGTATGTAAATGTGCGTATCGAGGAGCAGATGAATTATACTTCAGGCTTATGAAAGACCTGGTAAAAGTGATCTTAGAACTGCCGCTTGTAATCACTGAAAACCCTTGGAAAACTTGGGAGCTACAGAAATGAAGGGAAGGGCACATGTGCTCTTCATATTCAAAAAGGAGAAAAAGGCTGCTAGGGGTGGTGAGGCTCTAGAAGAGCTCAAACAAATTAATCTGATGCCTGTCTTGCGCAAGAATAGATAGTCGAGCAGTAAGAGAAAATACAGGAGAATATTTGTAGCTTAGGGTTGAAATGAGCGGCCCTTGGTGCTCTCTGAGCTTGGTTGTTTTCTTGCAGACATTTCATTACCCAAACTAAGTGCACTCTGATGATGGGAATTGTGCACAACCAAACTCAGAGAGCACCAAGGAACCCTCACTAGGAGGGGAACTGACATGTATTTCTGAAGAACAAATATGGCAGTATCAGATGAACCTTGGCCTTCCTTTATTTCAGGGGTCCTCAGACTTGGCCACTTGTGGACTGGCTGGCTGGGGAATTCTGGAAGTTGAAGTCCACAAGTCTTAAAGTGGCCAAGTTTGAGGACCCCTGCTTTATTTCTTATTAAATGACAAGGTAATTAGTGTGGTCAACCAAGGTACTGTACAGCTAAGTCCTCGGTTTACAACTGCAAGTGATCTCAACATTTTTGTGGTTAAGCAAGGCAGGTGCCCCATTTTAAGGCCCGTTAAGCAAATCACTGCAGTTTTTAAGTGAATCATGTGGCTGTTAAACAAACCTGTTTCCCCCCCCCATTGACTTTGCTTATTGAAAGCTGGCTAGGATGGTTGCAATTGATGATCATATGACCTGGGGACAGTGCAACCATCATAAATACATGCCAGTTGCTGTCTCTTGAATTTTCATCACATGGCCATGGGGATGCTGCGAGGGTTGTAAGTGTGAAAAAAAAATCAATCACAAGTCACTTTTTTTCAGCACTGTTATAATTTCCAACAGTCACTAAATGAATCGTTATAAGTCGAGGGCTACCTGTAGTGTTTCCCTCTCATGATATCCTTGAGGGACAAGAAAGAGAAATGCAGCTAAATACTACTAGGTTAGATGCAAAGGGTGCTAGTAAATAGTTCTGCGTTATTTTGGAATGAAATATTTGGTGAAATCCCCACCAAATCCCCATCCTTGGCTCACTGCTATTCAGCATCTTTATAAATGGAATGAAGGATGAAATGGAAGGGATGTTTATCAAATCTGCTTAAGCCATTAATCTAGAAGGATTAGTTAATGATTTAAAGAACAGTATCACAATTAAAAATGACCTTGGCAGTCTTATAGTAGTCCTAACAGGCCCAAACCAGTGTCCAGACAGGATGGTTTTCAGTTGTGACAAGCCTACGGGTAGGAAGCATGAAAAGCATAATTATTTGGTTTTTTTGGCAGTGCAAATGAGGAAAATTTAAGAGTACCAGTATACTGCCAGCAGAACATGAGCCATCCCTGTGATGCAACAGCTGGAAAGGACAATGCACTCCTGCCTTGCATTAACCAAATCATTGCATTTGGTTCACCAGAGGCAATCATTCCATTGTACTTGCTGCTGGCTAGACCATATTTTGGAGTGCTGTGTCAATGGATATGGAGAAGCTGGAGTGAATTCAAAGAAAAGCTATAAAGATGATAGAAGATCCGGAACTCATTCCTATGAAGAATTATGAAAGGAGTTTGGCTTTTTATAACAATAAAGACTGAGTGGGATGGGATGGGGTGACAGTGATTTACAAATATATAACAGTCCCAGTAAACTGAGATTCTGTCAAAATAATGAAATGTGTGCCATGGTATTGTGACACAAGCTTTGCCTCTTATATGCCCATGTCTATCATGGCATACACACAAAAGAAGTTTGCATTATAATATGATGCACATTTGATCATTTTCCATGTAGAGGTCCATGTGAAACACTGTGATGGGCAAGAAATTGTGTTCTGTGTTGAAACTGAAAGCAGGGAATGGACCAATGGCCAAATTAAGAGAAAAGAGCTTAAGACTGAAGGACTTTTCTAAGCTGTTAAATAGTGGAGCCATCTTCCTGGAATAGTCATTGACTTCCCACTGCTGACAGTAGTTTAATGGGGACTGGGTGGCCACTTTTCAGAGACAGTTTAATAGATTTCTGCCCTGTACAGGAGTACTGGATTCTGACTTTAAATATCCCCTCCAACTAATAAATTCATTCTAATCCGGTTTGCTACAGTTTATTTTTTTTAGAATGAAAAGTTGCCTTCAAGCTAGCATGCAGTTAAAATTCTTCAATGAAAATTTAGGGTGCCAAACAGTGCCTCAATGAATGTTTAAAAAAGTTCAAGTATATAGGTGTGCAAAATTCTGTCAATCCCCCACCCTACACAAACTCTTTAATTTTTCCCTCAGTTAAAATATGCTTAAAATGTTTGTTTAAATATTTTCCCATCTTTGTTGATCTCACTATTTCCCACAATTCCCATTTAGGGCATTTTGGCCAGTGTTCTAAGATGTAAATTATGATGCCAAGCAATCATCTTGATTATGCTTTCTGCCCTGAATGAGTAGTGAACCCGAAGCACATTGTAGAAAGGGAGAAGTACAATATTTTTCTTAATATTCATCACATTGGAATTTTTTTTTGCTTAAGAAATACATGCATACAATCACTTGCCTAAGTCTTCCTTCCTTCCTTCCTTCCTTCCTTCCTTCCTTCCTTCCTTCCTTCCTTCCTTCCTTCCTTCCTTCCTTCCTTCCTTCCTTCCTTCCTTCCTTCCTTCCTTCCCCATGGACATTTTGGAAACAAAATGTAAAAGATAGGTTTGTGAGCAGAAGCAGGCAGGTGCTTTGAACTATAGCCTTCATTATCTTCGCACGGGAAATGTTGGCTTAGCAGTTGAACAGCAAAGCATCTGGAAAATATTGGCTTATTTCTAATCCAATTTACTTTCCATTTAGGCATATTGAAATTATTCTGATAAGAATGTGTGAATTCATCACATTCAAAACAGCCTGGCAATAAAAATAGCAGATTCCCTTTATTAAAAAAAAAAGATGACTGTGTAACATTCAGGGAGGATAATCAAACTCACGTTGAACACTTTTATTTTCCTTTCATTTAGATAAAATCAATGGATTATTAAAGCATTCAGCTGAAACTGGATTATATTTCCTATTGCCATTTGTGTTGGGAACAATCTGATAAAGCTCTGCCTGGTTTTATGTGTACTGGAGGTCCAGTGAGTGTGTTCACATGCACACACAGAGTGTACCTGGGCAGGAACTTCCTTAGCCAGCAAGGACCTTTAGACACAAAATTATCTGAATAGCTTATGTTCTGGCGGAGTCCTCAGCATTGGGCTTTACAACAAACAGGAAAACTTCCTTTTTCCAAAGCCCTATTGATTCCAGTGCATTTTTTTCACAATTAAAAAAAAAACCTAAGGAATTTCGATTGTTTGATTCAAAAGGGAGAATTTATTTATACGCAGTCAATACCTCTGCACCTACATGACTGAATAATTTCATTGCAGTTGCTGAGTTGAAAGGTACTCAGTTTTACTGTTTAAATCTTGTTGGTTCCTTTCCACCCAAAAGAGCTTAATCCGGTTTAAATCTTGCTGGGGAGTGGAGGGGGGTGGGTGGGAGGTTGTTACAACAGTCTTCAACCTTGTTGATTTCAACATGATGCTCACAAAAGTTTTATTGGTTTGAAGGGGGTGGTCCCTGACTTTCAAAGTATTTAATCACTTTCCCTGGTATGGCTGATTTTCCCATAAATTATTAATAGTCTCACATAGTAAGGGCATATTGGAAAAGCTGAAACTATAATTTATCTTCCCTGACTTTCCTTTTTTTTTTTACTAGTTCAGTCATAGTATAATTTTTATTTAGCCTTAGTGTGTTTATTTTCAGAATTCTATTGGAGTCTATCATATAGACTTTTTCAATATTCATGCATGAATAGGTAAGGACAAAATTTACATATATCTATTGAATCTTATGGAATTCAGGGGTACTTAAATTGCAGATAAGTGATTTAAGTCTTAAGTACACTGATTCCTCTCTGTACAAGAAATTACTACAATCTCTCAACACAAGCAATTACGAGCGGTTTCAAAATTAAATTACGTTAGCAATGTTGTAAACCAGTCTATTTTACATTATACTATTATTATTGCTCCCAGTGTTGATTTTTCTTATACTTTTGCAAGCAGCTGTTAAATTATGACATGTACGTCAAAGCTAACATCCTGTGAAAATTATATATGATGTTTCATAGCAGAGATAAATAAATGACAGTAAGTTAAAGCTAGCCATATTCTGTTTAGAAACCAGGCTCGTGTTAAATTACTGCCAGGGAACCGTTCAAATTACATGGCCAAGCGATGGCTTGCAAGAAATCCATCAGAACTGGAAGAGAGAATAGAACAGCCATTCTCTATACCTGTTTGTGTAGTTTC
Source organism: Bothrops alternatus (assembly GCA_034064705.1). Taxonomy (NCBI): domain Eukaryota; kingdom Metazoa; phylum Chordata; class Lepidosauria; order Squamata; family Viperidae; genus Bothrops; species Bothrops alternatus. The sequence continues at coordinate 19,664,917 of JARGCV010000041.1, forward strand.
TTGCTAATGCAGGACAAGCCAGACTGTTTATTTGCAGAAGTAAAGTTGTGGAAATATACTTGCAGAGTGTAATATGGACAGCACGTGTTCCTATGAGCTACCTGAAGTCTGTGTCCTAATCGTTTGCAGATGTCTCTGGGTCATTGATTTCCTATGGGCCAAAGAGCACCCCCCCTTTCCTCCCCTTCTAGCCCTTCAAATTAGAAAGAAAGAAAGAGAAAGAAAGAAAAAATATAGAAAGAAAAAAGAAAAAGAAAGAAAGAAAGAAAGAAAGAGAAAGAAGGAAAGAAAGAGAAAGTATTTACTTCTCAAACTTGTAAAATAGTTTGTTTGAGTTGTTTCCAAATAGTGCCCCAAATATCGAATCATTTGGATAATCTAACTGCCAGGTCCACACTCATTTGAAATAATGATTTATTTCAGAAATAGAAAAATCTGTACAGAGATTGCTTGAAGTTTGCTCAAGGTGGGGAGTTTGTTTACACATGGAGAATTTGTTTTAAAAACTCAGATTTGCTTTACTCCATAATATATACAGATTGCCAAGTATATGTCTATGTATGAGTGTAAGCAGAGATACAAATTTATATGCCACTGCTATTAATATACTACCAGTTTGTATGCAATAACTTATTCATTAATTCTAGATGATAGCACCCATATAGTCCATGATAAAAATGCTTGCCTTTCCCTGGATGACTGATGAAATTAATCAAAATCTCCAGGGAAAGTCTATAACAGGCAGCATAATAAAATTAGGATATGCCAGCCTAATCAAAAACACTAATTAAAAGAAATATTTGAAAATAAGATACTGATAGAAACTACTGTTATAGTTTAGCATGGTAAACCAATAAACCAGTCCATGGCTTGATAAACTGCCTGGAACTGAGTCTTTCACTTTACAGATTAGTTTATCTGGAGTCTTCCTCCAAAAAGTGGCAAATGGCATACACAATTTTTACCCTCATCCCAATTTTATTGTCAGAACAAAGTGGTAGAATAGCCTAGACAAAAAAAAAAAAAAAAAAAAAAGACTGGTTGAGATTCCTTACTTGTGGTTTGAGTGAGGATGTCAATGGAGACTTGACCCTTTGCTGATGTCCTAGCAACCACACCAGTCTTGGTTGAAAGATACACGAAACTCTCTGGTGATGTTTAGAAAACATGTTGATATTGCATAAGACTAGTTTTAATACTGACTTGGGTTTATCTCTCTGTTGCAAAATATAGACTCAGATTGGAATGGCTTGCAATAGAGAATATAGGAACTCATTTTATTAAAGACCAAGTCTCAGTTGTGCACTGTACACCTGTGTGGTGAGATGGCATTTTAATTCTGCCTCTCCTGGGATAGATCATGTGCCTCAGAGCAGTAGATGTTTGTGAGCATATATGATAAACCCAATGCCCTTGCAGACTGCTTGCATACACATCCATGCCCATAAGTGGGAAATAAAAATATGAGTGTACAGTAGTGGAGGGTAAGTCCTGGCAGTGCTGCAGGCAGACAACCTGGTGTGCTCTAAAAATTTGAATTGTGACTGTCACAGTCCCTTGTCCTTAACCATTTGGACTGCTATTGTTGGAAAGCTCAAAACATTTGGAGCACCCTAGTTTTCCTTCTCTTGACTTAGACTGGGCCCAAGTCACACGTTCCCTCAGTATTTTAGAAGAAGGTGTAGAGGCAGCAGTGATCTGAATCTAGAATTAATAATGACCTTCTAATTCATAATTTACCATACTCTAAATCTGAGCTGCATTTTTATTCTTTCCAATTTCATAGCATTTACAATTGTAGCTGCTGATATATCCGATATACATGAGTTCACACATACACACACACACACACACACACACACACACATTTACCAATATATATTTGCTTGGCTATGTCCTTCATGCCATCTGATGTTTTAATAAGTGGAGAATATTATTCAAACAAAAGGTGCAAATATCTCCAAATAATGGCAGGGAACAAAAGCAGCAGTGATATCATTGAAGCTTTGATCAAAGGAGGTCTCTTTTGCAAAAACATGCACATTTATTCCTATGGCTTGGGAGCTATCCCAAATCCTAGGATAATCAAACATAGGTTTACCTAAGAAGTTTGCACAGTCAAGTTCAGATAAATAATACTTTGGCATGATCATGGTTCCTAGCCGGTTTTATTGTGTCAGGTGTTGCAGATACTTGTCCTAGACATAACTCTGAGGTGGAATATTCTTATATCATAAATACATTTTATCTGTTTTGAAAATTGCGAGTTGCTTAAAATATGATAATTATAAATATAAATGTGGTATATGATGGTATGTAACACCAGAGAATATAAATCTTTAAAAGAGGGGGGGCATAGATTCAGAAAGAAAAAAGGTAAAATCTTAATGAGGGTTCAAAACAATTCACATATATATTATTTCAGCAAGCTGAATACCAAAATGGTACAGTGATTACCAGATTGTTAGTCCTGGGCTGCAGAAGAGCAGTGATTGACTAGAAACATCCATATAATTTGTAGGTTGGAGAGCTGAATTGGGATTTCAAGGACTTGCAGCTTTCATATTGAGAGCTCCAACACATAACCGTTCTAGAGCTACACTAATTTTCCAACAAGATTTTTACCGTACGGTCCCAGAGGAACACATTAAGGGGAAAAATGTGCTGCCACCCTCAAGACATTTTTAGATGAAAGATCTTTCTGAATGAAGGAATGAAAAAGGGATAGAAATTGCACCCGGGATGGGGGAAACCTACCTTGACAAGGAGGACTATCGGCTTTGCTCTTGTGATTAGGAAGCTGGGCTGCCTAAATGCTTGTTTGACAAGAAGGGTCTGGTGGAGGCGTTCCTGCATGCTGTGTTTTAAAACATGCTTCGAAACTACTTGGGATTATTCCCTCACAAAGCTGTCCCCAGGTAGTTAACATTCACCAAAATATTGATGACAGTCACCTTTCCTGCCAGTGCTTATCTGAGACGAGTTGAGAAGCAGCTTGGCAGAGCCTGAAAGGATCTATTGTATTGCCTTTATTTTTTAGACGAGAAAGGGGGGGGAAGGAGGGGGGGTGTAAGAGCACAAATTGGAAACAAAGGAAGAATTTGGCTCTTTTCTTGCTATGACAGGTTCATGATGACATTCCTTGAGAACAGCTTATGATTTTGCCCTCAGAAATTGCCTGGCAGTGTCAAACGTTGCTTTGGATGGACCTGAAGGAAAACAGGGTCTTTGATAATGCCTTCGGTGACTGGTGGATTTGAGCAGCAAGTAGCCCATAATTATAGCCTGGCATTTGGCAGCAGCAAAGAGTGGAGTAGATTGGGTAGTGGGTAGGGTGTAAATGATGGGGAGCAGATTGAATGACCTTTGAGAGGGCCGATGTTAGAGAAGGGGTTCAAGGCTAAGCATCAGTGCAGCAGTGTTCTGTAAGTCCAGTGGAAGGATAACTTAAGAATGGGGACAGCAGCTAAGCACCTTCCCTTCATGGGTTGGGAGATGGTGATGGTCCTCATTATGGAAGTTTATTTCACAGCAGAGGTGGGCATGTCCACAAAGTTTTCATGGCAACAGTATAAAAACCAGGATCTCCTGATGGTGTCCCATTCAGGGGCAGATTTGCTATGACTTTGATTAGGTTTTTTAAAAAGTTGTGCCAAAGTCAACCAAAGGCTGCCACCTGCTGTGGCATTTTGGCATTAGGTTTTCCAGAGGAATATATATACAAAATATAGTTCCAAAGCAAATTTGTGGAGGTGTTTGAGACAGAGGGCTACAAGGAATCAAATATATATGTACTATTTGTAATATTTATTTGCAGGATTGTTACGTCTCATGTCAGCCTCTCCTTGACACATGAAACATGTTTACTAAGCGAACTTATTACCCTTGGACTTTCTCAGTCTCTGTTTCAGGAGCAGAGGAACCCAAAACATTCAATATGATGTTTCCTTATATTGTACCACAGTTACACTGTGTCCCATGATTCTACCAGGTCCCACCCCTGCATCCAAGATTGTTAGGCAAGGAGGCTTGTAATCCTCCACGAAGCAAAGAAACCTCTTTGGCACTAATAAAATAAAAATTAGAAGGCTGGTTTTACAGCTCAGTTGGCTCCTCAGATCTCCTAAAAGCATCTGGATAAAAGGACGTCTGTAGCAAGGCTTTTAATAAGTAACTGTCCAAGATCATAGTTTTGTGTGTCTACTCTCCCTGTGTATACACACACACACACACACACATACACACAGAATCACTGCAGCTCATCTGTGGGAAAGGACTCCTCCAAGGAGAAGGGAGTTAGGAGTGAGCCTGCAAATGGGATCAAAATATTAGGTTACAGATGATATTCCTTAAACAAAGGCTAATGGAAACAACTCTATCTTAGCTTCTCTGCATTCATTAGAAACCTGGTGTTAAGAAAAGGAAAAGCAGAGCAGTTATGGAAAGCAAGATGGCTGATGATCTTCTGCTAGAAGGGAAAAGCCAGAATCCCCACCCCACTGAACAGAATGGCAGCTAAAATGACAAGAAGGTAGCATTTTCCCATGCATGGAGGATAGCAGATTTCTTAAGGATATAAAGGCAACAGGGCCAGTGGTGGGATTCAGCTGGTTCGCACCACTTCGGCAGAACTGGTAGCTAATTTTTTGTTATCCAGCTCCAGAATGGACTTCCGGAAGCGGCATCCACACAGAGAACTGGTTGTTCATATATTTGAATCCCACCACTGGGCCAGGCTATGTGACAATCAGCTCCCTTCTCCAGTACCTTGCAGCTGTTTCCCACCTTTTACTATCTACCATCAGGCAGGTGCCTCGCTTTGCCTGTTGGTGGGGCCTAGTCCGATTATCATGCAGCTATTCCCTGAGAGAAAAAGAAAATATGCCTAATCTGCAAAGATGTTGCATCGCATTTTGGTAGGCATAGGACATAGTACTGTCTGAGTGCTTTGATTTAACTGGCTTAATGTTGCCCCTGATTGTGGCCAGGATGTCAGTTTTGCTGTGGTTAGATGAGCCCATTGAATGCATATGTGATCAAGAGTCACACCAATAAGTTTAATACCACGGAACCTTCTTTCAGTTAAGAACTAGTCTTACCTAGCCCCTGCCCAAATTCTTTCTTGTCAGTCCATAGATGCTGGTTAATTCCCAACATCTTGTGGCTGACTTAGGGATCTAAGATCATTGACTCAGAAAACAGGAAAGGTCAGTTTGACTAACATCCAGGCCAGAGGCATTAGGCTTCACAGCCAAAATAAACAGACATTGCAAAGGATGCACCCTCCCAGAATGGGAGCCCTGTGTTGCAAGAGACTGAATTAAAGAGGTAGAAACAAAGAAAGTGTGCAAACATACACATGCAAAAATTGCCGGGGTTGGGGGAATATAATGTGATTTCTCAAGCAGAGTGCTATCGTGGGGCCTAATGAAGTGATCTGTATTAGCTGATTTTCTAGGAAACAGGTAGTGATTGAGAGTACATGAGCAGAGAAGATCAAAGAGAAAAGCAGAAGACAAGGCTAAATGGAAAAATAAAAGAACACTGCAAAAGACCGTTTTTCTTAATTAAGTGAGTAACACAGTAATCCTCCAGAGATCCGAGACAAATAAAGCATTTTTATTTGGGGGCAAAAGACGTTGGTTTTAATCCTCATTGAGCAACATGCACCAACATAACTCCTCCTGAGTTTCTGAAGGAATGTTGGCCTTCCCAAAAGAGCAGGTGGGAGGCAGCCCAGACGGATCAGCAGAAGAGAGAAATTCCCAGGGCTTTTACAGAATGACTGTCATTTCAGTGTTGTGCAGACAAAAAGGATGCAGGTGTTTGCTTAAGTAAAAATGAGTCATGATCTGCTTTGTGGAGAGAAAGGATGTGTGTAGATCAGATGTAGATGATATATCTTGAGAAAGAACCTGTGATTTATACTTTCAGGGATCATGACCAAAATCATTTCTTCAGCATTGGATAATGACTGAAATTCACCAACATAGCCTTTTCATGTGACAGCTTACTAGAAGAAGGAAGGACTGTCTGAAATGGCCTGGCCAAGGAATTCACTACTGAACTGAAGATTGAGCTACTGATTCCACTCATATTCTTGAAGGCATCAGTGCTGTTGTGCATGTAGAGACAGTTATGAGGTTTGAATGAACATAAGACTAAGACCATCAATCTACACCAGTGGTGGCGAACCTATGGCACGCATGCCAAAAGCAGCACTCAGAGCCCTCTGTGTGGGCACCTGCACCATTGCTCCAGCCCTGCCTCCCCCCTCTCCTCACTAGCAGCCCCCCCCAGAGGAGAGTCGCCCCTGAGCACGGCCCATGCAGAGCAGCACAGGCAAGGACATGGCAGCTGGGCAGCGGGGACAAGACTCCGCCGTCACGCCCCACTGCACACAGTTGATGCTGCGGGGCGTGGGTGGAGGGTGGGCTGCCATGGCACTGCCATGGCGCTGCTGGGTTTCCTGGATGATCTGCGGCAGGCCGTGGAGGTGGTGGGTAGCCCTGTGGGCGGGCGTGGAGTGCGGGGATGGAGCGGGGGGGATGGAGTGGGGGCGGGGCAGGCCCAGGTTTTGGGCACTCGGTCTCTAAAAGGCTCACCATCACTGGTCTACACTTTCCACCTTAAGCATTAGAATGAGCAGAGACAGTAATATCCTTATAACATGCTATCCCAGGACAGCAGTTTGAATGACTTCAGCAGGGATAAAACACTTCAAAAATCTTCCGTTTTATGATCCTGTAATCCCTGTTTGGGGTATAGTTGGGGTGACAGTCTTAACTACAACTCTGAGAACCTGTGCTATTTATCACAATGGTTGGAATGGTGGGAAATGTAGTTCCAAAAATCTGGACGCTTATTTATTCCCCTTTAGCAGGGTAAATAATCATCATTTTTTCCCCAGCTACAACTGCCATCATCCCAATCATTGTGATGAATAGCAAGCATTCTGGGAGTTGTAGTTCAGATATTCTAGAGGATTTATATCTCACTATGTAGCCCTAAGGAGAGCCACGTAACGAGGTGTTTTTGGTGCTCTCTGAGCTTGCTAGTTTTCCTGCAAACTTTTCATTACCCTAACTAGGTAGGTAGCATCATCAATGCTAGTTATAATAAATTCACATCATATCACATCACATCAGTGCCACATAATAAATTCACATCATATAAATCAGATAAAACTACAATGAAACTAAAACCAAAAGCCTTAAAATCAACAGGAATAAAGTTTAATTATGGGCCATAACAGGCCATGGAGAATAAAAATGGGTCTGCTGTAACTTTGTAAAGCTTCAGTGGTGGAGGACTGTGTTCAAAGCTTGCTGGGCGGAGTAGAAGGGATAAAGGAACTGGCTTATTGGTTGGCTGGAGAATTCCAGGAGTTGAAATCCATACAGCTTTACAGTAAAGTCACCAAGGTTGAGGGACACTGCTTTAAACCATAGCATTTTCTTCATTCTGAAGGGGAAATGTCAAAGTCTGTAGTAGACAACAAATGCCCTTGGTCCTTCTATAGAAAATAGAATAGAATAGAATTAGAATAGAATAGAATTAGAATAGAATAGAATAGAATAGAATAGAATAGAATAGAATAGAATAGAATAGAATAGAATAGAATAGAATAGAATAGAATAGAATAGAATAGAACCTTGGAGGTCTTCTAGTCCAGCCCCCTGCTCAAGCAGGAGAACCTATACCATCTCAGACAAGTGACTGTCTACGCTCTTCTTAAAAATCTCCAGTGATGGAGTGCCCACGATTTCTGGAGGCAAGCAGTTCCACTGGTTAATTATCCTCACTGTCAGGAAGTTTCTCCTTAATTCCAGATTGCTTCTCTCTTTGATTAGTTTCCAACCATTGTTTCTTGTCCTGCCCTCTGGTGCTTTGGAGAATAATGTAACCCCCTTTTCTTTGTGGCAGCCCCTCAAATACTGGAGTATTGTTAACATGTCTCCCCTATTTCTTCTTTTCTTTAGAAAAGTCCTGCAGCTGTTCTTCATATGTTTTAATCTCCAGGCCTTTGATCATCTTAGTTGCTCTTCTCTGAATGTTTTCCAGACTCTCAACTTCTTTTTTGTGATATGGTGACCAAAGTTGGTTGCAGTATTCCAGGTGTATGCTGTCAAAGCAAGAACATCCAATGTAAGCCCTTTCAAGAATCTGACTAATGCTGAAGCTCAAAGACAGAGGCCAGGTTTTTTTTTTCCTTGCAGACTATTCTTGAGAATATTGACCTCCTGGTAACCCTGCATTCAGTCTTTTAAAAGGTCAGTATTTCCTTCTCTGAAAACATGTGAATGCTCATTAGTGAAAGAGAAATCGGTGTAAATAAAGTGTCCTATATTTCTCACAGCCACAGCACAAAAGCCTTGGAATTTTTTTTTAATATCATGCCTTTATTATTTTCACAAATTACTCAAGGTGACAAGCATGCCTAGTGCTCTTCCCTCCTCATATATATAAATATATATATTTCCCACATATAATAACAAACCTGTGAGGTGGAATTGGACTGAGAGAGAGGGACTGGCCCAGATTCACCCAGCTGGCTTTCATGCCTAAGAAGGAACTAGAATCCACAGTCTCCAGCTTTCTAGCCTGGTGCCTTAACCACTAGACTAGACCAAACTGGCTCCCAAACGGAAAGATTGGTAGGACTGCTTGGACAAAGCGAGCCTTCTGTTCACATTTTCTGAAATCTCTAAAAGTGTGCATAGGAAGCCTTCTTATGTGATTGCTGGGAAAATCCTATTCTGATGTCAGAACACCTAATGCCGATCTTGTTACTGCCTCAGTATTGGGCTAGCAGCGAGATGGAAGCTGCAATGTAAGGACTTGTCTTCTACAAACAACCAGTGAGCCTTCTGCACACCAAGTCCTTAGAACAGTGATGGAGAACCTTTTAGAGACCGAGTGCCCAAACTGCAACTCCAAACCCACTTATTTATCCAAAGTGCCAGGGCCGTACCAGCATTGTGGTGCCTCCAGGGGAGGGGCAAGGAGGTGTCTCTGAGTGCTGCCTCTGGCATGCAAAACCCGGGGCCCCCCCGCAAAAATGGACCACCATGCTGCAAGAGGCAAAAATGGTCTCCGCCGCACCGCAGGGTACAGATACAAGGCAGGGCTAGTGAGCATCATGCAGGCATTAGCCCCACCCCATTTGCAGCATGTTGGTGCTCGCAGCCCTGTGCGCACATGCACGCATGTAAAATGCTTCCCCTTCCCTTTTCTTTCAGTCCACCAATTGACAATGGTTGGTGACTTCTGCTCTACCACCTCTACTCGAGCTTGCTAGTTGGCCGCAACTTCTTTGTGTTGGGCGGGGCTCCTGCTCCGGGTGGCGGTGGCGGTGGCAGCCTGATGGACCTGCTGCTGTGGCGGTGGCGCGTGTGCCAAGAGAGAAGGCTCTGAGTGCCGCCTTTGGCATGCGTGCCATAGGTTCGCCACCACTGTCTTAGAAAGTACTTCAAATTTTGGTGGAATCTTAACTGTTTTTAAAACAAATATTATTAATGTGGATGCCCTTATTTTCTTGGAACCTCTGGTTTGCACAGGTGGAAGACCCACAGCCTACAAATCATTTCTTCAAAATACTTTCTCTGACATCAGTGAGTCAACAATGTTGTACTGTAATAGTTTAAATATAGGTGTACAGGAACTTCTGTCCTGCAGCTCTGATACGTGCACCTGCGTATTGAAGAAAAGGAGCTTACTTGATGGAACTTCCTACTTATTTTGTAATATATTTTACATGTTCATATATCAGTTCCCTTGCCACAAATTATGATTAACACTCCCCTCCCACCTCTGGTTAAAACAATACTGTGGACTCTTCCCCATTTCAAAATTAAATCTATCTGTGTATCTGAAGGACAGGCCATACAGATATAAAAAGAATATATGTTTGAATGTCTAGTTCCATTATAGTTTGTCTTAGGATGCAGGTCGTTGACTTTCATGATATGAAATGTGATTTTTGTCTCTGTTTTTGGCAATGACAAAGGAACAGCCAAGAAAAGTTTGTCCTTGCTTGAGGACACAGCCTAATGAATAATGAGACCAGCTTGCTGGCATAATTGCTCCATGTTTATATTTGAAACGAGATAGCATGTTTCTACTACAATTCCACTATCCCAGACCCCTTCCCTGCCTCCCCATAGAGATTAGATTTCCAAATAATCTAAGACATTAGAGAGAAATCAGTAGCTGATTAGCCATCCCACTTGACTGCAATCACACCTTTCAATATTAATTATCCACTCCTTGAGCCTGATGGCCCTGAGCATTGGCGGCTCTGAGCTCTGCTCAGTGTTTTGCATCATCAGTCTACAACAATGATTCAAAGGGACAAAATGACCTGGGGAGCAGGAAATGAGAGCACATTTGGAATGTGATTGGAGAACCCAGTCAGAATCTTCAATTCATATAGCCTGTGGTTGACCAGTCCAATAACATGAAGTCTATGAACAGAAGATATGGCATAGTAAATACTACAGATATGTATTCAGCTATGTAACATTTATTATTAGATGGATCAACTTTATAGGCAAAGAAAGGGCAATCTTGAACAGAACAATTCCTCCCCCCATAAGTCAACCCTCTAAGGTGATAGAATCACTTACAGACTGTTACATAGGAGTAGTCACCACTAGGCAGGTCATAAATCATAACTGTGTTTGGACAGTTCAGAAACAGCCAGGCTTAGTTCCCCAGGTATGTAAGTTGTAGCATTTGAGGAAGCCACTGATGATAGGTTAACAAAGGTCCATGATGTCTTGGTGGCTCAAGCCCAAAGCCCAAAGCCCATTACTCAATGGATTGTAGAACAGTCCCTAATTGGAGATGATGGTGGGCAGATGGTGAACTGGAACTGCGGAATTGGTCCAGGGAAGAAGTTCTCCAAACATGATCGGTATGACCATACTTTGTTTTTTTCAAGTCCCACGACTCTTTCGTTCAGTAGCTGACAATCACAGAGATGTCAAGTTCCCACAATTGATGCATTCTTTCCATGATCAGTCTGATTTCATGAATGATGATCTGTATGGAATGATGGGTTTGACCCAGGACTGGACACTGTCTCAGTGCAAAAGTTGTTCAAGGTGCTGAAGAACACGATTACATTGTGCACATCTCGGGTCGTGGGTCACCTCGCAGAATTGCAGGATCTGATTGAGCATTTTGGGCAGGCACCTCTGCAGCACTTGTCAGTGATGAGAAGTGCATTGCAGACTCCTGGACTTGAGGAGGAGAACTCTATCCCTCAACTGGATGTACCGCAAGTACAGGTGAGGAAACACCAGGGAAAGCTCCTAGTTACTGGCTATGTTGTTAGGGATATTCAGCTCTCAGCTGTTGATGGATTGTGAGAGTAGATTCTTCCATGTGGCCTGCCCTTCTGCTTTGGTGATAACTATGGAGTTCAGCTTATGTGGCTTGTTGAGCTGTTGCCCCAGGGAGTGTATCAAACAGCATGTTAGGGAAGATTATCAAACAGCATGGTAGGATTCTCTGCAAACTTCTCCAGCTGGGCCTTTTGCAGAAGCAGGATGGCGATAGAGAAGCAGGAAACTCCTAAGCCTTGTCTTTGACATTGGAGTAAAAGTAACCTAAGGGAGTGTCCTATGGTAGTCGTAACCAGAGTCTGATTGTGGAGCAAATGAAACAGTCTAGTTTCTATAAGGTGTTACAATGGGCATGACCTAGTACAAGCTCATGGGTGAATGTGGGCACCAAGTATGTTTTCAGGAGTGCAAGCCATTGGTGAAGCTTAAGTGGTGCCTTAGAGAGCTCTTGTCCACTGTGCCAGTATGTTTGGGGATGATTCGGTCCTTCCAGTTAAACTAGAGACCTAAGTATCTCACTGAGTCATCAGCCTGTAGGATGTGGAGAGAATTGCCCATATACTGATAGAAAATTGTTAGCAGGGCCATGCATTTATGCTTCCCACCTTTGACGCTGGTAAGGTTAAATGACTTCTTAGTGTTAAACAAATTGGCCAAGTGGAGGGCACTGAGCAGATGATCAAGTTTCTCTTGCAGCCTGGTGGATTTCTCTGCCAGGAGAATAAGGTCATCAGCATAAGCCAGACTGCCAATTTGTTGGCCAAGCTAAACATATAACTGGAGTCTACACTACTGTGCATTCTTGGAGAATATGGGGTACTTCTCTAACAGTAGGGGAAAAAAACTCTTTTAACATTTACATTACACAATGACTCTGTTAAATATAAGTGTATATTCAACTGTATAATAATTTATTGTATACAAACACAGACACACAGAGAGATACAGGTGAGTTTGTGTGCCCATCCACAATTTCTATGCTATTGTACTAGTAATTATCATGAAGCACTTTTCTATTATATCAAATTTGCTTAAAGAAATTGATTAATTCACAGGAAATTCCCCCCTCCTTTCCTCCTAGCAATTTTGTAAGTCAAAAATACCCTGCCCCTCCACCTGGGAGTTGCATTTAAAAACATAGTATAATAATAGTAACAGAGTTGAAAGGGATCTTGAGGTCATTAGTTTAGGCAGGGCTGGGCTGCAAGATAGTAAGTGGTCTAAGCCAGGGGTAGGCAACCTTGGCTCTTTTATGACTCGTGGACTTCAACTCCCAGAATTCTGGGAGTTGAAGTCCACGAGTCATAAAAGAGCCAAGGTTGCCTACTTGTGGTCTAAGCCATCATCCTGAGATTTATGGACAGAACAATTTTATTTCTTTTATTACACCGATGGCATACAGCAATAAAAATATACCATACTGCTTTATGAAATAAGGAAGGTCACTCTAATGTTGTATTGCATTTCAATACTTTCGCTATTGCAGCTGTACCCTCCTATCTAAATGATGCTCAATATTTGTCTATGTCATAATCATAGATTTGTCTATGTCATAATCCATTTACTGTAATCCTGATGGTTTAAAATGCTTTCGTAATGGGGCTTTCTTGTGTTAACTGCTTATTGTACTTGAAATAACAAATTACTTGAAGTAACAAATTACTTAGAATAAAACACTTTATTTTGTGCATTAGAAAGATAGTGAGCAACCTGAAGTAATTTATTAATTTTCTAAATTTTCTTTCTAGTGGTCTTGAGATGTGTTGGATTTCCATAGTTCCTAGTTTACGTAGTCATTTCTGAAGTCCAGCTCTTCTGGAAGTTATCTTAATAAAAGGTTATCTTAATAAAAGGTTCTTGTAAGGTTGGACATGTTGTCAGGCCAAGCACATAAAAAAGTGTATTACTATGTTCCATGTCTTCATTGCTCAGACAGCTTGAAGGAAAACATGGACTCATGTATTGCCATTTAAGGATCCTGCCTAAGAAATGTCCTGATTTCACTCTTTAACCTCCCCCCCCGGAGAATTTAGTCTCCACATTAAATTAGTTGTGACATACACAATATTTCCCCCCCCCCAAGAAACAGGCTATATTTTAGATCCAACTTAGTCCAACTTTAGTAATGTTAAGATTTGCAGACTTCAACTCCCAGAATTCCCTGGCCACAAGACTTGAAGTCTACAAGTCTTAAAGTTGCCAGGTTGGACACCCTTGTTCTACATCAGGGGTAGGCAACCTTGGCTCTTTTATGACTCGTGGACTTCAACTCCCAGAATTCCTGAGCCAGCATAGCTAGGATAGTGTAGTAGTTAAATCATTGGAGTAGAAACCTAGGATTGAGTCCTGTGACAGACATTGAAGACCATTGGCTGGCATTGGATCAGGCCCTGTCTCTAAGCCCAAAACACTCCACAGTGTTGTTGTAGAACAGGGGTCTTCAAACTTGGCCCTTTTATGACTTGTGGACTTCAACTCCCAGAATTCCTCAGCCAGCATGCCTGGCTGAGGAATTCTGGGAGTTGAAATCCACAAGTCATAAAAGGGCCAAGTTTGAAGACCTCTGTTATAGAATATGGATAAATCAGGAGTAGGAAAATGCAAGGCATACCACTATCAAACACATAAATGAATAAATGGACCTTTTTTCTGATCGTGATGATGAGGCATGTTTTTACATACACACATGCATATGCAAATAGTAGTGCCTGGCTAAACCTGGGCTGAAAGTTAAGCAGGGTTCGGCATAATTAGAACTTGCACAGAAGACTTCCAGGGAATTCTCAGACTCTAGCTACGACTGGTAAATCAAAACCATCCTGGAAGAAGGCAGGGGCAAATCACTTCTGTTCTGCTCTATTGCCAAGATGTCAAGCTCGACTTAAAGGAAGCTTTATCATGCCTATAGATGACATCTACACACATACATACACACATGCATACACATGCTCCCCTTGGAGTTAATTACATTCCATGCCATTGACCAGAAGAAACAGGAAGGCAGGAAAAGGGAGCTGGGAAAAAAAAAATTGTTAGCCTGGGGAATTTCTTTGCCTCATTAGAAGAGGAAGATAGCAAAGTAGGTGTTTGTGTGTCACAGGACTCTCATCTCAGATAAGGGCATGGGAGACTTCTCAGCTTGGCTTCTAACTGTGCTGTAAAAATTTGAGACAAACATTGGAAGTAAACTGACAAAACTGCACATTTTAATGCCCCATGCTAGGGAGAAGCCAAGATTCCTTTCCCAGTGACTTAACACGGTCATTTAGAGACTGAGACTAAGAAATTCAGTCTATTTCATCTCTGCATATTCTGTATTGCCAATCCAAAGAGAGAATCGGTGTTACTGACAAATATAAGAGAGGAGGCTGCTGTTGATATGGAGACCAGTATGGAAATTAGTATTGGCATAGGAATCTTTTTCCTATAAGGGGAGAAAAGGGTTTATTGGGATTGGACAAGACCCAATTCTGCTTCCTTCATTTCCCTCCTTTGCGTCTCTCCATTTTATAAACAGCACCCTAATAAATTTGAAGGGCTCCAATTGAGAAATAAACAAACTGAAAATAATTCAGCTTGAATGAACTGAGAGTCTACTGATCTCAGTTTTACGAACAAAGGATGCATTCTCCAGCCAATGCTTCCTAAACAATTTTGATATTAAATCATAAAAAAATACATGCTGAAATAAATCTCAGGGCAATGATCATTTGCTCTGGTGATTCTTGAAGTAGGAAACCTATTATAAGGGTGTCTCACACTGTCTATTCATTTTAGAATTTTTCTTT
This sequence comes from Bothrops alternatus, assembly GCA_034064705.1. Taxonomy (NCBI): domain Eukaryota; kingdom Metazoa; phylum Chordata; class Lepidosauria; order Squamata; family Viperidae; genus Bothrops; species Bothrops alternatus. Next base: position 19,680,056 of record JARGCV010000041.1, read on the forward strand.
AAAATTCTACAAAACTTAAGGTGATGATCAGAGTGCTGGTTATAGGTTAGATTAACAACACAAAATATAAAAATGTATAAAGAGAACCAGAAATCATACACCCTGTAGATCCTTTGTTTTGTGGATAACCATGCAGGAGTTAACAAATTATATGGTTCTTGGGGTGTTTTAAACTAAAGTAGAACCAGAGAAATCAAAAGCCATGAGCATATTAAGTTATCAGCTGGTCTAAGCAATCTTAAGGAGTCGTGATCTTGCACGAGGTCCCAGATCTGCTTCACCTGAGATTACTAATGGATTTTTTTAATGGGAAGGTTTACATCATCATCATCATCATCATCATCATCATCATCATCTGAAGTCTCAAACTTCCAGGGAAATATGGATAAAGTAAATATGCAAGGTTTTTGCAAGCTTTAGTTGCCCATCTGACTGCCTGTGGAGCCCCAGCTACCGGTAGGACTTAAAGGCTAGATGGTAGACTGCCCCCTACAGGCCGTCAGTCAAACAGCTAAGCTTGCAAAGACACAGCATCCTCTTTTCTAATTAATTTAAGTTCTGGAGATGATTTTTTTAAACCACCAGATAGGGAAAAAGTTGCAGATTTTCTCACCTTATTTGGTTAGTTCCTCTACTCTTCAGTCTGGAGTCAAGGTAAGTTTCTTTTCTTTTTTCTTTTAAAAAAAGGGATAGAGATTGGAGAGGAGAAGGATGGTTTAGTTTTAGCAACTAATTGGGGAGGGAGGGGGAAAAGAGAAGATAAACATCCCTGTCCCTCCCATATTTTTTTTAATTGAAGAAATGTAGTTTTCTGGGGGAGAGAGGGAGGCTGTTTAAGCAAGAGAAAGTTTTAGAAAGCTGTCTTGAAGGTGCCTTTATGCAAGGGCTGACTTCCCAAAGCTTAGAAACACAGGATAACTTTGAAATTTCTCAGCTAATGGGGGGCAACTATTGGCACAGACAGCTTGGAAAGTCACAGCATTTTAAGGGGTGCTGAAAATGGCAGTTGTTTCCAGGAGGTGGGGGGAGCAGGCCTAAGTGCTCCTGGGATCCCTTAGCAATGGAAATTTTGGGCTCAGTTGTGGTCCTAAGCTGAGGAGTACCTGCAATCTATGGGAGCTTCTGGCATTTTTTGACAGGGGGCTGCATTTGATTTTTCTTGGAAAACAATGGGCTCCTGATGCTGATGGAAAAACATGTAGTCGTATTTGCTGTTTTGCTTGAGGAGGTCCTTAAATTATCTAGTACATGTGCATTTTTTTTCATAATATAGTTATCGGGGAAGATAAGTATTCTCAGGTTCCAGTTAAAGGAAGAAAAAGATTTGCCAAGAAATACAGAACATTCTGTGTATTGTTTCTGCTCTGATTAAGGGCTTTACATCTTGATACTTGCATGTGGTTCACTGCCTCTTCTAAACTGCTACTAGCTTTGTTTTCTTATATCCCTTAATAGGAAATTGAGTATTATTATTATTATTATTATTATTATTATTAATAATAATAATAATAATAATAATAATAATACTTTTTTACTTTCCCATCTAAATGCTGTAAAGGAAAAGGAGGATACTGCCTCAGAAGTCATGAAGGTACTAGGAATTCTGGGTTTTAGTAAACAATTTGTTGGATGTGGATCTCTTGGCATCAAATCCCATTTCATAACCTCAGGCCATTTTTCTGTGGAAATAGCTGCTGTGTTATATTCCCATTTTCTAAGCCATATTTGATTTCATATGGCACCTCAGAAACAGTCAATGGAGGTATGTAAGATGTTTAATTGATATCTTACATTTTTCTAATTCTGGATGGCAGGAGTAGACAATCTGGAATCTTTCAGATGCATGTCTACTTCCATAAGACTCTGGCAGCTTGGCACAACATTATAGAAGTTACTGCACAGTCCAAATGATCTGGGTTTCAGTTGAACCTGGGATAGCCAATAGATCTCGGCAGATGTCAAAGGGTGCATTGTGAGTGCTGCATTAGGGGAATCCACTGAGTGATTAATAAGTACAGTATATATTTCTTCTTTGAATTGCTGTTTTCTATAAATTGTTATCAATTCCTTAAAAAAAAACAAGAAATAATAGTGGTTAGTTGTCTCTGCCCAGGTGAGTTGTAGTGGTGCATCAAGTGTAAATCAACACTTCATTGGTATATAAAGTATATAAATGGTATATTTTATAAAATATAGTATTTTATATTATTCTTTGTTTTTATATAGTATTTAATTGTTGTAAGCTGCCCAGTATGATGTCTTTAGTATTCCTCATTGTGAACCTACTTGATCATGTTTCTCTTTCCTTTCATTTGCTTTACTCTACTCTACTCTACTGCTCTGCTCTTTTGCTCTATTCTAGTTTTTACTCTACTCTATTCCAATTCCCTGTTGCTCTAATTCTCTAAGTATTGATTTCATAATCTTATTGGATTGTTTTTTTCATTCCTTGGCTGTTTATTCTTCATTTAAATCCTGCCTGAGTGTCTTATTGAATGTCTTGAATCAATCATACTGTCCCCTCCCTAACATGCCTCTATGGTTCTTACATTGCTTTGGACGTTTTAGTCAAGGGTAGATATTGCAGTGATGAAGATGTGTAGATCATACAATCAGACTGAGCTCAGGCAAGGCCAAATTTGAAGCCCACCTAGTCCTTGGAGAAATGCTCAATATGAGGGCTTGTTTTCGTATGAAATGACCCATTTGCTTCTCCTGCCTTTGTGAAGTTGATCCATTTTAGGAAGCTGTCTCTGTTTTCCTGTAGCTTAGTATGAAGTGGGTTTTAGGGAATAAGCTTTAAAGCATAATTTCAGGCCAGAAAGAAAAACATGACTTTCATTCTAGGTAAAGAGGATGTAATATGTTATTTTCTCCTATCAAGATCAGATTCCTCTCTAGTGTGTCAAGCCTGGAGATTGTTGTTTGCTTTTCAGAGCTGCTACATTTGGGTTTGATATGGCAAAGGGCATGTTTTCTGAGTAAAGAACATTTTTAGCCTTGGTCAACCTTTTCAGGGAAAAGAGGTAACAAACATGAAAATTACAGTGAATGAACTCTCAAGGACTCTACCTACTAAGTAATTCAGTGTCTGGTATCTCATTATTTGTAATAGTCATTAGCATTTATAGAGCACTTTCAAGTGTACAAAGCACTCATGTATTGCAATCCTTTATAACAACAAAGTAAGTAATCTTTATTATTTTTCTTGTTGCAAAATAATTGTTTATTTAATATAATTTTACTTACAATCACTTTAGCCTAACTAAACTCAAATTCAGCCCATGTAGTCAATTTGTGGCTATGTCAGGTGAATCTACAACATTTGTTTAATTCATTAATCCATATTTAAATTAATCCTGAGTAAGTATGACATACAATTACAGGCAAAGAGAAACTTGCCTAAGGCCTCTTTGGCTGTGAAAGATAATATTTCCATAGATTTCTTCAGCTGTAATTCAATTTCTTCGTATAATATATTGCAAGAGATTATCAATAACTAAATATAACACACTAGTTGCAGAATATAACAAATATTAGTCACATGTTACATAGCTTCTTTACTATTGTGGGAAATTCTGTACTGGTAACCCTTTTACAAGAATTAAAATAATTCTGGAATTTCACAGGCTATCTTCACATTCCATGCTATGTTAGGCATGTAATATCTTGGTTGCAAAAAAAAATTGGTTGACTACTAGATGGCAATAAAGTTCACAAATTTGCTGCCATCTAGTGATTGTGTATATTTTTGTAGCCCCACATATGGTATATGAAATCACTGCCATTTTGAGTTTATGAATATTAAAATTACTCCAAATTCAAAACTGTAGAAATGCTGAATTAGATGACACAGTAGGATTAAGACTTTAATTAAAATCATGTCTGAAGGAGATGAGTGAAATAGCAGTACATGCAGTAATTAATATTATAAGTAAACAAAGCAGCTTGGAAGATGATTTGATAAGAGACAAATGACAAAGCTTAAAACCTGGCTGCTTTCCTACTTCAAATTATCCCAGATTGCCCTTTTATGAAGCTGACATACTTAAACAAACAAACAAACATACAAACATATGGCTAACTCTTATTTAGACTTCAGAATACTTTATTCATTTCAGTATAGCGTGAAAGGAAGGAAGGACATTCATGATTCAAGGTCTCACATGGGAAAAGAGGTCTTGATGTTCTTGAAGGTCTCCTTTTCACATTTATTGCATGTGTCTAGACAAATTCAGATAACATGAGTTAAGAACACAAATGTTGTGGGTGCAAACAGTATATTTCTCTTTTGCATAGGGTAGGATTGTGACCATGGTTGTTTTTTTTACAGTTCAGGGAAGATCAATTATTCAATGATGTTCTTGGGGAGAGGGGGAAATCATCTCAAATTCTGGAGAAGGGATTGGGATTGTAGAAATAATAATGTTATGGAATTATACTCTGCTTGCTCCTTCAACCCCTTTCCATGCACCTCTTTCCATAAGGCAAAGCAGTTTTGGCTTTGCCTTATACAGACAATTTGCAGAGGTCTGTTCAGAAGTAAACTTAGCATCTCAGCCTTTCCCGGGAAGGCTTGCATACATCGTTTTAGTTATAAAATCCTTCATCAGGAAGCTCCTTTAGTTATAAGGAACTCTTATTCCAGTGGTGGATCACCTGTCAGTTCTCCCTATTGAAAAGCTGCCTTACCAGACTGAATTGAACGTCCCATCAAACTGACTCTGTTGGCTTTGGCTTTACTGTCTAGGGATGAGCAGGTGCAACTATACCTCTCACTGAGTTGGCCTAAAAAAAAAAAGCTAATGGTGCTTTCACCGGCTTTTCAGTCCTTTGAGCAGAGATCTGTAGCAGATAGAAAAGCCATTCTCTCCATGTGTTGCCTGCTAATGAGAGGAGGAACCTTGTGAAATTGTCGGCCCTGGAGTATATTGGACCAGAAAAATCACCTCTGGCACCATTAGAAAGTCCTTGACATGCAGTGTTACAACACTGATAAAAACTGATCCAGGAAAGTGTGGGAAAGTCTGGCAGATTGATTAGGCCTGGCCTCCTCTCTCTACCTCCCTTACACATGGTCACTCAGGAATGCTGCTTTGTTGTTTGCACTGAGTGGTTAAAGTCCTTGTGAAGAATGAGTGGCATTCCACAGGGCCCTCACAGAGATGATAAACCAGAATTGTGTTTGTATGCAAGAGAGAGAAAGATTTAAGATGAGGAAGATTTGATAAGATGGCTGTACTTCTGTTTGGTAATTATGCTTGGCTTAACTTGCCAACTGAGCAAAAGAAGTAAATTAAGGGAGAAAATCTTGCACATGAAAGACAGTCTCTTTGAAATACACCTGTATTAAACTAAACATATATTTGATGATTCCAGATGAACTTCTATTCATTCCATTCTTTTTGCCATAAAATATCACAATGAACTAGTGTGAAAATAGTTCTGGCATTATTTTCCATTCCAGTTATCGTTGAATAAGGCTGTGTTAAGTCTGCAAAAAAATGCATGCAGGTTCTTCATTAACTAAAACTAAATTCTGTAATCCGAGAACATTATGTCAGCAATTTAAAATATATATTAAACTAGTAATTATTAATCACATTTCAAAATTCACATTTTAAAGAAATGTAAAACTTTTCAATTGGGAAGAAGAAAAGTATCAATTTGTCACAATAAGATATCTCCTTTGTCTATAAAGGTCTGACAATTGTCAGCATGCTTTAGTGGAAAGAGTGCCAAGCCTGTTTTTTTCCCCATCAGTCTCTGCTTTCCATATAACTGGGGCAATTGAAGGCAATGACCAAATTATCTAATTGCACAGTTTCACCTAAGCAGGGTTTCAGTGGGCTGTTTTGGCCATTTAAGATTGCCTGAAACTTACAGGAACAGGCATGTTTATTTTGTGAATCAGACATACCTTGTATATGACAGTTAATTCAAATTTATATCCAGCCACTGATACAGAAGAGAATATTGCTGAGTTCTATAATCAATTTTAGTTTGAAATTAACAGAGCATGCAGCCAAGATGTGATGGTTAGAGTTGAAAAATACAATGCCAATATAGGTTCCTGCCAATCAAATAATTGCTTCATTACAAATACATTCTTCAGATATTCAAAATGACACCTGTGTAGATCAACATCATCAGACAGAGCACACAAAAATCAAACTGACTATATCATTAGTACAAGGAAGTAAAGACCTCTGTTATAACAGTACAGATATGGCCAAAGGATGAATGTGGCACAGATCATGAACTATTCATGGTCAAGTTCCAGGTCAAGCTAAAGTAGAAGAATAAATAAATCAGTTTCCAAAATATAATTTGGAGCATATACCCACCATGTTCAAGGAGAACATCAAGAATTATTTAAAATCCTGAACCTCAATCATGGGGAATCAGAGGAACTAAAAGTAAAGAAGTCGTTAAGGACAAATGTGAACAGAGACCAAACTGGATGTCAGAACAAAAACCAAACTGGATGTCAGAACAGATGGTGGAATTTGCCAAGAAAAGGAGAGAAGCCGAAGCAAAAAAAAAAAAAAAAAAAAAAAGACAAAATCTCTGGAAGGAATATCAGAGATGTAAGAAGAACAATTATTTCAATGACATCTGTAAAGACACTGAAGATGGAAATGATATGAAAAAAATGAGGAAGTCTTCCAAAAGATCTCCAAAGTCAAAAGAAAGTTCCATTGCAAATTGGTATGTTAAAGGTTGCCAATGAACAGATAATAATCAATTTGAAGAAGATCAAAGATGGAAGGAGTTAGGGAAAGAGTATACAGAAATTCTGTATTATAGTGATATCAACACTCAGAACACCTTAAAAAATCTCTACTTGAAAGAGCTTTTGATACTGGAAGGTCATCACAGGACAAGAAGCCATACTCTGGATGGAACATCTTGAAACTGACAAGCTCCAGGTCAGTAAATGTGTGAAACAAAACTATATAGAGTAGTGGCCAAAATTGTGGAAATCTTTTGGGAAAAGTGTACAGTAGAAATGCCACCTTTGGTTAAGTTTCCAACAATTTTTCTTCTAATTTCTTTATAACTGTAGCCTTGTTCACTTAATAATACTATTTTACATCGCTTTCTGGGCAACCAGTCAACTCTTTGCACCATTACTTTAATTTTATTACATTTTACAAGCTCGCTAAATGAAAAAAAAAACCCAACCAACTTGATAGTGATCACATAACACACTGACAAATGTCCTCCTTTCAGCTTTAATACATGACATCAAAAACTGAATCCTACTGTGATCTGATTGGCTCATTGCCAAAACAAGATGACACCTGATTGACTCTCTAAACACTCATGATCATTGGCTACAATCAGATGAAAGAAAGCTACCTGATATCAACCTACGTTGTGCTTCCTTTTTCTGGTTATTTGGCTATAACTTTTCATAGAATACAGTACAGATAACTGAACAAACTTTGTTGCATTACATTCTTGATTAAATTATCTTTCCATTGATATATAATTTTATGGTACTATTCCCAAAAAGAGTTTTAGCCATAAAACCTCAAAAATACACTTTTCCCAAAAGGTTTCCACAATTTTGGCCACTACTATATTTATTTATTCAACCCATATGTTGATTAAAGGAAGCTGTATTGGAATCTGAGCATGATTTTAAAATTGGAGGAAGAAATTAGAATTTAGTATTAAAAAAAACTGGTAGACAAAAACACAGTAGAGAATAGCATTTGGTAGAGTAGCAATGAAAACCTTGTAAAAGCTATTCAGTGGCACGGCACTTCTATACCTACAAAGATTAGCATTGTTCAGACAATGAGTTTTCTTGTGATTGGACTTTGAAGAAACAGCATAGGAGGGATATTGATCCTTTGGAGCTTTAATTTTGGAGAAGATTCTAGAGAATACTATGGCAGCATGGGAAAAAAAAACCCAAACGAATAGAACAAATCAATCCACAGTTCTTACTTGAAGCACACATAATGAGCACAAAACTGTTGCATTTTGAAAAAGTTTTGCAAAATCCAGCCCTATTGGATTTTAGTCTATAATGCTAGGAAAAATGGAGGGAAAGAAAAGAAGGGGACAACCAACGGCAAGATGGATAAACTTGACTGCAGCAATAATGAATATACCATTGAGAAACTTAAGAGGCAAAATTGAGGATAGATCGTCCTGGAGAAAACCCCAAATTTATATATACAATATGTGTGCATGCGTACATTTGTGTGAGAAAAACAGATGGACAAAAGCCTGTGTTTTGAAAAAAAATCTTGTATTAATATGTTTGTTTTCCTGAAAAGTGTCTTTGTGACAGCTACCAGTTTTGCTCTAGATCTTTTCATCATGCAATTTCTGCCACTGTTTGGGATTATTTTTCTTCATCATCTTCAGTCACATTGGTCTTTATTCAGTAGGGGCAACCCATCTGATGTTTGCTGATGATACTGCAACTTTACACCTGATGTGATGATACTGTGAAAATGGATGACTATAAATAAAACCAGACATCAGCACACAAACAATCTGGTTAAACAGCAATGAAGGTACCGGTAATTTTGTCTGAGAACAAGGAAGATGGGAAGAAATACTAAATAAATGAAATATTAAAACAAAAGTACCAAATGACTGAACTAATTTCAATTATTCTACTTTTAAAGCAAATACTTAATGACTGAACGTTTGATTCAATCCTTATTCCTAAAATTATCTATCTCGAAGTCAGTTCAATATTGAGTCCTCTAATGAAGTTCAGCTCCTAAGAATTGCATCCAGGCAATTTTCTGGGTAGTATTATGCCAGGGCATTTTTTTCACCTTCACAGTTTAGCCCACAACTTTAGAATACTGTTAGCTGTTAACCAAAGAGGGAAGTATTAAGATGATGGTATTTGCTTTTTTCTCTTTCTTTTACATTTGTGTCTGTAAATAACATTTGCACTTTGAAGGCGGAACTTTATCTTTCTTTCTTGCCATATATTCTCATTGATTGCATACTCAGCATCTTGAGATTACTTGGCATCAATTAATAAAACATGTTGCAAGCTTCAAATGCACTCCTTTATAGTACACCTTTTTTTAAAAAAAAAAAAAAAATTTCTCTGGCAAATGTTCCCTAAACTTTTTTTAGATAGCTTAAGTCAACTATAGACAGCCTACGTCTTCCGGATGTTCCAGGCAGATTCTCATTTTTATTCAAAATCGGCTTAATAGATATGGAACTTTACAGTGAAAGAACTGTCGGATGAAAATTTAGATCCAAGGAAGTTTTGAATTAATGGAAAAATGTACATTGGCTTTTATTTATTATAGTTCTTATATTAAAGAAAAGCTAGGAAACATTGTTCTCACAGCTGTTTCAGACTGTCTACCCAAATTGGTTTAAAGCCATTACAAATCTTAAGATTTACTATATGATCTGGTAGGCACAAGACTTTACTTTTTAAACTTTCTCTTTGCTTCTCCATTGCTGGGATATGGCAGTAATGGGGCCATTCATTGGGTACAACTACAGCCATTTTTTTGAAATAGTGATCCAGCATTGAAATGGGTATTTATGAGAATAAACTCCAAGTCCTTAAGCAAAAGATCAGGCTCTAACTCTCCTTTTGTTCCCTGGGATTTGGACAACAAGGGAAAATGCAATGGCCTTTCTATTATACAGACATTTTTGTTGGGGAATAATAGCACAACTGTTATTTGTATGGGTATCTTGTAATAAATTTGGCAAATTGAAAAGGATCGAGAAGAGGGTTAGAAGACTGATAAATGTTCTATCATATACGAAAGTTTTAGTTAGGGGTACATTTATTTTTGTGAGATAGAGATAAATTATTATAAAGACCTTAGGACCGGATGGGAATTGGAGAGTTAAAACATTCCCACTTCATTTGCATCACAGCCTTGATGCAACTTCTTGATTAGATATTTCCACAGTCTAGTGAAGAGAGTTTGGGTTTGAAGTACTATTGACACTTGTTTAGCTCTGGGTAAAATTTAAACAACACTTATCACAATTGTGACACTTCTGAAAGGCCACACTGGTTTAATAGTTCATTTCATACCACCTCCTACTTTGAATTTTGCTTCTGTCTATCTGTTTAGACCTTGAAGAAGAAAAGGTAACAGGGAAGCTTTATCTGGGTTAGTTGATAATTTGCTGCAGCAGGCCAGTTTCTCTTGAGTATATTTACTACCTTCACTTTCTACAAGTATTTAATCTCAATTTCCCTCCCCAGTCACTCCAAAACAGTTGGAAACTGCCATTATCTTTATGGCTGCTAGGCTAAAAGTGTAGGGAACACACTGAAATCATCATAACACAACTTGTTAATAAAAAAAAACCCTTGAAATCGCTGATTAAGAGGCAAAGCAATCGTGATAGAAAATTGGCTAGGCAAGAGTGCACTCCTTCCACCTCTTCATCTTGTGTGGAATTCAGGTTCCTTGGATCCCAGTGTGAAGAAAACCCCCCCCAAATGTTAGAGAAATAAACTTATTCCTATGTGCTTCGGCAGCAAAGCAAGATTAAACGAGCTCCCTTGCAAATCAGCTCCTTTCATTTAAATAGCCACTGTAGCTGAAGGGAATAAGAACTGCTAGGTTGTACTCTCGAGCAAATATTTAAGACATATTTGTCTTTAACTTGCCTGAAGTCAACGAGATGCAATTTGCTTAATTCAGGGGTAGGTAACATACATAAATCACCACACAAAATTGTTGGCAGAGTCCTACGAATAAACCTTTCAAGCTTCCCAAATGGCATGATGCCATCTTTGAACCGTATGTGTTTATTCAGTGAGTGATATATAATATAGACACAGCATCAGTGTGTTTTCCTGTTATAAACTCTCACTAAATAGTGTTGAACTAATTGAATTTTATGCCTCGGCTAGAATGATGATAATAAAACGGGTAATGGAACATAACTGCAGCACCTTGAAAGCTGGTGTTAGGATGGCTGAGAAATTAAAAGGAGCTTTAGATACGGTAGCCCTTTTATCTGACATCTGATAGGCAGAGATATCCACTCTATTAAAAGTGGAGGGAATAATATCCTGTATTTATACACTGGAATAAACATAGCACCTAGGTTGTGTGTTTTTGATTTATATTAGGTTAAACAAAACCAGTGAAGAATCTAAATAGCATGCACTCCAACACAGAGGGCGGAACTGCTGAAGGATGAGAATAAACCAGTAGCTATTCAATCTGATCGTTTAGTAAGAAAGTAAGAAAGCAACAGCAGTTCTCCTTTTTTGTACCTCATTCTAAGACATACAGTATATCAATAAAAAAATACCTCATAACAAACCTTTTAGTCTTTGGAGATGATCATTTTATTAATTCTTTTTTTCACTAATGCTTTCTTGGCTGGGGAACTCTGAGAGTTGAAGTCCACACCTCTTCAAGTTGTCAAGATTGAAAAACGCTGCTCTGAAGTTTAAATGAAGAGATATTAAAGGTTATTACTGTATTCTCTCAGACTAAAACTTCATTTAAAAACTTCGGCAACTTGAAGAGGCATGGTGTTCAATTTCCATAGTTCCCCAGCCACCGTACCCAGGACTGAAGAGTCTACACATCATAAATTTGTCAAATTTTAAAATTAAGCTTGCATTTTAGCTAAAGGTCTCAAGCTATTTTATTTACTAGCTGAACCTATGTGGCCAGGAATAAGCACCCCCAAATTCAATTGGGACTTAGCTCAACTTAACTATTAAGTTTCAGTTACCACAAACTGCATACAGTATAACCTATATTTATTAAATCTGATATTTAAAAAAATCTAATATTGCTCTTTCAGGTCACAGTTTGTCTAGCTGGATTCTAGTTCCTTTTTACATTCTCAATAATGTCTGGAGAACATGCTTGAATTCTTATTGATGATTTGCATATAAGTAAAGTTACTTGATTTCTTTCTAGGTAGATCAGAATAGGCCTATTACTGCAATACATACTTGCTTGATATGCAATTCAAAGACATCTTTGTGCCATTTTCAAGGGACTTACATTTTGAATGAATGTAATTCTGTGAATAGGACCATGGTTTTCCTACCCTTGACCTGTGAAATTTCATCAAGATTGGAAGGTCAACTTGACATATACTTGCATTGCATATAACATAGGAGATCCTATCTTTTATAATAATTCCTGATCATGCAGAGGGCAGAGAGGGTGGCCTTGAAGGGCAGTGGGGAAATCCATTATCAAAATGATCAGATAAGCATGCCTTAAGTCCATTCCAAGAAATTAATTTTTTAAAAATGCCTCAGACAGGCTGCTCCCTAATTCACATAAAGATAAAGTGAGGAAAAAAAGGAAACATATTCAGACTGCAAGATTCTGTTATTATAGCTATTCTAATAAAAGTGTCAATGCTGCTAACATCGGATGTAAGTGCTGATATTATGCTATTCGAATAAAAGATTCTTTAAGTTAACAATGCCTCGAAGTTCTTTTGAAGAGTTTCATCTGTCGGAACCATGACAAAAAGTGTTTAAGATCTATGTGGCATTTGTTTCTTAGTCCGATTTACCCTATCCTATAGGGTCGACACAAAGGTACCTGCTTATGTGTATCCAGCTAGTAGGTGTGTAGATTTTATTGAAGTTTTTTAATGAGTCTATGGCAACCAAAAGCATAGACAATGATTTGTCAAAAAATTTCACAGAAAAAACAAGAGTTAAAAAACTTAAAATTGGTAAGATAAAATGTAATTATCTGACCATTTATCCATTTCTGTAACAGGAAATCTAGGAAGAAGTATTAAAAATGCTGCATAAAAGTATCTCTTAAAAACAAATAATCCTTACCTGCTATGTGATAAAGTGAGATGTTTGAACTAGAGTAATTTGAATTTTGGAACTGAAATTAATTATTACTTTTTTAATAGGGAAATATTTAGTGTGACAGACTTAGAGTTATATACATTATATTTAGCACTTTGTTTTGTAATTGTGAATTGACCACTAGAATAATCTTTCTGCAAGGATTTAAAAACCATTTTTCTAAATTTGCTTATTTATTTCTGGATATGTTTAAAAAGTGGGTTTAGACAGAATATTTTTGTTTGTCTTTTTTTTTTTTAGGATTTAATCTGGGAATTTATAAGGCAGTTACTTTGCTGACCAATAGCATTCAAAACAGATTGTACCTGAAAGCCTAAAAAAAGAAACTTATTTTAAAAAGCCATTAATGAGATAGTCATAAATGGTTTGAAAACATGTATTAGCTTCTCTGAGTAAAAGAGCCAGCGCAAGAGAGTGCGAAATCTTTGTGCAGGAGAAGTTGTCAATGTCAAAAAGATTTTAATAACCCTGAAGTGTAATTAACAAGTGTGGTTCTCTGTCATCGTATATTGTCCCCTCCCTGGATAGCTCTAATTATGTTTTGTGCCTTCTCTTTCAACCCACCTTATCTTCTCTCCTGATCCCTTTTGGATGGAGGAAGGGGTCAGAAGTTCTCTGAAGGCTCTTTGTTTTCCTCACTCAGGTATTAAATTGATGGCACAACAATCTTGCAGTCTATTTGGCTTGCTTTTCTGGTCGATCTAAATGTAGGCCTTGTATTACCTCCTGCTCTCCTCCCTCCCCTCCCTGCTCACCCGTTCTTCCACCCAGTGTAAATCTTATGCTGGGCACCCAAAGAATGGGCTGGAGGAATGTGCTAGAACAGAGACAAATTGTTCAAACTGTGCAAAGAAGGAAAAAGAAAAGAGGAGGGGAGGCGGATCAAGGGGACAGCTGGGAAAAGAAGAAAAGCATCCCTTGTCAGTTAAGGTCCTTTGGAGATATGAGGAGAATAGCAAAGTTCATGCTTTTTTTTTTTTTTTTAAAGAAAAGCCGGTTGGGGGTGGAGGGAACCTCCCTTCAACAGGAGCATAGCTTTGCCTGCACAGTGGCCTGCTCAGAAAGGTGACATTTGAGAGAACAATTGCCGGGCTGTTCCTCCATGTCTGCTGCTATGAAAGAGGCTTAAGAAAAGGTGTCCTTGGACTAGTGTTAATAGTCATCTTCATCATTCCTTCCTTCATGTGCTTTCTAGCAAACACGGCCTTATGAAATAGGGGAACCCGGCTCATAAACAAAGCACTATAAAAGATAGATGATGGGACTCACCAGACTCATTTTCCTGCTGCTAGCACTGCAGCAACAGCCTGCTGCCCCAATGTGGCTGCTTCCTTCCCTCAGATCCTGACCTGGTTGGGCTTGACGACCTCACCCCTCCACCATTTTCAGGATTAGGGCTTTGTGAAGCTGAAGGGTTGTTTCCCCCCCTTTTTTGCTAGAAAAGAATTTGATTGAATGAGTAGAGGAAGTTTGATAAGGGTTATGCCAGAGTATGCTTTGGATTAAGATTTTCTTTTTTGTTGTTTTACTGTTTTTTTAAAAAAAATTGCATTGTTTCAGCATCCTTCTTTCAAGAGCTGTCATCCTTGGCCTGTGGAAAGTATGCGTTGATGTATTGGCCAAGCAAGTTGTAGCAAAGGCCTACTTAGTTCCATGTAGGTTGCGTGGACCACAGTTTGCCTTTAGGAAAAGTCTGTCTATGACAAGAAGAAACCAAGTTGGTCTTCTCCCAAGAATGGACAAGATTCCTGCCTCTAGAAAAATGAATTCAATGGGCCATGTTTCACTCCATTGAAAAGACTGGAAATCAGAAACCATGGTGTGTATTCTTCTTTAAAGAACTCAGCATGTTGGTGAAAAACAATGCATGTTTGCTTTGTCCTGGGCATCTGAAAAATATCTCTTATTTTTTCTTCAGATCCACACTGATGCTGACATTAATATACCAAAAGGTAAGAAGAAACAATGGCTTAATAGCAAACAAAGGACTGCTCTTTTGTCTTGCCTTCTGAAGAGTTTTGCTTTAAATGAGTTTTTGAATTCAACTTTTGAAATAGTCCTTTGCCCTAGGCAAATTATTCTTGGATATTGCTGAATGAATGTTACAGAGAGTATACTTTAAGGCTGGTTTCTCTCCTGCCATTTTTTGGTTGATGTCTTTTGACTTCTATGAAGTAAACAAGCGACAAATACAGTCAAAGGTACCTTAATACTTAATACCTTATAGAAAGGTTGGTTGCTGTGAGTTTTAGACATTGAATAACTGTCTATCTGCAAATTTGGGTGTAAGATGGTAAAAACTGAAAGGGTAGAAAATGCAGGTATATTAGTTCAAATGTTTGCTGGGAATTTTAACAAAGTTTCCCCCCAAGTTCCAACTTGCTTAGTTAGTTATACAATTTTCATGAAGTCCAGCAAGTCTGAGTCTATCTTTTGATGTCCTTTGGAGAATAGTCAAATACTTTTGGATGGTTTTGAGATTGAATCCTTTGTTCCAAAGCTGTTGACTGTGTTATATTGCATAATCTACTTCTACTCACAATTGTTTATTACCAAATGTCTTGAAAGTAGTTGAACATGCAAACTGGAAATTTGCCATTATTTTTTATTCCTAATTGAATTCCATTATCCTATAATTCTTTCAAAGCAATCTTTTTTTTTTCATTCATTGGCGTGCTTGAGATGTTGCATAACACTTTAAGAATCAGAAAATGTATTCCAGAGCTCTGCTATTCAAGACTGAAGGATCCCCCCTCCCCTCTTCTTTTTGGAACTGAGGCCCATAGAACAACAAAAGTGACAGAAGTGAATTGTCTGGTTTTAGGTTGGGGCTATCATACCACCTGGGATATTTAATGCCTTAATATAAAGAACTTAACTTATCTGCAAGTTAAAAAAAAGTACTTGCGTGTCTTAGCTATGTTAAGTATGCTATCTGATGATATTTTGCAGTGTAACAAAAGAGTATTAGGATAAATAACCAAGCTTTCTCAAATTGTTATTTCAGATTACTTTTCAATTCATGCATGGAATTTTGACTCAGGATAGCAATTTTGCCATCTTTAGATTGAAAGCAAAGACTTTTTATGCCCAAGCCAGTTAGGAAATAAAAGAGGAAAATGTCCTAATTCCTTTATTTATGTTGAGAGGACATTGATCCATTTTGGTAAAATCAATCAGAAATCTTGTAAATAATGTCCATTTTTTAACTATGATTTATAATAGGATTTAATGAATAAATATATTCTAGTTCTGAGTTTCCTAGACTATGGTTCACTGCTTTAAGATCTTCACATTGAAGTCACCCTATCTGATCCTTATTGTAATTTGCAGAAGAAGAAAGAAATTAAAGTAATATGAACAATGCACCATTCTTTTAAATCATCAGCAATTGCTTTTTGCAAAATGCCAGGGTCTGAAGAAATCAAGAATGGACAAAAACTAGTTCATTAACAAAGGTTTCATTAACAACACAGAAACCTACCTGGCAGTTGGGTTTGCTTGAGGGGATGAATAGCGATGGTGGTATTTGAAAGCTGTAGTTACAGATGTTGCCAAGAATTCTAATAATGTTTCCCATCAGTGTTTGTTTGTTTTATGTGATAATGGAAGGACTATGAATTTGAGTTCTATTATAAGTCATTTCAAGAAGTATCCATAAATAAAAGAGAATGAGCTTGGACATTACAAATGGATTTCACTGGACTGAGGTAAAAGATAGACGAATTCATGGTGTATGCTACGTCTTTGCTTAGTGTAGCAATTCAGATGTTTTATCTTACAATTCCTATAGTCCCTGTTCATTTACCATATTGGCTAGGGCTCATAAGAACTGTCATTCAAAATATTTGGAAGGATCCAGATGAGGAAAGGCTGATATAGAGCAATTTTTTGTAAACCGCAATGAGCCTGGAACTGCACTCTTCCACTTCTCTCTTCTTTCTAAGAGCCCAAGAGTGGCCCATGGAAACATTTATTTAGGCTGTTAGTCATCTTAAATTTCCTCTGTTGTAACAACCCAAATTATGGCTAATACTAATCATAGCCTGAAGATGTTTTAATATGAGATTATTTTAAAAACTAACTGCTAATAGCTTTTTGTACCATGGCAATATTTGAAAAGGTTTGTAGGCATATTTGCTTTTCTTGAGCAGATCAATTCTGCCTGGTTTCTGAATAGATGGAAGGCATTTTATACAATAGCATATAAATGTCTCTTTTCCAGGTTATGATTTTCATTTCATTTATAAAAGGATGACATTTAAAGTTGCAAGGCACAGAATTGCTGATTTTATTTGCTATCAGTTTGGTGTGGGTACTAGAAAGATAGCAATTTAGATTTATAGAATGGGTTACATATATATCCAAAGGTGAGGAAGACTGGTGTTGGAACCGCATCTGGGTGATAACAGTATTTACCTCAGTTAATAAGTTAACAGATCATGTGCAATATTTACAAATAAGAAAATAATGGCTGTTTTCCAACATGACAAGAAGAAAATTGTAAAAACTGAAGAACTCACCTATCTAAATTTTTATATTCTACAGCCTTTTCCATTTAGAAAAAATCAGACTCAACAGGAAGATGGAACTAAGAGAATGCAAGCCAAAGGTTCACTATCTCACAAGTTATTTTCTCATGGAACATACTTTTTTCCCACCCTGTCCCCATGGAGTGCCTTCATCTAGTTCCCAGCCCATGAATAAGACTCATTGTTTCACACACACTTTATTCGAACACTGTCCAAGAGTAGCCTCAAGTTATTTGCAATCTACAAGATCTTATTACCCATCAATTTGGATAGGAGTCAGGTGATCACAGTGACTTGAAATGGAAGCAGGAGAAGGATTTAAATGGAAAAAATAAAATTCCTGCTAGTATCATGTTCTGCTGGCTCAGAATGGGAGGGGGTACACTCCAAACCAGTTAGGAAACACCCTTAGTTTAATAAATATTTTATGAAGGGGAATTAAAAATAGCAAATAATCAGTCATTCAAGGCCTAATTGAATGATATCTTTATGGAGCAGAGAAAATAACTTTGCTATTTCAAAGCTAAATCCCAGTAAAATTGAGCTTGCTCCTAGAAACAAGGATGTGATACTACATCCTTGGAACATTTAATTATGTTTTTTTTTCATGACTGAAATATAAGTGACAAGATTGTGGGGATAAGGCTCATTGTAGGGATATAATTTTTTTTTTTGCTTAAATATAGACCAATGAGACTCCATGTGACTAAAAGGCACACTAGTCTGAAAGCAGACTTGCTTTCCTTGGTTTGATTCTTGATTGCAGAAAAGACCCAGATACCTAATTGTAAATTCGTGATGTGCATCTGCATGTATATCCCTGGCAGCATCCACTTGTGGAAGAAGTCCAATTGCTATCAAGCTTTTATAACATAAATTTAAGTCTTGCTAGTTTTGACTAGGTCCACTAATCTATATTATTCATGCAATTTATAGGCTCCAAGCTGGCTCCTAGTGCTATAATTTGTGTAGCCAAATGTTAACCAATTTAGCCAAGAGTGTAATAGCCTTATTTTTATCTATTAAATGGATGAATTTCTTTTGGTTCACTGGTTGTCTCTATATTTTTCTTAAACGTCACAGAGTTGTTGGAGAAAGGATATTGATGTTGATGGTCAGTGGAGGGCTTAATTCAGATAGTGTTGTTCCTTTTGTGAAGGAAGCTTCCTCTACTCCAGCAGAGAATGTGTGTGTGTGTGGGAGAGAGTGCAAGAGGAGAGAACTACATGATTGAAATGGAACATGCATGGAAAGAGCAGGTAGGTGACAGTCTGAGCTAACCGAGTTCCTTTTTCTGCTCTCGTTAGATTAGATTTTACTCAGCAGGGTGAATTGTTAATTAGAGCTGCCCACGTCTGCAGCTTCAGGCAGGCCTGTCCTTCAGACCCCTGCACTGCCTTCTAAAATTTCATGAGGGAAGTTGTCATACCTTGTTTCCTGAGCTCTAATATCAGAGTAGCGAGCTCTGATTTCAGAGGGGAGGAAAAGTCATGTAATTTAATGATCTTTATTAGATTCTGGGTAAAGAAGAGGGCATATTGGAGAGATCTTCTACCTGAGCTTTGACTTTTCCAGTGGCCCTGAAGAACATCTGATAGTTTCATCTCGATAAGAAGACCAGCTTGCAAAATTAAATGATGTATTTGTAGTAAATAGGCATTTGGTATAATTTAATAGATTCAGTCTCTTCTCTTATTTTTCTTGTCATGGCCTAAATGAGATTTCTGGAAATGGATATATACATCATGTATTTATTAATGCCCAGCTGTGATTTGAATGTTTGGACCTTTGACTGTTTGACATGCAACTCTCAGTGGCCCAACTTCACGAGCAGATGGCTGCAGAAAGGTGATACAGATTTTTTTTTAAAACAACTCTCTTTAGCTTGGAGTAAGCTTATCTTACTCCTGAATGAATGTAAGGTGAAGAGGAACACATATATTTTACTCAGTTGTACTCTGCTGATTTCAGAGGCAATGATTCAGTTTCATGATTGCAAAAGACAAAATATTTAGTATCATTTAATGATTCTGAAGATCATATTGTGAGCTTCTGCCTATGATTTTGAAACAAAAAGAAGCCTAGATATACTATGCCAGGTTATTGTTTTAAGTTATTGCAAAATATTTTGATTTCTCAGCAATTAAAAACATGAACATGGAATCATTAAAACTTCTGTTTTGCTTCTCAAATGAACAACATTTGAGTTAGCCTTAAACAACACCTCTATTTAAAATAATTATTTTTAATATTTACCCAATATTATTCAAATATGCATTTTATATAAAGATTATTGCTATACTTATTTTTAAGGCTACCCAAGCAAAATTATGTCCCTTATTATCTTGCCATGATTATTTTAACACACATTGGTGTTGGTCTCAACAATATGTAAAAATACTAGAGAGTTCCTCTGCCCCCCCTTCCCATTTATATTAAAAGATAAATATGAAGGCTTCCATACTAAAGTAATTTATAATGCTTTCAGAAATAACCTTCTTGAAATGAAGAGTTTATCTTTATTTTTAAGGGCAAAATTACTCTTAGAACTGGCTTTATTTCCATAAAACATTTGCACATTTAGGCTCGATGAAATGGTATTTTGTTGTTTAGACAGAATGCAAGTTAAGTGTTAGCTGGCTAAATCCTTCATAAAGAAGGCAGCAAAAACTAACTGAATTTGGAGGAGAGAGAAGAGAAGGACAGAAGGAAGTGGTATCTATTTATTTATTTAATTTATATAGCTGCCCATCTCACATATGTCACTCTGGGTGGCTTATGTATGTATTTATATGATGGAGTTGTTAATAATCAACTAGTACTTTACTAAGATGTAAGTCAATTCCCTTCTGTCTCTGATATTCCAAATATATTCAGTTTTGCTACATGTGTTGCATCAGAATTTTTCCTCCAGACTTAGAGAGAAGACTCTAGCTTCAAACGAAGAAATCTGATGCCATTTCTGTTAGTCTAAATTGTCAGCCCTTCCCAATTCAGAAACGTTGTATTGACTGAAACATACATAGGGCAAGGATTAGGAAGGGAGTGGATCCTTGAAGGGTTGTTGATCCACCAGATTTACATATTTGGATATGTAAGGCTTGCCCAACTCCACCAGTGTAATTCTGGGCAGCTTAGACACTCCCCAATTCTTTCCCATGCTTTCAAATTGAGACAATATTTAATATTATTCCTACTCAGGCTAGAGGAAAATCAAAGTTTGTAAATGAAATATGCTTCTCGTTCAGGCTCCCTCAAGATTAATGTTAGATCGAAGCAAAGATCTCCCAATCTGATTTGCAAGCTTTGGAGTAAGACAGTTGCTCATGGGCAGCGCTACTGCCTCTCCATTGCTGGAAGCCAATGTACCATCACTTCAGCTATAATCTCATGCAATGTTTTGTCAATTCAAAGGGAAAAATATTTACTCTGTTTATTTGTTAGATTTATATCCTCTCTTTTTACTCTATCAAGAGGATAGGCAGTATGGACCAAATTTCCTTAAACCTCAGATTGCTTACCTCTGTATTAGTACTAAAGTGCCAAATTCAGTCCAAAACGTATACATAGTATAAGACAACATTAGGAATGTTTTGATTTATGGCTATCATCGTTTGTTTTTTTTAAAGACCCTGCATGGATATTTTGAGGCAACTATTCTTTCTGTCTCTCAGCTCTCTGGATTCCACTTCAAAAAGCAGCTGAATACAGGTTGTTTTGACAGTTTGTTTGTCAAGACATAATGAGCAAATCTATAGAACTTGCAGAATACAGACAACCAATCTGCACCTGTGTTTCCTGGCCCGTAATTAAATAGATAAATGAGTGAACAAATATCTGCCCTGTTCCCAGTTAATATACACTGTTTTTCTAAAAAGAAAAACCTAAAATTAAACAAATGAAATAATTTTTATCTTACTGGCACTATCAAACCACAATTTTCTTCAGATTTTGAAATGCATGCAAAAAGTAAGAATGTGTAAGTAAGAAATCCATAGCTACTGGAGATTTTCAAAGGTAACGAATAAATGTAAGATTTCCTTCCTTCCTTCCTTCCTTCCTTCCTTCCTTCCTTCCTTCCTTCCTTCCTTCCTTCCTTCCTTCCTTCCTTCCTTCCTTCCTCCTCCTGAATTCTTTTTTTTTTTTTTACATCAACTGCAGGATCCAAAACATGACTTCAGGACTCAAAAGTATTGTAGAGAGTGGACTGCAGTGTAGAAATTAAAAGGTAGAGAGGGTAGAAATTAAAAACAGAAAGTACTTTTGCCATCATGTCTTCAGGTACATAAGTTGAGCTGTTATTTATTAAGGCAGGAGCCTCCGCTCTCCTCTGCACATATCCTCAATGTGAAACTGTACCAGAGAGGAAACTTTATCTAGGGGGATCTAGCCATTTTGAGCACATTGCCTCTCCCCTTCTTCTCCCTCCTTCCTGAGAAGGCAAAACCTGCAGGAGGAGGTGAAAAAGGAAGAGAGGGAATCCGGGAAGGTCACCTTACAGCGCCCTGGGAGGGTAACCAACCCCATACAAAGGTCTGGGTTGATCTCTCCAGGGTCATTACTGCAAAAGCCTGTGAAAGGTTAGGAAGGAAAAGCTTTTCGGAAGTCTTTGCCCACTAATTGATTGAGAGGTACGGAAGGAAGTATGTATCCAAAAAGAAAAAGAAAAGAAAAAAGGAGAGAAAACAGGGAGCAAATGAGCCCCCTGCCATTTTCCCCCCCCCTTCGCTCTCTGATATTAATAAGCTTGTAACTTTACCTGTAACGGGGCAGAAGGGAAATCAAATCCAACAGGCCCAGGGTTTTCCTTTCATTCTAATGACGAAGCTGAAAGACGTTTTTCCCTTTGGTATAAAAATGAAATGTGAATTTTGCAACAACTATGAAAGATGAAATGAACCCCAGAGATACAGACTTTCTTTCTCAGACAGCCTCAATAGAATCAGCTGGTCAGCTATGGCTTGCACAATAACCTAAGGAAATGATAATTTCATGACATTTCATCTTTCTACTGAGCTTAGAGTGATAAAAGAGTCTTTAAAATATTTTGTTGTTTTTCCCCCCATAATAACTGAGGTATCCTGAGTTACATCTGTATTCATTATTAATGTATTAATTGTTCTTATAATTTTTGCTGACTGAATGTTGGCTTGTTCCTTACCTGAATATTTGTCTGAGATAAAACTGCTCATAGATTATGATCTGTTGTTTTATATAGATGTTGTAAGCCGCTCCGAGTCTTTGGAGAGGAGCGGCATATAAATCCAACAAATAAATAAATAAATAAATAGTCTAGGCTCTGGCATTATATGTAGAAAACAGTTTCCTTTCCAAGCTGTTTTGGTGATCGATGTTTCTGAGGCTATCTATGTACCAAACTTTTTCTTTCTTCTTCTTTTAAATATTTAACAAATGTGAATAAATATAGTATTTTACTTTGCATTGCTAGCAGTGTGATAAAAAAATATTACTAAAAAAGATCAAACTCTTTATAAAGAATCATATAAATATTTACCTTTTTTTATACAGAATAAAGTCATTCTAATACATGTGGTTGTCAGGTTTTGGACCATAAAGATTGATGAAAGATTCCTGGCTCTGGACAAAAGATTCAGTCAGAAATATCTTCCTGTCACCCCTGAAGATCAGTTCTCTCAGAATTCCTGATGGAGGGAAGACCGAAGACATACTGGAGACTGAGCAGGGGAGGGCCAAGTGACATTCATCCGACTTTATGCTCTTCTAGTTAACACTCAGAGGCGTTTCTTTCAGAAAAAGACTTCAATCTTTTCTCTGTTGTCTAAGACAGCGGTTCTCAACCTGTGGGTCGCAACCCCATTTGGGGTCGAACGACCATTTCACGGGGGTCGCCAAACACCGCAGTCCGCCATTTTTTTTTTTGGGTTGGCCATTTTTTCCCCTTTGCGATGCGGGCCGTTGCGCCGCACATGCGCGATGCGAGCCGTTGCACCGCGTATGCATGATGCGGGCCATCGCGCCACGCATGCGCGATGCGGGCCATCGCGCCGTGCATGCGCAATGCGGGCCTGCTATTTTTTTTTTTGGTCGGTCATTTTTTTTTGGGTCCGCCATTTTTCCCCCCGTTTGGCCCGTCGCACCGCGCATGCGCGATTCGAGCCGTTGCGTGTGCGTTGCACATGCGTGGATCGGCCCGTTGCGCCACACATGTGCGATTCGGGCTGTCGCACCGTGCATGCACGGTTTGACTCATCGCGCATGCGCCGCGCATGCGTGGATTGGCCCGTTGCACGCATGTGCGCGGCGCAGGTCGGGGTTGCACCGCGCATGGGCGGCGCAAGTGGGGTCTCAGCCTGAAAAAGGTTGAGAACCGCTGGTCTAAAAGGACAGATGTAGAATACTGTCTTATATTTCAGAAAGGTAGATACCAGCTGAATGTTAGAAAAACCTTCTTAGCAATGAGCTAAACGGTGAAACCAGGTAGCATGATGACAGAACGACAGAATAACAGAGTCCAAAGGAACCTTGCAGGTCTTCTAAGCCAACCCCCTGTTCAAGCAGGAGATCCTATACCATTCTGGAAAACTGGCTGTCCAATCTCTTCTTAAAAACCTCCAGCGATAGAGAAGCTTCTCTCTCGTCAGTGTGCTCAAGAGAAGGATGGATAGACATCAATCTGGGAAGCTTTCATTTGGATTTCTCCACTGAGCATGAGGTTGGACTCGAAGGTCTAAATGACTCCTTTCAATGCTGTGATTCTACTTAAAATAATAAATCTGAATGCTTGGGTGAATATCTATGCCTAAACATAGTCTTAGAATAAAACGGTGACATTCCAAGCCACTGTACCCCAAAGTTTTATTACTTATATTTAATATATGCTCCCTCTAGTGTTCCAAGATAGAGGAAAATTCTCTTTCAGACTTTCCAGTGTAATCACTAACACCTAGAGCAGTGATGGGATTCAAATACTGTATGTGAACAACTGGTTCTCTGTGTGGATTCCGCTTCCGGAAGTCCAGTCTGGGCCTGGGCAACAAAAAATTAGCTACCGGTTCTGCTGAAGTGGTGCAAACTGGCTGAGTCCCACCACTGACCTAGAGTGAAAACACATCAGAAGCTAGTGCTGTTGATGTAAAACCATGTTTATACAATATTAATAGGTTATTTGGAGAATATTAGAATTTGCAGCAGAGCCACCTTTTTGACACTAAAATGTATCAGGTTGTTGCATGGGTTATTATTATTTTTTTAATCTCCCAATTTTAAAGTCATAAAATGACAAAACAACTAACTGCCTCCTTTAAGCAAGTGGGAAGACATCCACTCTCAGGATGTCATATTATTCACCTCTTGTGATCATGGATTGAATCTCAAGCAGTTTAATCCATAAGTAAAGTCAAAGATTGCAGATCCTTATATTCTGCCTATATGTTCAAGATGTAGAAACGGAAAAGAATTGTGTTCTGCTATCAGAACAGCAGCAAAACAAATAGGATAAATCTTTCTTGTCTAACACAGAAAATACCCTCCATTGATTAGAATATAATCCATTTGGATTAAAGTATAATCCATTTAGTGACTACCTGCTTAGAGGGCATGCAAAGCAGCTAATAAAACATATATCAAAACTTTGATTAGAAGCCACTGAAGTCGCGATTAACTCATTCAAATTGAGAAACTCTGGTTAAAAAGGAAGCCCTTTTCTAAAAACGACAGGAGAAGCAGTTGGTTTGTAGCTGGGGAGCAAAACATAGTTAGAATAAAATATTAAGGGTGCAGTCTGATGAGTCAAATGTCATCTCAAATACCACCATCACTGAAGTTATTGCATTTTCAGAAATCAAGAGAACATCTTAGTGCTTCTCCACCTGCTCTTTTATTAGGTCTGTTTTAAACAATTTAAATCACTCTAGCTGTACATTCCATTTGTGGGTTTCATCCCACCAAGTTTCAGTAATGACAACGATATCATATCTGCCCTCGTGTACTTGGATTTTAAGTTTACCACGTTCGTTTCATATACTTTGTGTGTCGGTGTTATAGGCATTCGAGTCCTTTTTGGCTGACCCTGTGTTTGTTTTCAACATAACCTGTTATGTGGCTGTTATGCCTCTTGAAGACCACATGTGATTTCATTCACTGAAAAATGAGTTGGCCAAGTTACTCTGTGTCTGTGTATTCACAAGTTGGGGTATGCATCTGGGAGGCAACCCCAGATTCTGATTATCAGCTGTTGGCTTTCCCACTGTGATGAAGACCTCAGGAAAGTGCTGGTATTTAGTTCTGATCTTGCATTCTAGAGGGCCTTGCAGGGAGTTGGCAATAAATGAAGGAGAAAGTGGAGAGCTGGTGGGAAGACCTAAGTAAACCTTGGTAAAGAGTGTCATGAGGAGGTTAGAAAAATAAATAGATGTCAGATTTTTGTGAACAGAAATTTCAGAGTTCATGCTGTAGTTCTCATTCTTGAGATGTATCTTCTGAAAACTGCTATTAGAAGAAATTACTGATAAGGTAATTGTAATTAAAATTACAGGACCAGGCAGCAATGACAAAAAAATGAAAAGAAAATGTATAGTGCTCAGAATATCAAAAGGTTTGCAAAAAGGAAAAAAAATAATCATTAAGGGATACATTCTTAAATATGACTTCCAGAAAAACCTTATGAAATGGGATAGTGATAGGACATATGAAAGTTTTATTTCAACTTGTAATGGAGATGGAATAATCTTAAATTTCTATGGCTACTGGCACTTTGCCTAATATGTACTGATATTTTCCCCTTAATGAAAATAGATTTCAACTCTTCTATTCTCCTCAACCTCTCAATATCTAATATAAAAAGCATGCTATAAATAGTGCAGGATGTAGGAGATTATTCTTGTCAGATATATTCTATTCAACTTGCTATATAATTGCTTCATTAGTTTCCTGCTAGGATTCTAAAAGTATATTACATACTTTGCTTTTCTCTAAGGAAGGACATTTACAATCATAATTAAGTCTCACAGTATTTAGTGTCTAGAGAAACCTCTAGGTATTGCTAGAATAACTAAAGATGCCCTAATTCCGTGGTGGCGAACCTATGGCACGCGTGCCACAGGTGGCACGCGGAGCCGTCTCAGGTGGCACGCGAGCCATTGCTGAGCTGAGCTGCTCCCTCCTCCTCTCCGCGCATGCGCAGTCTGGGAATAGGCGAGAGACTATAAAAGGAGCAACTTTCTGCGGAAGCAGCATTTTCTGCAGACAGCTTGAGAGCGAGCACGAGTCGGAGCAGACAGTGAGCGAGCAAGCGAGCACGAGCCGACAGCTCGGTGGCCACGCCCACTCGGTGGCCATGCCCACTCGGCACTCAGCGATGCATAAGTGGGTTTTGCATTGCAGTTTGGGCACTCGGTCTCTAAAAGGTTGCCACCACTGCCCTAATTCCTTGTCATTGCTGAACACATTCTAAATTGCAGGTGCAGAACCAAGGCAATAGAGCTTTTCAGAAAGCAATGGCTCCTAAAGTAGTGGCCCCCAACTTTTTGGGCATTAGGGATCAGTTCCGTGGAGAAAAGTTTTTCTGTGGCCTGTAAGAGGTTTGGTTTTGTGTGCTGCCTGCATCCCACTTTTTGTGGCATGCCGTAGACCGGTGCCGGTCCATGGACCAGGGGTTGGGGATTCCTGCTCTAAAGTATCTTCAAAAGTTGATTGCATACTGTAATATTTAATGTCTTGGAAGGAAAAAATTGTTAGGTAATGTGGAAAGAAATCATATTAAATGGATTTAACCAATGTAATTATATTAGCCAAAATTTTGCTTTAACTCAATTTTGGTACAGTGTAGTCCTTGCTTTACTATCACAAGCCAAATGTTGCGTATTCCTGTTATAATGGGAGAAATATTGTTCCTTTTCACTGATGAACATCCACTTAGACTCTTTAGACTTTTTTCAAGAAATAATACCTCTGATTTTTTTAAAAAGACATTAGAAAACAAAGCTGGTCATATTTCAGAACCCTGGGAGTATTATGATGTGAATTCATAATGGTGTATCCTATTGTATGCAGGGATCAGACCAACAAAAGGCAAAAGACATCCAAAAATCCTTGGATACTAGATCTTAAGGAGTAAATTTATTGTCTGTAGGAATAGATATTTTGGAGAAATGGGAATGTAAATTAAATGTTCTTCTACATCTGCCTAGGGCTTTCTCCAACCCATAATGGAGGCAATTTAAAATTGTCTTTAACTGTTCCAGTGTTAAAAGCATTCCCCTTTAAGGAGGTGATTAGTTATGTCTGTTTTATTCTGGATGCTATCTCATGTGCTTCAGTCAGTGTTGCAAGCCAAGTAATTCCTTAGATGAGGTTGTTGCAGTCAAGCTGATCCCTGGCACGGAAATCTAACCAGCCTGAACTGCAGTTGATGATAGTGAAGTAGGAGAGACCCATCTCTAATGTTTCATGGTGCAACTTTCTCTGTGTCTGTTAGTAGTTGTTGTGGTTGCTTTTGAACGACAGGTTTAATGCTCTTCTGGGATAATGATGAGTTCTGGTTTTGATTGAGAGCATTCAAAGTGAGCTCAACTTAGCATCCACACAAACCACTTGAAAAGAAGCTGAATGAGTTTTGACTGATGTCTAAGCTTATGGGTCTAGCCATTTGTCAAAACCTGCCCCTCTGCTCTCATCTAGCCCAGTGGTTGAAGATTATTTTCCTTCTAACTTGAGACCCTTGGTGGAAGGTGGGAGAAAGAAAGGTGGGGGAATCCAGCTATCCCTGACCTTAAGATGTCCTGTATGCAGTGGTGGGATTCAGCCAGTTTGCACCACTTCGGCAGAACTGGTAGCTAATTTTTTGTTGCCCAGACCCAGAATGGACTTCTGGAAACGGCATCCACATGGAGAACTGGTTGTTCACATATTTGAATCCCACCACTGCCTGTATGCTATACATAAGAACAGTTTCATTGAATGCCTATGACATTGGCCTGAGACTGTACAAGAGACTGGGACTGCAATTTTATTATTTTCTTGGAAATAATCTCTACTGATTGCAGGGGATCTGCTTTTAGGCAAATCTATATTAGATTGGACTGTGAACTTAGAACTTTCACACTCTTAATATGCTAATATACTTAATATACCATAACTGTGGCATGAAGTGTATCTATGTTTGAAACAAAAGCCTTTGGAGTATGTGGTAAATGGGAGATGGGAAGCGATGCTGAAGATGGATGCAGTCACAGCAGCTCAGGTTGAGCAGTGGAGGCAAGGACATTGAAGGCTTAAGATTCACTGCAAAATTCAAGGAACTGCTCATGCACAGAATTCATATTCAATTGCCATAAAAATGCAAAGAAATATATTAAAAGGATATTTGTTTGTGGTTACTTTAAAAAAAAAAAGGTGTAACCAGAGATATAGGTGTCTCTGAGCAGAGATCACACGTGGTCTGCAATGTTGCAGACGGATAAATGAATAGATGTCACATTTCCGTCTGCTTTTCCTAAACGGTATCCTTGAGTGGTTCATGTGATTGGTGTGAGTTGTTTGTTCCACAATAAATGAATTCATAATTCTAGACAAGGCTACAGCCAAGTGATAGAAAAAGTATTATGGAAATCTACACCAGTGTGCCTCTTCTACATGGATGCTTAAGTGCAGCCACCTACTAGATTTTACAAACAGCAGCTCTCCACAGGCAGAATTTATTTTAAACATATGTTTCTTATTTAAAAATGTTCAGATCAAAAACTTCAATCGTCTGACACCTAAGGTTTGCTGTATATATGAGTGTGCAGTTTGTTTCTGTTAAATGCTGGACCACATCCATGGAATAATGGATAAAAAGCATTGCTTTCTGTTAAAAACAAACACACAAACAAATATATCAGTTAAAAAAAGGGGGAGTAGCAGCAGCAGCAGCAGAAAGCAGCTGGCGCTTATTTGATTTCACAACAGGAAACAGATGGAGAGCTAAAAAAAATCTGAGGGCTTCTCAATTCAACATAGAAGTCTTTGAAGAATGAATCCTCTTTATTTTGGAGATTACTTCCCCATGAGTTATTGCTGATAAATTAATATACCTTTTCAAGAGGATGTATTATTTTGTGTTACAGGGCTAGAGTGTCCGATCCGAAGCAGAACATCCAGATTCAGTCACAGTTATGTTCTGTATAGTTTTAATCTTGTGAACTGTCAAGCTTTCTCCTTCAACTATGTATCCAAGATGGACAGTGATTAATATTTATATATATATTTATATGTAAGGGTGTGTAGGTATATACATATGCTGTATATAGCATGTTTATATGTGTGTTATGTATGTGTACACCTCTAAGAGCAAGCAACAGAATTTGATTTTTAATGTGTGCCAGTGTGCCCACAGTAAAAAATGACAACAAAGGTTATCTTATCTTCTCTCTCTCTCTCTTTCTCCCCCTCTCTCTTTCATACCCCTCCCTCCCTCCCTCCCTCCCTCCCTCCCTCCCTCCCTCTCTCTCTCTCTCTCTCTCTCTCTTTCTTTCTTTCTCTCTTTCTTTCTTTTTTTCTCTCTGTCTCTTTTTCTTCTCAACCAAATACAGGCAAAAAATAAAAATCTGAGGGTTCAAAATTTTGAGAGCTATAAGATTACACATTCATTCCAGATATATTGGGATTCCATCTGAGAAAGAATTATTCACATCTTTACCAGTTCAGAGAAACCCTGCCATATTGTACCAGTTCAGCTCCTTCTTTGGTAGCCTGCCCTCCCCAAACACTTCTGCTGCCAAAATTCAGTGGCAATGCTCATTTTTAAAATGAAAACAAACAAAATGAATACATTAAGCTTTTGCTTGACCTAACCTTCATTTTGTTACTACTTAATGCTCCAACACTGAAAGTTTTTAAGAAGAGAATGGACAGCCATTTGTCCGAAATGGTATAGAGTTGAACTAGATGACCTCCAAGGTCCCTTCCAACTTTATTACTACTACTACTACTACTACTACTACTATTATTATTATTATTATTACTATTATTATTATTATTATTATTATTATTATTATTATTATTATTATTATTATTATTATTATTATTATTATTATTATTATTTCCTTTAAACTGCCAAGCCCACATTGAAAAGGGGAACAAAAAAAAGCCCTGCTCCTCCCATTCTATGGCCACCATGTCCTTAAAGATGGTGAGATCTCTCATAATAATTTTAAAATATAATTCTTGGCCTCCAAAAATTGCTCATTTCTGTTACAGCCTTTCTCCAGTTCTGCAAAACATAGCAAATAACTATCAAATTACTTTTATTTGAGAAATATGTCTGATCATTTTTTTCTGCACATTGCTAATAAAAGTATTTGAATAAGCCACTGTGTCAGACAGTATAATACCCTT
This sequence comes from Bothrops alternatus, assembly GCA_034064705.1. Taxonomy (NCBI): domain Eukaryota; kingdom Metazoa; phylum Chordata; class Lepidosauria; order Squamata; family Viperidae; genus Bothrops; species Bothrops alternatus. The sequence continues at coordinate 19,710,788 of JARGCV010000041.1, forward strand.
ATTTGGGGGGATTTGGGGAATAAATATAAAATGGAAGGCACAGTTTTAAATCTTTTTGAATATTGACTTGTAAAATAATATTCTGATTTAAGTCCTGATTTCAAACATAGACAATGCATGTTCATACAGAAATAACATCCATGATTTGCTCTATCAGAAAAGTTATTACATTTCTAAATATTGGAAATGTAGTACTATTTTAGCTGGGAGTTCAATCTTTAAGTCTTTTGCCCTTTTAGTTTTTGTTTTCCTAGTCCTGTATGTATCTAAATATGGCTATATCAAAGGTGCTTTTTCAAAATTTCCCTTGAGGAAGAAAAAGTCATTTCGCTTCTCATTTCATTTCATCAGTTCTGGCTGGATGGTGTGTCTGTGGGGAATGGAAGAATTAGTTTGAAAAAGCACCTTTGAGACAACCATGACCTAGATGACAGAGAATCTCCATAGACATAAGTAGGGCTGTAAAAATCAGGATGATTACCAGATGTCAGCAGTGAATGTGACTTTTGTACCTCTCTGTTGCCATCTAGTGATCATTTGTATTTCTGCACCCCATAAGAAGAGAGCCACTTCTTTGAACAATAGGATTGATTTCTATCTGCCTCTTTATAACAGAAGTTAAGAATGACATACAGCAAGAAAGAAAATAAGATGGTTGGAGATGCCTCATAAATTTAAGATTAATCTGTGTTAGCTAATCTGCATTTAGTGAATTCCTCAGTGTGTGTTTCCAGATTTCATTCATTTTATTCACAACGTTTTCTTACCAGGAAAAGAAGAGCCAGATGGGTCCATAATTAGTGAAATAATCTGTCACACTTACAAAGTTACATTACTTCATTCTGCAAATGGAAGATTGTTTGTATAAATGCTCCAAAGGTGAAAAAAAAATGATAGATCTGTTAAAGTAGCATATTGGATAAGGTAAAGATTAATATTTTCAATGATAAATACTGATTTCTATATTTCACCCACTGTTTTACTAAAACCTTAATTTATGAAAGATGCTCACAGATATCCTTATTCAATAGCAGTTGAAAACTGTGTCAGATTAGACCCAGGGAAATATATTTATTTTTCTTTGAAACATTTTATTCCGGCATTATTATCATCACCGACTAGCTTGTGTTCCCTGGGACTTGGTTTTATAACTACTGAAAGAAAACTTAAAGTATTTTGTCATCTCTTGCCAAGTGATTTCTATCTCCGTTAAAAAAAAAAAACTTGCTATTTCCTGAAAACCTACCACTTTTTCTTCTCTAAATATATTTTGAGCAATGATTCAAATGCAGGTAACCTGATAAGGAATGAATGAAAACAAATGAATTCCGGCACATTGGGAAGAATGACAGTTGTGCTGGCAAGGGAAGTGATTTTGTTGTCTTGGCTACAGAAACCTTCAGAAGTTCAGAAATCCAGTTATACAGCTTTAGCTCCTGGTCTCTTTCAGAACTGTGCGTAGATCGAAAACTCTCTGCATATTTCTCAATGCCAGCATTGCAAAAGGCAATTTTAAATGAAGGATGTGATGAGATTATATGAACAATGGTTTCATTGCAGTTGTTTTTCTTGTGAAAATTAAGTACTGAGACCTGGCTAGGTTTTCTGATTCCCTGCTGAAACTATAAACCTCTTCCCTTTGCTATTATTCTCACTTAAGAAAACAAAAAGTGTAAACCGAAGTCAGATACTCAGTCTGCAAGTCTACGTTCTTATACTTGCAACTAGGAGTGTGGGAGTTATAGTTGCCTTGGCCTTGTAGACCACATCCTACCACAGAGAGCTGAATATCCATGCTGCAGAAGTTTGTCAAGTAAAAAGGACCTCACCAATAAAGGAGAATATTTGCAGCTCAGGGTTGACATTGGTGCTCTCTGAACTTGGTTGTTTTCTTGCAGACATTTCATTACCCAAATTAGGTAACATCATCAGTGCTAGTAAGAAATGAAGTTTGCTCTCAGTTTATCTAGTGACTTAACCCTGTCAGTGTTGGTAGGAATGGTCTTGGAGATTCTTTAGTTGGGCAGTTTATTGTTTTGACAGTTCCTTGATTGGGGTATTGATTGTTTATTGATTGTTGGTCTGATGTTAATCTTGGAATTAATCTATACTCATCTGGGTGTTGATTGATGGTGTCAGGGCCTTTTTTTGTCATAAGAACACACAGGAACAGAGTTCCGGCACCTTTTTTTGAAGGATTTTCCAGAGTTGCATTCTTTTCCTATTTTTTCCCTTCCTATCCTTGTTTCTTTTTAAAAATTCCCCGCTGGCAGTATGGTGCGAGCAGGATCCCCTCCGATGCTGTCTGCTTCCTCTAGGAGGAGCCATGAGGTGCTGGAGCACCACAGCCAGAGCGTGGCTTAATTGGCTGGGTCGGACCATGTGGTGTGGAAGCTGATGGTGGCGGTAGGAGACACATAAACATGGAGGCCATTTTTCACGAGAGGGTGAGTGAGCCTTTTGCCTTCCCTTACAGAAGGTGAGGTTAAAAAGAGGTGAAGTGGGAGGAAAGAAAGGCGGCTGGCATGGAAGCTTGCCCGACAGCGAAACTTTGCTGTTTTGGTTCCTTGGATAGTTCAAAGGCTGGGATGTCTACAAAAATCTCTTTTTAGTCTTTTATACTTTATATTCAAACTGCAGAGGGGAAGAATAGGAATAAAGCCAATGTCTTGTGATTTGGAGGTATTATTATTAATAATAATATATATTAATTATGTATTTGGTCAGATGTAAAGATAGACCTACAATATGAGGTTTAATCAGATCTATTTATTAAATTGGGTTTAATTTAAAGGTAAATTAAAAGTAATCTGTTCACTGACAAAATTTCAACTTTAATTTGTTTCAAGTCAATATCCATATTAAACTCCAAATATAATTTTTTTCACCTTGTTTGACAAATTCTTAAAAATAATTCAATCTTTTACAAGCAACCAAATTTTGTTTTATTGGGCCAATTTCATTCTACATAGAAAGCTGACATTTCCACTCATTAAATTAAATGGGTATGCCAGTGGTAAATGTCCCCAAAATTTAATAAAATGCCTTCTTGTAATTTAAAGCCATGCAGTGCGTGGTAACAGTAATAGTATTAATTTACCTTGAACAAAATCCTAGTCTTTTAGATACACTAAAAATTGAAGGTTTTTTTTTTCAACTACAAAGGTAAACCTTGTAGGGTAGGCAAGGCAGGTTGTATGACGTGTGTGAGTTCCGGCACCTTTTTTTTTTTTTAACAAAAAAAGCACTGGCTGGTGGGGAGGTATTTTGATCCTTTTGTTCCTTTGTTGGTTTGTTGATTGTCTCTCTTGCATAGTATGTAGATGTTCTTTATGTCTATGTGTCTATTGATGGTTAATTTGAACCGGGCTTCTAGAAATTCTCTAGCATTTTTGGATGTGGTTCTCCTTTTTCATTACTTTCAAACTTTGTTCCCATAGAACTAATATTGATCCCCACTGCAGTCATCAAAGATCTGTAGCATATCTCTTTGACTTTCTTAAATCTTTTTTGCTCAAGTGGAAGAGCAAAGAATTAGAATAGCATAGCATAGCATAGCATAGCATAGCATAGCATAGCATAGCATAGCATAGCATAGCATAGCATAGCATAGCATAGCATAGCATAGCATAGCATAGCATAGCATAGAATAGAATAGAATAGAATAGAATAGAATAGAATAGAACTGGAAAGGAACTTGGAGGTCTTTTAGTCCAGCCCCCTGCTCAAGCAGGAGAACCTATACCATCTCAGACAAGTGACTCTCCAGTCTCTTCTTAAAAACCTCCAGTGATGGAGCACCCATGATTTCTGAAGGCAAGCTGTTCCACTGGTTAATTGTCCTCACTGTCAGGAGGTTTCTCCTTAATTCCAGGTTGCTTCTCTCTTTGGTCAGTTTCCAACCATTGTCTCTTGTGCCCTCTAGAGACTAGTTTGATACCCTCTTCTTTGTGGCAGCTCCTCAAATACTGGAATACTGCTATCATATCACCCCTATTTCTTCTTTTCTTTAGACTAGCCAAACACAAGTCCTGCAGCCATTCTTCGTATATTTTAGTCTCCAGGCCTTTGAACATCTTAGTTGCTCTTCTCTGAACTTTTTCCAAAGTCTCAACATTCTTTTTGTAGTGTGGTGACCAAAATTGGTTGCAGTATTCCATGTGTGGTCTGACTAAGGTGTTATAAAGTGGTACTATTACTTCACATGATCTTGATTCTATGCCTCTGTTTATACAACCCAGGATTGTATTAGCTTTTTTGGCTGCTGCTGCACACTGCTGGCTCATGTTCATGTGATCATCCACTAGCACTCCAAGGTCCCTCTCACAGTTACTGTTTTTGAGCCAGGTTTTGCCTAATTTATATTTGTACCTTTGATTTTTCCTGCCTAAATGTAAAACTTTGCTTTTCTCCTCATTAAAGTTCATTTTGTTGGATAGGGCCCATTGTTCAAGTTTGTCAAGATCTTTTTGGATCCTTAGTTGGTCTTCTGGGGTGTTGACTATTCCTGCCAGTTTAGTGTCATCTGCAAATTTGATGAGTTCCTCTTCAATTTCCTCATCTAAGTCATTTATGAAGATATTAAAGAGTACTGGGACTAAGACGGAACCTTGTGGTACCCCACTGCTTACCTCTCTCCATGTGGATGTAGTACCATTGAGGACTACTTGCTGAGTACGGTTTGTCAGCCAGCTACAGATCCATCTGGTGGTGATGTTGTCTATCCTACCTTTTTCTAGCTTACTAAACAGCAGGTTGTGGTCCACTTTGTCAAATGCCTTACTGAGATCTAAATATACTATTGTCCACAGCATTTTGCTGATCTACTAATTTTATCAAAGAATAAAATAAGATTGGTTTGGCAAGATCTGTTTTTAACAAACCCATGCTGGCTACTAGTTATAACTTTGTTTGCTTCTAGTTGTTCACAGATCTGTTTTTTGATTAGCTTGCTGATCTTACACATAACATACTTTGGTGATTGGACCAGGTCAATAGGTAACATTGTTGATAAAGTCCTATGTGGAATGAAGTAGATGAATAGTAAAATTGTCTCCATCTCAAAGAACTTTCTACCTTCAAAGGCATTATAACTGGAGCAACCAAGGGATAGTGAATCACTGCAATAGGAACTCTATAGATGATGTGTTTCCTCTTCACTGAGTTCTAGAATAGAGTTCAATTTCAAGATTTCATGAAATGGATAGATAACCACTATTGTAAAAAAGGTTAAAGTTATCACATTTTTGAGATAGTTTTTTTATATCAGATGTAATGTTTTACTGTGTACAATTTTTAAATTTCTATGAGCCTAGTACATTTATATCCATACTTTTAAGCTCCTCAATTAAATATGTTTGAAACATGCTTAATTTCTTCAACTGACCCTCCCAAATTAAAAAAAATATCAACGGAACAATCTTTTACTAAATTAGAATTTACTGTTTGCTTTATAGATTATGACCAGATCTATAACAAAAAAACTTTCAAATCCACAATATGATACACTAGTTTATTTACATTTACAATATGGCTCAGTTTGGCTTAAATAGACAAGTATAAAAAAATTTCTTGTTGATCTCAATGGGTAAAGATTACCAAGTAGGTATCCACACAGGTAGAAGGATTGATATCTTCTAATTTTGATGAAGCATCCAGAATGCTGATGGGAAAAAGTGTAACTTGATGTCATACACATCATAAATCTTAGTTAGCTTAGTGATAAGGACTTTATGCTTGTTTCTGATTAAAAGCAGAATATGTCATAATTACATTTAGCAAAACGTTTGCAAAGCATTGAGTACTTCTTTTTACTTTTAAGTAGTTAGGAAGTTTATTTTTGAACAAGTCACTATGTGCATTCATTTTTTTTTCCAAGTGCTTTTCCATATTCCAGTTTAGATTTCTGTTTACCTTGAGGCTTGGAATGTTTCTGGTTAGGGACACAGAGCTTTGATTGGTATAAAGCATTTTGTGAGATACAACTTTCCAACACTGTGCATTATTTTCTGAAAGTATACCCCCCTGCCCCATTTTTTTTAAATATAGATTTTTATCTGTACTTTCTTTAGAATCCAGATTGGATGCAAAAAACAAAAGTGTGTTTGTCTGTGTGTTTGTGTGTGTGTGTGTGTGTGTAGTGATGAAGGAAATCAAGACTGTCAATAAGCACTAAAAATATTTAGTGTGGCAGCTTCTGTATTTTCTTTTTTGTGAAATGCTGATTAATATTCAGTGGTTGGAAGTTAATGCACCATTCATTTTATTCCCTTTACATCCTTTGCACAGCAGTTGCTGTTCTGATTTTGACTCATAATTCCAGCAAATCTGGTTCTAATCAGTATATTAGTAACTCACTGAATAAGCTCTGTGTGTGTGTGTGTGTGTGTGTGTGTGTGTGAAAAGAAGAAGTGATATAATTGTAAAAACCTATCTTTAGGACAATCACAAATGCTCATTTCACTCCCTCCTGCCATAAAAGAAGAAACGTTAGCCTTCAGCATTGGGAGAGGAGTCTTTCATATCCTTATCTACAAAATAGGACATTTCATCATTAGGTCAATGAAAAACTGCTAGAAATGGGGCCATTCACTTTCGTCTTTCCTTATTAATCCTGGCACAACAGCAGCAGGAGCTTAAGTTGAGAGAAAGGCAGGAAAAGGAAGATTTTTTAAAAATATACTTGCAGATGTTTTTTTATTGGTACCAGAGATATTCCATGAAAATTCTGTATCTTATTAAATGTATAATAATGAGAATAAGGCATTTAAGAAGGGCAGATATTCCAAACGCAACACCTAAAGGTGGCCAAAGATACATATGGTGGATGTCTCCTCCCCCTCCTCCCCTCCCCCTCCCCCCCTCCCCCCTCCTCCTCCTCCTCCTCCTCCTTCTTCTTCCAGTTCCTGCTAGTAATTCTGCTGTGTCTGGTACGAGCCAGAATTTTGTACTGGACTGTGTTTGATCAAAATCGTTGAAGCTGATGAAAACTCCATGTCTGAAAAGGAAAAGGAACAGCTGTCTATATCCAGTCTATCTCCAGGTGTATTTGACTTGGATCTGGCATTCTTGCCCTAAGTTCAAAGAAAAATGCTTGAGCCTAAGCCCAATGTATTTGATGGTCATTGTTGATTATGGAGTTTCTTGAGATGGGGATAAATTGATGTCCTTCAAAATCCTGCATTACAACTTGACTAGCTCACTAATAAGGCTGTCCCATGAATTATTTGCTTGGGATAATGCATACCTTAAATTCTACTTCAAATTATGCATGAGCAGCATAGGAGAGCCAGTTTGGTGTCATGGTTAAGGCATCAGGCTAGAAATAAAGAGACCATGAGTTCTTGTCTCTCTTTAGGCACCCAGCCAACTGGGTGACCTGAGACTGGTCAGTCTCTCTCAGCCCTAGGAAAGAGGCAATGACGAACCACTTTTAAAATATTGGCAAGAAAGAATACATTTTTATTTTCTTGCCTAGTTTTATATTAACACTAGAAAATCACCATTTGTTGTAATTCTTACCTTTCCTTAATATTTCAGGATTTGTGCATCAGACTTGCTATAAAATATGGTTTTTAAAAACACAGCTGCCCTGATAAATACAAATCTTAAACACGTTACTGGGTCCAATCAAAGTGTTGACAGTTAACAGCTCAGGAACCAAATCTGAAAAACTATCTCTCCAATATCATCTAAATGGTGTGCTAAGACCAGGTGGAGAAGACTTTGTTGACCCACCAATGGCTGAGACTCACTCAATGGTGATTTAGAGATTTATTTCCTCAGCGATAGAATCTTGGTTATATATTCCTGGCCCATATACAGTACTTTTTAAGTTTAAATGAAATTTTAAGACATGCTTGTCCTTCTGGATTTTGCAGAATAACATTTGTCTCAACACCAAGCTGTCTTTAATATTGAAATGGTGATTATGTTTTAGTTTTGATAAATGGCCTGATGTGTTTTTTTCAGCTAAAAATTAGTCTTTCATTATTTTTACTCTTCTTTTTTTAACCACTGTTTACAAATATTGCTCTGGGCTTTTTTTGTGCTCCTCTTCTAGCCACTGTTCTAGATTATTTTCAAAATAAAAATGATGCATAAATAACTATCACCATAATAATACCATGTCATCTTCCTTAAGTATAACTTTTGGAGCATAACATGACAACTTCTTTATTATTTATGACATATACTCTATTATTTGAGCAACAGTGGAATCCACTGTAACATACTCTGTTCTTTTGTTCCCATTGAAATCTAAAGCTGATTTATTTCACATCTCTAATAGAATATTCTGCAATAACTGGTTCATTCATGCATTTAATATTCAGCATGTCTTGATTTACATGATGTGTTTTTGGGATTCTTTCCAAATAGCAGAAAAGGCTTTCTACACTTCAGGAAGTGGGAAAACAATAACAACCACAATAATAATAGAGACAATATAATCTATCTGTGAAATAGACTATTTATCACTCTGACAAAAGCACGTCTTACTATGAAGTGCATAATTTTCAAGAATCCTGACTTTTAGGAAGCTGATGAAAATCTTGTTAGTCCATCAAGCTAAGGAGATTGTTTTGGTTGAGAGAGTGAGAGTCTCTTTAATAAGAGAATAACGTTAACGTTGTTAGGGGGTTAGACTAGAAGATCTCTCAGATCCCTTCCAACTCTGTTATTCTGTTAATGTTTTTAGATATGACTCCTGATTACATAGGTACATAGGTATATTTTTAGTCATTGTTTCACTTGATTGTATGAGTTAACCCAGTTATGTACTAGATACTAGGTTTTGTACTGAGTCTCCAGCAACTTGCTACTGTACAGTATATTGCTATTAAGAATTTATCCCATAGTTATAAAATGTATACCAAAAGAGAAAAAGAAATATTAAATGGTGACTTCCAATCATTATCTCCAAGCATAAGCTAAGCATATATTTGTTAATTTCTGTATTAATTTTCTTCATTTACTAAATTGGTGTGCCTCATCAATCAAAAATTCTAAGCAGATTACGAACTAATATAATAAAGTAAGCAAAACAAAATCATCATCAATAATGACCAAATCAATAGTTTTGATATTTAGTACTAATTATTTGAAGTTGCCATTTATTATTTCTTTTTCTCTTTTGGTATACATTTTATAACCATGCAATATTCAAATAAGAATAAAGTATCAACCATCTCATAAAAATATGCTTGATAACATAATTGAAGCTCAGAAATAATTGTGATATTTACTCCTTGAGAGCTTCGCAGTGAAGCAGAGTTTTAATTGTATTTTGTGACTGAACCAGAAAAAAAAATTGCTAAGCAGCATTGAGGAACTGGCATTTACTTTCTGCAAAAGCTCACTTGGTTTTCCACCTCTTTCTCAAGGTGTAAAAGAATTCCTCACAGGGAGAAGAGGGAAGTAGGGAAGAGAAGAAAGGGAGAAAGAAGGTAGAGAAGAAGGAGTGTGGATACAGTGAAAGGCGAAATGGGCGAGCAACACCAAAAGTCATGTGTATGTATTTATTTCATTTCATTAAAATTATCTTATATATGAATGTAAAAAGAATGTATGTTAACATCTCATAAATATCACGGTATATGTATCAGGGAGAGTTTGGAAAAATAAAAAAATTTATTAAAAAAAAGAAGAATTCCTCACAGAATCACAAAATGGGGTCAAAATCAAATTCAAGTGGTCTGCCATTACAAAGACCTCAAGCTAATAGGGTGGGCTTAGCTTACACGGAGTAGTAAAGCTGTTCCAGCATTGTATCATGTCAGATAGTGGGTGTTGAAATCACAGATACGACCCAAAGGTGCTTTTTCAGGAGGCAAGTGGCCGTCCGTGTTTTTCTTTGAAGACATTTCACTTCTCATCCAAGAAGCTTCTTCAGCTCTGACTGGATGTTGGGGAATAGAAGAATTTATTTATATTTATGGGACGAGTCTGTGTTTTTCTGCATCTCAGATTGAAGTGCAAATAGTTCCTGTAGTCTGAAATGTTTTTTCAAAATCCGTTCATACTCCCGCACCATTCGAAGGGTGTTCATCCCAAAGTGCATAATTAAATGTCTACGGAGATTCTCAGCCATCCAAGTCATGGTTGTCCCAAAGGTTCTTTTTCAAGAGACAACTGGACCTTCTTTGTATTTCTTGGAAGATGTTTTGCTTCTCATCCAAGAAGCTTCTTCAGCAACATCCCCAACAGCCTGCGCCTGTCTTCAACAGTGAAGGGGCACAGGGCAGAAAACATCCTGCAGTCAAGGAGGCTCCACACACATTTGCACTACTCAGGTGACCCTGTGGACACAGATAAACCTCCAAATGACCTCAACAAAAGAATGCAAATGACCTGCTGTCTGCAAGGAATATAAATACTTCTATTCCCCACCATCCAGTCAGAGCTGAAGGAGCTTATTGGATGAGAAGCAAAACATCTTCAAAGAAAAACAAGAAAGTCCAGTTGCCTCATGAAAAAAAAGCATCTTTGGGACAACCAAGACCTGGATGATTGAGAATCTCCATAGTCACAGCTATGAATACTTCTCCATAAAGGAAGAAAATTCTTTCACACTGAAAATCTGAACTCTATAGGCATCTTTTTTTTTTTTTTGCTTTGCTGTCCTAAATGTTAGGTTTGTGTGTCCTGATCTTTTTATTTCAAGGTTGAGCCAAATTTTAGATAAGAGGAATCACTCTGAAACTCACTAGAATTTCAAGATATTTTTTGGGGGGGGATTCATTCTGATGAATATTGATACAACATAATAGCCTAGGGACCTCTTCCCATGTCCTGTTGCATCTCTGAAACAACAAGGAGGACATATCATGGAATGAATTGCTTAGGTGGGTGCAGCCCATGATCTTCACAGACATCTTTGGACCCAACTATTCTGATTGGAGGAAGAGGGGGGGAAAAGTGGAACTGCTACCGGTATCTTTGTTCCTTGGTGCTTGAATCTCTTCCCCCTTTGACACAGAGTTCACTAAGCTCTATTTGCTCCAAGAAGGTGGCATCTTCTGAGCTTCACCAAAGGGAGCCGTTATGGCTATCTTGAAATATTAAGAACTAATGTCCAAGATAACTTGCTTCCTTTTTCCTACCCTCTCTTCATTCATCTCTTTTTTTAGACGATAAGTAGCAGGATTGCCTAGATTTTATTATAATATAAATCATTCTGAGGCTGAAGGAGGAGACAGAAATGCTCCCAACACCCCCAGCCCCCCTATCTAATAGTGAATGCAAATATTGCCTCACCACTACCTATAGGTTGGAGTCCAGTAACAATTTTAGCAACTAAAGTATTTTGCCTGAAGACCTCCCTGCTCGAATTTCATTAATATTTTAAACAGGCAGCCAAAGAGGACTGAAAAAAAAATCATTTTATTTTAAATTGCCACTGATGTTTTAACAAGCCAGGGATAGCATGCAGAGCACAGTTTTTGGGATTCTTTCCAACCTCTTGCCAGCAGTGGCCTTATAAGGTGTCTGGATTTCTTCTATGCAATGAAGTAACATGTTGCTCCTAGTTTTGTGTGTGTTTCTTTTCCCCAGAGACTAATCATTTTATTCTCTCTCTCTCTCTCTCTCTCTCTCTCTCTCTCTCTCTCTCTCTCTCTCTCTCTCTCTCTCTCTCTCTCTCTCTCTCTCTCTGTGTGTGTGTGTGTGTGTGTGTGTGTGTGTGTGTCACTCATGAGTTCTATTCTTGCCTTAGGCATGAAGTCAGCTGGGTTACCATGGGCCACTCACTTTCTCTCAGCCCTAGGAAGGAAGCAATGGTAAAACACTTTGGAAAAAACTCACCAAGAAATCTGCAGGAACTTGACCAGGAAGTCTCCAAGAATCGGACACAGTTGAACAGAGATTTTAAAAAATGCACTGGGAAGCAGGGGTTTAGCTGTAGCCACTTTTCTGGATTATTGGACCAGGAGTGGGAGGTGAGGACATTTAGAATGGAACATTCTTTCTGAATTGCTTTTCAGCAACTTCTCCCATAGAGATTCCCTGGGGGAATTACAGTATTTCTGAAATAGCAATAGCACTTAGACTTATATGCTGCGCCATAGTACTTTACAGCACTTTCTGAGCGCTTTACAAATGTCAGCATGTGGCCCCCAACAATCTGGCTGCTAATTTTACTGACCTCGGAAGGCTGAGTCAACCTTGAGCCGGTCAGGATCAAACTCCTGACAATGGATAGAGTTTTGCCTGCAGTGCAGCACTCTAACCACTGCTCCACCAGGGCTTTATGCAGAAATATTTTTCTGTACTGATCTGATTTTTAAAGCTGATCTTTCTTTTGTCAGCTTATCCCAAAACCAAATTTAGTCCCTGCTCTCATTTTAGAGAGGTAGCATGTTAAGGCATACACAGCCTGATGGACAAACCAGGCCCTGATCTTCTTTACCTAATTTCTTTCAAGCGTTCTGCAGGGTTGGAAATATTATTAGAACTATTTCTAATATTATTAGAAATAATAAAAATCCACTTTCACGCCCTGGTTCTAAAAGCTGGATGTAAAACATTGAGCTGCAACAAATAGCATTATGATGATCATGTTTTTACCTTTTCTTGGCAAGGATTTTGTCAACTGAGACAGAGGAAAATCAGATTTGCAGCAAAAAAAAAGTAATCCGGGGATCAGAGAAAACATTCGGCTCTCCCCCCAAATATTACCTTTCATTGGAAAAATAAACTCAATGAAAATTAATCTCAGCCCAAACTGCTTGCTGTTCTGTTTGGGCAAACATGAAAAGTACTACTCACAGAAAGCCTCATTATACACTAATAAGATTAATGAACATCAGCCTGTCTCCAAACATAAGAAACACATATCCAATTCAAGACATTCCCTTTAACCCTTACAGGTTTTAGTGTGACTTCAGAGAAACAAACAATCATGTGCAAAACCAGGTAGGAGAAGAAATCAATTTAAAAATATACCAACACCAACCTGATTACATTGGCACATTTCCCAATAAATATTTTCTTTCTTGGTAAAACTGAGTGAGAACATGTTACATGTATAGAGAATAGATGTGCAGCTATTCAGAAGCCCATTCTTCATAGTTAGAGAATTTCCTAAGCAGATTAGATAGATAGATAAATAGATAGATAGAATATCAATAGAATCTCTCTCTCTCTCTCTCTCTCTCTCTCTCTCTCTCTCTCTCTCTCTCTCTCTCTCTCTCTCTCTGTCTGTCTGCCTGCCTGCCTGCCTGCCTGCCTATCTATCTATCTATCTATCTATCTATCTATCTATCTATCTATCTATCTATCTATCTATCTATCTATCTATCTATCTATCTATCTATCTATCTATCTATCTATCTCTGTCTGCCTGCCTGCCTGCCTATCTATCTATCTATCTATCTATCTATCTATCTATCTATCTATCTATCTATCTATCTATCTATCTATCTATCTATCTATCTATCTATCTATCTATCTATCTATCTATCTCTGTCTGCCTGCCTGCCTGCCTATCTATCTATCTATCTATCTATCTATCTATCTATCTATCTATCTATCTATCTATCTATCTATCTATCTATCTATCTATCTATCTATCTATCTATCTATCTATCTGTTGTGTCCTGAGCATTGGTCCCAGGCATTCCAAAAGCTGCCCGGGACGGGACCAGACAGAGCGGTGCCAGCCTTGTGTGTATGCGCAAGGCGGGAAAATGCTCTGTTCCTATTGGTTGACATTGTCTGGATTTCTGGCCATATAAAAAGGCCTGCATGCCTTTTGCTTTTGCTTGGTTGTTGTAGAAGGTGAATAAAGTGTTTGTTCAGCATCACCATGTGTCTTCATCATTCGCACGCGAATGAAGTACACAACACTGGCGACGAAGGTGGGATCCTTTGCAAGCTGAAACAAAAGATTTAAGGACTTACCCAGGAAGTCCTGAAGAGGGGAAGACGGTGTCTGAATCAGCGTCCCAGCCTGCCAGTACAGCATCGCTGGAGGTTGAACTCAGCTAAAGGACCCTTTCCACAAACAGCAGCTTGTAGAGGAAGTGAGTGGTGAAGGTCATAAAGTTTACGATGTCAAAGATTGGCCGCTTGATTGATTTCGATGTCTCCCACCCAGAGAGATGGAATTCCTATGTAGCACAGGTGGAGAATTACTTCCGAGTAAATCAGATTAGAGAAGATGGCTTGAAGGCAGCAACTCTTTTGTGTGCCTGTGGACAAGAAGCTTGTGACATCGCAGAAAATCTGGTGGCCCCTGCACCTCTGGAGTCAGTAACATATGCTGACTTGAAAATGTTGAAGGAACATTTCCAGCTGAAGGTATCCATCACTGCTTGGAGGCACGCATTCAAGCAGAGAGACCAGAGGCTGGGTGAATCTGCTGCAGACTTTATTGCGGCCTTAAGGCAAGCAGCCACACCTTGTGAGTTCAAGGATCTGGAAGAGAGGCTGCGAGATCGTTTTGTCTGTGGCTTAAAGAGCAGAGATCTATAACAAAAGATTTTTGCAAAAGAAGATGTCACCTTCCAAGATGCGTTGCGAGAGGTGGCAGCTGAGGAAGCAGCAGGCAGGGCTGTGAAGGCCTTGCGCCATGCCAGGAATCCTCCAGACACAGCCACCGTCCATCAAGAGGACGCTCGAGAAGGATCAGAAGTGGATCCTGAAGACGAGGTCGACAGACTTCACCAGCCAGCTGAGAGGAGGCAGAAGGGACGTCCGGTCAAGGCCCCAGCATCTCTTCAATGCTTCGGGTGCGGAGGATGCCACAAGCGAGCTGACTGCAGGTTTTATTCCGCCATTTGCAGGGTGTGTGGCAGGCAGGGCCACATTGTATCCATCTGTTTGGGTCACCAGAAGGTTCAATCTTGGGAAGAATTGCTTCAGAAAGATACCAGGGTCCCCAGCCAAAACGGGTGGGTTTCTGCACATCGCGCAGGAGCGTTCTAAGAATAGGGACACACAAGCCCCCTAAGAAGAAATTTTCCATTAATGTAAGGTTGCAAGGGGTTCCCTTACTAATGGAGTTGGACACAGGGTCCGCTCTTTCCATTATTTCAATTAATATCTTTAAAAGGATTTGCATCAGTAGTGGCCTTTGAGTTAAACTCAGGCTATCGAATCTAATAGTCACTGATTTTCAAAATTCTGTGGTGTGTGTTAAGGGGGAGGCCACCCTTAGGGTACAGTGTAAGGATTTTGAAGGTTCCCTAGATGTGGTGGTTGTTGGGGGTGAACGTACGAGTCTTATTGGACTCGATTGGTTCGAGGCTCTGGGAATCCAGGTAACTGGGCTGCACAGCTTGCAAACATTGGGCCTTGCAGAAGTTTGCAAGGAGTTTGCAGATGTGTTTAGTTCAGAACTAGGATCCTACAAGGGGCCTCCCATTTTGCTACGGTTATACCCAACCATCATGCACATCAGGGTTAAACCTAGGAGGGTACCTTTTGCCCTCAAAGGTAAAATTGATGCTGAGCTGGACAAATTGCTCCAGCAGGGCATTCTAGAATCTGTGGATTCAAGTCAATGGGAAACCCCCATAGTAACACCTCTAAAGGCTAATGGGGACATACGTATATGTGCAGACTACAAGTGCACACTGAATAAGGCACTGCAACAGCACACTTATCCAGTGCCTGTGGTTAGTTACATTCTGGCCTCCCTCAAGGGGGGGGCGCATTTTTGCGAAGCTTGACCTGGCACAGGCCTATCAACAGTTACCTGTTGATGAGGCAGCTGCAGAGGCCCAGACTATTGTAACTCACAGAGGGGCATTTAAGGTCAAGAGACTGCAATTTGGGGTAAATGTAGCCCCTGGCATATTCCAAAGTGTCATGGAGAGCACACTTCGAGGTATTCCTGTCCCTACTTCAATGATGTCCTCATTGCTGGGGAGTCATCTCAAAATTTAGCAGAAAGATTAAGGGCTGTTTCAAGTTTCAAGTTTAATCAAATTTATATGCCGCCCTTCTCCCAAGACTCAGGGCAGCTCACAACAACAATACAATAAAAATTTAAAAATTAATTTCATTCACACCACATACAAACACAATCAGCTGACAGTCACTGATGGCGGGACACTCCTAGGGCCCAGGGGCAGAGCACAGCTCATACGCCCCAAGCCTGTCGGCATAGATGCATCTTCAGGAGTTTCCAGAAAGCTAGGAGGGAGGGAGAAGTACAAACCTCTGAGGGAAGCTGGTTCCAGAGGGCTGGGGCAGCAATGGAGAAGGCCCTTGCCCTAGGCCCCACCAGATGACATTGTCTAACAGACGGGACCTGTAGGAGGCCAACCCTATGCGCCCTAACCGGTCGCTGGGATTTATGAGGCAGAAGACGGTCCCGCAAGTATCCTGGTCCATTGCCATAAAGGGCTTTATAGGTCATAACCAACACTTTGAATTGTGTTTGAAGACCAATAGGTAGCCAGTGCAGCTCGCGGAGAGCTGGAGTGATCTCGAGGTGACAAGGGCATGGGTGACTATGAGGAGTGACTCCCGGTCCAAATAGGGCCGCAACTGGCGCACCAGGCGAACCTGGGCGAACGCCCCCCTCGCCATAGCCGAAAAATAATATTCTAAACTTAGCTGTGGATCGAGGAGGACACTCAAGTTGCGAACCCTCTCCGAGGGGGACAAAACTTCTCCCCCCAGAGTAATGGACGGACAGTTAGAATTGTCCTTGGGAGGCAGAGCCCATAGCCACTCCATCTTGTCAGGATTGAGTCTGAGCCTGTTGGCACCCATCCAGACCTCAACAGCCTCCAGGCACCAGTTCATCACTTCCACTGCTTCGCTGTAGTGATGCGGGGTGGAGATATAAAGCTGTCTTGCTTCGGTTTTAAAAAGCAGGCCTTAAACTAAAGAAAGATAAATGTAAGATAGGAGTCACTTTTACTGACTTCTTAGGATTCAGGATTGATGCTCAAGGCTTTCATCCTGCTGAAACCAAATTGCAAGCTATCCAGCAGTTCCCAAGCCTTAAGTCTAAGAGTAAGCTGCAAACCCTCTTGGGGCTATTAAATTTTTACCATGCATTTCTCCCAAATAAAGCTGCAGTGGCAGAGCCATTACACAGGCTCTTAGACAAGCAGGCTCCTTGGCAGTGGACTAAAGTCCATGACAAGAGCTTCAATGAGGTTAAGGCCTTGCTCCCTTCTAATGCTGTTTTAGCGCATTTCAATGAGCAACTGCCTGTTTGCATCGCTTGCAATGCATGTCCTTATGGGGTGGGAGCTGTACTTAGCCATCTGAAGGCTGATGGGACACAGGTCCCTGTGGCCTATTATTCAAGGACTCTGTCTTCTGCAGAGCGGAATTATGCTCAAATTGACAGAGAAGCCTAGCCATAGTGGCTGGCATAAAGAAATTTCATGATTTCTTTTTTTTAAAATTTTTTATTTTTCCACCATACACCATACACCAAAACAAACTAAACATACATAAACAAAATTCTTTTCTTTTAACGGAGCTGTGCTATACATTCTAACCATTCTATTACATCTTATTTACATTTTATTTACATTCGATAATTATATTTTTTTCTTTCTCTGTTCTAGCCAATTATAACATTTATTCCAAATTTGATAAAATTCTGTCGCCTCTGAAATTTCATGATTTCTTATATGGTCGCCATTTCACAGTCTATACTGACCATAATCCTCTGCTGGGTTTGTTTACCTCTAACAAACAGACTCCAGATATCATTTCTCCTCGTATGCTGAGATGGTCAATTTTCCTGTCAGCATATGACTATAAATTAGTTCACAAACCAGGAAAAGAAATGGGTCATGCAGATGGCCTGAGCAGATTACCCTTGAACCAATTAGAGCCAGATTCTGCTCCAGCCATTAATATTCTGTTCATTCAGGAGTTGCCTGAGTCTCCCCTCAATGCTAGGGACGTGGCTGCAGAAACTGCCACTGATCACACGCTTACACGCGTGCTGACATGGGTGTTGTCAGGATGGCCTGACAAGTGCCCAGATACTGAGTTCCAAAGCTTCTGGCACAAGAAGCATGAGTTTTCCACTTTCAAGGGTTGCCTGTTATGGGGTAGCAGGGTAGTGATTCCAGCCTTATTGAGGTCTAGAATCTTGATCTCTCTGCATGAGGGACATCCTGGTATAGTCAGGATGAAAGCGCTTGTGCGCAGCCATATTTGGTGGCCTGGGCTCGATAAAGCCATCGAGGCCCAGGTGCACAGGTGCCAAGTGTGCTAACAGTTTTGGCCTGAAATGCCTCAGGCCCCAGTACGTAGGTGGGAGGAAACTCAAACCCCATGGTCTAGGGTGCATATAGATTATGCTGGGCCCTTTCAGGGGCAATTCTTCCTGGTTTTTGTTGATAGCCATTCCAAGTGGCTAGAGGTTGTTCCTGTTTCCTCCACTACTACTGCCAGGACCATCCAGGTGTTGAGAGGAATTTTTGCATCACACGGTCTTCCAGATGTTCTGGTTTCAGATAATGGCCTTCAATTTACCTCTTCTGAGTTCCAGGCTTTTCTTCAGGCAAACCTGATCCGGCATGCAACATCGGCTCCCTTCCATCCATCCTCCAACAGACTGGCAGAGAGAATGGTGTGCACCACCAAAGATGCCCTCAAGAAAATGACATCACAGGTTAGCAGATTTCCTTCTTGCACACTGCACCACTCCATGCACAGCCACAGAGAAGAGCCCTGCTGAACTACGCGGGGGTCGCCGCCTCATCATCAAACTGGACAGGCTGCACCCTCACCGGGTGGCTTCACAGGTGTCACAACCGCGGGCACCTAGGAGACTCCAGGTGGGCGATCCGGTTTGGGCAAGAAACTATGGGCCTGGACATCTCTGGGTCACAGCTGTGGTCTGCAAGGTCTCAGGGCCGTTGTCATACAAAGTTGCCTTGGGTGACGGCTGCGTTCTTCGCAGACACATAGACCAACTGCGTTGGAGACTGGACTCGCACCCTTCTGCTCCTGGCTCTGCTCTGGGGGGGGGGGAAGGAGGACCATAATATGCATTCTGGGTCACAGTTTCCTAGGACTAACAGGCCCTCACTAGCTGCTACTGAGGCTGTTTGGGATTCATCCCAAGGTTCCGCAAGTGCTCCTAACTGGATAGGGGATCATTATTTATTATTTATTATTATTATTATTTATTAAATTTCTATGCCGCCCTATTCCGGGAACTCAGGGCGGCTTACAGCATAAATAGAAATCCAATACAAACTAAATAGTACATTTATAAAAATAAATATATAAAAAGAAGAACCCCTAAATTAAGAACCATTCATTCAGCAAACATACACACAGACATACACTGGCTAGGGGCAAGATTTCAACCGCCCCAGGCCTGCCGGCAGAGATGGGTCTTTAGTAGTTTACGAAAGGCGGAGAGGGTGGGGGCGATACGGATCTCCGGGGGGAGTTGATTCCAGAGGGCCGGGGCCGCAACAGAAAAGGCCCTTCCCCTAGGCCCCGCCAGGCGACACTGTCTGGCCGACGGGACCTGGAGAAGGCCGACTCTGTGGGCCCTAACCGGTCGCTTGGTTTCGTGAGGCAGCAGGCGGTCTCGTAAGTAACCTGGTCCGATGCCATGTAGGGCTTTATAGGTCATAACCAACACTTTGAATTGCGTTCGGAGACCAATAGGCAGCCAATGCAGCTCACGGAGTGATGCTGAGATGTGGGCATTTCTGGGCAGGCCCAACACTGCTCGCGCGGCTGCATTCTGCATTACCTGAAGTCTCCGAACGTTTTTCAAAGGTAGCCCCATGTAGAGAGCATTGCAGTAGTCGAGCCTCGAGGTGATAAGGGCATGAGTGACTGTGAGCAGAGACTCCCGGTCCAAATAGGGCCGCAACTGGTGCACCAGGCGAACCTGGGCAAATGTCCTCCTCGCCACAGCCGAAAAATGATGTTCCAAGTTTAGCTGTGGATCGAGGAGGACGCCCAAGTTGCGGACCTTCTCCGAGGGGGTCAAAAGCTCCCCCCCCAGGCTGATGGACGGATAGATTGAATTATCTTTGGGAGGCAGAACCCATAGCCACTCCGTCTTGTCGGGGTTGAGTTTGAGCCTGTTGGCACCCATCCAAACCCTAACAGCCTCCAGACATCGGCACATCACTTCCGCTGCTTCACTGAAATCACACGGGGTGGAGATGTAAAGCTGGGTATCATCAGCATACTGATGATATCTCACCCCGTGTTGTCGGATGATCTCACCCAGTGGTTTCATGTAGATATTAAACAGCAGAGGGGAGAGGACCGATCCCTGAGGGACCCCACAAGGGAGGAACCTAGGGGTCGACCTCTGACCCCCCGCCAACACCGACTGTGACCGACCAGTGAGGTAGGAGGTGAACCACTGCAAAACAGTGCCCCCAACCCCCAACCCCCCCAGTCGGTGCAGAAGGATACCATGGTCAATGGTATCGAAAGCCGCTGAGAGGTCAAGTAGCACCAGGATAGTGGAAAATCCCCTATCCCGGGCCCGCCAGAGATCATCCGTCAGCGCGACCAAAGCAGTTTCCGTGGAGTAGCCGAGCCTGAATCCTGACTGTTGAGGGCCCAGATAATCGGCCTCATCCAAGGACCGCTGGAGCTGGAGTGACACCACCTTCTCAACAACCTTCCCTATAAAGGGAAGATTGGAGACAGGACGGTAGTTGTTTAAAACAGCTGGGTCCAGGGAAGGCTTCTTGAGGAGGGGGCGCACAATTGCCTCCTTGCAGGGAGCCGGAAAGGACCCCTCCCTCAAAGAAGCGTTGACAATCTCCTGAACCCAGCCCCGCGTCACCTCCCTGCTGGCCGAAACCAGCCAGGAGGGGCACGGGTCCAATAAACAGGTGGCGGAGCTCACAGCTCCAATGGCCTTGTCGACTTCATCAGGTGCCACCGGGTCAAACTCCTCCCACACAACAGGATCAAGACGAGTCCCTGTCATCTCGACTGAATCATTATCAGCCGATACTGCATTCCAATTGGAGTCAAGGTCCATCCGAATCTGGGCGATTTTATCCGCAAAAAACTTATTAAAGTCCTCAGCACTACCCTGCAAGGGTGCATCAACCCCCCCCTGATTAAGGAGGGAGTGAGTTACCCTGAACAGGGCGGCTGGGCGGGATTCCGCAGATGCAATCAAGGCGGAATGATACGCGCATCTTGCCGCCTTGAGCGCCACCTGATAAGTCTTGATATAAGATCTTACAAGTGTTCGGTCAGATACGGATTTACTTTTCCTCCATCGCTTCTCTAGGCGTCTCTTCTGGCGCTTCATCCCCCTGAGTTCCTCAGTAAACCAAGGAGATCTCCTGGGTCTGCTACCACAGAGAGGTCGCAGCGGCGCAATCCGGTCAAGAGCCCCCTTCGCAGCCATATTCCAGGCCGTAACCAGGGACTCTGCCGAACTGTGAATGAGAGAATCCGGTATTTCCCCAAGCGTCCTCTGAAAACTCTCTGGATCCATCAGACGTCTGGGGCGGAACCACCTAATCGGTTCCGCCTCCCTGCAGGGGAGGAGTGGAGCCTTAAAAACAAGCCGCAGCAGAGAATGATCTGACCATGACATAGGCAAAATATCTAAGCCCCTTAAATTCAGATCATTGTTCAACTGTTCTGAGAGGAATACCATGTCGGGAGTGTGTCCCCTCTCGTGAGTCGGACCCTGAACTACCTGAGTCAGGTTCATGGTTGCCATGGTGGCCATGAACTCCTGCGCCAACCCAGAGGATTCGCCGAGCGACGGCAGATTTAAGTCCCCCAAGACAATAAGCCTGGGGAACTCAACCGCCAGCCCAGCAACCTCCTCAAGTAGCGCAGGCAGGGCTGTTGACACGCAGCTGGGAGGCAGGTACGTAAGCAACAAGCCCACCTGAACCCCTAGGTCCAACTTCACAAGAAGCAACTCACAACCCGCAATCTCAGAAACAGCAAGCCTGCGTAGACTAAAGGTCTTCTTGGCTATAATAGCCACTCCTCCCCCCCTTCCCTGGGGTCGTGGCTGATGCCATACCTGAAACCCGGCTGGACACATCTCAGAGAGAGGAACTCCTCCCTCCGGGCCCAGCCAGGTCTCGGTCACACATGTGAGGTCGGCCTCCTCATCCAGGAGAAGATCACGGATGAGGGGAGCTTTATTTACAACCGACCTGGCATTGAGCAGCAGCAGCCTGAGCCCAGGGTCCGGATTTCCCCCATCACCAGTACTTCGGGCTGAACTCACAGGGTCGGAGCAAGGGATCACTTTTAAACAGCGAGCTCTTGTTCCCCGGGAATGGCCTACCCTGTGGCCCCCGCCATATCTGCCTCTCCCCAGCAAGACCGGTATACTTTGGCCCTCTATCACCCCAGAGCCAGCGCCCCCCTCCCCCTCCGCCTCTGCCGTGCCAGGCAGGCTAGCCAGTCCATCCCATTCATTCCACTCAACCACAACTCCATCCATATCATTTAATTTACCCCTCCCAAAAACCACCCTATAAACTAACAATTTAAAAACGAGCTAACCATCCATTCATCCATTCAACCCGATTCATTCCACAAACAGTCAATCCCCCCC
Organism: Bothrops alternatus; assembly: GCA_034064705.1. Lineage (NCBI taxonomy): Eukaryota > Metazoa > Chordata > Lepidosauria > Squamata > Viperidae > Bothrops > Bothrops alternatus. The sequence continues at coordinate 19,733,301 of JARGCV010000041.1, forward strand.
CAATCTTTCATAACTTCTAACAAGTCAATTAAAATTGTATTAAATAGATATAAATATTTAAAATTTAGACAAACAGTATATAAAAAAAACTTGAAAAACATAGTGACAAACAGAGTCGGCTGATTAGAGCAATGGCTGCTCAGCGGCTCAATTGTTCTCTTCCCCTCGGACTCCCAAAGTTCAGCTGCTCACGTTTGGGGCGGCTGGGCTGGGGGGAGTGGCTATACAGCTGCCCGGTTCTTCTCTTCCCCTCGGACTCCCAAAGTTCAGCTGCTCACGTTTGGGGTGGCTGGGCTGGGGGAGTGGCTATACAACAGCCCGGTTCTTCTCTTCCCCTCGGACTCCCAAAGTTCAGCTGCTCACGTTTGGGGTGGCTGGGCTGGGGGGAGTGGCTATACAGCAGCCCGGTTCTTCTCTTCCCCTCGGACTCCCAAAGTTCAGCTGCTCACGTTTGGGGTGGCTGGGCTGGGGGGAGTGGCTATACAGCAGCCCGGTTCTTCTCTTCCCCTCGGACTCCCAAAGTTCAGCTGCTCACGTTTGGGGTGGCTATATCTAGCTGGGGGGTTACTGCTTATTATCGACCCCGACGCTATTGCTTTGCACCCCCCGGTGGTAGCTATCCCAGCCAATGAAATAATAATGATAATCAAAACAACGACCAGAATAATAGCTCCTATAATGAATTTTTTCTCTGAAATGCACTTGGGTACGAGAGCTTTGTTTTTACCAGCATTTCTTGCATTCTTTGCATCAGAGCTTCCAAAAACTCTATCAGTTTCCACCTGAGAAGTCAACTGATCACCTGCAGAATCTTCTTCTGCCCCTGTAATTTTTCCTGGCATCTTCCAAGCTTTCCGGGTTAAAAAAATATCAGGATTCAGACTTTTTTCTCCAAATATTCATCTTCCTGAAAGAATTCACATAATTGATCTTCCCATTCCAGTTTCCAGTTTCACCCTTTGGACGATCCTCTGAGTAAGATGGACTGTAGCTATTCCAAAGGTCACCAAATTCATCTAGTTTTGGTCACCACGATGTAAAAAAGATGTTGAGATTCTGAGCGTGCAGCGCCCGGGAGCTTCTCTTCTCCCTGCCTTTCGCAACGTTGGTCTTGAATAACAGTCCACCGAAAGAGCAAGCCCACACATCCATAATTACTCCAGATAGTGAGTCACACCAGGGGTATCCACAGTATTCACATATGTCAGATAGTGCTCCAGACAGGGAGACTGACCGGGGGTATCCACACAAATCACAAGCAGCAAGAGAAAAGTAATTCCATCAGGGGCGCTTGCCAAATTCCACAATTGCTCCCAAAAGGAGGTCTCCAGCAAAGGGGGTTGTCATGGAGGTGACTCCTGACTCTGGTACCTCAGATATGTGCTTGGGAGCCACAGGGTACTGGGGCAGTTCTGCTACCCAGCCCTCTCCATCTGCTGGCCTTGGGCTCAAGGGACAGTGTTCCCAAGAGGGGTCCATTGTGGACGTGGGTACTTCCACCCCTCCAAAGAATGCTGGCTTGGACTTAGAGGGTCCAGCCAGCCAGCAGCTGGGTGGGTCAACTGGGTATTTGGGGCAGCAAAGTCCTGGCCTGCCTAGCCTGGTAGGTGAGCAGGTAGGCCAGGCACCCTCACCAGGGTCACCTGGGGATTTAGGGCAGCAACACCCTGGCCTGCCTAGCTGGTAGGCGAGTAGGTGGGCCAGGCAATCTCTCCGGGCCTTAGAAGGTTGCAGCGGGCCAAGTGCCCACCCAAACATCTGAGGGACTTGTTCATGAGGCCCCTGAATAACGGAGCAACTCATGGGTAGATTATTTTGTATTATTTTTTTATTTCGGATACATTTATTGTATTAATCAATATTGTAGAGGGTTTGCCTGAGGGCAGACTCAAGTATTCCACACTCCTTGCATTTGAATAATGCAACTGTATGTCACTCTTCCCAATGTATGACATACATGAATGTACGCGAAGTATATTCCATCTAGTGGGGAGGGGTGTTGTGTCCGGAGCCTGCAAAAGCAGGCTCGGGATGTTGCATTGGTCCTGGGCATTCCAAAAGCTGCCCAGGACCAGACAGAGCGGCACCAGCCTTGTGCGCATGGGCAAGGCGCGAAAACACTCTGTTCCTATTGGTTGACATTGTCCGGGTTTCTGGCCATATAAAAAGGCCTGCGTGCCTTTTGCTTTTGCTTGGTTGTTGTAGAAGGTGAATAAAGTATTTGTTTAGCATCACCATGTGTCTTCATCATTCACTCGTGAATGAAGTACACAACACTATCTATCATCTACGGTAATTTCCCCCATCTCTCCCCTAGAGCATAGAATTCTAGACATTTCACTCAGATTCACCTTATACCCTACAATTGGAAACTTTCAAATTTGAAGACAGTGAATATATGTACTACTCCTTCCTCCTCCTATTTTCCAACCACCATCACCACCACCACTCTGAGTGTAAGTTGAGCTGCGAGAGAATGGCTGGCTTCCATGGCCAGACTTCCAGGGCTAGAACTCACGGTCTCCTATTTTTTGCCTGGTGCCTTAATCACTAAACCAAACTGGCTCTCTCTTTTAAATTTTAAGCGTTCTTTCAACTTTTGAGCATAATGCCAAAGAAAGTTTGAATTACTATATATATAAAACAGCTGAAGACTCAAAACAATCAAAAGCCAGAACTGATGTCACAAGGAACCAAATCTGTACTGCTTTCTTTCAATTATATTCCTTATGCCAGACAAACAAGCTGAAAACAGGAGGTTCCTTCTAATTTTGTCCTTGTCTGGAACTGGGTATCATAAAGCCAGCCTATTTTCTGTCTAGGGGCCATCAGGGTGTGCTTAGAGTGCTGAGGATCTGAGTTCCATTTCAACTCAATGGGAGTTCCTTCAGGGTTCTATAAATAGCCTCCAGTGCACAGGCTTCAGGGCTGTGGATGGAAAAGCATTAAGACTCCCTCATTTGTTGCAGCAAATCTTCCTCATAACTTATGCCATAAACATGTGGTTGCCCCACACTGCGCCAGACATTCTGTGTCATCAGCAACCCAGGGAGCCTTTCCAGTCTCTTTTCCATACAAATTGAAGTTAACGAAGATTACTATAATAAGCAGACGGAACTTGGTAGTTTCTCTGGCTGCACCAGGGTGTGGGCATATATTTGTCACCACAAAGGAGCTCCCTGAGGAGGTTTCAGGAGACCTGCCAAGGAATGGAAATGGTGCCAGCATAATCCAATTTGAACCCATTTGGAAGGATGTGGCTCACTATCTCTACACTGCCAGGCAGAAAAAGTGCCAGAGCAATGGGGATGGCGCGAATGTGTGTCTGACATTCCCTTTGCAAAGGCATAGAATGTAATTTCATTCCTAAAGGAGTGTTCATCTAAAACAGGGGTGTCAAACTCAATTTCACTGAGGGCCGCATCAGCATTGCGGTTGTCCTTGGGGGGCCGGGTGGGTGTGGCCTACTGGGTGGGCATGGATGGAGTGGGTGTGGCCTACTGGGTGGGCATGGCCAGCTCTACATCGTTTGCGTCAAGGGTGCCTGTGGGGGCCTGGGCAGGAGTGGGACAGATCTGAGGGTCTCTGGCAGAAGGGGGTGGGACCGGGGCAAGCGCCAAGGCATGGTGCATTTCTTCATTCCTCACAAAGGGTGACACCTCCCCAGCATGCACCCAGGGGGCGGGGCCGACACAGCAGGGGCTGGTTCCTGGCTGTTTCTAGACAGCCTTGTGGAGCTAAGACTGAATGCGTTTCAGCAAAGATGGCCACCACAAAATTGCACATTGGCTCCCAGCCAGCCTGGGCCAGGGCCAAGGCAGCGGGGGCTGTTCCCTCACTGTTTCCAAGATGGCTTTGCGGGCCACATGAAACCATGTCACGGGCCGCATCCGGCCCCCGGGCCTTGTGTTTGACATGTCTGATCTAAAATATCAAGCTTAATCAGACCAAAAAACCTATCTCTGCTTCTGTCCATGGAGATTTTCAATCATCCAGGTCCTGTTTGTCCCAAAGGTGCTTTTTCAAAAGGCAAGTGGACTTCCTTTTTCCTTGAAGATCTTTCGCTTCTCATCCAAGAAACCTCTTTAGTTCTCCAGTTCTCTTCTTCAGAACTGAAGAAACTTCTTGGATGAGAAGCGAAACATCTTCAAGGAAAAATAAAGTCCAGTTGCCTTTTGAAAAAGCACCTTTGGGGTATCCCTGCTTCCCTTTTCATGCTTTGTTTCCAATTTATCACAACCCAAAATATACTGTCTCACAACTTTTTTCCTCTCCATGTATGCTATTTATGGGCAAATTCTAGGCATCCCCATTTGAACCCATTCAAGTATGGTTGAAATCATCAAAGGTACCTTCCAAAGTAACTGGCAAGAAGCCTAGTGATGCACTGTTGAAGAAGGAATCCAGGTTCAGCCCATAGCAGAAAAATAAAGTAGTAGGGGTTAGCTTGGTTCTAGCAAGAAAGAGAAGCATAAAGGAACTCCTTCTTCTGAAAAAAAAAAAGTATTATATTGGATGTTGACAAGGAATTGCATTGCGGTGTACATTTGCTCAAGAGGCATCACAGCGTCTTTTCATTTTCATGTTCATTTCATTTTCTCAGTTACATGAAAAGATGCTGAAGGTAATGTTTTTATTTTAACTTCTAGGACTTTCCCAAATATTTTGAGCTGCAAACATTTCGCTGTTACAGTCACGGATTGAAGTGGTTCCCCTCTCTTTAAAAATTATCCTTTTGAAATGAAAGTGTCAGGTGTGAGGCCAAAAGATGAGACCATTTTTAGGTAAAAATAGCTGTGCTTGTTTGTATAAAGTAGCTTTGGATTAATTTCATTAAGTTTTTATTTTAAAGAATTTCAGCTAACAAGGCGGAGAAAGAAGCATGCCTAAAGTTGCATTTAGTATTGCATTTAGTATGAAATAGTGTGACTACATAAGACATCTTTAGGTGTTGAAACTGTGCACACAACTCTGGAAACAGATATGTAATAAATGTAATATTTTCCTTCATAGTAAAAAATGCAAGAAGCATTCTTAAAAAATGTTTAAGTGTTTTGTTTACTATTGGATTTTTGACAAAAAATTATAAATGCATTATCAGATCTGATAATTTTATTTGTAGAAGTTCAAAATTCTGCTGCCACTCCAGTATAAATTTAAATGCCAAGGTCTATGAATGCAGCATACCTTGGCTCTTATTAAGGCAACTGATTAAAACAATAACTTAGCCCCACGGGTACCAAAACGGTCAATGCAAATATATGCTATGGTTTGTTAAGTAAGGGTAAACATTGGTTTTAAATCATGTATTTAAACAATGTTGCCTGTAGCCCTTAAGGTAAATGTGAATGCTGCATAAATCAGTTGCTGCTGACAGAGAAAATGAAATAGGAATTCAGAACCCTCGTTTATATGATTACCATCCTGGTGAATCGCAATCGTAGACCAGTTGTAAAGCAGATTTTCAGTGCTAGTTGCTGAACAGGGCAGCCCTTATCCAAGACCACCTGCACAGGTAGTCCTCAACCTATGACCACAATTGAGCCCAAAATTTCTGTTGGGAGTTTTGCCCCTTTTTACAACCTTTCTTGCCACAGTTGTTAAGTGAATCACTGCAGTGGTTAAGTTAGTAACGTGGTTGTTAAGTGAATCTGGCTTCCCTGTTGACTTTGTCTGTCAGAAGGTAGCAAAAGGGGATCACATGACCCTGGGACACAACAATGGTCATAAGTTGCCAAACACCTGAATTTTTATCACATGATCATAGGGATGCTACATATGTTGTAACTGTGAAAAATGGTCATGAGTTACTTTTTTTTAGTGCATTGTAACTTCGAACATCACTAAATGAAGTATTGCAAATACTTAACAAGCATTCCTAGGAAGCAGAGATCAAAATGGGTGCATTTACTTTCCTTTAGAAAGCTTGTTCACTTTTCCATTTGAAGGAAAAGTGTATCCCATACACCCCAATCATGAGCCTACAGAGTCCCAGTCTAACATAATTGGATAGAGATTTTGCTTTTATGTGATTTGCATCAATGTCTCTGTTTAAGATCCACCTTCTATGCCCAAGTACTGGTGGTTTGTTTCTCCCAGTTCCAGATTGCCCTAGCTGTTTCCAGGGTTAGTCACCATGTGGAAATGTTTCAGCAGCTTGCAAATCCTTGGCCTACAATGATTAACCTCACATGGCCCCTCTGATGTGCAACATGTGGCTGACACCCAAATCCTAGCTTTAAACTGCTTGTGACTTCCCAAACATGGTTTGATTTCAATTTCAAACTGTTTGGACTTTCATATGTTTTCTTAATCAAGAGTCAGAGAGAGGGGCTGGGTCCCTGTCCCTCCGCTGCCCTCATTTTCCCTGAAAAATCAAACATGTGCTGACATGCTTGATTTGCATTTTGAAAACAGGAAGATAGCAGAGATTATGGGTCTTAGCATTATATCTCCCACAGGCAATCTTTGTAACTATTTTTGTTTTGTTTTGCTCTGTTGCATAAAAGGAGGCACCTTTAAGCCTGATGACTATTTTGTCTATATATAAACATGTGCAAGAGTAAACACACACTACAGTCCTAGACAATCACCTGAATTCAGATTGTGAATTGTATCCTGGGTTGGGTACTTCATAAACTACCTAGTAGTTATTAAAGATGTAGAAAAACTTTCATGTGGGGGTTTGATGGAGGTTTTTTTTTAAAAAAAATATTTTTTCTTATTGGCAACAGAAATCTAATTGGAATCCTTCACCACAACATCACACAATATTAAGTTGTGAATGTTGTGACTGTGATGGAACTAGCAGCCAGGCAACAGCAAATGACTTTGTTGATGTGAGTAGCAAAGTACACAAATATCCCAAGGCTATGATCTGTTGCTCTTGAGTACCCTGGAGGACTATTTGATACAGAAGGCATTTGCTTAGTAATTGGTTAGTAGGAATAGTAGACATTTGCTCGGACTAATATTGGATTTAAAGCCCTGTAATCTTACACATACTTATACTTAATAACCTTTGATATTTGGGAGGAAAAATAAAAGTGACTGGCTCCAACATAAAAACTAGAAGCTGATTTTTCATTCAGCAAATGGTGTGTATTTTAAAATTTTAGATTTATAATAGTGACTGTGTTATTGAAGGGATACATATATGCCTTGAGAAAGCAATTGACATCAATGTGTAGGTCCCAGAATCAATATTTGTACCTATTACATTCTTCTTGTAGTATTATGTGTATTGTAGTAGTATGTGTGTTGTCAACTATTGCATTTCATCAGTTTTTTTTTGTGTACTTGTTGCTTTGGTTTTGTTATGCAGTGTGGTACAATACTTGTTTCAGAGAGATGAGCTTATGTCATTGAAATATAGAAGCAGGGGCATAATACTCTGTCTGAATCAGTAGATACACTTAGCAAACGTCTACCTTTTAAGATTTCATTTGGTGATATGGGAAAAATCTAAGATTTTTCATTAAAATCCATGGACTAAAATACACATCTTTGACTGCATTGTGCCTAAGGGAGGAGTAAAGGATCAAGGAAAATGAAGGAAATGCCTTCTTGAATTGGGAATGTCAAATTCAGTTATGCACTCAGTTGTACAAATAATCAAATTTTATATGCAAGCACAATATGGTCAATTTGTTTCAGCTGCATGCCCCATTTCCTCATTTATTTCAGGCCAAATTGGAAAAAGTCTGGAGGAACTAATTAAGATATGTCATCGTTGTACTTAATGGTTAGCATAGTTAAGGTTTTGGTGGAAATGTTGGAGGAGAGGATGATGCAATTCACGTTCAGATGTTCAACTCATGCCTAGAAGATTTGGCTAGCCCTTGTTCTGGGATTTGTAATCATTCTGGATTATCTAATCAACAGAGCCTTTTGAGTGCCCAGTAGTCCAACCATGACTGAAAAAATGCACGATGCTCTGTCTAAGTGCTGGAATTCTGACAGTGCTTGTGTTTGTGCTTGTGGGTGTGTGTGTGTGTGTGTGTGCATGCGTGCGTGTGTGTGTGTGTATGTATAAATATATAATAAAACAAAGGCCAGATCATTTCATGGCATAGAAATAGCTGGCTAAACAATTCCCAAAATTAAAAGATATAAGCAGAACAGATGGCTTTGATTACAAGGCAAAACTCAGCATTAGATGCAGGCTTTCTGATACATACAGTGGCTCTTCAGACAGTGTTTATGCATTGCAAGAACTGCCATACTCCTGTACCACAAATCACCGATTAATTGTCCTTCAACAAATGCAACTGAATTCCACCCTGAATCACTAATGATTTTAAAGGCGTTCTAATTATTTTATAGGAACAAGCCAGTCTGTACAAATATTTAACATTTGCCATTTTGGATGTCCAAGAATGGTGATTTCACTGAGAAAAATCAAATAGGACACTTTGTAACAGCTTCCTTGTAATAAACAAAAATAGTTTGATGTTGACCAGGTTTTGCGGTTGGGGCTGGAATTGAGAATGTATTCTGACCACTGTCAAATTAAGTTTGTCAGGGAATCCGAAAGCCAAAAACAGCAAGTCAGAAGCTCAGATTAGTTGCTTTTCTGTTTCTCCTCATCCACAGTTACAAAAGAAAACAGGAAGTTGCAATGAATTATATGACTGTAGTGGAACTGCTTGCTTAAGCCATGTCCAGTTGGACCTCCTAATTATGTGCAAAGCAGATGGTTAATTGCAGCAATTTAATGGAGCTTATGAGCCAGTTTGGTCTAGGGCAGGGGTAGACAACCTTGGCTCTTTTATGACTCGTGGACTTCAACTCTCAGAATTCCTGCTGGCTCAGGAATCCTGGGAGTCATAAAAGAGCCAAGGTTGCCTACCCCTGGTCTAGTGGCTAAGGCATCAGGTTAGGAACCGTGAGACTGTGAGCTCTAGTTCTGTCTTAGGCATGAAACCAGCTGGGTGACCTTGGGCTAGTCATGCTCTCTCAGCCCTAGGAAGCAGTGATGACAAATCACTTCTGAAATCTTGCCAAGAAAACTACAGGGACTTGTCCAGGCAGTTGCCAGGAGTCAAAACACACTCTCTCACACACAATGGAGCTTCCGGATGATGCCATCTTTCTTTGATGAACAGGCCATATTTTTTATCTCCTCTTTACCTGCCTTTTATCCAAGTGGGAACAATCATTCAGACAGAAAGACCCAAAGCAATGGCAACATGCACTGAAACCTGTGGATGCGTTACAAACTTCCATCTCAGCTGTTTTTTTTCTGGGTATCGCTTTTTTTCACCAGTGACCACTGTCTTCATCCCTTGGCTCAGCCCCAAGCATTGTGGCCTCCCATGGTTACATATATGGACTGGTTTTGCAGTTACTTTCGTATCATTCAGTTGTAAACCCTTAGCAGCAACAGCAGCAGCAGTAGCAGCAACAACAACAACAACAACCAGCAATTACCCAAGCAAATCAGTCAAGAAGGTCTCAGTGAGCTTTGAAGTATCTTTGGTTTGAAGGAGGAAAAAAATAGAAGAGACAAAACACTGGTAAAAAGGTAGAATGATTAAGCATCTTGTCAAAATCTAGATAAGTAGCGTTTTCAGTAATAAATATCAAACAGCAATGAATTTTAGGGTCACTACATCATACTCTTGAGAGAAAGAAAGTATGGGAAATGAAGTAAAGTTTTGTACAGAAAAGGATGTCATGGAAATAGCACTGGTGTTCTGGAAATCAATCACGTCATTTTTCCTGTGTCTTCTTTTTTCTGAAACAACATCCTAAAAGCTACAGATCAATCCCAAACTGAGTGTCTCAGCTTCCTGCTGCAGAAATAAAAAGGCAGACAGTGAGTAAGGAAAGGGGAGTTTCAACTGTGAAAATCTGTGCCCATTTTTTTAAAAAAAGTTTTTTTTATTATAATGAAAGGGAAAACTATACTTTTATGCAATTGCATCAAACATATTTCATCGGGAAATTTTGATTGGGCTTAAATGCACGCTTAGCATGATATGGGAATGCAGGAAACATGTCTAACAGTGAGTGGCTGGAGGTCTCCAGTTGTACCTCTGAAAAGCAGCTTTCAAGACACCGGAAGTCTTTGGAAAGATGAATATACTTTCAAAAATGCTTATGAGTGTTTAGTGCTCAGGTTTGGAACAAATGTATTCCTGTTTACAGTCTGTGAATTGCTGAAGAAAAAATACTTACCTTTTAGTAAGGTAAATTGCAAGGACTTGAATTGACTTTCCCAGCATTCATGCTAGGAAAATGCCTTGTCCTGGAAGAAAAGTATAGGAAAAGCCCATAAGAAATTCTATACTGCCCCTGTGATATGACTACCATAGAAACCACAGCTCATGTTTTCTCTATTGCCAGTTCGACAGGGATACTTGCCACCAGTTTATTACCCCTCTTTTATTTAAATTTCTGGGGCACTCTGGTAGTTTTTATTTGCTTAGCAACCAAGATAAGTCTATTTCTTTAAAAGTAGCAAAATTTTGCTACATCATGCATAAGCTTCGCTCACAAATGGTTGCTGATAGTTCTTGTTGTTAGGGGATAGTTTTGCAGTGTTGATTTTATGGATTGTACTTTTATTGGTCAATGACCTAACTAAGGTTTCTGTCTTTCAGTCTGTCTGTCTGCCCCATTTTAGTTCAATAATGGTGTCCAATATTGGGGGGCGGGAAATCTTTGTGGGTTGCTCTTTTCTTCGTTTGACTTGAGAAGGACATGCAAATGTACTTGCAACCAACAGCTGACATTTCTGTAGATGTAGGAACAATTCCCGTGACTGCATACATCAGCGGTTCTCAACCTATGGGTCGCGACCCCATTTGGGGTCAAACAACCGTTTCGCGGGGTCGCCAGACACCACGGTCTGCCATTTTGTTTTTTTTTTGTTTTTTTTCCGTTGCACGCGCGCCACGCATGCGCGGATCGGCCTGTCGCGGTCCGCCATTTTGTTTTTTTTTGTCGCGTGTGCGCCGCGCATGCACGGATCAGCCTGGTGTGCACGCGCATGTGCCGGGGTCGTGCCGCGCATGGGCGGGGCAAGTGGGGTCTCAACCTGAAAAAGGTTGAGAACCACTGGCATACATGAATGTATGCAATAAATATGAAATCCAGGACTAAGAACTGAGGCAAATGCAGATGCACACCAGTGTCTGAATGAATCTGATTTCAAACTTTTTTTTGATTCAGTGCGTAATTTCTAAACTGGTAAAAGCTGGGGCTGCTTACTTATACCAGTGGAAGGGAAAGAACACTTTAAACTTGCTGAAAAGTATTAACTTTACTGTTGTTTAGTAGGTTTCAGATTGGAACTTTCGGTAAAAAAAAGTAGGTTCTTGAGCAGACTGAAATCTTTGTCCCCCCCAAATGAGTCATCACAATCCCCTCCACCTTTTTCCGCTCAGCAATAAACCAATGATTCCATTGGTTTTAGCTAGATGGATTAATTTTAGAAGCAGATGCCATATACAATATATACAATCAACTAATTCAGGTGAAAAATGTGTCATGTGCGTATGTCTAAACAAAATTCTGCTTGGGAAATATTGGCTCTTCTTCCCTGAAAGCTATTTTGCTTCAGCCCAGAACTTTCTGCACTCTCTTGCTGATGTTTGCCCTTCTAATTCTGTCTGCATTCGCCCAGCATAGCATATGTTAATGCTGTTTCTAGCTTACTACCCACCAGTTATGAGCAGTATCTTGGCTTCATCCCAAGACAAGAGAGGTGGAACTGGCACACCTTTTGGAAGAAAAAACAAAGATCCACCCTAATTCTGTTCATCCAAAACGTGGTTGGATGGTGCTTGCTCGCTCCTGTGAAGTAGCCAGATGGCACTACATGATGGAGTGATTCTAAAGCTATTTCATTCCCTAATGTGTAAGATTTCATTTCTTCTAGGGAAGGGGGATACCACAATTGGAAGGGTACAACCTCATTTCTTAGGAATGTTTCATTATGTCATATGAATATTCCACCCCCTCCTCCACTTCAGGATCCCTCAAGCCTTAAAAGTCTATTATAATTGACTGGACATCTGGTACTAATTCATTGATTAGCCGTAGTGACTTTGCAATGTTCTGATTACTCCAGATCCAGATCAGATGACAAAGCATTTGAGGCTCTTTGTTTTACAACGTAGAAAAGCTTAAATTTTTGAGCCACGTGATAAAATGCTATAGTATACTACACAGAGGAAAGTACCAGCTAGCTAAATTGTTAGCCAGTATATGTAACTTGATTGTATCATCTCAATATTGAAAATATTTCATCGATGGCTGGGAACCCAGAAAATTTGCATGATTGTATTGCAATTGTAGGTTCAAGTACAAATGCCCTTCCTCACTGCCCATATTTATTAGAATTATGCATTTTGCTTCTAATGAAACATAAAGCTGAGGAAAGCAATCTATGCTTAAACTATGATGATTATGGTCTAAAGTGGTCTAAGACAATACAGGTACAGAAGTTCTAGCCTAAGAAACTCACCTTAAGTGAGCAAAGCTAAATAGTTAGTAAGGAAGGTGAAGAAGAAAGTTGTCGGGCACAAAAGGCCAAGCCCACATGTAGAATTCAGTTAAGCTGCTTTATTGCTGAAAGCCTGTGCACAGGAATCTTCCCAACTAACGGCTGCCCCTAGCTAAAGTTAGATAAGCATCAGCAGCCCTCAAGGGTGGGGGGTTGGACTTAGTTTACTTGTGACTGTGTAGAGATTCTATGCTGATCTCTCTTTTCACTCCATTCCTAAGTTCTGTTATTCCTTCTCCTACAAAGTGGATCTATTTTACAGCCAAGGAATGATATCCCCAGGGCTCCTTAAGTCAAACTTCTGTTGTCTATTGCATTGGAATCATAAATTAGGGACAATTAAATTATTGAAGGCAAATAAAACTGAATTTGCATCCTTATAATAAGGGGATTCTCTGAATGGGTAGCTCCGAAGTCCAGTAATTAGATAATTTACTTCCCCTAGAAGGCGTTGGATTCCTTCTGAAGGAACCAGAAGATTTAGATATCTATGGAGAGTCTCAGTCATCCAGGCCATGGTTGTCCCAAAGGTGCTTTTTCAAGAGGCAACTGGATTTTCTTGTTTTTCTTTGAAGATATTTTGCTTCTCATCCAAGAAGCTTCATGAGAAGTGAAATAAATGTCTTCAAAGAAAAACAAGAAAGTCCAGTTGCCTCTTGAAAAGAAACTTAAGGAACGGTTGGTGGAATTGGGTATGTCTAGTTTAACAAAAAGAAGGACGAGGGGGGACATGATAGCAGTGTTCCAATATCTCAGGGGCTGCCACAAAGAAGAGGGAGTCAAGCTATTCTCCAAGGCTCCTGAAGGTTGGACAAGAAGCAATGGGTGGAAACTAAGCAAGGAGAGAAGCAACCTAGAACTAAGGAGAAACTTCCTGACAATTAGAACAATTAACCAGTGGCACAAACTGCCTCTAGAAGCGGTGAATGCTCCAACACTGGAAGTTATTAAGAAGAGACTGGACAGCCATTTGTCTGAAATGGTATAGGGTTTCCTGTCTGAGCAGGGAGTTGGACTTGATGACCTCCAAGGTCCCATCCAAATTTTTTTTAAAATTATTATTATTATTATTATTATTAAAAAGCACCTTTAGGACAGAAAGTTTAGAATGCTCAGAGAGCCCTGTTTCTAGAGGTCTAAAGAACAATGGAAACAAGGAGCATCCTGCCTTCATGGGTATGCCAGAACATGCATGCATTTCCTTAGACTAGCAGTGAGCTGACCTAGCCAGCTATTGCTTTGGGTGTGAACAAGGTATATTTGGCTGTGAGCCAAACTTACAGTCAAGATATTAATTGGTGTGGCCTATCTAGTGGGAAGGACTCCTTTTCAAGTTTTCCCAGATCTGCCCTAGCAGCTGGGTCTCTTCCCACATTCCCCTTGACTGCCCCCTCTTGGAGACATTTCAAAGTTTTGTAAAAATTGCTACATGCCCTGAGGCTGTAAGGGATCATGAACTCTGCTCAGTGGCATAATTGGCTGGAGGGAGGGACAAGGGCTGAAAGCTGATTGTGTCACATGGGCTGCCTTCTTCTGCTGTGCAACAAAAGCCACTGCTCAAAGCTGGGTCTTCTTAGTTCTGAAACGAAGAATGGAAAAAAAATCCACACTCCCTTTCTGGCTAAAAGGTGAGACGTCGGTACTCTGGGCATTTATAAGTTACACATATACATAGTTGGTACTCTGTCTGTGTGAATACATAAAAACATTGGGACAATAATAAACAGGTAGCACTCGATTTATCACCATAAGAGAGCCCAAAATTTCCTTTGCTAAGTGAGACAATTGTTAAGTGAGTTTTGCCCCATTTTATGACCTTTCTTGCCATAGTTGTTGCAACGAATCACTGCAGTTGTTAAGTTAATAACACAAGTGAAGTGAATCTGGCTTCCCCATTGACTTTGCTTGTCAGAAGATCGCAAAAGGTGATCACATGGACCCAGAACACTGTAGCTATCATAAATAAAGGTATTGGGTCTCCTGCTTCAGCAGGGGGTTGGGCTAGAAGACCTCAACAGTCCCTTCCAATTCTATCGTTCTGTTATTCTGTTGTTCTGTTAAATGCATGTCCATTGCCAAGTGTCTGAATCTTGATCATGTGACCACGGGGAGGCTGCAACAGTTGTAAGTGTGAAAAACGGTCATAAGTCACTTTTTTCAGTACTATTGTAACTTCAAATGGTCACTAAATGAATGGTTGTAAGTTGATGACTACCTGCACTCAACGTTCAAACCAAAGTGCCCCTTGAAACTAGTGGGCACACCTTATAAAGAAAATGATGAATATCAAAAGTTGTTTCACAAAAATCCCCTACACTTATTTGCTGGTAATATGGCAGATGTCATTGCCTCTCCAAAGAGGACCTGTGCTTGCACGTTTCTTCCATGCTCATGTAAAAATGGAGAGAAAGCTCTGATTTCAGGGCTCCAATTCAGAACTGAAACTGCATCCAGTATCAATCTATGTCTCTAAATCAAAATGATCCCCTGTCCCGAAAGCACTGCAGGTTCTGAATCAAATACGTTTAGGCCCATACCCCCTCATGTACTGTGTAAAACTATGGCCTAGAGCAGAAACGGTCCCCAGTAACAGGCAATAAATCAATGCTTCACAGGAAACAACCAAGAATGCTCTCAGTTTGCTCCCAGGAAGTTTCTCTCTTAATCTCTAGTGGATGGAAACCATGAAGGAGAAGGAATAATATCTGCTCTCACATGTTTAGAAACATTAACTATAAAAGCCCTTTTATTTCTATCATCCAATCCAGCTAGCTGCTGAATCCCTATTCTAATTTTATACAATGGCTGGGTTAAATCCTCACAGATAGCCTGAATAGGTAACTAGGCCTCTTCTTACTGTTGGACCGAATGCCTCTCATGACCAGCAATAAAAATAAAAAAACAGCTTATGTAGAAAAGCTACCTTGGGTGAGAGAAAATTAGACTGAAAACTCTTGATTTCTAGTTTTTAATTAGATTTTTCCTTTTAATCAGATATCCTTTTAATTATAGAACGTTTTAAAGTTTAGCTGTAGAACTTCTAAATAATACATAGTTATTACATAATACAAACAATTAAACATAGATAAGTAATGTATTATGTTATAATACATGTTTATTTCTCATGGCATATCTCTTGCCATGGAAGTTTCTAGTCAAACCTTGGGCTTTATTTAATTGGCCCATACATAGAGCCAGCCTTGGTTCTGTTTCCTGCTCAGAGATGAGTCTCACAGCGTGGCTTGGAGCATTTAGGAATGTGTAAGCATCCAGGGACTATCACTAAAAAGGATGGAGCTGCCAAAAGATTTTCAGCTGAAGATTCATAAATAAACATGCATTTTGCGAGTCTCTGCTTGGAGATGACTTGTAAATTCCTCTCCTTCGTGTTCTTCCTCAAGACCCCAAAATCTGTGATGGTATGGGGCAAGGAAAGGTGGAGGGGATAGTGGGCATAGAGGCCATCATGCAGCATCTTTCCTTAGCAGAGACTGGTAGCTTCTGCAGCTTTAAGCCCACATCTTTTCTCCTGATGTTTACAAGCATGTTTACAAGCTCCTCCTCCCCTCCTCCTCCCCCTCCTCCTCCCCAAAGATTGATATTTATTTTGCTCATTCACTCAGTCTCCTTGCCCTGGCATACATATCCCTCACATACAGCTTACTGAGGATTACATCCACTCAACACTATTCCTACTGCACTGCCAGCATCCAGTAAAAGGCATCCTGAAAACTAGTGTAGCATTCCTAACACTTTTAAGTAGTGATGCCTTCAGAATTTGTTGGCCCAGCAGGTCTACTGTGGGAGTGTCCCCTTCTGTCCAGTTGCTGGGTTCTCTGCATGTTCTGCATTGCTGTTTTGGCTGCAAGGGAGGCCAGAACGCTGGCTTTTGCAGCTACTTTCTTTGGGTCAGAGACTGCAACTCGAATACCCCACAGGTTGACACTATGAAGACTTAACACCGCTCCTGCACTTAAATATCACTTCCATTTGTGCCACGCTATAGAGTGTATGATGGACAAATTCACCCTGAGGGTGGAAGGCGCACAGGAAATGTTTATCAGCATTTACAGTGCCGTAAGGAAGGCCGGAA
This sequence comes from Bothrops alternatus, assembly GCA_034064705.1. Taxonomy (NCBI): domain Eukaryota; kingdom Metazoa; phylum Chordata; class Lepidosauria; order Squamata; family Viperidae; genus Bothrops; species Bothrops alternatus. The sequence continues at coordinate 19,749,908 of JARGCV010000041.1, forward strand.
TTCTAGTTACCACATGTGTTCTGTTTGCCAGTCTTGTGATTTGGCCATAAATCTGATTTGGGAAGCTCAATAGCAGTCTGGCATTTTGAGTGGGAACATTAGCAAGCAAGCAGTGATACAGAGAGAGTAGAAATATACTCTCTGTTCAGGAAGAAAGGGAAAAGGCTAAAGGGAGGGGAGGGAAGGGAAGGGAAGGGAAGGGAAGGGAAGGAAAGGAAAGGAAAGGAAAGGAAAGGAAAGGAAAGGAAAGGAAAAGAAAAGAAAAGAAAAGAAAAGAAAACACAAATGGAGCAATTAACTATGATTCTGCTACAGCAGACATTCTATCCAAAGCTTTAGTCAGAGGGATTGCTTACAGTGGCATTGAAGAAAAAAAAAAGAAAGAAACCACCCACTTCCTGTATATGACTCTGAGAAATGTGGATCCAGATTTAGATTGGGCTCTAAATCCTGCATTAAATTTCAGCTTGTGCTGCCAAGAGCACTGCACACCTCTGGGCAAATACGAAGAACAAAAAGCGGAAACCTCTGGAGGGACCAAATCCTTCCCTAACCTTTCAATTAGTCTCTAATCCCTTTCCTCCTCTAAAATCTCTGCTCCGGGCTGCCTGGAGATTTGGAGATTCTAAGCAGCCAAGAACATCATCACCTTTCTTCTTTCTCTGAGGTTTTAAGAGGGAGACCTCTGCCCTGGACCACACCCTACCACAGCAGATTCATGCTGGTGCAAAGGCTGCTCACAGTGCCCTTGCTTCTGATGCAAACATTTTTCCACCTGGCTGAGTCAGATTATTTACAAAACATTATAAATAAGGATTCCCTCCCTTTCCCCTTTCCTTCCATTTTGTTTTAAATTGCTGGTGGAACTATTTTTAAAAGCAGGACAAGGATGATTGTGACACATTCGGTGTTCTTAATGAGTGGGTGCAGTTTTATTCCGTGTTGTTCTTGTCACTGAGCCTGATATTACAAGCGTGCCCTTTATGAACAGAATCTGAAAAAATCACAGGGTTCGTGACAGTATGGAATTTTGTTTACTGTGTCTGTGTGAATGTGTACTCTTCATTAAAAAGCCATAGTAAAGATAATCCATATACCGTAATACTTTACATTGAAGCAGTTGGCTGGTGTATGAGTGATTCTCAGTTTTATTTCAATTTGTGTCTCTTCATAGTTTCTTAGGTTTTAGAACTGTTTCTATTGTACTACTTGTACTTATTGACATTTTCAAAACCAAACCAAACCATGCAAAGTCTATGGTTTTCGTTATATTCCCAAGATATTTGGTGCTTGTTCAGACACAAGGCACCATGCCAGGCCAAGTGTTTAAGTTGGAAAACAGGAATATGTTTCTTTTCCTGACTACTACATGGCCTAAATTTTGCAGCATGCCTTCTCTTTTGCTCAGGCCCTTCAGAGTTGCCATATTTTCAGTGAAGAACTGCTCCATAGTTCCTTATTACTTCTAGATATGCCCATTGGGATGGTACAGATCTGGTTGGTTTCAGAATTGAAGGCTATTTGAAATGGTTTCATTTCTATCACTAATTGCCAATCCGCCAGTGATTAGTAACCTATCACTCAAATTGCTATTGAGGTTAATGTGAAAATTGTTCAATTGTTTCTTGATTGCCAAATGGCCAATGGTCTCAGTCCTTAGAGGTAGGCCAGATTAGGAAACAGACGTTGCAAGAATTATGAGAATGGTTATAGAGTATAATAGCAGAATCATAAAAGCCTACCAGTGTTTCTTCTAATCCCTCTTATGCCAAACAGAATGAAGGACTTATTTTGAATTTCTGTCTTATGCCTTCTCTTTTCCCCTGACTGAATTGTCTTTTATTTTCCTTAATAGGTCTTGTATACTTTCACCAATGTTATGTTTACATTGCACACATATGCACACATTATGCATATTCAAATAAATAATATAAAAACAACAAGCTATAAAGCCATGTGCATAGGGTGGTTCACAGGAGCAATATGAATCATTCTTTTTTTTTAAATTCTTTTATTAAAACAATGAACATTGAACATAAAAACATATTATGCAGCAATCATCATGGCACCTGATATACAATACTAAGTATTAGTCATTGAAAACGTCTGAATTAGTAAGCCTTTTTCCACTCCTCGCGTCTAACCTCAACTATACTCCTGTTACACTTTGTTTGATTGGTGTTTCTCTTATCTGGTTCCATATTAATGTGATCAACATTAAACCAAAGATCCTATTGCTAAACAATCATCCTAGAACATAGCATACAACATTAGGTATTAATCTTTGTAAACATCTGTTTTAGTAAACGTTCTTCCCTCCTCCCTTCCCTCTTCAAGTATACTCCGAGTACCTTTTGTTTGGTTGGTGTTTCTCTTATATATGGTCTATCTACTGTATCTAGTCTATTGCATATTGTTCGTTTGCGCTTCTGAATTGACTTCATCCCATTACTAGTGCAATATGAATCATTCTTATGCAGGCTTCTATGGAGGCTCCAACTTTTAGTAGTAAGCTGCATGAAAAAGGCACCAAGTATATTTGTTCATTTCCTCCTGACAAAAAGTGAAAAATGCATATGATCAGAAGCTACTGCTTCTTTCACCTGAAAAGAAAATACCTGTCAGTCACTTAGTGCCAGCATGCTCTGTTGTTGGGCTACTGATAAGAGGTTGCATGGTCAAAAGCAAAGCTCAGAAAGGTTGGAAAAAAAACCTGCTTCTCATGTCACATCGATTCCCAAAATTATGAAGCATCCTAGAACACCAAGGCAGTCCAATCACCTTCATGCTGAACTCATGGTATTCTCTCATCTCAGTGCATGTATCATGCAATAATTGTACCTATTTTTATCATTTTTACCATATCAACTCTTCCAAGGAATACCTGGAGGAAGATGTATAATTTTGATCAGAATGTGGAAGATCCTTTGTTAAAGAAGTCTTGACAAGCTATGGTTTCCTTGTTTAGGAGCCATAGCAATAAAACTCAGAAGAATGTGGACTCAGACCTAAAGCACCTTCATGTGGAAGATGTTACTTTGCTTTTCTATGGAGTCTCTTTCTGAAAGATGCTGGAAGAAGAAACTGGTACCCCACATGTGTAATCAGATTATAATTAGGCAGCAGCCTTGATGGTGTTGTTTGATTCAATGGCCAAGCCTGGAATCCCTTTCTAACTTTATAAGCTTGAATTGAACCTGAAATGTTGGTTGTATAGTCCTTTAAGAGGCAACTTATTACATTATCCTGTTTTAGTAAGTTCAAATGGATGGAGCTGGCTTGGTTCTCTAAAGCTGGTATCTCCTCTTGGGTGCTGACTTCTAACCCCCATGATGTCAAAAAGAATTTGGTTGGGATTTCCAGCATGCCTAAGGGAAGAAATAGCTACCCTTGGCCAAGCCATCAGTAATGAAACTGTTTCCAAAACCTCTAAAAGCTTTCTTGGCTTCCATATATGGAGTCTGCACAATACTTGGAAAAACTTCTCCATATAATAGATATACAATAAGGGAAACAAATAAAATGGTAATCTGGAGAACTAACATCAAGTCACATGTAACACATGATAAATATATTTAACAAGGGATTTCCATACCCCTACCCCAAGGTCTGGGAGAAAAGTTAGATCTTTAAGGCCCTCTAGAACAGCGGTTCTCAACCTGTGGGTCGCGACCCCATTTGGGGTCAAACGACCATTTCACGGGGGTCGCCAAACACCGCAGTCCGCCATTTTTTTTGGTCCACCATTTTTTCCCCCTTTGTGATGCGGGCCGTCGTGCCGCACATGCGCAATGCAGGCCTGCCATTTTTTTGGGGGTCGGCCATTTGTTTTTGGTCGGCCATTTTTCTTTACTTTTTTTTTTGGTCGGCCATTTTTCCCCTTTGTGATGTGGGCCGTCGTGCCGCGCATGCGCGATGCAGGCCCGCCATTTTTTGGGGGGGTTGGCCATTTTTTTTGGTCCGCCATTATTTTTCCCCTTTGCGATGCGGGCCGGGGTCGAGCCCCGGAAAAGGTTGAGAACCGCTGCCACACCAGAGAGGGGTGCTTCCTGAGTCCTGAAAGACTACACTCTTTGATCAGGTGATCCAAAGCATGCTTCCTCGGTTGATCTTTGCGATAGGTAAAAAGGAATAGTGATGATCAGAAATCAGATTTAAAAAAACAAAACAAAAAAAACCTTCCATCTTTTGCCCAGATTTGCAAACAACACATTTATGAGTTGATGCTGAGAAATTTGTGTGGACGTGATTCAATCGGAATTAAGAACTGCATTCTCACTGCTTTCTAGGCTAGAGTTTTACATATGGTTAAACACTTTCCCCTCCAATAATCACACACATGATATGAAATGCTCTGTTCAGGGTTTTTTTGTGATGGATTCAAAATAATATATTCAAACTCGTAATAATTTATCTCAAATTGTGAGTCACAATTTGCCATTTTGTAGTTTGCAAATTAAACGCCTAATGTTTAAGAGGAAAAAGAAATCCACTGGCAAAGAAGTAATGAATTTTCACTTCTTTTTCTTGCTCAAAAGCAACTCAGATAGATTAATTTTCTAATCCTGATTGTTAGTGTTCAGGCTTGGAGCTATTCAGAAGGAATTACCCAGCAGCAAAATTTATGACTGGACAATGTACACATGTACCAAGAAGTAGAAGGTATGGGGAAATCCATTTCACATGTTTCCCTCTCTGTTTTTATGGGAATGACAGTGAGTGCTAATACAGCTTCATCAATATGAGCACATAACATCTACTAGATAACTGAAGGTCGCCAAATAATCAAGGAAAAAATTGTGAACTGTGCCGTAGGAAAGACATAATATATATTCAACTGCCTTTTTAATGAATTCAAATTCCTCCATTTTTTCAGTGCAGGAAGAAGACATGTTTCTCACAAATTGTATGCCTTTTGTATAGGATACATTTTAAGGTCCACTGGAAAAGAATCCCATTCAAAATCTGGTTTATCTTATTCACATTCTTCAGAACCTACAAAAGCTTTCTCTGTTCCAGATCTGCAGTAAGATTCCCTGGACCTTATTGACTTCCCACTGAGACAGACACAGACACAGATGAAAGATTACTACCCAACTATGCAATGCATAGGCAGGATAACAGTTATATGATGAAGTGATCTTGTAACTCTTGTTTATTGGCTCAGTACGACTTCAACTATTAACTAAAATAAACCACTATTTTATAACAGATATGTTAGGGTCTGTAGTCAGTCTCTCCATTAATTGTTAGGTTGCAACTCTGTTGTCCTCATTTATGTCTTTGTATTTGAAATAAAAAAAGCTTCATTCCCACTCTTGCTTTCTAGACCACAGGTGTCAAACTTGCCCATCATGTGACGTGTCACGAAGTATCGTGACTGAGCTGGGGTGGGCGCGGCCTCTGCATGATGCAACCAGCTTGCGGACTGGCAGTTTGACACCCCTGCTCTAGACCTTTGAGAAATATTTTGATGAAATATTTCTGACTTGACAGCATAGCAAGAGATATCAGTAGTCATTTTGCTATACCAGTGTGATTTAAATGTGCAAAAAATGTACACAGAAACATAGAAAACTTATGGCAGAAAAAGACTCAGTGGTTCACCAAGTCTGCTCTTTGAGGTTTTTGTTTGTTTGTTTTTGTTTTATTTATTATTTTTATTTATTATTTATTTATTTTTATCAGATGATCAACATGTGTTTATCCCAAGCATGTTTAAACTCAGACCCACAACCTCTGCTGGGAGTTGGTTCTACCAGTAAGCCTCCACTACTCTTTCTGTGAAGTAATACTTTCTAATGTTACTTTTGAACTTCCCTCCTGTCAGTTTGAGATTATGTGCAGAGATCTCTAAAATATGTCTTCCAACATCCCCCTCACTTCAAATAATTTCATTACTTTTATTTTTAATTTCCTTCACTCTGCTGCAGTGCTCAGTCTTCCTCCTGTGCCTTATATAATCAAAGCAATGTCACTGACTACTCCAGGGTGGAGAGCGAATTTCAGGGCATATATTTAACACGTGCAGACTCAGAGTTACATCTTCTCTTCCTGTTTCAGTCCTACCTCCCTGTCTCATATAGATCAAGAAAGGTTCAAAAAGTTCAGGAGAGCATCTATTAGCTGAGTGTAGTTCACTGCCTCTTAGTCAAAAAGAGTCTTTTCAGAGTTTCTAAACATGGAAGTGTTCTATACACAGTCATTCCTTCATTTTGTTCTCTATGGGGAAAGGAAAAGCACTAAATGCAGAGAGTTACCACTATTGCAAGGGCATTAGTATTTCATGTTCAGGAAAACAGGAACCCTGAATAAAGCTTTTGATTACCTATACAGAGCCCTAATCATTCAAAAGTGAAGTTATTTACATATGGTTTAAACTCCACCTAAAGCCCATACATTCTTCTTTTTTAAACAGAAGGCACTAGAACGCTTTAATAGACCTGGAGATTAGTTTCCAAAGTTACTCTAATTTCCCCTGTAATTAACGTTTCTTAAGTGACCCAGAATAAACAAGAATAAATTGGGTTTGTATATGTGATACACAGTTTTATTTGGCATTGTGCTGTGTGGACCATCATGGACCATTGTATATCACACTAAGTGATAAAACAGTTTTGTTTGGCATTGTGTTATGTGGCCATTATGTTTTGTTCACCATGGTTTATGATTTGGCTTGTAGAGCAAACCTAGCAATGTCATTTATTCATCGAAATGTCATTTCATTATTGAAATGATCATGAACTTACTTTTTATTTATTTACATATATATTTATTTAGTAAATTTATATGCAGCCCATCTCACAATCAAGCGGCTCTGGGATGACTATATGTGCCCAAACATCTATAGAACATTATATTAAATTAATTGTTTGGTTACTTCTACCAGATTGTGGTCTTTACACACCTGGATTATTGTGGTCTAAGAGATGAGAACTACTGGGAAGATAATAATATATACACTGTTTTCTTAGAGTCTGCAAACTTCTCATATCTCCATGAACTCAACATCCCTGTTGAGATGGCAGAAGGCCTGCCTGGCTAAAACAGCAGACTCTGCACCCTGCAGGTGTTGCTGTAGCATACAGCTGTGGATTTGTATTGGGTCAAAAATTATGATTTATGTTTCCCTTTGTCAATGTGCCTGAACATTGAAGGAGAAGGGGGAAAGAGGGGGACAATAATAAGCAGGAGTAAAAGCAACTACTGGATCCGTATGTTCCACATACAGGTTCATGGTAGCAGCAGCTTAAACTCTTTGCAAGTTTCCTATCCGGTTTCTAATATTGTAACAATGCTTTTAATCTGTAGTTATTTTGTTTGCGGTTATTTTGTTCAGTCACATGTTTTTGCTGATCAGCGATTGTAGTAAAGACTGATGTGAATAATGGCCATAGAAAACCTGTGCTTCATTCCTACTCCTCCTTATCCTATTTTTCTTGTTTTAAAGTAAAATAGCATTGCAGGCTGCTTGGAAAGAAATTGCAGGATTGGAGAAGTAGTGCTATGCTGATCTGTATTTTGCAGCATCTTTGAGCTTGACCATGCTGGGTAGAATTGCTGCAGCTGAAGTTATGAACATCTGGAGAGACACAGACAGAGGATAAAGGGAGCAGTATAGGTGGAAGCAGATTTTGACGAAGCCAGGCAAGGTTTATTTTTCCTTACTGTATGCCCTCAGGAACTGGTTACAAATTCAGTAACCAAAACCCTGATTGCAAGAACACCATAGATTTAGAGATTAGGACAGGCATTCTTGGCTGAGCTAGAAGAGTTATACAGGGTCAGGTCTGGGTAGTACTGGATAGGAGACCACCAGGCTGTCAATAGAATGAAAACTCAGACTTATTCTGGAAGAAGATAATGCCAAGCGCTTTCTCAAATGAGACTTTTCTATCCAGGAGTTACTAATACCCAGCTCATGATTCCTCCCCCCCCCCCATGCCAGCAGTCATGTGAATTTGAAAGGAAGGAGTGCCAAACAATACAAGCACATTTTATCCTTATTTAATGCAGTCTGTATCTACTTTTCCTCAGAATGTGTATTTGGGAACAAAATGAGGCATGAAAAGATGCCTGGCTCCCCAAACAAGTGTTTCATATGTTTGCTTTAAGACAGATTCATCTTCAGTAAAGCAGGAGTGAGGTTGCTATTTTTTTAGTTCCTTTTTAAACAGATCACCATTCTTCTGTAAATCACTATCATACATATACACATACGCATACCATACACATGCATGCATGCATGCATGCATACATACATACATATATATATATATATATATATGTGCATGTGTATGGTATGCGTATGTGTATATGTATGATAGTGATTTACAGAAGAATGGTGATATATATATGGTTTATATAAAGGTATTATTTATATATATAAAAGAGGTTCTCACAAAATGGCTTGGATTTCAAAAAGAGGACTGCCTCTTTATATACTGGCTATGCTCTTTTATTTTGGATACACTGTGCAGGAGATGTGACCTTCACAGGGAAATGAAGGTTAAAAATAATTGAAGAAAACTTTCAGATAGGGAGCTAGTTATTGCCGATGCCTATCATGACTAGCCCACCAAGAACCTAGTCTAGGTTCTTACGTAAACACCCATACATAGTCCTCTGGTTGTATCTTGATGATGCTTTGTTGTTATCGCAGAGATTTAATAATAAAAAAAGTTAACAATATGGAAGCAAAGAAGTTCTAAAATGTGTTAAAGCAATTTATTTGACTTAGAAATAATGTTATCTGTTTCAGATGGCTGGCTGGGGCAAAATCAATATTGCACAGGGTGCTTAGCAGTTTCTATGAAAATGGATAGATTTTACTTCCCCTTAAGGCTAAATTAAACAGTATTTCTCTTCCCACATTCAGCCCCTCATGTGTCTGACTATAGTTAAGAATTTTTTTCACACAGAATCATGGAATATAAATGTTGGAAGGGTCTTGGAGGTAATTTCATCTAATCTGCCCAGTACAGGTATCAGCTATCACAGAATTTCCAACAGATAGTTATCCAGGCTCTTTAAATTGCAGAATAGCTCCTATCATTAGCATATTTTTGCTGTGTCCAATCAAATTTACTTCCCTGTAATTTTAATCCATGTTTATTGTCTTGTCTTCTGGATCAATTCTGAACAGTTGTGCTCTTTCTTCCACATAAACAGTCCTTTGGATTCTTGAGGACAACTATCATGTCTTCCAGCAAATCTTCTCTTCTCCCAACTAAACATACCCAACAACTCCAATTATTCTTCATAAGTTTTTTCCCCTTCCAAATGTGTTATCATCAATGGTCTTCCCAAAATGCTCTGCTAGACCTGGATGCAATATTCTAGATGCACTCTGGCCAATGCAATAGAGAGATGCAGTATGTTTTCTTGATTTTGATGCTTTACTTTTGTTGATGGAGTCTTGAATTACCTTTGCTTTTTGAGATTGCCTCACTCTGCCTCTGTTGGCTGTCTGTTTCACAACCTTTTGGCATGCATTGCTACTCACTAGAACATACTCCAAGTAGTCCCCTCTAAATATAGGACTTTTCAGGTGTCCCTGTTGAATTCGTTTTGAATTCCACCTTGCCAAAATCTTCTGAATCCTGATTCTGTCCTTTGCTATCACCCTTCTTTGGTTGCCTGCAAATCTAATATTCATAATTTCTATTGCATCATCTGACTCATTCATAAATATTTAAGCAACAGATGGACTACAACAGAGCTCTACAAATTTACACTTTGCTCCAGCTTGACACAGAGCCATTGGCGTATATATATCCCCCCCCCACAGACATACACACACACACACACACACACACACACACTTTGGGAACAATTATTCAATCAATTCTTCATCCATCTGATGGTAGCCTACCTCATCTGATTGTTGGCCTCCTCTTTATTTGAACCTCATGGGAGACTTGTTAAATGCTTTGCTAAATTCAAGGTACACTATATCCTCTGCATTCCCGTGGTTTAAATAAATTGGTCACTCCAATCAAAAAGGAGATCAAGTTGGTTTTGCAGAACTTATTGTTATTAAATCAGGCTGGCTCCTGCCAAGCAATGCATTCTTTTCTTTTCCTATTTAATATACTTAATAGACATTTGAGAGAAAATATACAAATAGGGGAGACAAAAAGAACATAATAAAGGGGTACAATTATAGGATACAAGTGAGTTGCAGGGGTTCTCAACCTTGGCAACTTTAAGACTTGTGGACTTCAACTCCCAGAATTCCTCAGCCAGCAAAGCTGGCTGAGGAATTCTAGGAGTTGAAGTCCACAAGTCTTAAAGTTGCCAAGGTTGAGAACCCCTGGAAGGATTTACCAATATTTTCAAAGCCTGAAAATTTCTACTAAGCTCTAAGCAAAGGATAAATATCAGGAAACTTAGTCAGCACAGTATAAATGATAAAATTAAATTGTACACTACAATAAATTCTCTCTTTTCCTTTTCTTTCTTCCTAGGGTTTTTCCATAAATGCAGGATCTGCTGTTTTTTCCTGGATCAACCAAACGTTGATCCATGGGCTGTGACAGGAAATGATTGGCTTTATACCTGAACTCAAAGTCACCTATCTGGCTTTCGTGCCTAAACTGGGACTAGAATTCACAGTCTCCTGATTTCTATCAGGTACATTAATTACTACATTTATAGTCTAATTTAGAAATCTATAAAATTAAAATATAGACTTCATGAAAAAAGAAACACATATATTTGTATATAGTACAAATATATGTACTGAATTGTAATCTAGCCTTCCACAGATGGAAGATTTCACCATTTACTTATTTCATTGCCAACTATATCAGAAATCTAGGTTCATCACATCCTTGTTAATCCAACTAAAGCAGTCCAATTTAGAAGAAAAAAATTCCCCCCTGTTGTCTGATGTAGATGAATAGGTAACAAAACTGATTTGAATTATGTTTTTGGCCAGATTTACTTTTGAGATATGAAGTTATTATAGACATGAAAGCATACTCACACAACTTAATTATCCATTCTTTTATAGAATGGATCGAGCATCCTTTCCAATAAAAGGTATATATTATCTTTGCAACAATTAGCATGCACTTTATAGGAATATAGGGTTTAGTAAGGTTGAATAAAAATACCACTGGAAATTCAACTTTCGTAGTAATTTTGTTTCATTCTAATGTGAACCACTTTCCAATTTTATAACATTGCTACCAGATAGGTAAAAATGATTTGATCTTAGCACTATATTACCAGCAATTTTTAGAAAATTAATAGTCCATTTTAGCAATTGGAACTGTAATAGCAATAGCACTTAGACTTATATACCACTTCATAGTGCTTTTCAGCACTCTCTGAGCGTTTTACAAATGTCAGCATATTACTCCCAATAATCTGGATCCTCATTTTATTGACCTTGGAAGAAGGGAAGGCTGAGTCAACCTTGAGCCAGAATCAAACTCCTGGCTGTTGGCAGTGTTAGCCTGCCATACTGCATTCTAATCACTGCACCACAAGGGCTCCTAGAACTGGAATAATATTTACTGGAGGAAGGAACATCAACAATCTTCAATATGCTAATGGTGAACTCTCCTTTCAGAAACCAAAGAAGGTCTGAACATTGGATGAAAAGAATAAAGAAAGCAAGAAATTTGGTCTCTTCCTGAGTGTCAAAAAGACTAAACTCATGGCGATTACGAGGAAAAGAAATGTCAGAACAACAGTTAGCAGTGATGGAATCGAATGCGTGCAAGAATTCACTTTCCTAGGATAGCAGATTGATCAAAGCAGTGAATGCAGTCCTGAAATAAAGTGTTAGATTGCACAGCAATGATGAGTATATATCAAGCATGGAAAAGCAAGGACATGAGCCTGGCAACTAAATGCTGATTATGTCCATGCTCTCGTGTTAAGAAAAGCAGCTAAAATAACAAGCAAATGAGACGAAGCAAGGAAAATGAATATGAATTTCCAAAGAGCAGCAAGGAAAACAATGAAGTTTATTGGCATCAGCATTGCAAACAGTTACAAGTAGACTGTGTGAATGCACCAGGAATGCATTTCTGCAAGTCAAAAGGATTTGAATACCATTTGCTGCTCATAAAAGAATTATCAAAAACAAATAAGAGAAAGAACTGTCTGACCAACAAAGTGTCAGGAAAAGATGACATGGAAAAGCAAGGATACCAGCCTGGCAACTAAGTACAGATTAGTCCATGCTATTGTGTTTCCCATAGCTACCTCCAGTTACAAAATTTGGACTATTAAAAAACTAGTCAAGAAGAAAATTGATTCATTTGAGCTGTGGTGTTACAGAAGGTTCCTGTCAGGCCCAGCCCAAGAACGACATAGAACAATACAGCCAAAATTATTTATTTGCTTATGCCATCTTTATTTGCTTGTGCCATATAAACAGAATCTTGCCAGACTAAACCTATGCAATGCTAATCTTAATGGATACATCCTGGGAGAATCTAGGGAGTTGCTATCCTAAATCTCTTCCTCTTTCTCTGATCCAGCTCTGGACAGTCTTGCCTCTTGTTTTGCCTTTACCTTGGAATCTGGTCCTCTTTCTTGGGAATCTGCCACTTCACTGTACAGTAGTTGCCAACTTACAAACATTAATTTAGCAACCATTCAAATGGCACTGGAAAAATCAACTGGTCCTCACACTTACAACTGTCATAGCATTCCCTAAGATCAAAATCCAGGTGCTTGGCAGCTGGTATGTATTTACAACAGCTGCAAAGTTCCAGTTCATCTGGACACCATTTGCAACCTTCCCAGATGATAAGCAAAGTCAATGGGAGAAGCCAGATTTCTCTAATGATGGTGTGATTCACTTAACCATGGCAAAAAGGTCATAAAATACAGTTGTGACTCATTTAACAACCACTTTGTTAACAACAGAAATTCTGGTCCCAACTGTGATTATAACTTGAAGACTCCCTGCAGCCCATCACCCCACCTCCCCCCTTCATAGACACATTTAATCATAGCTCCTGATCATTCCTTGGACAGTACAGGTGACAGCAAGTTGTGGAGCTTATAAAACTGGACATATTGCTGAAAGGCAAAAATCACAAAATCCTGCCTTACTTATTTTGGCCATGCCATAAGATCAAGCTCACTGGAAAAGGCATTTGCGCTCCAAATGGTCAATGGTAAAAGGAAATGAGGCCTCCCAAAAAACCCACAGTGGCTAGATACCATCAAAGCTGACACCATGCAGAACATAAGCTGAAAGAAACCGTACAAGATTGGGTAATTGGCGAGAGCCGGTCCATAGAATCACCAACAATCAAACGTGGTGAACGGATAGAATCATCATCTATATATCAACAGAAAACACCTTTTTCTCTAATATCCAGTATAAATGTAATATTCTTCTTTACTGAAAATTCCTGTTGTTGCATATCTGTTATGATAGCTAAATTCTGCATCTGTTTAATCATATACTCTTTGACCTATTCAGGTTCTGAGTCCTTCTTCACCAGCAATTTACAAATAAGGTCAGGTAAATGTTTCAAGTTACATAAGATATGATGTTTCTCCTTGATTCTGTAACTCTTTTACTATTAACCTACGTATTTGAAGGCTTTTTAAAAATTCCATCTCACCTTTATTGTTTTTACAAATAACTCAAGGTGATGTACATATGGAATAGACCTTCCTCCTCCTATAGTCCTCACAACAGCCATCCTGTGAGGTAAGTTGGTCTGAGAGAGAATGACTGACCCAAAGTCACCCAGCTGGCTTAGTTGTTAAAACCAGCCAGGTACACCAAGGCACTTTGAAGTAAAGGTTTTGCCTTTGTGTTAATCAAACTTTGCAATTTCAACAAGTCTGTCTGCTAGGTTTTTTTTTTTTTTGTGCTTTCTTCTTTATAAAAATAATCATGTAATAGCAAAGCCAAAGAAGGAAAATGCATTGCATTATTTCCTATTTGTATTTTTTTTCTTGGGTATTCCTTTAGTGTAAGCACACAAGAACTAACACATAAATAATTTTGAATATACCTACCAGAGTCTCCACATTGCTCATTTAGACAAACTGCGTTAGGAATAAGAGCATAATAATTTTGATAGATCAGACCAAACATCTTTGAAAGTCCACATTCAGCTTCTACAGTAGCCCACTAAGTCTCTCTCTCTCTCAGACATGTAAAGTAGTCCTCGACTTATGATCATAACTGAGCCCAAAATTTATGTTGCTAAGTAAGATATTTGTTAAGTGAGTTTTGCCCCATTTTACGATGTTTCCTGCAACAGATGTTAAGCAAATCATTGCAATTCTTAAGTTAGTAATATAGTTGTTAAGTGAACCTGGCTTCCCCATTGACTTTGCTTGTTAGAAGGTTGCAAATGATGATCACATGACCCTGGGACACAGCAACGGTCATAAGTATGAACCAGTTGCCAAGCAACTGAATTTTGATCATGTGATCATGAGGCTGCAATGGTCATAAGTGTGAAAAACAGTCATGCTACTTTTTTCAAACAAATGGTTGTAAGTCAAAGACAATCTGTAATCATTTAGTTTTGCTCCAACTAGACAAAATACTTATCTTTTCAACTTCTAATGAAATCTAGTTGGTAGCTGCTTCAAAGATGGAGACCCTCATTCCTAATTCAATTAATGAAGATTCTGCTAAAGAACCATTCCAATCCAGGAACACATTTTGCTAAAGTCAGTTTTCAAGGCAAAAACATAAGCCTGTCCGTTGAAGTGGAAATGGAGGAGTCAGGGCAAGGCAATAGGAAACCTTGAGGTTTAAAATATGTTTTTGTATCCTGAGTAGCATATATTAACACTCCAATGGAGATCCAGAAGCCTTGCCTAACAGTGATGTTTTTGTGATCATTGTGATGTTTAGAAAACTGTATTTAAAATGTATGGCATCAACATGTCATCTCAACTATCATCTGCTTGAAAACCACCATCTATTTATTTGCACGGGACAAGTATATTTAAAAACTCCATAGCTGGTCCCTCCCAAAAGCACATCAATGATTTAAAGAAACCCCCAAAGAGTAGCAGAGAAATTTTTCTTTCTTGCACCTAACCACGGGACAAACATGCCTGGGAGACCTCTGTTTTTCTATGTGGTATCCCCATGACATGGCCTCTATCTGAGGCCCAGCCCTGATTGAGTGGCTTAACTTGCTTAACTGTGCTGCTGTTTAATTATTCCCCCCCCCCCATTCTGGGGCAGACTCAAATCTCTTTGACTTGGTAAGCCTGGAGACTTGTCAAAGCCAAAAAAAGGAAGATTTTATTTATTTGTATCCTGCCATTACTATTTTTACAGAAAACTCAAAGGGGTGAACATATGCAACCCACCCTATATTTTCCCTACAACAACAACCCTCTGAGGTGAACATATTGCTAGATCAAACTGGCTCTATTCTGTTCTAATAGAATAGAAAAGTATTGTGTGTGTGTGTGTGTGTGTGTATACAGATATGCGTGTATACATATATGTGTGTGTGTGTGTATGATGCTTCTGATGATATTAGGGATGTATAGTTGGGGATATGAAGATGTTTGAACTCTTATTGATCCACATGATTTGCAATGAATGTTAGACTGCGTGATGTAGCAAGTAACATGGGCATAAAACTTTATATATCAAAGAGCAAGAAACTATAGTTTGACATGGCAAATGGAATGAATAATTGCACATTATACATAAACAGCAAAAACCTAGAGCAAATAGATGAATTTCTGTGCTTTTTTAATTTAAAAAATGGAAAATGGACGGAGAAGATGGAGGATGCGCAAATGTGGGTTGTATGTGGGCTGTTGCAAGAAATAGAAGTGAGAGATGGGTTAATGAGAAGAGATATAAAGCTGAGCTGAATGTGGTGGGAATGGAATATTTCCAAAGGGTGTGAGTTGTAAAACAAGAAGATGTAAGGTCAAGAGTGAATAGATGACGAATAGATGAGGACTGAGCAGATGACTATTATGAAAGAAGTACATTAAGGTGATTTGGGTGCACAGAGAGAATGAAAGAAGATCAGATACAAATATAAAACAAATACATGAAGGAAAAGTGAATGGGTTAAGAGGAAAAAATGAAAAAAAAGAGAGATATAATGAAAGGCTTAGTGTAAACTAGATTTAGCTATGTTTTATTTCCCTTTTTCCTATCTCTTGTCTTTCATTCTTTTAAGAAGAGATTGGAAAGCCATGCTCATTTTCTCATGTTAGGTATATGCAATGGTTTCCCTGTCCAGTTGTGTCCAATTCTAGGCTGTGGTGCTCATCTCCATTTCTTGACTGAGGGATCCAGCATTGTCCAAAGACATTTTCCGTGGTAATATGGCCAGCATGACTATATGCCAAAGGCGCAGTTTTTAAGAAGACACTGGACAGCCATTTGTCCAAAATGGTATAGGGTTTCCTGCTTGAGCAGGGGGTTGGACTAGATGACCTCCAAGGTCCCTTCCAATTTTTTATTATTATTATTATTATTATTATTATTATTATTATTATTATTATTATTATTATTATTATTATTATTATTATTATTATTATTATTATTATTATTATTATTATTATTATTATTACTACTATTACTTTCCCACCAAAGTGATACCTATTAGTCTACTAGATTTGCATGCTTTCAAACTGCTAGGGGGGGCAGGAGCTGGGGCAGGAACAAGAGTTGCGCGGTGCTCGGGTCTCAAACTCAGGTTGTCAGCTTTTCAGCTGACAAGCTCAGTGTCTTTAACCATCACGTACCTTTTCTCATATTACAGCTATGGAAGCTTCATCTTCAGAAGAGATCTAGTCTATGAAGTTGATGGATAGGTGGATAACAGACTCACAGAATTGGAAGCGACCTTGGAGGTTTTTTAGTCCAACCCGTTGTTCAAGCAGGAGACCCTATAGCTGACTCAGGAATTCTGGGAGTTGAAGTCCATGAGTCATAAAAGAGCCGAGGTTGCCTACCCCTGCCCTATACCATTTCAGACAAATAGCTGTCTTCCACCAGTTCTGCATTCAGAAGGGAGCACTTAGTGGGAGCCATTGCTACAGGACAGCCAGAGAAGGTGACTGAATACCTGAATTCTTTAAAAAAATACTTTATATGAGTACATGTACACACACATTTAATTAAATCCGGAAGTTCCCCAATGACTATTTTTTTTAATGTAAGGTGACAAATCTGAGATTAAGATTTAATCTACTGTTTTTCATGTCTCATTTGGTCTTTGATGATATTGTAAGAAAAGTAAAGCCCACTGGAGAAAGTTAGAGAAAACATTCCACTGATTATGGGATACAAAATTCTGGTGATTTTGGAATTACTAAAATGAGGAATATATAAATAGCTTGTAGAGCTGCTATGGAACTTCTGAACAAATCTTGCAGGTTAAAAATTTACATGGAGAATTGGAACAATTTGTCAGGTTTCAGGACTCTGTGCCTGTGAATACATAGACAAAGTTGCTGAAAAAAAAACTAGTATGGATCAGCTTCTAAAATGATATTTCACAGCTGTGGTCACCATTTTATTCTTTCTGAACACAGAAGAAACAAGTTTTGTTCTTCAAGATTCTTAATTGTTGTAAAGTTATGTCTTGAAAATTAAGAGGAATCATTTGTCCTTGAAAGCCTAAAGGGAGTTTGAGATGGAAAAGAACAGAGTTGAAATTTGCCTTTTGCATACAGGAAATCCTTGACTTAAAAGCATTCATTTAGTGACCATTTGAAAGTACAGTGGCACTGAAAACAGTGACTTATGACTGTTTTTCACACTTACAGCTGTTCCAGCATCCCCATGGTCATGTGATCAAAATTCAGATGCTTGGCAACTGGCATGTATTTATGACGGTTGCAGTGTCCCAGGGTCATGTGATCATATTTTGCAACCTTCTGACAAGTAAAGCCAATGGGGAAGCCAGATTCACTTAAAAACCGTATCACTAACTTAACAACTGTAGCGATTCACTTAACAACAGTGGCAAGAAAGGTCATAAAACTGGGCAAAAATCACTTAATAACTTTCTTGCTTAGAACAGAAATTTTGGGCTCAGTTGTGGTCGTAAGTCGAGGAGTACCCATAAGTCAAAGTCTTTATTAAAACTGCTAGCAGTCGCAAACATGTTACAGAAATGGAGAGCTGCTCACTAAGCCAGCACTCAATGTTAGAGGCAAGGAGAATTGCCAATAAGCTGCACATGTGGTGAACCAGGCCATGAAGGTTAGGGAATCCATTAAAGAGGATAAAGGCCACTGAAAAGGGGAATCAGAGTTAACCACTTGCCTCTCTCCACAGCTTCTCTTTCCATAAACCACCCGTAAATTGAGAAGGGTTCTATTTCCAAGTCTGCTAAGATGTAGCTGAAGTATAGCAATGCCTGCAATTAGAGCCATGTGTTAAGCTGAGGCTATGATCTACGGGCAAATTCCAAAGGAGCTACAGTGACCTGAAATATGACTTTTATTTTGTCTCTGTCTTCTGAGTCTTCTCCGTATCCCTCATGCATCCCTCGACCTCCCTCTGGGCTCCAGATGTCTGTCATTAGACATTAGAACCTTCCCTTTGATTATTCCTGTGTCTTAAATCTCGGGGAGATGGTTGGAAAGCTGCTGCCACTTTTTCAAAATCTTTATTTGCTAAAAGGGCACAGAGAGTTGATGTTGAGACTTTCTGTCCTAAACTGAAGAGGAACTAGAAGCAAGGAGGAAAGGCCTGCAATTGATAAAAGCCATAATCTGTTTTAAGTAAATCATGCCACCCAGGTCTTTAAAAAAAGTAGCCTTTTCTTGAAAAGGGGAGGAAAATACACAAATGACAAGAGGGTCATGGGTTTTTAAATTCAAATAAAAGGTCCGGATTCAGAAGCAGCAGCCAAAAGCAGCCTAAATGAAACTTTCAGGAATATACAGTTAAAAAGGACACATACAAATGCACACAAGTGAGGTTGATTCAGAAGAACAGTGATTAAGATTCATATATAAATGTATGATAATCACACGCCAAGTTTTCACAGAAACAAAACAAATGGGAATATCTTGAAAAACAAATGCAATTATTCCTTCTTAGAAAACCAGCCAAAAAGTTTTTAAAATGCCTCAGTTTGTCATTTGATTTGGTGAGGAAATGAATTGTGCAGTTTGGCATAAGTCTTATCAGAAGTACGGTAGGTCCCATTGAATTTTCCCTTTCCCACCAGAAACAGGCAGAAGAATTGGCAAAACCTGGGTTTTGGCTTCTCTTTCTGTGAAGGACGGAAATTTTTTACAAAACTGCTTCCTCTTGAATCATTGGATCCATTTCAAAAGTTTTAAAGTCTTCATTAGAAAATCAGGTTCACATGGATCAGGTATGGCAACAACTGACCCACAGCACAGCTTTCACAACTGAAAACTTTTATGAGTACCATATCTGAGCCAAATGCTGCTTACTGTGCTTACTACTGTACCACACTGCCTCTCTTTTGGTCTGAGAAGGCAAGGGCTGCTCATCCCTTCAGTTAGGCTTTCTGTAAAACATTCTATTGCAAAACAATGGAACTACCCCATGGCTGCCTTTGGCAGCCATGGAAATATCTATCTTTTTTCATTATTACTGCTGACACAAGCCTTAAGAACCAATTTCTCTAACTTGTCTATCCAGCTCCAAGGCTGCATTCCTGGCATTGACAATCTGTCCTTATATTAACCCACAGATTAAAAAATCCTTTACTTGAACTGGAAATTGAAGATTATTTACTCCTGTGGAATGTGCTTCATCTCAGCCTAGACATAATAGCATTAATTTAATATTACTGGCATATTATATTTCCTGTTACCGCCCGGGCTGCCCATGGCAAAAAGCTAGGAGAGGTGAACATTAAGTTGCTCTTCTGTAACATCATCTGGCCTTCTCCTCTGTGCCTGTAATTTTGCACAGTAAGTGAGAACAGGAAGTATTTGTCTTTCTATCCCCATGTCTTCAGGGAATGAAAAAAATATTTAAAATTCCTACTCCTCCAAAAATCCTTGGGTGGAATCATTTGATGGTGGAAAGGGTGCTCTACGTGGTATTTCTTGTTCTACCTATTGCACAAATCAAGCACAACTTGCATCTGTTGGACCTGAGCAAGGGAAAGTCTAAGGGAAAGGACAAGAGGAAGGCAATTAAAAATGAGAGGATACTTTGTTCTCTGGGTTTTGGTATTCTGATTAGAAGGACAATGGAAACATTGAAAATTGTGAGGTGACAGTGAAGTGGAAGAGGGTGGGAAGGCAACAAGCGCTTACTATGTTTGAGACTGCGGTTCCCCAAATCCTTTGCCATTGGCCACGTTGGCTGTACTTAATAGCAGCTTAAATCCAAATTCTGAGATGACTCAAAGTCACCATCTTCTTTGGTAGGGGTATCCCACATTTTCATAATTAATTCCCAAAGTCATTTCTCTCAAACACAGAGAGTATATAAAGAGCTCTATATCCCAAGGAGGCTCCAGATGTTCCTTTCCTCTAAGGGTATCTCAAGAGAAAGAATTATAAAATAATCCAAGATGGCAGCAATAGCTACATGATTGAACCCTATCCCCCTTTTTTATTGTGCCCTGTTTTCCTCTTAGGAAGACCACATTATAGAAGTGATGTCTCAGCCAGCTGAAATGAAACTGCGCTCACACATTTATCATTTATATAATGGGATGTGAGAATAAGCTTGGGAGACAGGAGGAAAGGATTCAGCTATACAACAGTCTGATCAGAGAAATTTGAGTCCAAATCTAAAGGATGGGGGTGGAGAAGGAACTCCCTCTAGTTATCTGGAAAGTAAAGGCAGAGTTGCAGATTCTGTTTCTGTATAACCTTACAATAAAGGTAGTATGAGTAGTCATTTTTTTGGGTTTCCTGCCTGGACTATCTCAAAGGACTAACACTTTAAAAGAATTAATATTCTTTTAGGCTTCCAGCAGTACATACAATCATTGTACAGAATGTGCAAAGATGGTTGGTGAAAATAATGGAACTTGTTGAGATGGCTAAATTGAGTTCTTTGATCAGAGAAAAGACAAAGTCTATGTTTATTGCTGACTGGAAACCTCTTACAGACTGTTAGTGTAAAATGAAAAAAAAAATGAACATATGATTTATGATTTTGGTGATTGGTCAGGACAGATTATATGTTGTGACCATAGAAGATAAATTTATAATGATACTTATAGCTGATGTAAAAAAGATTGGAAGCTGTTTCTTTAAATCTTTTTTTCTTTTTCTATTTTTTTATTTCTTGCATTTTAGCTTTCTCTTTGATTTCTTTCTTTTTTCTTTTTCTTACTTTATATTAGTTTGTATTAGTTTTTAAACTTTCTTTTTTAAAAAAATCTTTACTAAAAGTATTTTTAAAAGACTGTGCATAAGAGAAGCAGAGTGGAATAACAGTAAAACTGTTGCTACTTGCCTATATTTGCTCACAATAGTTCATCCTTCAATGTTTATTCTTTATAAGTATAATTTTCTTTTATTTTGTGTGGTTAAAGAATCTTTTTTCCTCAGCCGGCCAACTGATGTCATGGATATGTGGCATCTACACAGAAAGAAATGAAGTCAATTCAGAAGAAGGTCTGTGTTTCCTATATATCCTTGCTTATGTATCTAATACAATGTATATTTAGTGTACAGCTATCTGTCATGGTTGTTTAACTTTATATACATACACAGATTCCTGAGTCTGGTGAAACCTCTCTGCCTGTATTGAGTAGGTGTGCACTGTAGTTATTTGATTTGAAAAATAAGCACAAAAGGAGGCAATTTTGCAAACCAAGCTCCTGCAGAGGGAAGGCTTAAATCTTTCTCACCTATTTATGGAGATGACAATCATAACTGGGCCCCTGCATTTATATAATAGACTTGGCAGAGAATATCTGCCTGTGATGCTATTGCCTGTGATGACCAGGCCTCCTTGATCAACTGAGATCAGGCTGGGGAACCTCTAACAACTCAAGAGCTAGTCTGACCATGGCATGGTATGTTGAAGCTTGCACTCTAAATATGTAATATCTGCCAGGTCAAATTTATAGAGCTGAGAAGTTTTAAGAATAAGAAAGGATGCCTTACACCTTTCTGATAATGAAGCACTCAACCAGCTCCTTAGAATTCTTCCCAGTCCCCCAAACTGAATAAAAGCTTAAATGTTCTGTCTTGTATTCTTGAGAAAGGAGCCCAGGGAGCAAAATAATAGTAGTAATAATAATAATAATAAAAGGTGGACTGCATATTTCAGGCTGCTCTATTTGTCTCCCTAGCCTACCGTAGATGGTGGCAGCAGAATATCTAGCAAACAACTGTTAACCTTAAGTATCCTCACACTCTCAAGCAATTTTACATTTATACTGCCATAAGATTCAGGCAAGAATGACAGACCCTCATGAGATTCCAGTTCGCTTTTTAGTTTGTGTTCTTTATTTTTTAATTTTCTGTCACAATACCGTTGCACGATAGTGCTCATTGCATAAAAAGATTACCACTCCTTAATATATTTTGTGGATATGCATTCACTCTGAAGAGATGCCAGAGGGAGACTACAACATCAGTTGCTTCTGATACAGTCTACAGATAGTCCTCGACTTATGAGCCCAAAATTTTTTATTGCTAAGCCAGACTATTATTCAATTAATTTTGCTCCATTTTTTTACCTTTCTTGCCACAGTTGTTAAATGAATCACTGCAACTGTTAAGTTAGTAACATGGTTAAGTGACTTTGGCTGGCCTCCCCATTGACTTTGCTTGTCAGAAGGTTGTAAAAGATGATCACGTGACCCCGGGACACAGCAAACATTATAAATTCATGTCAATTGCCAAGCGTCTGAATTTTGATCACGTGACCCTGAGGATGCTGCAAGGCTCTAAGTCTGAAAAAGAGTCATAAGTCACTTTTTCAGTGCCGTTATAACTTCAAACAGTTCCTGAACAAATGGTTGTAAATTGAGGACTACCTATATTGATCTTGGGCAGGAGTAGGCAACCTTGGCTCTTTTATGACTCGTGGACTTCAACTCCCAGAATTCCTGAGCCAGCCATGCTGAGGGGAAAGAGAGAGGTTTCCAAGCTGAGCCATGGCTGGCTCAGGAATTCTGGGAGTTGAAGTCCACAAGTCATAAAAGAGCCTACCCCTGATCTTGGGGCAGAATATGACCAAGTCATAAAGAAAGAGTAACATTAACATTCCTTTCTCATTTGAACCTCTCTTCAAAAAGTCAGAAGAAGATGATAATAAAAATGGAAACGTTTAACTTCACATATTTATTTATTTATCATATTTAAGAAACGCCCGTCTCCCTCACCGAGCTCTGGCTAAGTGAAGCACTTTTATGAACCCAATCAGAAACACTTAACTAAATATATATTTCTCTCATTGCTGTGATTGGAATAAAAAAATGTCCAGTTCGTGTTCTTTAGACTTGTCTGACATTTAGAACACCACAGATTCTGTTACTTCATGTAACAGTAAAGAAATGTAAATATAAACACTTGTGCCCAAAGGAACAAACACATCACCTAAAGATTTTTTTTTAAGCAAAAGAAACCATTTATGTGGTTGAAAGAGATCAGTCCTAAATATCATTTGGGCAAACACAATCTCCCTTAATGAAATGCAAATTAGATTGAGAGTAGTGCCAAACAATGTTTTTTCCCCTTTCAAAAAATAAATGTTTTCCAAGGTTTCCTATTTCTTTCTCTGCCTTTCTCTCTCTCTCTCTTTCTCCCCCTCACTCTGCCTTGGATAAGTAGCAATAGCAGAAAAGTACATTGGGCTGATGACCAA
The DNA here is from genome assembly GCA_034064705.1 of Bothrops alternatus. NCBI lineage: Eukaryota > Metazoa > Chordata > Lepidosauria > Squamata > Viperidae > Bothrops > Bothrops alternatus. The sequence continues at coordinate 19,773,669 of JARGCV010000041.1, forward strand.
TCTGGGAAACATTAGCCAACTCCTAGTCTTAATGAATTGAGGGGCTCTTTAAAAACAGCAACCAAATGCTCCGTTCAGCCTGGCTAGGACCCAAATGCTTTCAACCCCACTAGGATCGCAGCCAACCATTCTTAGTTTGTTTTCCTGAGGTTAGCACACCGGTGTTTGCAAGGAGGCTTTGGAAAAAGCTGGATCTAAGACCCATCAGATCAAAAGGTTGTCAGCCTTCCCACATGGGACCCATGAAGGATTCCTCAGGGGAGGTCACAAAGTAATTTTTCATCTGTATTTCACCTTCTGTTTATTTGAGAGACAGAAATAGTTTTTGCTTGGAGGATGGCAAGATGGCATACCCTTGGTTGTTCTGATTAGATAATAAATCTTTGAACAGAATAATTTTCTGGGAACTGCCATTTGTTTGTGATCTATTTGTGGGGCTCCACATAGGGTAGGAGAATAGATTTAACCAGCCTTTCCTCCTCCCATATGTCCCCGTCCCAATGTATTCTACTTCAGTTTGCAGAATTCCCATACTTTAAGATCAAAGGAAGCCCTATGCTTCCTTTGATCCTTCCTTTTTTGGGGGGAATTATAGTTTCAGCTCTCCAAGTGTGGAAAGTAGCCTTAAACATTTTCAGAGCTGAACTCACCAAGATGATATTAGTTTGCTCGAAGCTTTTGGTATCTCCTCTACATCTACATCCTTGCTCAAGTCTTGCTTAGTTAGCTCCCTTTGGATATTATGTATATATTATCATATAGATAGATAGATAGATAGATAGATAGATAGATAGATAGATAGATAGATAGATAGATAGATAGATAGATAGGCCTTGAATTATGAGTACAGTTGAGCCCCAAATTTCTGTTGCTGAGCTGAGACATTTGTTAAGTGAGTTTTGCCCCCTTTTAAAACCTTTCTTGCCACAGTTGTTAGGTGAGTCACTGCAGCTACTAAGTTAATAATATAGTTGTTAAATGAATCTGGCATCCCTGTTGATTTGGCTTGCTGGAGGATCGCAAAAGGTAATCACATGACCTGGGGCACTGCAACCATATTCAATATGGTACACATCAATTGCCAAGCATCTGAATTTTGGTCACAAGAGCACCGGGCTGCTACAATGGTCATAAGGGGAAAAAACAGTCATAAGTCACTTTTTCAATGTTGTTGTAACTTTAAACCAGCGGTTCTCAACCTGTGGTCGCGACCCCATTTGGTGTCAAACGACCATTTCACGGGGGTCTCCAAGCACCGCAGTCCGCCATTTTTTTTGGGTCAGCCATTTTTTGGGGGGGTCGGCCATTTTTTTCCCTATCGCGATGTGGGCTGTCGCGCCACGCATGCGCGATGTGCCCTGTCACGCCACGCATGCGCGATGCGCCCTGTCGCACCACGCATGCGCGATGCAGGCCGGGGTCGAGCCCCAGAAAAGGTTGAGAACTGCTGCCTTAAACAGTCACTGAATGAATGCTTGTATGTTGAGATTACCTGTAAGAGGAATAGGGAGATGTTATTTACACCTAGGCACCTAGAGAAGTGAGGGAATGGGACATAGCCATTTGCTCCATTCCAATTGCTTATATGCTGTTATTCACAGAGCATAAGTGGTCACACAATCAGCATAATATCCACAGATAAGGACTTACATGTGAATGTATGAATTCATTAGTATCCTTCATGATCTGGACCCTTCTTTTTGCCGCATGAAATGACATGAAATGCATTGTGCACTTATGCATTACAACTGATTGGAGATGCTGAGAGCGATGGAGACACTGTGCTCTATCCTTCCAGGGCAAAAAAATAATGTGGAGCAAAGGGGTGCACAGGTGGATGGAGGAGGAGCTGTAGAGGGCTAAACAAACATGGAGCAATTGCATCTTTAGCCATCTTTGGCAGGAATATATACCTGGTAGCATACCACACGGAACATGCCACAGGACAACTCGCCATGGCCAACTCGCCATGGGAGAACTCACCATGGGGCAAGAGTTATGCTAACATCGAAGAAATGGTGGAATAAAATCATTAAAGGAAGGAGGGACAGAATGAAATGTGAATGAGGAAAATTAAAATACTTTTTTAAATTAGTTTAAATAATTCAGTTGAATTTTTAAATCAAGTTGTCCTATGGTGAGTTGGCCACGCTGAGTTGTCCCATCCTGGTGTGCCCCACCCCCATTGCAGCACTGCTGACAGTCATGATTGGCTTCTGTTCAGTATCTTCTCTCTGCACATGACTTGAGAGGGAGAAATATTGGAAAAATGAAGGGCCGTGAAAGTGCTGGTTGTGCTGCATCCTTTGGGTAACAAAGGCTATTATGCAGGAAACATCTAAGAAAGCAGACTAGAAACTCAAGCTGTGTGCTCTGTTCTAAAGCCTAAGGACTGCCATAGAACTAAGGCTGCCTTTGGCCTTCCTTGCTGCTCTATACAGATAGGGGGAATCGAGCTGTTAGAAGACACTGTGCTCAATCCCTGCACTTCAGATATGCAATTATTCAACCTCTCAGTGGCAACAACTGACTCTATATAGCCAGATTAATCTGAGTGCAAAATAAATCCTATAATGAGAAGCAACTGCAAATATCCCATAAAGCTATGTTTGCTGGCAACACTGTTGCCAAAGTGCAATAAATTTAATCCTGGTAACAACTTTATAATTGCTTCAATCCCTCCCACAGCACATAGCACAAAATGAGAGAGCTTCATCTGAGCACTTCGAAATTTTAATGTTTAATATAAAATAATTTTTCTTTTAAGCCACATTATCCCTCCCTCCCTCCTTTCCTTCCTTCCTTCCTTCCTTCCTTCCTTCCTTCCTTCCTTCCTTCCTTCCTTCCTTCCTTCCTTCCTTCCTTCCCACTGATACGTTTTCTTGAAAATGATTGTGGGGAGTCATCACTCTGGGCTGTTAGGATTACATCCTCCCCTGTCATTGAGAGAGGCACACTATGTGTGGAAGGATAAACCTTATAACCGTAATTTGTTCTGACAAGGCTGATCAAGTCATTGCATGCTTATTTAGCGACACAAACAGTACTTCACAGTAAGTGGCTATTCATCACGTTTAGCTCCACTCTGCTCTTTCCTTGACTTTTCTGAAAGCACACAACTAGTTGTGCCAGAGAAGAAATGCTACATGAACTACTTAGCATGGATTTGTTTCTCGTGTGCTAAATGTGTGACCAGAAGCAAATCCTTTCCCAGAGGCATAATTAGAAATAAGGTCACCTACTTTTCTCCTGTCAGGATTGAAATGGCTGGTGGTGCTCAAAACCATTCTCAGTGTGATAAGCAGACAGGCCGTCAACTACCTTCTTGTGGCACCTTGCCCTGTGCCGACATTAGAGGTGGAAGAAGCCTGGTTTATGCAAAACAGCTTGGAAAACCAGAGGGGATGTTTCTCAGCTGTTTGGATGCAATTTATAGTTCCCTAGCTAAAAGCTTCTAAACAGGATCAGAATGTGGCCATGATCGTGTGGACATCAGCCTTAGCCAGGACTCATCTACAGTGCAACGCAGATCATTCTTATTGCCCTTATTAAACATTGGGACTAATATTGCCAGTCCCAAATCTTTTGGAATATAACCAGTCTGATCTATGAAGGTAAACAGGGATGCTGACTGAGGTGCCCACCAGCTGCAATTCTTTTTCATTATTTCAGGCAAAATACAACCAAACACTGGGAGCCTTGTTCATTTTAAGAGATTCAATCCATCAGTTTACCTCTTGCACAGAGACTAGGGTCCAATTCTCAACTTGATCCAGATCGATCTCATTCTAATTTATGTTACTAGCAGAATCCATGTACAACCTTCTAAAATACTCCTCTCAGGCTTGAATTGTGTGTGTGCGTTGGTAGAGGTTTTTCTATTTTGCCAGAAGAGGGAAAAACCCCACTTCCTGACTGATGGAATGAGTTTCTGCTATACTTCTTTCATTGCCAATCATTTCTTTTCTTTTAGGAGGGTCTTGTATAGAGCTTTTAAATTCTGTATAGAAGTACTTGATCTTCAGAAGAAAAATGTTTACTCTTTTTACAGCTGTGCATAGTCCTGACCAAACCATTTTTTAAAAATGTTTTTCATCCCAGTTATTAGAGTGTTGCTTGGTTTCTTTTTCAAAAGTAGGTTTTAGATTAAAAATTGACAGCTCATGCAAGTCTATGCATGGTTTTCAAGACTTGTTGTCTAACAAGTGTGCATTATTTTTTGAGGTTTCTGGAGTTGCTAGCACTTAGCAACTGCTTTTGCTTTATTCCATTCCATTTAATTCATATCTCTGTGTTATTATTTTCCAGCATTGGAGGGTTGATTGCTTGTGTTTTTATTAATTCCCAGCAGGGTGTGTCATGGCTATTATTATGATGTGGTAATTGCATTCCAAACATGAACCTACCTCTATCCACTATGGGGCATTTAGGAGATCATGCAATGTGATCCATCAATCAATTGTTGATCCTCTCCCTCCTTCCCCCATCCCAGTAAGTATGTTAGAAATTCTGTTTATATAAAGCACCACACAGGGCAAACAAAGAGTACAATCATCACATGCTTTACTGCTCAACTATATAACTGTAACAGGAAACAGAAAACCTTACTTAGAACAAAAGTGTCAAAGCAAGAACTTTGAAGAGTTTCATCTGTCGGAACCAAGACAAAAAGAGCATAGCATATATACCATAGATCCAAACTTGTAAAAACTGCCATTTATTGGCTAAATACTACTGTAGTTGTTGCATGAAAGTATATACCAACCATGAATCCCAACAAAGTATATTCTGAATGATGTCCATCATCTGCCTAGCACAAAATACTGCCCAATATAATTTTCAATCCTTAAATTCTCCAGTCCCTGTAATTGTTCTCCTCATGAAAGGTTTTAAATTGATGGAGTAGGGAGTGAACATTTGGTCCCATTTTAACATTTAAATCTCCCCATTGCATTTTATGGTAGTTTTGCTAAAAACTGGCATTTACTACCATTTAACAACCATGGCAGTCGCTTAATGACCACTGCAAAAGTAGTTGTAAAATCAGGCTGGTCACATGATCAACATACTTTGCTACCATGGTGGACAGGCTTTGTAATTGTCATAACTCAAGGACTACCTGTAATTGTCACATTCTCCTTTATTTCTCCTTCCACAGTTGTTGAGTTTTCTATTCTTTTCCCTCTTCTCTTCCTCTTCTTTAACCCAACATTCTGCTCTCCGTCTACACTTTTACTGTCCAAGCTTGTTATCATTGCCTAATAATAAAGATATCCTAAATTATCTGAATTTTTGGGACAAAGTTATGGTCTTTATAACGTATCATGTGCTTCAGCAACTAGCACATTCACAATACAACTCTGTGCATGTTTACTCACAAATAAATCCAATTCTGTTCCATGGGATAGTAGCCACAGTGGCCATCAATCATTCTAGGGCTCTATCCCCATAATCTCAGTCCCAGAACTCCTAATAAGGGTTAGGTCTTGTTAGCATTTATATGGAAGACATCTAAGGAATCCAGGATTATAGCCTAGGCTGGAAAATTGGGGGGGAAAAATCCCAGAAGAAGCAGTAGCAAACCATTTCCATATTCTTGCCAAGAAAACCATATAGATCAGCTCATGATGCCACCAGAAGTTAAGTTTGTTTCAATGAAAATTTACTTTAAAAAATAAAAATCTCTGCAGCCTTTTATTTTAGAACCACAAGCACTTCTCACAGATCCCAGGAAATATTGGCATCTACAGTTAACATTTTGATGGAAAGTGTGGATCAGCAGCAATTTTTTTTATGTGTGCTGCTCGGTTCTACAATAACAGCCGCTGTCTTGATTTTAAACTCCCCTCCCCTCAGTTCCTAGTGTGAAGAGAAGTTTCTTTGGGATCCCTTCTTCTGAGATTCCCCTCAGTTAAAGTGTGGGAAACCAGGAAATCCACGGGAAGGATGGTTGTATAATGAAAGCAGGACTCTCATTCATTCTCTCACACATATGCCGCCATCTTCATTTTGTAACTTCAGTAGCCACCAGACCACCACTGCTCTTCTATGGGAATTTCACTGAGATATTCTTTTCTTAAAAAATGAAAAGGTTAATAGCAATTGCCTTCCCATCAACGTGAATGGGGAAATGGGCAAACAAGCCAAAGGAAATGTTGGTACAGACTTCTTTTTCTCTCATTTGCCAACCAGGCTTGAGAGAAACAAGAGCCTGGGTGCAGGGGGAAAAAAAAAAAGGAGAGGAAGCACTAACAGCAGGATGTACACAAATAAGCTGTCAACCATATGTTTCCTATCACAAAGGTCAAATGCTAGGTTCTTAATTAAGAAATCTGAATTCTATGTCATCAAGACAGCCCCGGGCAACAGGCTATGTTCTCCCAAATGTAACACTTAATTGTTTACTAGCAACTCACGATGCTTTGGAACTTCAGGCGGTGGGGATATTTGGGACAGCAATTAGATGCCTATTTGAAAAAAATCTCTTTGAGGCATTGGATATTGTCAAACAAATTCTCCTGTATTAGGCACAATTAAGGCTGCGGTTGCCAAGCCACTAAACAATTCGCCCAGTCTCACCCCCCAACAATCAGCCCAGAAAGCATGACAGCCCTTTGCTGCTGCTGTTGCTGCTGAAAACAGAGAGAGCAAAGTCACTTTTTCTACCTTTCAGTTCTGGGTCATTTTAAGTATGAAGTGGTGGGTGTCCCGATATAAATATATCTCAACCTTATGAGCAAAATGTGAAACAGGCATCAAGAAGGGAGTTCAAGGGGTAGGTTAAGCAGCTTTCTCCAGTTTGGGGATTCCAGATGAGGAGGGACATGTTGGCTGGAGAATTCTGAAGACTATTCTTTCAGGAGGAGGTGGGGGGGGGAGGCATTAGTGGATGTATATGCTCTTAAATGTTTGTGGGATTTCTGAGCAAAAGGCTGCACTGAAAATCAGTCTCCGGTGTATTCCTGGACATGCACTGGGGTTCACCCTTGACCAAAGGTGATAATTAAAAATGAATTCCCAGGAAAAACCACCCATATGAATGAATTTTACTTTATTGTAAAGCAACATTATCAGATCCTTGCAAACCTGAAAGTACAAATCTCCTGCTGTCTGAGAACCTGAGGTGTGGGAATGTTGCTTTTTCTTCTTTTTAAAAATAATTTAAATAATTCTGTTAAAGTTTACATATACGGAGATAAAAGACTACCACAAACTAAGAGAAATATAAAAAGTAGAGAAAAAGAGAAGTGGTGGAAAAAATAAATAAGAAAAACGAGATATACTGTATAAAAGATGACCCTCCTCTCCTTCCAAACTAATATAAACAAGTTCCGTAATTTAACACCATTTTCAATATGTCCATAAAAATCTTATTCTCGTATCTCATCCCTTATCCATAATCAAATTATAAAAGCTCATCATTCAGTTCTAATCAACAAGTCTGTTAAGAGCTACCAGAAATAGTAACATATTTTAATCTTAATCTAATAGTTCCACTTTGTATTCCAATTTATCTCTTTGCCTAAGAAATAGAGCAAAAGAAATTTCCCCTTTAAACCTTGCTGTTCAGTTCTGATCAAGAAGAAATTCCATTAATAGCTATCATAAGCCACAACATACATATTAAACCTGATCAAAGAAATCTACTCTGAATTCCTTCTGTTTACTTTTCTTGATCTTTAATCCCATCAAATCATGTCCTACAAGCCGATTTCTCATCATTTTTTTCTTTATCTTCACTCAAGAACAACTTCATCTGTTGACATGTCCCTTTTGCAAATGCAGGATAAGTTTCCAAGCTGTTTGTCTGATTTATTATTTGTATATTTCCTTTAATTATTAAGATATCAGCTGGTTTCATTTTTAAACCATTGTGTCTTATGCAGCTGTTCTTCATATGATTTAGCCTCCAGGCCTCTAATCACTTTTGTTGCTCTTCTTTGCACTCTTTCTAGAGTCTCAACATCTTTTTTATAGTGTGGTGACCAAAACAGTATTCTAGGTAGGGCCTTACTAAGGCTTTATAGAGTGGTACTAGTACCTCACACGATCTTGATTCAATCCCATTGTTAATGCAATTTAGGATTGCATTGACTTTTTTGGCTGTTGCCACACGTTACTGGTTTGTATTGTATTTAATTGATTGTCCACTAGCACTCCAAGATCCCTTCCACAGTTACTGCTATTAAGCCAGGTTTCACCTAATCTATACATGTACTTTTGATTCTTCTTGCCTAAGTGTAAAACCTTGCTTTTCTCCACATTAAATATCATCAAGATATTGAAGAGTACTGGGCCTCTATGGCACCCACTGCTTACATCCCTCCCTGTAGATGTAGTACCATTAAGGACTACTTGTTGAGTACAGTTTGTCAGCCAGTTACAAATCCATTTGGTGGTGATGCTATCTATCCCACTTTTTTCTAGCTTACCAAGAAGTAGGTTGCAGTCTGTTTTGTTGACTACCTTACTGAAGTCTAAGGATACTAACTATGTCCAGAGCATTTAGCTGGTCTACTAATTTAGTCACTTTATCAAAGAATGAAATAAGATTGGTTTGGCATGATCTGTTTTTAACAAACCCATGCTGGGTTCTAGTTATAACTTTATTTGTTTCTAGATGTTTGCAGATCTGTTTTTTTTAATTATCTTTTCCAGTATCTTCCCAGGCTGATTGGTCTGTAGTTTCTGTGTTTTTTTCCTTTTTTGAAGATGGGAACCGCATCAGCTCTTTTCGAATCCTCAAAAATTTCCCAGGTGCTCCAAGATTTTTGAAAGATACGGTACAATGGTTCTGAGATGACATCTGTCAGCTCCTTCAGAACTCTGGGATATAATCTATTAGGTCCAGGTGATTTATATTCATCAAGATCAGATAGCTGTTGTCTTACCATTTCCTTGCTTATTTTAATTTTTATTTCTTGTCTATCTTTTAGGAGCCCTCATCAATCGTTTATTGCTGTCCCCAGAAGTCCTGAACTTGGGTGAGGAGATGCCTTCTAAGCCTGTTTCTCCACCAATTGTGCAGCTGTGGGCTATGCCCTCTGTTACCTGGTCATTCCCAAGGCAGCATCTCATTCCTACATACCATTACAATTAGTCCAATAACTACAAAAAGAAGTAGAGGTGATTGCTCTGAATAATTTGGGAACCGTGTATTATATACACAAATATCCTAAATGATTTTGGCATGCTGTGAACATGTACACACAAGACCTGGTGTGCCGAACATGTTCTAAGCCCCTGATAAAAAGACATCTGGGTGGATTAGAACAGCCAGAATTTCACACAAACCAGGCACTTCACGGTTGCCTCCCAATCTCTTCCTTCATTAAATGAGGATCAGTGGAAGGTGCCTTGGTCTGAACGTTGAACTGAATATCTGAAAGCTATTTGCCATTGACATTAGAACTCTCCCTTTCTCTGGGGCTCAACAATGACCCAGCAGGCAAGAGCCCACCCCCTGTACTAAGCCCGTTAACGTGAGCGCCATCCTCATTCTTGGCAAGGCCTAGCCTTTTGCAAGCGCTGTTTCTTAGTCAGGGACTCCAAAGAAAACAGAACTCCCAGTTGGTATTTAATGGAAGTCTGCAGAAAACTTGTCAAAATATACCACTTCATCTGTCAGATACTTTGGGACAAGACCTCTACAGTAGTTTTCAGAAACTGAGCTCAATTACTTATACTTTAAATTATCTTTAATTGTTGCATGTGAGCTACAGGGAGAGAAAAAAAAATCTCCCTCTGAACCAAGACCCTACCTATTAAGGATCACCTCATAATTGCAGCTTTAATAAGTATACTGTAGCAGGTCAGTGGTGGAGGTTAGCATGGGTTATAACTAGGTGAAGCCCACTGCTTAATATGGGTAAGTGAAAGTGACACATCACTATAGCTAGATCAGTTACATATGGGTAGTTTAGACTGTAAACTTTTTAGTGCATGTAATTACCAAGCCAGATGTTTTAATTTAGTCTTTTTTCCTTCTCTCCCTCCCATTCTGCTTTTGCCCTAAAATCCAATTTCTCCTGTCATTCTTCTGTCTCTGACCTGTAGAAGAACAAATCACTGGCCGGAGTCAAAATTCCCATCATTTCCTGTACACTCCTATTGCTACTCCAAAATGAAGGCTAAGATTTTTCACAGGTAAACATGTGTGCAGACACAGAAGGAATGCCAAAAGAATTGGACGAAAGTTTGCCAGCTTTCATTTTTCTTGCAGATCAAGTGGAAAACCCCATCCAAAGAGGTAGACCTGGTAGAACTGGCAAATGTATCAAGGGCAATAAAAATCCACAAGTGTGTGTGTGTGTGTGTGTGTGTGTGTGTGTGCACATGTGAAGCTTATACACCCCACCCAGAAGGGAAAAATATGAAAAATCAAGCAATACTGTCAATAATGCAAACAGAACAATCTATCCTCTTCTCAATAAAAAAGGAGAATGAAGTAAAAAATAACAAAATGAAGGGGAAAAAGTGTCCAAAACTGCTAACTGGTACTGCTACCTTTAAGACTTTTTTTTTTCTGTCAATGAGATTGAAATTTAGCCAAGAATCTGGGAAGATTTATTTATTACCACCACTATACTGAGAAATAATATTTCTTTGATGCTTCACTTTAGATTTAGAGAACCCAGGTTAGTTTCTGACCAATAATTATTTCTGAACATTGGGGCATACAAGCTTACATTGTTATGCTTTGCTTCCCTCAACCAGAAATTAAATTATGAGGATGCTAATAGCCCAAGTAGAAACCACGATGAGAGCAATTTTTCAATTTTTTTCCTATTTATTGAGAATACTTTCTGTTATGATAGCCGTGATGCTAGAAACATGTCTGAAACATACTCTTCTTAAAATAGGGTAGCTGGAAAAAGAATTTTTCTTAAATTGGCTCAAATACTAGGGGGCTTTTTCTCCATTGTGAGCCTGGTTTTATTCTGCTGGAGGCAAGTTAAGGCCTGTCTGGTACAGATAGCTCAGAACAAATACATTGTCTAAATACAATAGAACACAGTGTGCAACCAGATATTTCGAAATAGAGGACAGATCAGGAATGTGGAGAAGTAATAGACAGAATTCTTCCTGACATGTGAGGTTGCTCCAATCCTTAAAAAAATTGAAACTTTATTAATAAATCTCCAAACACTGTTGGAAGGGTTAGACAAAAGTAAAATGGTAGCAACTGAATAATTGTTTATCCTCCTACAGAAACTTTTGCATGAGCCTTCCTTCCTTCCTTCCTTCCTTCCTTCCTTCCTTCCTTCCTTTCTTCCTTCCTTCCTTCCTTCCTTCCTTCCTTCCTTCCTTCCTTCCTTCCTTCCTTCCTTCCTTCTTTCCCTTCCTTCCCTCCCTCTCTCCCTCCCTCCCTCCCTCTCTTCCTCTCTAAAAAAAGAAGTCTGGGTTTGCTTGACCTTCAAAGAAAGACATGTGAAACCCTTGGTACCACCACAAAGGCATCTCCACATAATGAGGGTCTTCCAGTCCTGGGGTTCTGGAGAGAGTCCTCTCTGCAGATCCTAAGTTTCAGAGAGGTAAATCTGGAGAGAGACGCTCTTTCAAATGTCAGGATCCTAAGCTGTTAAGGGCCTTAAACATCCTTACTAAAATCTTGAAGTCCAAGTAGCTATATGTAAGGAACAATGCAATCCTTTAAGACTAGTATTAAGGTTAAGGTGCTAGTTCCTACCTATAAAGTCCTGTATGGCAGAGGTCCCCAATCTTTAAATGATTGGGCCAAATTATTTAATTTATTTTTAATAATTTTAATTTTTGTATGTTGTCGTTTTTAATTAGGCTGTACACCGCCCCGAGTCCTTCGGGAGGGGGGGCGGTATTAAAATCGTAAAATAAATAAATAAATAAAATCTTTTGGGCACCAGGGATCGGTGCCATGGAGAAAGGTTTTTTTTCCACAGACCAGAGGGGGTGTGGTTTTGAATACTGCCTGCATCTCGAGGATGGAGCTTTGCTTGTTTGTGTGGCCCACTTGCTGGCATGCTGCGAACCGGTGCCGGTCCACAGACTGGGGGTTGGGGACCCATGGTGTATGGGATAGGGCTTGGATGTCTGAGGGACCATTTGTTTCTTCTTCCCCCTGGTATGCGTTGGTACAGGGGTGCAATCCAGGTCCTTTCTATTAAAGGTGATTCTATTCTAAATTCTGTTGTCATCTTGTGGGACTGAGAAAGCATGCCACATGACTCTCCCACCACTGGAGCAGCATGACCCTCTCCTGGGGTTCTGGCAAGCTCTGAAATCTGGCTTAATCCCTGGTCTGGGATTGATGTATTATTGTTTGTTTAGGGCCCCTGTCCTTCTTTGTTTGCTTTGTGTTGTTTATAAGATTGTTCTAGTCTAGCTGCTTGTTTGGTTTGAAGGCTTGCCAGTTTTTGTAGGTTTTCCAGTTTTGTGCACCGCCCAGAGGCCATGGAACTGGGTGGATCATAAATACAAAGAAATAAAACAAATACATATCTGAAGAGTATAATACTTTCAGGTAATATCTTTACTGCTTGGTTTGACACTACCTGCAATATCAATAAATAATAAATAAATAAATAAATAACTTATTTAGGGGAGAGCCACAGAGCGAGTTACAATAATGCAAATAGAAACTTACCAGAATGTGGACTACCGCTGTGGAGAAATTATCTCTGTCCAGGAAAGGTTGCAGTGATTTGAATGTCTTCTGTGCCACCAAATGCATTCTGCCCTTGAGGGATTTGAATAAAGGAGGACCCAGAAGCTTCATGGAGAGCAAACTCATCCAGAGCTGGAGACTTACCCAATTTTGTGTTACCAGTTCACAGTGCCCTCCCTCTGGTTGGGATTCAGCTTCACTTAATTAACTCTTACCCAGTCTGTTATCCAGATATTGGGCCAAACATCTCCACTGTTTTATCTGATTCTGGTGACAGGGAGAAATAGTCCTTATATTGGTGACTATTAACCAGTGGTGGGATTCAACCAGTTCGTACCAGTTTGGCAGAACCGGTAATTAATTTTTTGTTGCCCAGGCCCAGAACGGACTTCCGGAAGCAGCATCCATACAGAGAACCGGTTGTTCACATATTTGAATCCCACCACTGCTATTAACACTACTTTGATTTAATTGAAAAACAGGGATATCATGGTTAGAGAACACAAGAAAGCAAATTTTTGCTTTTTTTGCAATGACTTATATTGACAGGACCTACATTTTTATCCTGTATTTTATGTATTATGAAATACACTTCAAATATTTGGTGCTGTTCTTGATAACATAATGCTTTTTTTAACATTTGCAAAATGTTTTATTTATAAGCAGAATTAAATGATGCTGCACTATAAAGGACTGAGCCAGGAGGAGAGCTTTGTAAGAAAAACTGAATAGTAATTTTACATATCACATCACACTAAACCATGTTTTCTTAACCCCTGTCCGTAAATCATAGTTATCTAGCTTGTATAAAATACTAAGCCAGAATGCAATAAAACCACAGGAAAGCATACTAGAACATGTGAATTAACTCCATAAAGTGTTTTTTCCTTTAAAAATTTCTCTAAATTATGGATGCGTGCAGAGACAATTCCCTTAAGAACATTATAATGTTTGGAAAAGTTCAAGGAAAAAGAGGAAGAGGCTAGACAGCAGCAAAATGGATGGATTTTATTATAAATGCTCCACTGAGAGACCTAAAGGCCAAATGAAAGAAAGATAATTCTAGAGAGAATATATCCACTAAGAGTCAATACAGGTAGATTTTGACAACAACAATTGGACCCAAAATTTCCATTGCTAAGTGAAGCAGTTGTTTTACTTCATTTTACGACTTTTTTTGCCACAGTTGTTAAGCAGATCTTTGCAGTTGTTAAGGGAATCGTGTAGTCATTAAGCCAATCTGCCTCCCCCCCATTGATTTTGCTTGTCGGAAGCCAGCTGGGAAGGTGACAACTGGTGATCACATGACCCTGGGACAGTGCAACTACCATAAATACAAGCCAGTTGCTGAGTGCCTGAATTTTGATCATGGGAACTGTGGGAATGCTGTGGTGATCCTAAGTGTGAAAACTGGTCGTTAGTCACTTTTTCTCAAGTGACTGTGTTATAACTGTGAACGGTCACTAGATGAATAGTTGTAAGTCAAAGACTGCCTGTACCAACAATCAATAAATACTTTTCTTTTTTTTTAAAAAAAAAGGAAATTCCCTTGAAGTATCATAGTGTTTAAGAGTTGTGTTATAAACTGGCCGTGGAAACTGCATGATATGTTCTGAATTGAAAAATTAGATACAAGAATCATTTGATTGATAGTTTAAAGCTTAAGTTCTGCAAATACACCTGACCTCTATCAGTCACTGAAGGTTGGGTGTGTGTGTGTGTGGGGGAGGTTGGGGAGCTTGTGTGGCCCACTAGCATACACACATATTTTTCATCAGCAGGACCAGAGATACAGAATAATTAATGTGCTTGCAATTGATAATACAGGAAATTATGTTTTAAACTATGATATCCAACCATCTGTTATGAGTCAGATGCCAGATGAGTCAGTGAGGTTTATCAAAATGGGACACTTAGGTATAATAAACCAGAGTAAGGGACAGAAATGTTAAGATCAGCACTCAGCTGACAGCTCTCCATAAAATACAAAACCTGCTTCTCTACTGAGATTAGATTTCGAGATTAGTTTCAGCATTAGGAATATGAGGGGGTCTCAAATAAGTGCAGAGAGGAAGTATCAATTTTCAATACATTTTTTAAATTCAGATTTTCAAATGCTTTCCAGTTTTGCTGGAGCACTAATAACATATCTTCCTGGGAAAATATAGCTAGACCTGATGTGAAGCATTTATATTGCTATGTATCAGAGAAATGGAATAGACTGTCTAGCTCTAGTTAAATAAAGAGTATGAGAATAGGCCCCAAATACTGTTTTTGAGAATGGGCTCAAAAACAGTAACTGTGAGAGGGACCTTGGAGTCCTAGTGGAAATCACTTAAACATGAGCCAGCAGTGTGTGGCAGCAGCCAAAAAAACTAATACAATCCTTGGTTGTATAAACAGAGGCATAGAATCAAAATCACAGGAAGTATTAGTACCACTTTATAAATTCTTAATAAGGCCACACTTGGAATGTTGCATCCAGTTTTAGTCATCATATCACAAAAAAGATGTTGAGACTGAAAAATGTGCAAAGAAAAGCAACTAGGATTACTAAGGGCCTGGAGACAAAAACATATGAAGAATGGTTGCAGGAATTGGGCATGGCTGGTCTAGAGAAAAGAAGGACTACTGTAGGTGTGACATGATAGCAGTATTCCAGTATCTGAGGGACTGCCACAAAGAAGAGGCGGTCAACTTATTTTCCAAAGTGCCAGAAGGCAAGACAAGAAACAATGGATGGAAACTAATCAAGGAGAAAAGTCCCTTAGTACAGTATTCTGATGAAGGGAATTATTAGTGCTGTGCAGATTTGATCTGCAAAATGTGCTTGAAAGCACACAAGAGCCCAAACATCACACCTGTCTGCAACACCTTAAAAAAAAACCCCTTTCCCAGGATTGTATGGTAGCTGTAAAAAGCAGCTGTGTAATCCTCTGTGTAACAGTCACAGAGACTGTTTGCATTCCTACCTGTTCTGAAGTGAAGCTCAGCACAGTCACATAATTACTTTTCCATAGAATCTATTGACTATCAAAGTACCAATTTCTTTGCACATTCTGGGCCCCTATGAAAAATGGAGCAAAGACGGGACCTGTAAAGCCGCCAAAGCAGCGCAAACCAGCTGTTTTTCACGGCGAAAAAAACCCTTCCTCGGTAGGAGTAGGGGCGAAGAGCTGTGGGTGAGGGTTGAGATCTTCTGAAAGCCCCCCGAAAAAATGCTCGGGGGGGGGAGAAAGAAGACTCCCTGTAAGCTCACAATTGCTCCAGCCCGGCACAGCATCAAGACGCTGAGACCAGCCACCACCCGAGGAACACATCTCAAAGAAGCACAGAGATTGACAGACTGAACCCAGGAGCTTAAAAAGCAAGTATTTCTTATATTTTACCTCGGATCAATTATGCTCACAATAAACAAAAGGCACCCAAGATGGCGACCGCTCTTAATTAAAAGGGATAGGCACCAGAAGAGAAAGGCGGAAGAGAAACTGTAATGCGAAAGAGACCTCTAGAGGGCAGCAGAGACGCATAACTTAAAAACGTTGCAGAATAAACCTAAGGATGTATGCCAGCTCCCCAGAGATGACGATGAAGGAATTAAAAGGTGACATATCATTATTGAAAAAATGAAGAGAAAGATGGACATGATAATAGACATGCATGCAAAAACATGTGAGGGAAGAATGGAGGCGCTGGATGCAGTGGAACAAAATGGAGAAATGGAGAAAATGGTGGAAAATCACAGCAAAGCAGTTATTGAGGACTTGGACCAAACTGGAGGAACGTACAGTGGGGAAATGAGAGAAGATACTGGGAGAAATTCGAAGAGAGTCTGGGAAGGAGTTGAAGAAAAGATGGAAGAGGTGGAGAGACAAGAAGATTTGAAAAGAATTGTTATAAACGCATGGGGAAAATATCTAGGAGAGGAGGCTAAAAATTTCTCTTGGCAAACTGACAGAATCCATAGAGCATGGCTTATATGGAACCAAGGGACATTGCAAGCAATAAAGAGAGACTTATTACGTGGGAGGGAAGCTGTGCTATGGAAAGCCACCTGGCAGAGGAAGAAACCTAGAATTCGTCTGAAATGAAGAGAAACTTAATATTTTATGCAAGGAATTAAAGGCAAAGAATTATGGACTGATTTAAAGACTAAGTGCAAGAGCAAAAGACATGATTAATGGAAGATGTATATTAACTAGACTAGGAATGTACGCGTTGAAGGGAGGGGTGCAAAGACATGATAATTATTAACTTTAGAAAGAAGACTTGTTTGTGTGATGTACAATGGATAGATTTGAAAAGAAGTGAAACTTAAAATTTATAAAATGTAGTTGGCTTATAGTTGGACTTTGATATATGGAGTGAAGAAGGTCTACAAATTTGAAATGATTGTATTAAACTGAAGGGCTTTAACTTGAATTTTTTCTTTGTTTGCATGTACAAATAGATATCTAATAATAATAATTTTTTTTAAAAAAATGGAGCAAAATTAGAAACCATCTGATGTTCATGCTTGTTGGTTCGTGGTCAAAAAAATGCCCATTGTGGACAATATATTCACTTAATAACCACCATGTTCACTTTATGACCACTCATTCACTTTAGGACTGCTGCTTTTTGCTTAACAATCATCTAAAAAAAGTCATAAAATCGGGAGCCATCATGTGGTGATGGATATGACTGTAATTCCAGGCTCAGTTATGGTCATAAGTTGAGAACTTTATATATTGTGGTCCTGATACAGTAATACCTGTATAGTTTGTTCTGCATAATCTTGTCTAGGCTTAGAATCGAATGTATTTGCATAAAACTCGTCCCTTTGATTAGTCTGTAGCCGAAGTCATAAAAAATACTAATGGCAGGAAAGCAAGAACAAAGCTAGAATTTCTCTCGGACACCTTATTCTTCTGTTTTCTGATTTAGTGACATAGTCAGCCTGCCTTGATTATACATTTTGATTAATTTAGGGCGGAGCCAGATTATTCTGATTTTTTACTGGTGGTCCTTATATAATGCTTCTTATTTAATGACCACTTGAAGTTGCAACAGTACTGAATGAGTGGTAGTTATGACTGGACTTCAAAGTTCTGGCCATCACAATATCCCCCCCATAGTGAACCTGATTAGGGTTCTTGAAAACTGGCTGGGATTTCTGACCATTGGAGTGCCCCACAGTCATGTGATCACAATCTGTCATCTTCCCTGTTGGCTTCCCACAGAATAGGTAATAGTAGTAGTAGTAGTAATGGTAGTAGTAGTAGTAGTAGAGTTGGAAGGGATCTTTGAGATCTTCTAGTCCAACTGCCTGCTCAGGCAGGAAACCATGGTGGGATTCAGCCAGTTTGCACCAGTTCAGCAGAACTGGTAGCTAATTTTTTGTTGCCCAGGCCCAGAATGAACTTCCAGAAGTGGCATTCACACAGAAAACCGGTTGTTCACATATTTGAATCCCACCACTGCAGGAAACCCTATACCATTTCAGACAAATGGTTATCCAATCTCTTCTTAAAAACTTCCAGTGTTGGAGCATTCACAACTTCTGGAGGCAGGCTGTTCCATTGATTAATTGTTCTAACTGTCAGGAAATTTCTCCTTAGTTCTAGGTTGCTTCTCTCCTTGATTAGTTTCCATCCGTTGCTTCTTGTCCTGCCTGCAGGAAGTTGAAATCAATCATGTGAAGTCCTCACTTAACGATCTTTGTAGTCCATCTTTAATGACTCTAACTGAGCACTGCCATAACTGCTGTTGCTAAGTGGTATGATGTCATGCTTTACAACTGCATTGCTTAGTGACAGAAATTCTGGTCCAGCTTACTGACATTAAATGAGGACTGGCTGCATTCAGTTTCTAAGATCTGGATAGTGGCTTAATGTTTATGTGACATACGAGTCACTAAGACTTGTTTTGCAAACCATGGTTAAGATTGGTTTAGAAGAGTGCATAAAATCAACTATTAAGGTTTTTGGATTTGGAAGAATCAGAAGTGAAACCAGATATGAGGGGAGCCGCCTCTCCCATATTTGAAAACTTCTTTGGGATATTAGGAACTGTGATGGACCTTCATTTGGCACACTTTTCAGTTAATGACTAATTAATAGAATACAATCAGTTGACAGCTGAGGCTTACTAAACATCTAAGTGGGATAGTTTTACTTCTGCTTGCCCCTTAGGCAAGTAATGCAGAGACTCTGACTGTGGTTTTTATTTCCACTTCTAGGGCTTTATTTATTTTATAGTATAATTGTGAAAAGATTTTAAGCAAGTTTTGGGTTGGAGTGTTTGGAGTTTAAGGAGACTAGATCATGATAAATATGCCAATTCTGGTGTAATCAGACAGTAGAGAAATTGCAGTGAACTGAAGAAGCTTCTTGGATGAAAAGCAAAACATTTTCAAAGTAAAAAAAATCAAGAAAGTTCACCTGATTTTTGAAAAAAAGTCATGGGACAGCCATGATCTGGTCTTTTGGCCCTATCTTTTAACCATGTCAAGAAAGTTATTTTTTTTCACTGTAATAAGAGTATCTGTGAGAGTGTATGAGTGGAAGAACATTAAGAAAATGATCTTCAGTAACTTTCCCCAAACTGGACTTTCCAGTTGTGTTGCTCCAATGTCCAACCTTCATATAGGACTTGATGTTGGGAACTGTCATCCATCAGTAAACAAAAATTTTTACTAATAAGATATGTCTGCAATGGTTAAAGTGTTGTTCGATTCTGTAAGTATTCTTGTCTCCAAAAGCCTATTGTTGTTATTGCTCAGAAGCACATTTGGAATAATTCTCTTTGTTGCCAGAAGCAAGGTGCACTGTTGTAATAAGTTCAAAATTTGGTTGAAAGTTAGAAATCCTAGATGGCTTTGATCTCCAGCCTCAGAGTAATGAATACGATGTTGGAGAGATACATGATGATTTGGCTTTTGTTCTTTCGCTTTCTCTTTTATCTAAAAGTCACCTTTCTACCGGTATTGTTCTTAGGGACATTTAGATACTGAGTTATTCAGAAAGGGCTGGTAGAGAGTTTTTCACTGACCTTTTCAGAATACAACTCTGAAAAATGATATTGTTTTCTAAACCCATTATCGAATTCTCTATTGAGAGCAAAAGTTTCTCCTGCACTATTATCAGAAGCTTTTTAAAAAAAAAAAAATAGGGCAGTTAAAGGCAAAGTTGTCCTGTTGGCACAAGCCGCAAGATTTCTGTTTGCTGAAACAAAATAAAATAGAGGATAAAAGCCGATGCAGTAGAGGAAAAAAGAAAAGAAAAGGGAAGGTGTTTAGTAGGACAACAGATGCATCAAAAATGGCCACCACTTTCCCACACATATCAGAGAGCCTTTGGTGTTCTCAGGAGGCCTGCAAATTCATTGGCCTTTCAGATCAAATGTCTGCTAGGTAGAAGTGGATAAGAGAAAAGAACAGTAGGAGAGCAAGGGGAGGAGGGGGGGTGTTGTTTGTGCTTTTACAGCACAATCATTAACATCTCTAAAGCTGTGTCTTGCAATCTAATCCATGTTTTTTTCACCGTAATGGATGGTCACACACTGATTTTATCTGTAGACAAGGAAGGAGCTGCTGTTGTAGCCCCTTTTTTGGAGAAATGGATCAGCAGGCACTCTTATCTTCAGGAAGAACTGGAAATCATCTGGAGGGGTAGAATTATAGGGGTGTTTTCTCTAAGCCTTAGACCAATGTAAGTAAAAGGAAACATCAAGCTCTCACACCAAGCTACCCATCCAGCACATTCCCTTGTACTTTTTTTTTCAATGCCCCAAATGCCCCAAAGCATTTGGATGGGCCTGAATGAGAAGTGTAGTAAGATCGAATAAGATGAAAATGATGGTGGAATGTAATAAAGGAATACATATTGTGAAAGGCTCTGTTTTGACTGAAGTATTTGAAAATTTAGCACCGAATTAACAGGAGAGGTTCTGAATCATCTTAGCATGGATTTTTAACAATGCTGAAGAGCAGGACAAACAGACAGGTACACATATATGAACACACATTACTATCATGATACACAGCTATGCCTGTGTCATTCCCACCATCCTTTTTACTCACTATTTTAACCATAAATGCCTTGTTTGACTACTGTTTTAACCAAGTGGCAGGGAAATGAAAAAGAAAACCCAGAAAAATCTCATCCCAGTTTGGATGGGATTCAGAGATGAAGCTTTAGCAGAATATTGTACTGATAATTAACATGGAAATGAATATTAACTACAATCCCTCTACTCAAGACAAGTTAAATCAATTTCATCTTATGGGAACCCCAACAAAATTACTTCACACATCTTCCAATGTCAGACTTCTCTTGGTTACGCCAGGCGAGAAAATGCAATCCCAGATTTCAGAGGACACAGAAGCTTAGATAAGTTGCTTTACTGTAGAAAAACTAAATCAGCCATTATGAAAGAATTCCAGTGATAGCTGTTAATCAGATGCAAGATCTAGTCATAAGGGGGAGAAAAGGATAGAAGTCCTGCACCTATTAAAAGTCTTGCACAATCTTATGGGCTAGAAGCCAGTCTTTTTTGGGTTGAACAATGGTTTCTACCAGTCTCTTGTTTTGGTAACAAACAGCATTGATATCAGGTTGTTTGATTGTGAGTGTGTGAAAATTGGCTCTTGTATCTCATTAACCTCGTTTAGGGGACCCACAGAAATGTAAAATAAATTATATGTGTAGTATTAGGCAGTGAAGACTTCCTTTGAAAGCTTCCTAAAGAAAAAATACTATTACATTAGAAGTTCTAAATGCAGATCTCTATGTACTTGAAACAGAATTTGGGGCTGGAAATTTTGTTCAATACCAACACTCTACTTAGAAGATTAAATAATAAAGATGGATCCCTGGACGAAAAGGAAGACGTTTCTTTCTTCACACTGAGTAGTTAACATCTAAATGTAGAGAGAACCTAGTCCAGCATTCATGACAGTAATGTCCATTATTATAGTATGTCAGACCCATCAAAGCTTAGGGGTATCAAATGTCATCTAATGTTTGGATGTTACATTTGGACTATCACTGAAGTTGTTCGCTGATTGTTCTCAGAGTCTTAAGTATAGAATGCATCTAGTCTCCATTCAAATATAATTGGTGCTTTTCAGATTATTTTCTTGGAAAAATAATGGGGAATGTGTTAGAGAAATTCGGAGGTGATAGGAGGAAGCAGTGACAGTGCCATGGGCTGCAAGAAGAACCAATCAAATAGAATTTCACATACTTTGGAAATGTGATATGAGTTGTTGATGGATTGGAGTAAGTTACTATACATGACAAAGTTGAGAAAAGTAGAAGAAAATGAATAAGGTGGGTGATGGGATAATAAAAATCACTGGGATATATCCTTTCCTCTTTCCTGTCAACGCGAAAGATTAAAAATGAAGACTATTCTTAGTAACCAAACAGTCGACATCCCTAAGAAAGTCGACATTATCCTGAAGGGGAGGACAGTCACTGTCAAAGGCCCCAGAGGAACTTTGAAAAGGGACTTCAACCATATCAATGTGGAACTCTCCCTTTTGGGGAAAAAACACAAGAAGCTGCATGTCGACAAATGGTGGGGTAACAGAAAGGAACTGGCCACCGTTCGCACGATTTTCAGCCATGTGCAAAACATGATCAAGGGGGTTACATTGGGCTTTCGTTATAAGATGAGGTCGGTGTATGCCCACTTCCCCATCAACGTAGTTATTCAAGAAAGTGGATCCCTGGTCGAGATCCGAAACTTCCTTGGGGAGAAATATATCCGACGGGTACGCATGAGGGCAGGTGTTAATTGTGCAGTGTCGCAAGCCCAGAAGGATGAGCTGATCCTTGAAGGAAATGACATTGAATTGGTATCTAACTCTGCTGCCTTGATCCAGCAAGCCACAACTGTCAAGAATAAAGACATAAGAAAATTCTTGGACGGTATCTACGTCTCCGAGAAGGGAACAGTACAACAAGCAGATGAATAAAACCCGACAACAAGTCCTGAAATGGCAAACTGGGGACATGACACATCTTGCAATATGGTGTTTCCTATTTGAACTGAACAGTCTCAGATTGTTTTGAGAAAAATAAAACTCTAATCTTTTAAAAAAAATCACTGGGATATATTTGATGAATTGTCATTGGGGAGAGATGAAAATGATGGGATAACCAGGGTCATGTTTAAGTTTATGGCATAATTGGAAGTAACAAGCTCTTCCTGAATAGACTTTTATTCCTAAATTTATTTCTATTTTTAGGTGTTTTAGGTAATCTGTCATTTGTTCAGCTCTCAATGAGATAGTGTTAATTATCTTTCAGAGTTGAGGCTAGGGTATAGGGTTGAGATCAGAGTACAGCATTAGAGTCAGAACCAATGGAAGATAAATTTCTCAAGGTTTTATCATAGACTTAACAGGCTCATTATCTAGATCAGCGGTTCTCAACTTGTGGGTCGCAACCCCATTTGGGGTCAAACGACCATTTCACGGGGTCGCCAAACACCGCAGTCCGCCATTTCCCCCCCTTTTCCCTTCAGCTGGCGCAGGGGGCAGCACCGCGCATGCGTGACGTGGGCCATCGCGCCGCGCATGCGTGATGCAGGCCATCGTGCACTGTGCATGCGCAATGCGGGGCGCCGCACATGCACGATGCAGACCGTTGCACGCGTGCCACGCATGCGCGACACGGACCGTCGCACTGCACATGTGCGATGCGGACCGTCGCATGCGCCGCGCATGCGCAATGTGGACCGTCGCGCATGCGCCATGCATGTGCAATGTGGACCATCATGCCAGGCATGCACGATGCGGACCGTCGTGTGCGCGCCGTGCATGCGCGATGCGGGCCGTCACGCCACACATGTGTGGCGCAGGTCGGGGTTGCGGCCTGAAAAAGGTTGAGAACCGCTGATCTAGATAGTATCCTTCCCCTCCTCCTTGATACCAGAATTAAGACAGCATCTGTCTTGAATGAAGGATAGGCAATTCACTATCTTACCGGTAGTACCTCAAACTCCCCAACTCAGTTGCAGGCAACCCTTGACTTACAACCATTAATTTAGCAACCATTCAAAGTTACAATGGCACTGAAAAAAAGTGACTTATAATTCCTCCTCGCATTTGTAGTATGGTCACATGATCAAAATTGGGTTGCTTGGCAACCAGCTTGAATTTATGATGCTTGCAGCATCCTGGGGTGATGTGAACATCATTTGTAACCTTCCTGGCTAGCTTCTGACAAACAGTCAATTGGGGAAGCTGAATTCACTTAATGATCACACGATTCACTTAACAACGGCAATGATTTGCTTAATAACCATGATAAAATTATGTACAACTCACTTAATGTGCTTAGCAATGTGCTCATAAGTCGATGTATGGCATTCTAGTTCAGAATGGCACCTGGGTGCCATACTATTTATCACCCTCCCCTGCCCATATATTCTGTTCAGAGAGAGGAAGCTTTAGGCTGATATTCTTTGGTCTCTTCTATCTTGACAAGAGGAAGCTGTTGGGGAAAAATAGTAGTAGTGTTTCATTGATTGTTGCCCCAGACTGAATTCTGCTGATGATCTCCTCAGTGCTGGAACACATATAGGCCTCTCAGCTACAAACTGCAGACATCATGTGCTCCTGTCTGAAGAGTCATATAAACAGAGTTTCCTTAAAATATAAAATTAGCTATTTGCACTTGATGTCAGTACATTCTTTTTTTAGGAATTAATTGCTTTTTTTTTAAACCCTTTAGAACTAAATACATATCATTTTTTTTTTCAGACCACTGTGTAGCCGAAAAAAAATTCTCTAAGGAGTTTCCTTTGGGGAGTAAATTGACATTTTAATTTTTTTTTAAAAAAAAATCACATTAACTTTTTCAAGTTTCTAGCAAATGGAAAAACAGCTTTTTATTATTTTATGACACACACAAACACACACATATATACTTTGCTCTGGATGTTTTATGGCTGCAAAAACAGAAATTGCGGTTTTAACTGTTAAGACTTGATGCAAAGGGCTATGGAACCTTTTATGTAACCTGATGGCCTGAATAATTATCCAAATATTTTGCTTTCCACCCTTTCTAAGTTTTTGCATGAGGAGAAAAAAGTATAGGCAACCTTTCAACCACAAAATAACAATAATAAAAAGCCCCCTTCACAAAGCCTACTCTCATTACTACAGTGGGTCCTGTAAGAGGGGATCTTGGTAGCAAATTTCTGCAGAGTGTCAGACAGGACCGTTATCATATACTGCTCAGAAAAAGAGGGAGGCCCAGGGACTGGGCAGTTGTGTGGAAAAATAGTACTACCAGCTGGTCATGCCAGCAGTAGCATAAAATAGCCACTAAAAGGCCTCCAGACATACAGTTCTCTGGAAATTATCCTTAGCATATATCTGAGACGAAAAGAACATATCACTCTGCTCTTTCCACTCAAATGAATAGAGCCCAATGCATTTGGCTAGCATTTCCATGTAGTGAAAATCTGGAGATCATCTAGAGTGGCAACGCAGAGAGAAAGACAATCCATTGGGAAAGTGTCAGTTTGGGGAACGCAAACCATGTTATTATTGTGCTTCTACCACTTTTATGTCTTCAAAGAAAATCTGAAATGCTGAGGAAAAATATTCTTATCTGTTCTCCATGGACACTTTTCCAGTGGAGAGCCAAACAATCTGGAGTCTCTCTACTCTGGGATTTATTTATTAGATTTTTATCCTGCTTTTTATTGTTTTTATAAATAACTCAGAGTGGTAAACATACATAATGCTCTTTTCTCTTCAACAGTCCTGTGAGATGGGTTGGGCTGAGAGAGAATGGCCCAAGGTCACCCAAGCTGGTTTCCATGCTTAAGGCAGGACTGGACTCACAATCTTCTGGTTTCTAGGCCAACACCTTAACCACTACACCAAACTGGCTCTCAAACTGGGATTACACAGTTAATGTAGTTAACTGGTATATGGATTATTGTATACTCTAATTCTCTTAGCTTCCAAAAACTCCTACCTAAAACTTAAGAGGTTTTTTTTTGAAATAATATATACCTTTTATTATAAAATAAAATAATTAAAACCGGGGTGGGGGAGAGAGAAATGAAAACTAGAGAGCCCATTCTCTGAATGTGCTCTGACTCTTGTGGCAATCTGGGTGTCCAAACATGTCAACTGCCACCTTGGTTTCCAAAAGATTGCCATTCTCTAATGTGGACCCCAAGTGTCCTTCTGTCCACCCTCCTCCTGAGACAGCCAGTGGTGCATAAACAATGGCAGCCATTCGGTGCTGCTTCCTCAGTCAAAGGCATCCCTCTGCTTGATTTAAACAGCATGGTGGGATAGCAGAAGCATCTTGACTGTAGCAGAAGAGGGGAAACCACCAATGATTGGAGAGAAAGAGATGAGAGTACTTACTACTGCACTACTGCACCTACAGCATTAATAATGTATAGGTAATCTTCAACTTACAACCACAATTGAGCCCAAAATTTCTGTTGCTAATTGAGAAAGTTGTTAAAGAGAATTTTGCCCCATTTTACAACATTTGCCACAGTGGTTAAGTGAATCACTGCAATTGTGAAGTTAGTAACACAGTTGTAAAGTGAATCTGACTTCCCCATTGCCTTTGCTTGTTAGAAAGTTGCAAAAGAGGATCACATGATCCCAGGACACTGTAACTATCATAAATAGGAATCATGGCCAAGCATCTGAATTTTGATAATGTGACCATGAGGATGCTGCAAAGGTTGTAAGTGTGAAAAACAGTGATAAGTCACTTTTTTCAATGCTGCTGTAACTTTGGACAGTCACTAAATGAACTATTGTAAGTCAGGGCTTCCTGTATAATGTTACACTATATTTGCTCATATTTTTTTAAAAGAAATCTATTCAGCAAAGCTGAACTACCGATTGATCAGTTCAGCAGCATATGAGTTATTGAAGACCTCCAATGTTGTCAGACACATAAATGTTGCATCAATGCACTTAGGTGTATCAAAGCCTCTGAGTACTTATGAGGCATGACCTCACTACTATGGTCACCTAAGATGATAGATAGATAGATAGATAGATAGATAGATAGATAGATAGATAGATAGATAGATAGATAGACAGACAGACAGACAGACAGACAGACAGACAGACAGACATGAAAATAATATGATTGAATAGGAGCAGAGATTAAAAAAATAACTCTTGCTCTTTGCTGCCTCCAATGGTCATCTGAATTTTCACAGCCTATATATGATAGCCCTACATAAACTATGATAAAATGATGGTACTTTTGGATGGCTTGTCTTTATTAAAGGATCTTCACACGCAGGATGAGATGTGTGCTGTGGATAATTCCCATTCCGCTGTTATGATGGCACTCAAGGAAGTAATAAAATGATGCCCAGCAGAAGCTCTGGCAATGGATTCCATGGGATTCCATTCTACAATGACCATTTGTGACCCTGGCCAAATCATCTAGGACCCACTGGTTATCTTGATTGAAATCCCTGTGGAGGGCTTGGGGGTAACTCCGGCAGAGCAGATCAGCATCAGAAAGATAGGACCCAAAGTATTCAGGCTCTCTTAAGACACATTGCTGAAGACTTTGGAACAGTTGAATGCAAAGGACTGGATGAATTATGTGTAACATTCAATGTTCAAAATAGCATCCTAGCTCTGCACTTTCCTAATGGAGTCCTAATGGGTCCTAATGACTATACTGTCGACATATGTTTTCCCAGGAGACAAAACTAGTGCACTATTTTAAAAAATAGGGGACTCTTCTAGTCTAGAAGGCAATTGGGACCAAAGGAAAATGCTACCAAATCAGCAGATCCTTCAATGGGGTGGACTGGCTTAAGGGCCAGGGAGCAAGGAAAATCATCCTATATGGGTAACGATTTTGGCTGCTTCAACGTTTTTAGCCTTTGGCTATTGAATCAGTCGAAGGAAGTTCCATCTCTCAAGTGACCATGTTCTGCTGATTAGTCTTTAATTGAGACTTTTGCCAAATGTGGATCTGTCACAATTCCTAATAACCCTAAGGAAGATTTTAAAGGCAGCCAAGGGAAACGGCTCCCCTGGTATCTGCTCTGTCTTCTGATTCTCCAGCCAGGTAAACACAATGCCGAACAATGTCTTGCAAATGCCTGCAGGCTGAAGCCGGGCAGCTGGCCATTGAGGAGCCACGACTCTGGGGACTTCAAAGGGAAGAAGTTAATGGGATGCTCTGTGTTCTTGCTTGTGGTGCCTGGAGTTTCACAG
Organism: Bothrops alternatus; assembly: GCA_034064705.1. Lineage (NCBI taxonomy): Eukaryota > Metazoa > Chordata > Lepidosauria > Squamata > Viperidae > Bothrops > Bothrops alternatus. The sequence continues at coordinate 19,801,538 of JARGCV010000041.1, forward strand.
CTGGGCTGGGTCATGTGATGATCACTCACTCTGCTTGCTCATTAAAATCGTGGCAGTAAAAGGACAGGAGTCTCCTGATGACCTATTAGGAGGAGATTTATTGGATAACTCTTCCCTCAGGGACAAGGTCAGGCCACTACAGACAGTGCAATCAACAGAAGCCAATGCAGTTCTTATAAGGATAGACATCCCAAAGTGGCAAAATTAAATCTCTGTCCTCAGGGAACATCACCCATCTTTACCATGCTTTTGTCATTTCTTCTTCCAGTTATATACTTTGGAGGATTCAAGAAGCCTCTGTTAGAGTAGGAAGAGACCAATGACCTCTCTTCTGGGTAATGATGATTTCACCAAGGCATGTTAAATCCCTAAAATTATAAATCCCTTATCTTCCCTTATCTGAAAATCATCTAAATAGCTTACTCCAAAGTAAGAACAGACTACCTTTATGCACCAAACAATCAGAAAGGGAAACAGAAGATATACTGTATATGGAAGGATCTAGTATTTATTCCAATTCATTAACCCAGATCAATACTACATGTTCCACAGTAATTTATTTGTTGAAAAGTTTTGTAGTAATCCATTGGCTCCACCAATGGCAGAAAATATGGTTCATGATACTAGTTAGACGCAAGAATCTTTCAGGCATTTTGTGTCTTAGTAGAACCAATAGTATCCTACTATGTCTTCTTCAGTGTAATGCCTGAGAACCTAAATAGAACTTATAGACATTGTGATGGCCTTAGTTACAAATTTACTAGACATCATTGGGCAGTTATTCCCAAAACCTGATTCCTAAAATGGTTTCAATTACCAGTGTGGAATAATTAATTTATGGCTTTGAAAGACTGCTATGACAGCATTATTCACTTACTTCATTCCAATCTATGTTGCTGACTAATGCTCATATCAACACCTCTAAAGCAAGCATCAGGTCCTCCAACCATCTGTACATTAGTTTGATTTCTCCAAGGAGAACCTTTCCAGATCATTTGATCTAACTGAGGTAGTGGAGAAATTATTTTAATGCCAAAATACATTCCCTCCCCAAATCACCCCTCTTGTTCATGTTACAAGACAATAATATTTATGAAGCTCCTGACAGCTAAATTTTAAGGTAGCAAAGCTCCGTTCTTTAGTGTTCATTGCTTTCTCCATACCTTGATTTGGAGGAACCATGTTCTAAATATTATTTGGTGTCCTCCTTAAATATCAGGCTTGGCTTCCTTCACAGCTACAAAGTCTGACCTAACACTTTCCATATGAAATTTACTTACTCCATTCTCTTCTTTGAATCTCATATGGGTATAATGTACACATAACGCCTCAATATTTATTAAAACAACTCCCCAAAATGGAAACCAACATTTTTACCAGCATATGTTCATCTTAATTGTGTTACTATCAAGAGCCAGAACTTATAATGCCTTGTGGGAAATGATGACTATAAGCTACTAAGATTGTACCAATGTGGTTTTGATGAGACCTTTTGGAGAAACCATGGTCTAAATATCACCTTTATTTTCCCTTTCTGTAAAACATGTCTGTATCACAGGTATACCCTAAGTAAGAGAAAAACTCTGCTTATAATTAACTAGTTGAACAGATATGGATAATCAATCCACTTTTCAGTCTTTCTTTGACATGAAGTGAGAAGAGACCATCAAAATAAATATGAAATCAAAGATCATCTAGATCAGCGGTCCCCAACCTTTCTGGCTCCACAGACTGGCAGTGGTGGTGGGGAGGGAGGGTTGGTTTTCTGTGTGTGCAGCCTAATCCCGCACATGTGCAGATGGAGCTTTGTGCACTCACCCACTGTTTGCGCAGCCCCATTCCCAAAGGGCTGTGGACCGGTACCGGGAGTTGGGGATCCCTGATCTAGATAAACCATTAAAAAGCAGTTGATAAATTGAAATTCCTTCCTTCCTTCCTTCCTTCCTTCCTTCCTTCCTTCCTTCCTTCCTTCCTTCCTTCCTTCCTCCCTTCCATAATTAAAACAATTACTAGTACAATGTAGTATTCATTGATGGGTAGTGCTAAAGCTTAAAGAAATGTTAAGATTTATTTATGTATTGACAGTAATACAGAAATATTGCATGGGGTAAGGAAAATAAAGAGAGGGATGGTTTTATGGAAGATAGAAGTTGTACCCTAAATCAACCAATTTCCTTTCACATGATTTATTTTCTTCTTCCAGGATTTTATTCTGATTTTTTCATAAAACTATGGGGAATCAGTTTACACCTTTGATTTTTATGTGCAACCTTGCATATCTACTACTGTCATCAAATCTTTTTATCTGACGCTTCACCCATCAGGAAAAAAAAAAGAATGAATAAGCATTTGTGGGTTTAGCCACTCAGAAAAATGGGACTGAATAATGCTTCTACTTCCATGGCCAATGATGCAAAACAGCCATCAGAGCTGCACACAATAGAGTGACAGAGTCACAGTGGGTACCATTTTATTGAATGTTCATCTAAGAGTCTTTCAGTCCTTTTGTTGTCTAGGGATTTTTTCCCTTTCCTTTTCTTGTTTATATATACACACACACACAAAGAACTTTTTTTTCCCCAAAACAATTTCTGAATTTTGTATAGAAACAAGAGATCCTTTTCATCTCTACTTTGTTCATGTTTGATTCCTCAGGGCCCTTTGTATCCTTTGAAAAATCATGTTTTTGTCCCATGTTTGCAGGCAGCTCTACTGTACATCCAGCAACACAGATTTTTATTCATAGTTGCCCTGCCCTTCCCACTTCACCAATGCATGATGTATCGCTGAAATAGTCATAGCAAATCCATTAAAACAATCAACCTTTCTTGACACCTTCTGGCATTATCTTGAAGAGCCCTTCCTCTTTTATTAGAGTTTTCTATCTTTCTGTTTTGACTACTTTTTTTCTTGTGTTTCAGCTGACTGAAGGGCTGTGCCATGTGGTCTTTAGAGTCTAAGGACCACCAAATGAGTCACCCAATGCTCAAGGTATATTTTTAGTTCTGCAGTTGTGCCAGTACTAAGCTTGGCTGACAATGAAGACTAAACTAAGGATGTGTGAAACCCACAAAAGGAATTTCCCTAACCTTACTTTCTGGGGGGAAAATGTGTGTGCAAATGGTGTTTATACTGCAATTCCTCCACAATTTATTTATATATATTGTCTTCTTATCCAGAACATGGTAGTACACAATAAATAAAGACCTGTTGTAGAAATTTCAACTAAATAGCATTCAGAATAGAGTACAACAGAGCTTCTGGTAAACAGAAAAATCTGGAAATTTTTAAAAAATCAGAGCAGCTAAATTTTAATTACTTTCTGAAAAAAATAACACAAATTACAAAGTGAAGAAACCAGGTGGATTTATAATGGGAAAGAATCTCATAGCTCCAGCATTATATTTGCAGTGTAAATCAACTGCTATAAATGGATATATCATATCACAGGGTTTCCCAATTTTCCACCCTCAAAATGTATCAGAATTCCCAAGGAAAAGGGATAATGACAGTTGAAGTCCAACACACCTGGTTGGACAGAGTTGAAAAAGGGCATTGAATTGTAAGCCAAGTATGCCTGGAATTTCAAGTAATTATTTCCAGTAAAGTCCTGGATGGATTCAACATTTTGCTAATTGTCACTTGCTCTTCATTAGAGACTTTGTAAAATTTGTAGTCTTCTACTCCCCTTTCTTATAATCACACTTTATTATAGAAAAAAGAGTGTGCAAGTGAACATTTCATCAATATGTAAATAAATATTCATGCCCAAATAATGAAGACAAACATGCAATCAGCAATTTCATACCTATGGCATTGCCATAACATGCACATATTCAGTGTTATTGAGAAGATCTAGCAGTTTACTTATGATAGAATGCAATGATAGATACAGCCCAATTTTTGTATGTATGTATGCATGTATGTATGTATGTATGTATGTATGTATGTATGTATGTATATAAGGGATTTATATGGCTGCCCAACTCAATTCTGGGAGACTTACAATAACTAAAAAATAAGCAAAAACAGATACTCAATTATGTTAAAATGAATTTTGCGCATTAGATATTCATACAAATATGAAGGCATGCTCCTTAACTAAATATCCCTTGTCTACATTATAAAATAAGCATTGATGAAATTGATCATGTGGAAAACATATTTAGCAAATTTCTGTTGCTAAGTGAAACGTTTATTAGGTGAAAAAAGCCCATTTTGCGATCTTTCTTGCCACAGTTGTTTAGTGAATCACTGCAATTGTTCAGTTAGTAACATGGTTGTTAAGGGAATCTGGTTTTCCCATTGACTTTGCTTATCAGAAGGTTGCAGGAGCAGATCACATGACTCCAAGGCACTGAAACTGCCATAAATATGAGTCAGTTGCCAAGCATCTGAATTTTGATCACAGGGCCATAGGGATGCTGCAACAGTTGTAAGTGTGAAAAATGGTCATGAGTCACTTTTTTCAGTGCCGTTGTAACTTTGAACAGTCACTAAATGAACTAAGTCAAGGACTACTTGTATCTCTTTCTCAGCCCAACCTATCTCAAAGAGTTGGTGATCATGTACATATCAAATGAAAGTAGACACCTGCCTCTCTATAAGCATCTTGTATTCCTAAAGAAAAGGTGGAATCTAAATCTAGCCAATGAATAAACAAACAAACATGAAGTCACTGGGCAAGTGATTATAAAATTAGTTTGAAGTGCTGTACATAATATAATAGAGTATCAAATAATATCTGTCTGTAACAACATTATCAACATCAATCACAGGAAGGAAGGAAGGAAGGAAGGAAGGAAGGAAGGAAGGAAGGAAGGAAGGAAGGAAGGAAGGAAGGAAGGAAGGAAGGAAGGAGGGGGGAAAGAAGGAAGGATATCTCAATTAATACAAAGAAAAGAGCAGAGCAAAGAAATATATCTTCAACTTAAAAGTTGATGCCTCGAGGATTTCAAGGTAGACGAGACTCTTGAACACATGTACTATCTGCAAGATAAAATGATTGTACACACTCATCTTATGCCTTACAGTCTTTACCATTAATTTAGTTTGCGTTGGTAAAAGTGGCACTTCAGGTATTGAAGTTGTACAAAATCCTATGCAAAATCTCCAGGTTGGCTTAGCAGTTCATCAGCAATAGCCTGGTTGCTTCCACAGAATGGTAAGATACCCGGATACCCCAGTCAGAAATTGGCCACCACATTGTGTCCCAGCTGCAACTTGTATACCAGTCACAGCTCTGCTAATCTTTTATACTCATTTCTGCAAACAAAAGGTTCTTCACTCTTTCTTTCCTAATGCTGCTAACTTTTGAAATCCCCCAACTGTGAGAATTAATTTCTATTTTAGGACCTCAGTACTCCTGGCTTAATCTAAGTGATACTGAAAAAGAACATAGCCATCCTGATTTCTTCTAGCAATCTGTCAGTCTTTCTGTCTTGGTCATCCTTAATATTAAGCTGAATTTTAGATTTAAATGTCACACATTCATCCTGTTGGACGTATAGTTTTTATATACATTTTTTCATATCATTTTCTTTCAACACTTCGTTCTAATCTATGCTGGTTTTATCAGCCCTCAAAGAATCCGCAGATGCTGCCAACTGTAGGTAATGAAACTTGAGCTTGGATATCTATATTCATGAGCAAGGTTTTCTAGGTGTGAATGTGTTTCATGGCATTTCTATAAATGAATTTTGGGAGGTAGCAAAGGATTGCAAGATAGTCCTGGACTGGTGGATAACTGCTCTATTGCAAAATGGCTCCCTATGATGAATTTCTTCACAGGGGTGTTGCAATACTGATTTAGAGGCATTTCTGAATTTCAGATTTTCTTGTATATTTTCTTAACAGTGAAAGACTTTTATTGTGCTGCCCCGCTGGTCATTACAATTCTTTTGAAGTGGAATTTGTTCAAAAGAGTTAAGAGGTACCATTGGTAGAATGTTCAGCTTCTTAAGTTCTTGTGATGAGTATCGCCAAGGCTGCTTGTTTCTTAGTGCTGCTTGAGAAAAGCTGGGGGAGGGACGGGAGTTAATGGCATGTTGTTTGCTTAAGTTCTCTCAATTAGCAAACAATTCTTGCCCAAAGAGGGACCCAGGAATTCCATGCCCCGAAGTAACAGCCAGTGTGCTGCAAATGTTGCAGCCCCCTGCAAGGAACATTTTCATCTCTCTAATTCTGAGCATTACATCATGCCAAGTGCATCCTGGGGGATATTGTCATGCTAATGAGGCAGCCCGGGAGACCCAATTCTCTTGCTCCTTCGAGAGACATTCCCACCATGCCCCGGTCCTCCAGTTTATTCAAGCCCAGCTGAATTGCCTCCTGAGAATAAAAGACAGAGCCTTAATTAAGTACCGCACTCTGTTCCCAATCACAACTTGATTGTTGTGCCAGCTTGCTTCTTTGCTAAAGATAAAATGCTCAGACTTCCTATACTACCGGTAGCTTCACACTAAGGGGAATAGCAGTAAGGGCCTCCCCTGCTGGAATGAAATTTTAGTAAACGACTGTGCTACTAGGACAAATCCAAATGAATCCAGTGCTTGGTGGGAAAAAAATAATAACTAGTAATTCTAGCCTAGTTTACAAAGAACGGCTGGATGAGTATTTCCAAAGTAAGACCCATTTAATGCTGAAATAAGCATAGATCTATTATATTCTGCAAAGGGAACACGTATAAATGAAGGATAAAGATGATAAACTCTTAGCATGTTTAACTTAAACCTAAATTCTTTGCAGAACATCTCTCATTTATAAAGGATATTTCTTTCTGGATGAATATGATTGATGTACAGTAGTTCCACTTATATTACTTTTTTCTTTTCCCAAAAAAGCTCCGGCTGATTTTTTTTCTTTTTCTCTATCTTGAGTTTTATGCTCACATAATACTGTCTGGTGTTCTAGGGAGCTTCATAGCTAAATGGAGTTTTAATCCCAAATTATCTCAATTCTAGTTCTCTATTCTGACACCTATTCTTTTTTCTCCTTATTAGCCATTTTTGTAAAGCTGACATATAAAGCAGAAGGCTGTTGATATTACAGTGGACAGCACACCATCCATTTTTAAAGAAGTAAATGAAGTCTGCAGTTTAGTGGTCCCTGGGAAGACATTCCAGGCATCATAGGATAATTTCAGTTTCCTCTCTAAGGGGGCAAGATAATTTTCTCCACAGATGGGGAAAACGTACATTGGATTCATCCTTTAAGCTTTTTGACTTTGATTCTTTTCAACATCCAAGTTCACATGTCCAAGGAGGCCAACAGTGGGGGTGCCAGGAAAGGTCGATGGATTTGCATGATCCAATGCTCCCCCAAGCATTTCTTCAACATGTCCAGGATCTTCTGTAAAGAATATCGGGTTTTTTTTGCAGGAGAAAAGAAGAGAAAAATGTATCCAAGGTGTCTTTTGAAGATAAATTACAGATTGATTTGCTAGTTATAAAACATAAAGTGCCTTGACCAGGAAATCCTCCCTTATATATCTTCTCAAAGAAAAAAGAGAGGGGAGGGAGGGAGGGAGGGAGGGAGAGAGAGAGAGAGAGAGAGAGAGAGAGAGAGAGAGAGAGAGAGAGAGAGAGAGAGAGAGAGAGAGAGAGAGAGAGAGAGAGAGAGAGAGAGAGAGAGAGAGAGAGATATTATAAACGATATAAATGATATTTTGGGTTCAAGCATGCACTGTCTGATTTTCTTTACTTGAGTAATTTATATTTACTTTACTTGAGCTGTTTCCATCTGGCAACTGCTATAAACTATAGAAAACTTGTGGCCCCAAACTCAGTGGCTTGCATTTCTCTTTATTCCTACCCCATTCCTTGGTACTAAAATCTGTTTGATGGCAATGCAAAGACCTGAGTGCTGCACGGCATGCATATTTTGTTTTTGTTTTTTTGTTTTTTTTAAAAATGCTTCTGAGAAAAAATAAATAAAGGTGTCAGCTGGAGGTGAGCATCCAAATACAGAATAACAGAGTTGGAAGGACCTTGGAGGTCTTCTAGTCCAACCCCCTGCCATTCCAGACAAATGGCTGTCCAATCTCTTCTTTAAAACATCCAGTAATGGAGCGCCCACAATCTCTGGATGCAAGCCATTCCACTGATTGTTCTCACTGACAGGAAATTTCTTCTTAGTTCTAGGTCAGATCTCTCCTTGATAGGTTTCTTGTCTTCTTCTGTTACTTCTTGTCCTGCCGTCAGGTGCTTTAGTACCTGGGACTTTTTAATACCAGGGACTGGTTTCATTCATGGTATATGTGTGTGTGTCATGGTTTATGTTTTGTTCGCTCGCCCGCCACTCATCTCCAGCTGTGTGGCCCTGTTCATAATAGGCCATGGACCAGTATCAGTCTGTGGTCTGGGGACTCCTGCTTTAGCGAATAGGTTGACCCCCTTTTCTCTATGACAGTCCCTTGGATATTGGAAGACTGTTAGTATGTCACCCCTAGTCTTTCTCTACTTTAGACCAGAGATACCCCATTCCTGCAACCGTTCTCCATATGTTTTAGCTTCCAGTCCCCTAATCATCTTTGTTGCTCTTCTTTGCACACTTTCTAGAGCCTCAGCATTTTGTTTCTAATTGAAGTGACTAAAACTGGATGCGGCATTCCAAGTGTGGCCTCACCAAAGCAATATAAAGTGGTGCTAACACTTCAAATGTTCTTGATACCGTAGTATTTGTATATCCTTTTTACTTATTAAGACGGGTTTCTTTTGTATATCCAATGTAGCATCTTTTGGCCTGTAATTCTTATAGTTTGTCATTTTTAAATCCACTTTCAGATTAGTTTCAATCTTGTCAGATAAAACTTGTTCTTCTTTCATAACATTTTTTCAAATACTGTCTACAGAGGCAGACACTCTTAAAATTGATCTCTGGATCCATTGTTCAAAAATATCCTTCAATATATCCAATGTTATAGTATTTTACTTATTTCTGTATTTGTAAATTGAATTTAATTGTAATCTTTAATTCCTCCCACTTCCCTCTAGGGTCCAACCTTCAGAGTCCCATCTTATCATTTTTTTTTTGAATTTTTAAAAAATTTGAGGAGCAACTTTCTGGAACATTTGTATGCAATATCAAGTTTCTCCTTATGTGGAGAGGAATTACAAAGAGACAATCTACCTTGACTCTTTGTTCTGCCCTGGTCATTGACTCAGCTTTTCACAAAACCATCTTCAGTCCACCGTTTCTCAATCTATCTGCTGAAATTTGACTTGTGTGCTCCCCACATAAGAAACCCCTGTAAACTCCAAAATATATTATATTTTGTCTCAAAACAAGAAAGGTACAGAAACTTCATTTTTTAAAAAACAACATAGCTTGAAAAGTTTAAGCCTATTTCTATTCAAATGAGCATTAAATTCATCTCCTCATAAATCCTTTGAAAGCACATTATAAATCATTTCTGTGTTCTAAATACTCATCAACAAGAGAAGGTCTTTTTTTTCCAAATCTTGCTTGAAATAAGATGGATTCAGTTTCTTTTATAAGGCTATACTTTAACTCCTGCCTAATACCACTTCCAAAGGAGTAAAAATACATAGATTACACACCAAGATGTAATTGTGTGTACTATATATATATATGAGGGTAAAAGTTCATTTTCTGAGCTTGTGGTTTGGTTTCCAAACGTTTCGTTACCAGGCTAGGTAACATCTTTAGCAGAGTTTAGGGGATGTCAGTGTCAGCGTTCTTCTGTTTATAAGGGCTTCAGGTGTGGGTGTAACAAGTGAGAATCTTGTGATGGATCAGGTGTGATTTATTAATGAGAGGCTTGTGATGGGGAGGTTACATCAAGTCAAGGTCAGTGGAAGGTGAATTGCTGGTGGAGGGAGGGGCTTGCGTGGGTTGGTTGAAGGTCGGTGCTGTCTGCTGTCCATTGATTTGGATTCTGAGGAGTTCGTAGGCTGGTTGAATCCAAACCAACCGCAGAGCCAATCAGAGACAGCACTAACCCTCAACTTACCTCATGCAAGCCCCTCCCCCTCCACCAGTAGTTTACCTTCCAATGACTCTGATCCTGACATATTACATCACAGACAGCAAAAAATAGTATACACATATACATATACATATACATATACACAATATTACACACAATTACATCTTGGTGTATAATCTATGTAATCTTCTTGTTCCTTTGGAAATGGTATTAGGCAGGAGTTAAAGTTCAGCCTTATAAAAGAAACTGAATCCAAAAATAATACCAATGATGTTGTGGTTAAGGCACTGGCTACAGACCAGGAGACTAGGAGACCATGAGTTCTAGTCCTGCCTTAGGTATAAAACCAGCTGGATAACTTTGGGCTTTTCAGTTTATCTCAGCAAAAGGAGGCAGCCAATGGCAAACCACTTTTCAAAGTCTTGCCAAGAAAACTGCAGAGATTAGTTCAGGCAATTGCCAGGAGGACAAAGGACTCCACCCCACCCCAAAAGTTAATTACTATATTCCAATCTCTGGAAATCAAAAGGTGGAATATGGAGTATTGTGCCTATTCTACAGGCCCTAAAGGAGGAAGATAGCTTAGTGGACTGGATGCTGTCAGATTCATTGGTTGGAAACAGATCTAGAAATGGTGGGGTTAAGTGCTTCACAATTAATGATTGGTCCATTTGCTTATCTGAGGTAGCAGATCAAGCAGGAACTCAGGTTAAAAATTGCCCCTCCTTGTGATTTATTTTAATCCAGGGCTTTTGCTTATAATAAGAAGCAACTTTTCTTTTTTAAAAAAGAGGAGTGACTTTAACTTTTGTAATAAATTACATACTGTTTAAAAGAGGCTCAATATTTTATCCATAGATGTAATAGACAGACATATAGTTTTAAGATGAGTCATGTAATAGTACACATCATTACATCTTGGAATGTAATCTATATTTCTGTGAAGGTAAATAATATACTGACAGGCAAATACCAATGATTGGTGACAAGGATGGAGAAAAAAAAAGAAAGTTT